>JAOTOL010001618.1:40000-640000 GCA_034440575.1 Imbricaverruca yamaguchii | reverse complement strand
TGACCTGAGGTCAAATGGCAGATCTGGCACATGTATTACATCATTAATAATGTCCAAAACATCATTAATGCCTATTTTGGAACATTTAAACACAATCACAGCGATCCATACCAATGACAAGCCAAGCCACGCAAAACCAGACAATTTTGATATTTTGACCTCATTTGATCTTGAAGATATTTACCTAAGGTCACGAAATTTGCACACAATAGAGTTAACTACCGTGCCCATCGACCCTGCGAATTTCGTTGCTCTAGCCTTAATGGGAGCCGAGATCTTATAGGGGGGCGGAATCCGCCCCCCGTCCAGTGCGCGTAATTTTCAGAGGCCCTCCAGGGCGCGTGTTAAGGATTCAGAAGCAGTCTGTTTTTCCAGCCATGGTAGGGCATGCTTAGAATGGGATGTTTAGTAAACTATAAAGCAATTTAGCAATGGTGGCATCCAGCGCGCAGGATGAACTGGTCAGGTCAGACCGAAATATTCCGGTGCACACCAGGCGCGTCATGCGGAGGTTGTGAAATCGTGTAAACAGCCTCTGGTCCAGGGTAAGGCGATCATAGAAGTAAAATGCAGTCCGTAAAAATGCCTTATGATGGGTGCTTTGTCGAACTAGGGTTTACAGTTTTTTGTTGCTGTACGGAAGTCGACTTTGTCTTACTTTCCAAGTAAGCCCATGCGCCCCACCTCATGCAATGGTGTATACGGCGCAGTTCGCAGTATTATCTGAGGCTCTGGTGATAATGGGGGAAAGTCCAGCAAACTCGGCCTCCAGATGCCACTGCGCGGAAGAGCCTCCCCGGCGGCGCGTCCAACAGTTGGCATTGCGTTTGCGGTGGAAGTCGGATGACGTCTGTTCACCGGCATCATTAGCATTTGAACCGGCTACGAGTATTTTCTGCCACTCGCGGGTTTTTGTCTGGTTCAAATTGGCAAAAGATGCCTCGGT
Organism: Imbricaverruca yamaguchii; assembly: GCA_034440575.1. Classification (NCBI taxonomy): domain Eukaryota; kingdom Metazoa; phylum Arthropoda; class Thecostraca; family Neoverrucidae; genus Imbricaverruca; species Imbricaverruca yamaguchii. The sequence goes on along the minus strand of JAOTOL010001618.1, from coordinate 639,054 downwards.
ATGAATAATTATAGTTTTGGATGGAAGGCTTGTAGTATTCAACAGTTGAAAAACAGTGAACATAGCACGGGAATATGTACTGTCAAGGATTTTAAAATTAGCGTTATGCAAAAAAGAGTAAACATTGATTACTGCTAACCGCATGTTCGTTAGCAAAACATAGGACGTAGTGTTGCATGCTTATGCACTGTATAATGCTAATATGTAGGAAGATGCCATTTTATCCATGTTATATATTCAGCATGACGGGATAAAAAACGTGAGGGCAAAGGAATGCCTATGGAATTCATTGAAGTATCTACTCTAAGCATGATCCATTCTCAATATAATGACAATTGTAACCAAACCAGCCGGTTGGATGCTAGTGAGAGAAGGGCATGGAGAGCGCGCATGGGAAAGTTTAGTTGCATTTAAGTACATTCACCACTGTGATTGTCTGGAACTTAGATGAATGCCTTTTCACCTAAATGATGTTATTAATAAGTTGATGTGCTTTACTTAAATCATTGATTGATACTTCTTAGCGTCTTAGCACATGTTATTACGAGATCTTCCTTTCAAAATTATAATTACTGAGACAAGGAAGGTGCTCCATGCTATTTCTTGTTAGCATAGCACAGTTAATTAATGGCTAATATAGGGCATTTCACTCTAGCTGGAATCCCCAGGCTTCTGTTGCTTGTGATATTTAAGGAGACCTTGTCTTGACCGCGGATAATTGGCTCAAAGGAATTGCTGCCAACTGCCTTCTGTTAGCTGGGTCTTCGAACAGCATAGCAGCGGACGGCAGTCGGGCGTGCTCCCCGGCTACCGACGTAAACACAAAGTGACTGCTAAGAGCAACGTAGCAGTCCACCTTCATCGGCCACCCTTGAACGGCCCCGTGAGCGCTGATGTCCGCACCTCACTGACCGGCGGCCGTACCATATAACCCGCCACACCCGGCGGAAGTCGAGAGGAGCCTTCGGCACATGGGCTCGCCGGCTCAGCAGCTTAGCGCGCCGTGTCACATAATGCGATGCGGCTGCCGGCACGTTTTCCATGGCTACAAACTTAAAATAGTCAAATGATGGGAACGGAACATATAACTGTGGCTGATGTGCATATGAAATATTGTTTAATTTGTTACTTCCGTTAAATTGCTTCGGCCATTTCTTGTCATTTCCTGCTACCCCTACTTTCAACCAGTCAATTTTAACCAGGTGAAACTAGCGACAGAACATAATTTGCCACCGGCTGCCACCCGGTAACCGGCTCAATCGGTAAGCCGCCTGGTGCTGCCATCTGTTGAGACGACCGTGGCGACACCTGGTGTCCGGACCGTCACCTTACCGACCAGTCGCCTGGACGGCTGTCCGGGGCTAATCCGGACATCGCACAGACTGACGCACTTCCTGCTGGACGGCAGTGATGTACGAGTGTCGCTGGCGTCTCGTGCCGCAGTACCAGCGTCTCCCGCAATGGTGCTGTGACACTCAGTGTGTGGGTGACGGGGTCGAGGGCGTGGGGTGTTCGCCAACAGCTGCGCGGTGTGAATGTGACTGAGAGCCAACTGTGATACTGCGCGGTAGTGATCAGCGACCGCGAGAAGTGCTACGCACATTTGACTAGGATGGGAGAGATAACCTGGTCTCAGATTGCTGTTTGGCAGTGCTTGGCAGGATTACTGATTGCAGCTGCCTGCCCGCTCTGCAGGCTTATTGCTCATTGATAAACTCCCAAAAACTTACTTGGATTACAGCAGGGAGTTTCTGATGCCGCACACCGTACGAATCGTCTCCGAATTGGATGGACCAAACACCTCTGTGCAAATCCAGGTTTCTAAAATGTAAACCCAACCCTGTACCTAGTTCCTCGCCCAAAACTAGCATAACTCTATATCTACACAACACACACCTGGAAACAGCCGACATCACCGCGCGGCGGCAGGCTGGCCGAACACAATGACACATACACACTACCAAATGGAAAGTTTGTTCGGCCGTTGCAGCGTTCGAGGCGCACAGGTACGGCACCCTCGAGCATACGTGGCCGGCTGTCTGCTGACCGCGCCAGTCGGCACCAGCGCGGCTCTGCTCGTATTTATGGTATTGCCCTCCTGTGCAATAAGCAGGCACTGGATTGATCTGGTTGCTGATCCCGCTGCATTGCTCCAAACACAAACTAACAGGACACAAACATTTTTTTCTTCATTTGTTTCCATTTTCAAACGGTCAGGAAACCCAGAATTTGAAACCAGCGTTAGCAATTTTTATCTCAAAATGATTGCAATCCAATCCGCAGTCATTCACAGGGAGAGGATTGGAGTCCAATGTTGATTGCTCTTTCCTTTTCGGGAAGCCAGTCCCAGTGAAGTCTTCGAATCATGCAAGGCTCGAGGGGAAATTGGCCGAAACTGACAATCTACATGCTTTTGGCGCTGCTGGTTCATATACGCATCTATATTGATGAAAGCTGTGTCGCTGTTTTCGCCATTGAGTGGCCCACAATTCACGAATTGTTGGTTCTGGGGTGTCTTGCACTATGTTGAAATATTGGCTCATGCAAACGTTGGGTAAGCTTTGCTATATACACTGTCCCAGTGTGCTGCAAGGCCACTGCAGTCGATGCGTCTCTAAATCCCCAACCGTCCCAATGTGGATATAATGCGTAGGTCTTGTATTTACCAACCAAATATGGACCCTATGGGGGCCGAATGTTACAGAACGATATTTATAGTTGTTTTGTCCGTATCATGTGGCCCTCAAATATGCACAATTGAATATATAAAGCTATTTGTGAATATTCTTGGTAAATAACGATTGTCCCGCACAATGACACATTTATTACTGCTAAGCAAGTTCTCACGGATTGTTACTCATCGTTACTTTAACGTACATGTAGTCCTTAGTTTTGTTCTGGTATATTTCTTTATTTAGAAATTTACGATTATATTTATGATCAGACCCTTGCCTTGCTTCGCGCCACGAAGGAAGTAATGGATGGGTAGGGACGATGATAAAGGAATGGTCACCTATTGTATAGTGGCCCTCTATCGCTTGTTATCACTAAAAAATTGTCTCATATCTCGGCACTAACAATCTGCTGGCTTATACCTTGGGCTGGATTGCAGCTTTACGACGCGCTCAGCAGCTGAGGCCATATGGTGTCGCCTGCCTCACACTGGCAGGAAGGGCGGGCATCGCGGGGAATCGAACCCTGCACCTCTGGCTTGTCAGACGCTCAGCTTAACCACTGACCTACCGCTCCGGCTCACCATGCCTTTAAATCAACTGTTATTTCGATAATCCGAAAAAAACGTAAGCTGCGATCACACTGCACGTTCACTTCCGTCTAATACGAAACTAGCTTCCCGAAACAGACGAGAAGGGCGACGTGTTGAATTTTCCTCAACTGTGCCCTCTGTGGGATCGTCGATACTTTGGTTAGCTGGTTATTTGGTCTTAAGGATGTTTTGATCAGCTGGAGCTCTGTTCTTTACAAAACAAATCAACCGAACAAAGTATTTCACGAGGTAGACCGAACTTCAATTGCCTCCCTATACCAATGATCTAACCAGCACTTCGAATCAGCCTATATCCTTTAGCGATCGTCGCGGGATAACGGGGCTGGCCGTCGATTTATTTTCCTGTTTTCCTCTTGTGGTTGTGGTGAAAGACGCGATCACGACTCGGGCTCCGCCCCCTGAATCGCGCGTCAAGTTTATGCGTTGCGTCCGACAGATGTGTATTATTAGCCGGTGATGTATGACTACGCCTGCTGGCCCATCTGCCGACCGTCGTGGCGAGCGTGGCTCTGTGTGTGTCTGTGTGTGTGTCTGTGTCTGTGTTTGTGTGTGTCTGTGTGTCTGTGTGTGTGTGTACGCCATCTCCGAGTCGGCTGCGTCAGCTGACCCGCACGGTGCCGTCCTTGTCCTTTCAACCGCGCACTCCTGGAGCTCATTTCCAAAAACAGTCCCGGTCCTCGCGGAACAGCTGCAGGTAGGCGTTGGTTTAAGACCCATCTGCCCTGTATTTGGCCACTGGACTACTGGCTACTGGCATCGGGAAGGGGTCTTTTCGCCCCTGAAGTTTTTTCCCCGCGAGATAAAAAACGTCGTTGCGCAGCGCTGCCATATTTTCAGTACCCTTTACGTAGTTTATTTTTTGCGTCTGATGTGAAATCTCCAACCTCGGATCATGTAAGGCAATTAACCTAGTTCAAGCTAAATATATATGTATGTATATATATACAAAATATATATATATATATATATATATATATATATATATATATATATATATATATATATATATATATAAAGGCCCCAAAATGGCGGACTGGGCCGCTGAAAATCCAGCCGGAGGCTCACAGAAATCGTGCCAGGGTTCTCTCAAGTAATCACGATGGAGACTCCAGGTCAGGTCGGGGTCCCTGAAAGTCATGCTGAGCTTGGGATTGCAAAAAAAGTCTGGACCGGGCCCCTAAACACCACGCTAGAGCATCGACAGGTCGCACCGGAACCCCAAAAGTCGTCGGGACCACCCAATAAAAAAATGAAGCCGGATCAACGAAAAACATCCCGGGCATTGTAAGTCGCTGGGATCCCAACGATCGCTCCCCCGAACGTGTGGGACCCCCAGAAACCTGTCGAGACCGCGAAAACTCGCGATAGGGATAAAAATGACCATGAGGTATAAAGAAATCGTGCCGGGTTCTTTGCAATCACGATGATGACTCCAGAAGGTTTGCTCGGGTCCCTGGAAAATCATGCTGAACCTGGGGTATGAAAAAGTCGGGACCGGATCTCCGGGTCCCCCGAACTCTCCCACCGAGCACCCCAAATATCGCACTTGCGACCCAAAATTCACGTCGGTAGCCACACAAATTTTGGTCCAGGCATCAAAAATACCAATCGGTGTTCCCAAAAATTGGCTTCGATGGCCCCAAATATGCCAATCGTGGCCCCCAGTGTCACATCGAGACGTGACAAACAGCAAACCAGACCCATCCAAAAGAAGAAAAGATTCGGCAAAATAAATGTCCAAGCCAGGAAAATCGCTCTGGAGCCCCCTAACATACCACCAGAAACCTTCAAAAATCGCCTAAGGCCCCGCAAGAAACAACAACCGGAGATTGAAGAATCACGATGGGACGCGCACATCTGGCACCGGGGTCCGATAATTATGTCGGGGCTCGCACTTTAAAAATTCAAAGGTCAACAAAAATTGCGTCGAGCCCAAAAAACTAGCGTCGGTTCCCCCCGGAACCACGCGCCTGGACCACGATAAATTATACCGGAACCCCAAAATCGTGTTGAGGTTCACAAGTGTGCACCAGGTACCCCACATGAATACAGCGGGACCATGAGAGTAGAACGGGAGGCCGAAAATGCACTGACCCCCTCCAAAGGGCATCGGGTCTCGCAAAAAGCGGCAGAGCCTTAAACATGCGTTGCAACTCCAACTTGACACACGAGGAGATATAAAAACAAGACCCTGAAAGTATACCGGGGCCATGAGACCGCATCGGGCCTGGAAACAGATTGGGGCCCGTAAAAAGTGACCTGTCTGGGTACCAGGGTATATCGACTGTGGAGCTGTCTGGGTGCCAAGGTGTCGATTGTCAAGGCAGGCGGAGATGTCGAGGTACCAGGGTATATCAACAGCAGAGCTGAGGAGGTGCCAGGGTATATCGACAGCGGAGCTATCGGGATGTCTGGGTATATCGACGGTAGGGCTGGTAGGGATTCGGGGTATAACGGCGTTAGAGCTAGAGTGCCTGGGTAAATGGACGTCGGTGCTGTAGAGAGTGACGAGAGTGATTATCTATCTCCCAGTGACGTAACTTGCTATGTGACGTATGTCAGCTGAACCGCAGCGCTGGACTGGTGTGCCATTGTTATTATAGACTATCTGGGCTGACGACTCCACTGCCCACCCCAGCCGTGAGTGCTTGTTGGGATTTGAAAGGGCACCACTCATCAACCTCTTGATACTCTTACGCTTATGTTTCTGAACATTGAGGTGATAGAACATACATCGCACACTGGAAAATACCTTTAAACGTTTTCAACATAATGACCTGACCATCGCGGGTGATAATCTATCTTGACCGCATGTGATGGTCTGTCTAAGTGACCAAGGATGGTACTTTGCCGAAGTGTCCGCAAGTGATGCTCTGTCTATGTGGCTATGGGTGATTCTCTGCCGAAGTGGCTGCGTGCCTGTCCTGCACCACAGCGATGCGGGCATCTTGAGGAGGATGTGAACTGGGAAACTAAGGCGACTGATTCATTACGGCTGCCCGGTCGTCAGGCCAACTAAGACACTGGTTCATTACGGCTGCCCGGTCGTCAGGCCAACTGAGACGACTGGTTCATTACGGCCGCCAGGTCGTCAGGCCAACTAAGGCGACTGATTCATTACGGCTGCCCGGTCGTCAGACCAACTAAGGCGACTGGTTCATTACGGCCGCCCGGTCGTCAGGTTAACTAAGGCGACTGATTCATTACGGCTGTCTGGTCGTCAGGCCAACTAAGATACTGGTTCATTACGGCTGCCCGGTCGTCAGGCCAACTAAGACGACTGGTTCATTACGGCTGCCCGGTCGTCAGGCCAACTAAGGGGACTGGTTCATTACGGCTTCCCGATCGTCAGACCAACTGAGACGACTGGTTCATTACGGCCGCCAGGTCGTCAGGCCAACTGAGACGACTGGTTCATTACGGCTGCCCCGTCGTCAGGCCAACTGAGACGACTGGTTCATTACGACCGCCCGGTTGTCAGGCCAACTAAGTTGGCTGATTCAATACGGCCGCCAGGTCGTCAGGCCAACTAAGACGACTGGTTAATTACGGCCGCCAGGTCGTCAGGCCAACTAAGACGACTGGTTCATTACGGCTGCCCCGTCGTCAGGCCAACTGAGACGACTGGTTCATTACGACCGCCCGGTTGTCAGGCCAACTAAGTTGGCTCATTCAATACGGCCGCCAGGTCGTCAGGCCAACTAAGTTGGCTGATTCAATACGGCCGCCAGGTCGTCAGGCCAACTGAGACGACTGGTTCATTACGGCCGCCAGGTCGTCAGGCCAACTAAGACGACTGGTTAATTACGACCGCCCGGTCGTCAGGCCGAATTCGGCTCCCGGGAAACATTTCCGAGAAGCGCTTCGACGAAGCGAGGTTCCGCCGAGTTACGCCGACGTCAAATGGGACGTTAAGGATGAAGGCCGGGTGCACGCTGTGGGGTGAGTTTGTGTGCTGACGTGCTGACCCCATCGGACAGCACCGGCTCGGAACGACAAACGGCAGCGATCAGACGGTGCCGAGCTGTCCTGTCCAAGTACAGAACTCTATTGCAAGCTTGCGAGTCGTAACTTCGCAAATTGTTTCGGTACTTACAAGTTATTGTATAGTTGGTATGAGTCATTCGTCATGTGAATTTTTGCGAGCGTTTATGATGCCCGAGTGAGTCTGATTCAGTGTATGTACGACAAAAGAAAATCTGGAGGATCTGGCCTGAATGTCACGCCTTTGAAGCCATAATTGCGTTTTGACGCAACGAATTTAGCTCTAATACCTTCGCTCAGAATTTGACCAGTAGCATGAAGTATTTTTTCTGTGTTATAATTCAACCCTGTTTCACGATGCACATATATTATATTCCTGGTCAAATGTTATGCATTTGTATTACTGGAAAATATGTTATTTTCCCCACGGTGGCTAAGCAGACGTGTTTTTTTCTTCCAATGTACTTCTTAGCAGCTTTGGTAGTAATATTCTCTAGGTATCAAGATCTTTCATTATTTGTTCATTTTTTTTTTTTGGTGGCGGAACTTAGCCAGAACCAGCCCAATGTTAAGCATCAGCCAGCTAGCCGTCGGCGACGTGGTTATGTCGGCATGCCACGTAGTTTGCGTACCCCGAGGCAAGGTCACTGCGTGTCTGGTGTCAGTCCGATAGAGGCTTCTGCCCTGGACAGTTGTACGCGCGATAAGTTGACAGAAAGACTGTGAGATAAAGTGCACCATGACACAGCTTAACACTTGCGCAAATTCAACCATTGAGCGTGGTCCATGCGAGTGTGAGATACGTATACCATATTCGGCGTGTCCACCCCATTTGGGTAAGATTACAACACATTCCGATTGCAGCGGATTGTATTTTGACGTCAATGCACATAAGGGAAATTAAAATGGCACTATTTCCTCAATCTAGCTCCTGTCAGACATCAAGCACAAATAAAGTAATTGTTATATGACCAACGCAGCCGATGCTCCCCTACACCCAACAAATTAAATATATGAATGCACTGCGCCGAACTATTGAAATAGGTTTTGCTCAATAATGAAATTTCCGCACTTCTGCGAAAGCTGAATGATATGCGGTATATGCCTTCGCGGACTAACAAGAGGGCGCAGTTGTGATCGGTCCTGTCTGGGCCCAGTTGTGATCGATCCTGGGTGTCAAAAGGTCGCAGCCTGTTTATTATCCTCGCTTGTCCAACATCTATAATGGCGCCATATACTGGTATTACGATCATCAATGTTTCCCACTCTGACCACTCATCCCACTATGTTTACTTTCCCACTCTGACCACTCATCCCATTCTGTTTACTTATCCAACTCTGACCACTCTGACCACTCACCACTCGTCCCATTCTGAGCACTAATCACCGGGCTGAGTGGGCTCCATCAGAGGCACCGAAGTGAGTGGGTATTGTCAGTTGTGGACACAACAATCTCCGACGTTGGAGCGTCATCGGGGTGCCAGGAGACCCTTCGCGGGCACAGCTTGGACGCAGCCGGCACTAACTGACCGGCAGATAGAGCGGGGGCTGGCAGGCACATTACTGGCGTGCCGAGCGTGGCCAGACGAGCCGCGCCACCGCTCCCCCTGCCGCTGCCGCTGCCCCCGGCCGGGCCCGGGACCGGGCGCCGTGTGCCGGCCGGCGTCGACGTGCGTACGCTCGGCAACTGCTGCTCAGAAGGGGCGGGGCCGGCCGCCGCCGCCGCCGCCGCGCGAGCAGAGCCGGGCCGCGCCGCGCCGAGCAGAGCCGAGCCGAGCCGAGTCGAGCCGCCACGGCAGTTGGCACCGCGCGCCTGCTGGGTGTGAGTGTGACGCCGCCGCTGCCGCCGCCGAACAGAGCCGGGCCGCCGAGCCGCCGCGATCCAGCACCAGTGGAGCCACGGACCGAGACAGCCATGGGTACGTTACCGCACCGGACAGATTCCTAGTCAACTTGCTGCACATCACACGGGCGCCCCGAGGTACAAAACTAACTAACCAACCAACAAGTTAGCAAGAACTAATCACAAGGAAGCCGAATGCCAGTGCGATGTCGGACTGTGTCGTCAGCTGACGAATTTGCCAACATTCAAAGCCAAGACAGCACTATAAAGTGGGGAAATCCTCATCTTGTCTCGCACAAAACCATGCCTGCGTCATGGGCGGCGTTCTTGTGGTCGGCGCCACGATCGCCAGGCCTGGTTTTTGTCGGTGGCACGCCGCCGCGTGGGATCCGTGGGAAAACGGCCGCTTTCGGACAGAATCCTACGGCTCCAAACCTACTACGATGGTCTTTGTTCGCGTTTGTGGTGTGGAATGTGCCGCACGCGTCATGCCAGACGTGCCACTACTCCGGCGTCCTCCACCCTCTTCGGAGTGTCGGCAGCGCCCACATCGCCGTCACCATTCAGGGTGTCCCTCCCACCCTCTTCGGAGTGTAGGTCTCGCCCACATCACTGTCACCATTCATGGTGCCCCTTCCACTCTGGAGTGTCGGCGGCACCCACGTCACCGTCGCCATTCAGGGTGATGTTTACAGTTGGCGTGCTTCGCATTATCATAGCATGGCCAGAAGGTGTCGCTTTAACCACAGCCTCATGCATGTTGCTGTGGCGATCGTTTCGTACCTGCTTTAGGCGGCATTCGTGCTCTGCTCAGAGCTTGCTGTTCAACTTACCTGACGAGTCGTACACACCGGTCTGGCAAGACTACTCTGACTGATCAATGTTGACTTGTCTCCCACGAATCGCAATTTCTAACATGGGATCAAATCAGCAGGGCTCTCGCTCGATTTCAGCCCTTCACTGGCGTCCATGTTCTGGCGGGCCGCTGATTTTCAGGAATGGATTCTACTGTTTGGGTTTGTGTTAACACAGTAGCTACAAACGTGCCGCGTGAGACACGCTTCCTGACACAGTCCCATTCTTCGTGGGACACGCTGCCTGATACAATGTCGTGTTGCCTAGACACGCTGCCTGACACAACTTTCTCACGTCAGACACAGGTCGGTTTTGCTTTGTTTGGTTGGGTTATTTGAGTCTAGGGCGCTTCGATCAAACTTGGCGATTAAACGTCGGGCACACCAGCCTGACACGTCAGGCACACTCACCTGACACGTGAGACACGCTCACCTGACACGTGAGACACACTCACCTGACACGTGAGTCACGCTCACCTGACACGTGAGACACGCTCGCCTGACACGTGAGACACGCTCACCTGACACGTGAGACACGCTCACCTGACACGTGAGACACGCTCACCTGGCACGTGAGACACGCTCGCCTGACACGTGAGACACACTCGCCTGACACGTGAGACACGCTCGCCTGACACGTGAGACACGCTCACCTGACACGTGAGACACGCTCGCCTGACACGTGAGACACACTCGCCTGACACGTGAAACACGCTCGCCTGAAGACACGCTCGCCTGACACGTGAGTCACCCTCACCTGACACGTGAGACACGCTCACCTGACACGTGAGACACGCTCACCTGACACGTGAGACACGCTCACCTGGCACGTGAGACACGCTCACCTGACACGTGAGTCACGCTCACCTGACACGTGAGTCACGCTCACCTGACGCGTGGTACACGCTCACCTGACACGTGAGTCACGCTCACCTGACACGTGAGACACGCTCACCTGACACGTGAGACACGCTCACCTGACACGTGGTTCACACAAGTGTCGGTCCGGTGAGCGGACGCGCAGCCAGATGTTCGGCCATGACGGCGTGACAGCGCCGGGTCGATTGGCCCGTCGTGTTTGTCCTGTGCTGAGCCAGCGGCTGGCGCGCACGTGCGGCGACTGCATGTGCCATGAAAGTAGTGATGCCATGCAGATGTGCCGCCTCCCGCCACAGCCAGGCAGTTGTGCCGCCTCCCGCCGCAACCAGGCAGTTGTGACGCCTCCCGCCGCAGCCAGGCAGTTGAGCCGCCTCCCGCCACAGCCAGGCTGCTGAGCCGTCTCCCGCCACAGCCAGACAGCTGTACCGTCTCCCGCCACAGCCAGGCAGCTGTACCGTCTCCCGCCGCCCGCCGCAGCCAGGCAGCTGTGACGCGTCCCGTCCAGAATTAGCCGCCGCCGGCTGCGGGAGCGTGCGACGCCCTGGCCGACTGGAGGGTGGCCACTGGGCTGTTGGTGTGACGCCATAGCCGACTGGAGAGGGGCCACTGGGTTGTTGGTGTGACGCCCTAGCAGACTGGAGGGTGGCCACTGGGCAATTGGGGTGGCGCCCGAGCCGACTGGAGAGGGGCTACTGGGCTGTTGGTGTGACGCCCTAGCCGACTGGAGGGTGCCCACTGGGTTGTTGGTGTGACGTCCTGGCCGACTGGAGGGTGGCCACTGGGCTGTTGGTGTGACGCCCTGGCCGACTGGAGAGTGGCCACTGGGCTGTTGGTGTGACGCCCTAGCCGACTGGAGGGTGGCCACTGGGCTGTTGGTGTGACGCCCTGGCCGACTGGAGGGTGGCCACTGGGCTGTTGGTGTGACGCCCTGGCCGACTGGAGGGTGGCCACTGGGCTGCAGGTGTGACGCCCTAGCCGACTGGAGGGTGGCCACTGGGCTGTTGGAGTGACGCCCTAGCAGACTGGAGGATGGCCACTGGGCTGTTGGAGTGACGCCCTAGCAGACTGGAGGGTGGCCACTGGGCTGTTGGTGTGACGCCCTGGCCGACTGGAGGGTGGCCACTGGGCTGCAGGTGTGACGCCCTAGCCGACTGGAGGGTGACCACTGGACTGTTGGAGTGACGCCCTAGCAGACTGGAGGATGGCCACTGGGCTGTTGGAGTGACGCCCTAGCAGACTGGAGGGTGGCCACTGGGCAATTGGTGTGACGCCCTAGCCGACTGAAGAGGGGCCACTGGGTTGTTGGTGTGACGCCCTGGCCGACTGGAGGGTGGCCACTGGGCTGTTGGTGTGACGCCCTGGCCGACTGGAGGGTGGAACAGTCTGACACCGAACTTCGCTGTATGGCGTGGTGCCGGTCTCTTCAACCGTTGCGAGCAGTGAGAGTAGTAGCCCTCTTGCCGTCTGGAGTGGTGAAAGTGTATACATAGTTCTCCGCCCGCCTAGGTCGACAAGGGTAGTAATCTTGCTCTCTGACAATCTAGGCCAGCCGTTTTGTTCCAACATCATTTCCTCTCATGGCAGATATGATAAGACATAAAGACATAAAGACATAAAAGATCAGTGCAACTCTGAGCCACAAGGGCCCTTCTTGGTTGCATTCTGTACACTGAACCAGTTGCCCACCAAATCTGCCAATCAGCCCTCCCTGTAATACTGAAAAGCAAGCCCTCTATTCTTATAATGATTGTCTATGCTGTTTTTAAAGATGTTCAATGTTCTGCTACTGACGATGTTTTCTGGCAGCTGGTTCCAGTGTTCCACTACCCTGTTGGTGAAGAAAGTTTGCCTTAACCTTGTTCTGCTGTGGTTAATTTTAATTTTGAATTTATGACCTCTAATTGCATCATTTCTGTTAAATTCAAACATTTCCCCAAGGTATCCCCTCTCCAGACCATTGACAAATTTAAAGACCTCGATGAGATCTCCTCTCAGCCTTCTATATCTAAGTGAAAACATATTCAATTTCTTCAATCTTTCCTCATATGCCAGGTTGCTTATGCCATTAACCATTTTTGTAGCCCTCTTTTGTACTCTCTCTAAAAGCCAACAATCTTTTTCATAGCTAGGAGACCAAGCTTGGATGCAGTATTCCAAATGTGGCCTGACGTATGCACAGTAAAGCTTCCTGATCACTTCCTCACTTCTGTATGATACATTCCTATTTATTGCCCCGAGCATTCTCAGTGCCTTCTTCCTGGCTTCCTTGGTCTGTTCTGATGCCCCCAATTTTGTGTTTAGAATAACACCTAAATCCTTCTCCTGTTGAGTCACTGATAGCACTTGGCCACCCATGAAGTATGGAGCCTTCATATGCTGCTTACCTACATGCATGATTTTGCACTTATCAAAGTTAAATTTCATTTGCCATTCTTCGGACCACTTCACAAGTTCGTCTAAGTCTTTTTGCAGCGAGATATGCTCATCCTGACCTGTTATTGCCCTAAAGACCTTCAAATCATCTGCAAATTTCAAAACTTTACTGCTTAGGCCACTTTCAATGTTATTTACAAATATAATGAACAGTAATGGCCCTAGTACTGACCCCTGGGGGACTCCACTAAGAACATTTTGCCATGATGACTTTGTACCATTTAGCATCACTCTTTGCTGTCTATCTGAAAGCCACAACTCTATCCATTTTAAGATGCTACCTGCAATACCATGGGACTGAAGCTGTATCATTAACCGTTTATGGGGTACCTTGTCAAAGGCCTTACTAAAGTCAAGATATGCTACATCAACCTGATTTCCCTGATCAAATTGTTCTGTGGCGAAGTTCAAAAAGTCTAAGAGGTTTGTGAGACACGATCGTCCTTTTCTAAATCCATGTTGAGTATCTTGAATCAATCTGCTACCTTCCAGATAACTAACTATTCTATCCTTGATAATTGATTCGAGTACCTTGCAGACTAGGGATGTGAGACTTATTGGCCTATAGTTTTCAACTTTCCCTCTTTCTCCTTTCTTGAAAATAGGAACTACATTTGCCCTTTTCCAATCGGTTGGAATTTCATTATGTGAAACTGATCTACAAAATATTATACTAAGTGGAAATGCCAGTTCCTTTTCAGTTTCCCGCAACACCCTAGCATAAATATCATCAGGTCCTGCTGCCTTATTTGGCTTTATTTTCCTGATATGATTGTAAACAACATCACTACCAATGAAATCAACATCATTTGTCAGATCCCATGTCACTGAACTATGGTGTACGGTCGGCAGATTGGTCATATCTTCCAATGTAAACACTGATTTGAACTGCTTGCTCAGCTCCTCAACCATCTCACTATCCTCACCCAATGTTGTCCCGTTTACTTCCAGTGGACCAATTGTGTTAGAAACTTTACTCAGCTTGTAGAAACTAAAGAACTTTTTACTGTCCCCATTACAGTTTCTAGCTAAATCCAGTTCCTTTGCTCGCTTTGCTGCTCTGGTTTTTGCTTCACAGTGTCTCTAGCTTTTCGATACGCCTTTAGATTAATGACATTTGAGGCTTCTTTAAAGACTCTAAATGCAGTTTTCTTAGCCCTAATTGCTTTTATCACGTCTGGTGTAAGCCATGCTGGCTTTCCTACCCTTCTTTTGCGTCTGCCTAGATAAGACAACGTAATCTAACATAGCCTATCCCATCTATCTTACCTCCATCCTTAATACGAACAGTAGCCAAGCTCAAACATTTTGCTTGTTTATTGCCACTATGAATTATTTGTGGAAAGAATTATCGTATTAATTCTTAGCTTCCTGTCAACTTGCCGTTGGAATGAAGAGCTTTCAGTCAACGGCATGTGGTAGAAATAGCTGGATTCTCTATCGTATGAATGTCCACACCTCATCTTGATCTCCAGTAGCTGTCAATTATCAATGTACTTTAATTTTCTTGTAGTTAATTCTGTAACCTTAAACGCACCAGGAGTTCACTTGCCATTACGCATGTGCCAAGGTGAACAGGGCAAAGTTCATGATGTACCCAGAAACACCATGCGGTTTGCATGGTGAGCCACCTTGGCGGAGAAACCCGGAGAAACCCATTGGCCGCATCTAGTCGGTCTCGTAAAGCGAGGCGCAAGCGTGAGGGGATGCGTGACCTGTCGCCGACCTTTGACGTCAATAACGAGCCCTTGATAGATGCGGTATGGGCATACCTCCAGTGCATCGTGTGCTATTCAGGTGGGATTTCCTCCGGTTTGTCATGCGGTCCTCAGCCGAGCTGAGCAGTCCGGATGTATCTCCGGTTGGTTGCGTGGTGCTCAGCTGAGCTGAGCAGAAAAAGACCGTTTTTTTCCAGCCGTGTCTGCAGCTGTGTGGTGTCGGACGGTCTGGTGCCGCGCGCCAAACGCCGGCTCCTCCCGGCTGGACCGGCACCGTGACGTGATGCCGTGACCGTGACGCCACGCCCCTGGCGGCTGGACGTGATACCGTGACCGTGACGTCACGCCCCTGGCGGCTGGACGTGATACCGTGACCATGACGTCACGTCCCTGGCGGCTGGACGTGATGCCGTGACCATGACGCCACGCCCCTGGCGGCTGGACGTGATGCCGTGACCATGGCTTCACGCCCCTGGCGGCTGGACGTGATGCCGTGACCATGACGTCACGCCCCTGGCGGCTGGACGTGATGCCGTGACCATAGCTTCACGCCCCTGGCGGCTGGACGTGATGCCGTGACTGTGACGTCACACCCCTGATGGCTGGACGTGATGCCGTGACCATAGCTTCACGCCCCTGGCGGCTGGACGTGATACCGTGACCATGGCTTCACGCCCCTGGCGGCTGGACGTGATGCCGTGGCCGTGACGCCACGCCCCTGGCGGCTGGACGTGATGCCGTGACCATGGCGTCACGCCCCTGGCGGCTGGACGTGATGCCGTGGCCGTGACGCCACGCCCCTGGCGGCTGGACGTGATGCCGTGACCATGACGTCACGCCTGCCTCTGCCGGCTGGAGCGGCACTGTCCGCAGCAGACTGGCCCGCGCCTCCCAGACCGACCGGTCACTCCCAGTCGGAGTGGCCGAGTGGCTGAGTCACCGGCTGCCGTGCCGTGATCTCAGTGTGGTGACGTCAGATATTGTCTGGTGTCGATTGCCTGTCGTCTCCCGAGTCCGTCAAGAGTAACGACTGCGCACTGCGCAGCCGTGGTACCGCCCATGCCCACACACCCCCGAAACCATCCCGGGCTTGCCAAGAGTCACGACTGTGCACTGTGCAGCGGTGGTACCGCCCCCACAGCCCCGGACCCCCGGCTTTGTCAAGAGTAACGACTGCGTACATCGTCCAACCCATAGCTGGAGCCACAGCTGAACCGCGACCACACCGTCCCGCCCCGTACCGTGGCTGATGATACGGCCTAACCCCGGCCACACCGTCTCTTCCTGGCATCATAGCCTGGTTGACTGGAGATCCGACAGCATAGCCAGTTCCCGGTGCCAGAGTCAGACGCTGGCATCATAGTTGGGTCTTGGCCGCATAGTCAGGTCCATATTTCACAGTCAGACCCGGTGCCACATGTCAAATTGGCCGTTACCCCACATCCATACCTACTGTACTTCCCGAGCTTCAAAGCGGCACCGTACGACCATGTTGACGGTGCCATTGCCGCCAGACAGCGTGCAGTTTCAGACCAGACATCGGCCTATATCGCTGTGCCTCACCCGAGCGACTCTCCGTTGGAGTTGCGCCCGTTTGTAGCTGCGACGTCCGGCAGCTTTATTGGCGCGGAACTACAGTAGGGATCACGGCCTGGATGTGAGCGGTGGAGTGGCCCAGCGTTGGCGGTGGAAACTGCAGTCTGGACGAAAATGATGCTTTCCAAATAATGATAACTTACTCGGAACAGTAATTCAGCAGCTGTTGTTGCCATCTTTGTGACCGGTGTGATATGGTCTTGTTCGGTCTGGTACACCCAGGTCAGGTTAAGGTCAGGTCCTGTCTGGTTTCGTGTGCTGTCCGTCCGTACGGCGGTCGTTGGTCAGGCGTGCCGGATTGAACAGACGCCGTGAAGTTGAGCCGCCGGCTCAGTTCTCTCTTCACGAATGATTTCCATAATATTTCCCCGGGCTTACCAGGCTCTTCTTCGCGTTGTGACAAATAGTTCGGTGATTATTCAGACTATTTAGCACCCCATATTTATGAAGATGCTTCGAGCAGGCTGCCTAGGCTCCGACAAGCGCTCGCCTACAGCCGTGCGTACTAGGTCGTCGCCTCGGACGTCTCGCAGGGAAAACACCTTGTCCGCTCCCGACGTCGGTGGGGCAGGTGTCGCCGCCCGCCTCTGGATCTCATGCGCGCGCCGCTTCCAGTAAACAGAGCGGCTCCGTTGAGGCGGGCGGCTCGCTGACGATCTGTGGTGGTGCGGGCGGCTCGCTGACGATCTGTGGTGGTGCGGGCGGCTTGCTGACGATCTGTGGTGAGGCGGACGGCTCGCCGACGGTCTGTGGTGGGGCGGGCGGCTTGCTGACGATCTGTGGTGAGGCGGACGGCTCGCCGACGATCTGTGGTGAGACGGGCGTTTCGCTGACGATCTGTGGTGAGGCGGGCAGCTCGCTGACGATCTGTGGTGAGACGGGCGTTTCGCTGACGATCTGTGGTGAGGCGGGCGGCTCGCTGACGATCTGTGGTGAGGCGGATGGCTCGCTGACGATCTGTGGTGAGGCGGGCGGCTCGTTGTCGATCCGTGGTGAGGCGGGCAGCTCGCTGACGATCTGTGGTGAGGCGGATGGCTCGCTGACGATCTGTGGTGAGGCGGGCGGCTTGCTGACGATCTGTGGTGGTGCGGGCGGCTCGTTGTCGATCCGTGGTGAGGCGGGCGGCTCGTTGACGATCTTTGGTGAGGTGGGCGGCTCGCTGACGATCTGTGGTGAGGCGGGCGGCTCGCTGACGATCTGTGGTGAGGCGGGCGGCTCGCTGACGATCTGTGGTGAGGCGGGCGGCTCGTTGTCGATCCGTGGTGAGGCGGGCAGCTCGCTGACGATCTGTGGTGAGGCGGATGGCTCGCTGACGATCTGTGGTGAGGCGGGCGGCTCGCTGACGATCTGTGGCGAGGCGGGCGGCTTGCTGACGATCTGTGGTGGTGCGGGCGGCTCGTTGTCGATCCGTGGTGAGGCGGGCGGCTCGTTGACGATCTGTGGTGAGGCGGGCGGCTTGCTGACGATCTGCGGTGAGGCGGGCGGCTCGCTGACGATTTGCCGGGCCTTGTCTGAGGCGAGGCGGGGCCGGACGGCCAGGCGAGCCCGTCCACAACTCTGACGCGCGCCGCTGCCCCTCGTCACCGCTCGGGTGCAATTGACGCCATGAGCTAGGGCCTGACAGCAATTGGCGCCATGAGGAAGAACGCCACGGCAGTTGGCTGACACTATATATGGCGGCGGTACGGTGGAAACGGGGCCATGTAGCGCTGCGCAAGCCGCAGCTCATGACTGACCCATCTTACATCTGCCTGCAGTCACGTCTGCCATCAAATCAGCTGTTGGTGCCGCCCGCTGAAGTGTAAATTGGGTTCGTTGTTCGATCCGCCGCCCAATTTTTGACATGAGCGAAGCGATTCCACTTGCGTGTGTCGGGCAGCAGCCCAGCGGATCGCTCTAGTCCTGTCCAGCATCGGGTGTCCGGAAATTACCCAGTCACGTTAAAATGGCCGTGGGATGACGTGGAGGGATGTTGCGATGTCCTGGGCTTATTCTGCCCATTACAACATCAATTTGCGTTATGTATGATGGCAACAA
Source organism: Imbricaverruca yamaguchii (assembly GCA_034440575.1). Taxonomy (NCBI): domain Eukaryota; kingdom Metazoa; phylum Arthropoda; class Thecostraca; family Neoverrucidae; genus Imbricaverruca; species Imbricaverruca yamaguchii. The sequence goes on along the minus strand of JAOTOL010001618.1, from coordinate 620,424 downwards.
TTAGGGCAGTATCCATTCGTTGCAACTCCTCTTAGTAGAGCCTTCACTTTAATTGAACATCTGTCAAGATTAAACATGTGCAACTCAACAAATAGACGTCATGTACCCTTCCCGCCTAAAGCTATGACGGTGCATGCCACATCTAAAAGAATACTGCCGCACGTCTCGTCTTGAAGTATACGATATACACATCCCATGCTGAAGCGAAGACGATATGCTACTAAACATTAATCCTCCGTGTTTGCCTGTGTGGTGAGGCACCTGCATATTCCACGGTCATAGGGTTACACCGCGTCATGTGTGGTTATGCATGTATGCAATGTGTAGGCTCCGAAGGATAGGCTCAGAGTTTAGGCTCTGTGGCATAGGCTCTGCAGTATAGGCTCCGTTTCCCAGCTCGCTTGCGGACTCATATCTCGTGGCCTCTGTTCCTGTATTTGAGGTACAATGTCTTTCGGTAGTCGGCCCGGGCACTGTCGTATAGCGCGCCGCACCCACGACCTCGCGCCGTGTCGTCCCGGGCCCGAACCACGGCTCCGCCTCCAAGACGACCCGAGGCCACCACCGGATTTCCCCGGGCACCCCGCCGCAGAGGCACACTCAGCGAACCGTGAGCGCGCACAACACCGCCGCCTCTCCCGTGTCCGCGCATCCAGTCGCCACGTCGCGCACCGCCGGACACGGGCGGAGGCAGGCACGCCTCAGACTCCGTACATTCTTACCTCTTGTTGTGTGTGTGGGGGGGGGGGGGGGAGTAGCCCAGGGGTAAGTTCCCCGTCTCACAATCGAAATATCTTTGGTTAGAGTCTCACCTGTCCCAAGTCTACGCCCGCGACCAATCGGCGTGCGAGACTGACGACGCTACATAACTCCACGGTCGACGTTTTATAAAACCATCACCACGACCACTTTTTTTTTTGTTGGCCAGGCGCTCTCGTCCAGCAGCGCCTGGAAACCAGAATATGTCTTGTTATCATTAGTGACCGGGTTTTGGCACACTCACGCCATTGGTCACTGGGCTGTATATCAGTGGCCACCCGACATCGGCTGTCAGAGCTGCTCGAGCTGTGAAAACATTTGAATTTGTTAATCGCGACACCGTAGCCGAAGTCACAACGGACCCTGTCGGACTCCCAAGCTACAACGTCGCGAGCTCATCGGCATACACTTGTCAGTGACAGCGTGCATAATTTCTCCCAGGTCTCCCATCAGCTTCGGCTCGCCCTCCCCCAACCAGCATTCGCCTTGACACCACGATTCACAATGGCCGTCGAACATGGCGAACGACTACCAGCCCAGCCACAATCTGCCGCAGCTGATAAAAAAAGCACCACGCCCGCGCGCTGAACGCGGCCAAGCGGCCCACAGTCAGTCCCCGCAGAGCTCCAGCGGATGCAGCCAACCGGCCCAGTCAGCCCTCGCAGAGCTCCAGCGGATGCAGCCAGCCGGCCCAGTCAGTCCCCGCAGAGCTCCCGCGATAAACGTGTGCTAAGTGCTAATGGGTAAATTCTGCAGATCTAAGTAAACATGTAAGCAAGCTAACGATCGATAGCGCGTTGGGCGCTGCATGACCGATGCAATCGATGCCCCCCTAACTCCAATAACCAACCAACGAACGATAGCGCTGGAAAATGCAATCAAGCCTCACGCTACGTTGTACCACACCACGTACCCGACATCAACACATACCGACTGCCGAGTGTACCCGAGCCGATCCGGAGGATGTCTTATCCTAGCCGACCGCCGCGGAAGCGGACGTGCAGTACACAGTTCCAGACCCGGAACCGACGACGCCCCTGACCGGACACCACACCGCAATCTTTCCTTGGACTCCATTACTCCAGGAACTGAGGTACGCGACACAAAATTGTTACGCAACTTGGACCACAAGCACACCGAGCAATGGAAACATTGCAGAGCTTAACCTAATAAAGGAAACTGAGATCCGATGAGAGCTAAACAAGGGATCACCTCGGTCTAGCATGCTTCCAGCGATCGGCCGTCTCCAGAAGACACCCGCCAGCCAGCCGGAGCCCAGAGCGCCCGGTGCCGTTAGCTGCAGTCGGACCCGCCACTAGCCAGCTCTGCAGAGCAGCGCAGGGAGGTCGAAGATGCAGCTCAGCGTGCTGCACAGCACCAGCCACCAGCCCGGGGGCCACCGGAACCAGTGTAGCCAAGTCTTCCCGCCAGAACGGCACTGCGCCGCAACAAGGCACGGCCGCTCGATCCTGAGCGCTTCGGCAACATCACCGTCCCTGCTCCCAGCAGCCACAATCGAGCCCTCGCTCACCACCAGGAACAGCAGGAACCTCGGCCGCAGCAGGGGCTCACACCGATGACTGGCAGCAGCCCGGACCAAGACAGCGACAGCGCCAGCGGCGGCTGACGGTAGCCACTAAGGCGATGACAAGCACGGCCACAGTCGACCGAGACGAGAGGCGCGGCCCGGAGCCCGCAGCCAGCAGCAGTCACTCACGCTCGCCACTAGCGATGGAGACGGCAGCTTCACGGGCCGGTCCACATGTTCGCGGAATAACAGCAGAGAATCCCACCGCTGCCACCGGTGTATGCTCCGTAGTGTAGGCTTCGAGTGCGGGCTCCACAGTATACGCTCAGTTTCCCTGCCCGCTTTCGAACTCATGTCTCATGGCCTCTAGTCCTGTATTTGAGGTACGATCTCCATCGGTAGTCGACCCGGGCACGACAGCTCGCCGCACACACAACCTCGCGCCATCGCGTCCCGGGCCCGAACCACAGCTCCGCCACCAAGGCGACCCGAGGCCACCACCAGATGGCCCCGGGCACCCCGTCGCAGAGGCACACTCAGAAAATCATGAGCGGCATCGTGAGCACACTTAGCAAATCGGCGCCCGCCACACCGCCGGCGCTGCCGGCGCCTCCCACGCCGCCGCCGCTCCCGCGCCTGCTCACCCGGCCACCACAGCGTGCAGCGCTGAACACGGGCGGAGGCAGCACGCCACAGACTCCTTACACATACGTGCAGCTTCCCCGGTCAGAGGGCCACACCGCGTCCTAATGTGTGGTGAGGTACCGTGGTCAGAGGACCACACCGTGTCCTGTGTGGTGAGGTCGTGGTCAGGAGACCACACCGTGTCCTGTGTGGTGAGATATCGTGGTCAGAGGACCACACCGTGTCCTGTGTGGTGAGGTACCGTGGTCTGGGTACCACACCGTGTCCTGTGTGGTGAGATATCGTGGTCAGAGGACCACACCGTGCCCTGTGTGGTGAGATATCGTGTTCAGGGTACCACAGTGTCCTGTGTGGTGAGGTACCGTGGTCAGGGATCCACACAGTGTCATGTGTGGTGAGGTACCGTGGTCAGAGGACCACACCGTGTCCTGTGTGGTGAGGTACCGTGATCAGAGGACCACATCGTGTCCTGTGTGGTGATATATCGTGGTCAGAGGACCACACCGTGTCCTGTGTGGTGAGGTACCGTGGTCGGAGGACCTCACCGCGTCCTGTGTGGTGTGGTGTCGTGATCGGGAGACCACACCGAGTGACCGATGCAGCATTCCACAGTGCTGGCCACCACTCACCACAGTGAGTGGGCGGGTTGGCCGGTCGCAGGCGTTCCGAAGGACGCTGCCATGCGACCAACCAAGGTCGACGGACATCGAGATGGACTGGGGGCCGGCTCTGCTCTGCGCTCTTCCCACCCCGACACTTCCCCTCCCCACCATGACACCTTCCATCCCCGCCCGCCCATGCACTTCCCCTCCCCACCATGGCACTTCCCCTCCCCGCCCTGCCACTTTCCCTCAACATGGCTCTGCCCTCACCCGACCTGACACTTTCCCTCAACATGGCGCTGTGCTCTCCCGACCTGACACTTTCCCTCAACATGGCGCTGTGCTCTCCCGACCTGACACTTTCCCTCAACATGGCGCTGTGCTCTCCCGACATGACACTTTCCCTCCCGACCTGACACCTCCCCTCGCCATCATGGCGCTGCACTATCCGCATCCGAACATTTCCCCTCCCTACCATGGCGCTGCGCTCTCCTCACTATGACACTTCCCCTCCTTAATCCGACACTTCCCCTCCCCACCCTGTCGTTGCGCTCTCCCCACCCCGACACTTCTGACTTCCCCACATCATGTTCTTACACCCCACATCAAGCTGCCACACCAGCCTGGAGACTGGTAGTGCCTGCCGTCCAGGATCTGGATGGTACAGGACTGGACCAGGCCGGTACTGGTGCAAGACGTGGTGAGGCCTCTTCTCGTGCAGCAATAAGTCCAGGCTGCACAGGCGCGGGGTGGAGTCAGGCTGCCTGACAAGTACACAGTACAGTCTGGCTGGATCCGAGAAATGATGGTCACAGAAGAGCCATGTGTCAGTAGCGCATTCAAATCCCATCTCCACCATGTACCTGATGCACGATTGAGGCTGCGAGGGTGGGAGAGCGCGACTCAGCCAGTCCCACCTGAAGTGCACGACAGATACATCCCGGTGCAACACAGGCCAACACAGACACGGAGCTGAAGCCAGTCACGTGCCGACCGCTCATGTTGTGATGACGGCCAGCGTAGTCGGTGCTGTTTCGCCCACGTGGGGCCCTTCTCGCGCTGGCCGTGCGTGGGCGAATCGCCACGTGTATTTAGTGTGGCCGCAGGCGAATCGCCACATATGTTGAGTGTGGCCGCAGACGAATGGCTGCGTCTGTTGAGTGTCGCGGCGGGTGAGTCGCCACGTGTATTGAGTGTGGCCATGTGGCTGCCACACACTGATCCACTGATGAGCTGGACCCTGCCGCAGCGGTCGGCTGTTTTGTGCGGGCGAGGGCGCTGGACGGGCGCCGTGCGGGCAGTCCACCACTCCACCAGCCCGGCAAACAGGCCCTACTTTGGACGCCAGGCTGTGGTCAGATGTGTTGCTATGTCAGTTATAGCGTGTATGCTTCCACTTCCAGGAATTTAAAGTGAGTCTCCAGCTACGTATTCGTGTCACATGTGATTCGGGCGTGGCACGCAGAAATGCCCGTGCGGCGAGCGTTCACTTTCGGATCAACGTACGGGAACCTGTGGATCAACGTTCACGCGTCTGTGTGTCAGCGTGCACGCACCTTTCTGTATCAGCGGACATCAATGCTGAAAACACATACTGCCTGGATTTCTTTTTCATCCAGAGCGAATGTTCTGGATGGAAACAATTGCAGAATCCTCTCCATAATTTTATCTATATTTTTATCCTTTGGAGGTCGAATAATATTGTTTGAACAATGAACTTCTGTCTAATAAAGTGATCAAGTTTCACTGGAAAACCCAAATGGAAAGCGTGATGTGACGGGTTAGAAGAAAAACATCCTCCGTATTCGACTAGCTTTGGATTTTCTTTCTATATCCAAGATTACCGAGTAAAAATCAAACCATGGTGAGCACGCACGCTATGTCGATGAGCGTATACGTGCGCTATGTGGTTCAATGTGCACGCGCGTCATGTGGACCAGCATGCACGCACGTTATGCGGATCAGCGTGCGCGCATGTTCTGTGAAGTGTGGCACGGTCTTAACTGTGCGGGAGTGTGTGCGACGGACCACACTGTGCGGGAGTGTGTGCGACGGACCACACTTGGCACTGACCACACTATGCGGCAGTGTGTGCGATGGACCACACTTGGCACGGACCACACTGCGGGAGTGTATTCGACGGACCACACTTGGCACGGACCACACTATGCGGCAGTGTGTGTGACGGACCACACTTGGCACGGACCACACTATGCGGGAGTGTGTGCGACGGACCACACTTGGCACGGATCACACTATGCGGCAGTGTGTGCGACGGACCACAGTTGGCCATTGTGTTGGTGTTGGCACGTGGTGTGTTGACGACAGTCCTGGCGCCGTCCGTCTGTGTGGGAGGCGACAGGCGTACCGCCTGAAGCTGGTGACAGGCTGCGCGAGCTGTAGGTAATGCTGTGGTGTCAGCGTCGGTTATTAGGCGCGCTCGCGCTTGTGCAATGACTTGATGTATGTGTGGGTGCGGTATGCTCCACACCCTGTCATCAGCATCAGAGCCAAACGGCGGTAGACATTTGCCGCGTCTTTTTTTTACAAGGCTTGAAGGGCGCCTGTAGCTCAGTGGTTAAGCCGAGCGTCTTGCACGCCAGAGGTACGGAGTTCGGATCCCCGCGGTGCTCGCCCTTCCTGCCAGGGTGAGAGGCAGGCGACGCCCTATCGCCTCAGCCACTGAGTGCGTCGTAGTCACCTCCACCACCACCTCGACACGGCTAGGTAATGCCATCATTACAAGTAGGGTGGTCAGTCGTGCATGTCGACGCGTGTTGTTGACAGACCAGGCTGCTGATCCCGCCTGCCGTGTGGAGTTCTGGCGGCGGCGCCGTGTATCTGCGTCTATTGTATCGCTGTGCCACGCTGGTGCACTTACATGGCGCGACGACCCCGCTTTGGTGACATAGCACAACGAGGTGGTGCTATGTCGCTTACGAATAGGCCACACATTCGACACTCACAGTTACCTTCTTAGCGGTGACGAAAGGCCATTATGTCAGAGGTGTCATGCTTTCCTATCAGTACAACACATATTGGTTGCGTGCCCCAGACTTGCACATGCGCGGAGACGCCACTTCGGTCGCACTACACTATCGCTGCGGGAAGTATTGGAGGATGAATCTCCGTTTATACAATCGGGACAGTTATTCCGTTTCCTCTCAGAGGTTAGGTTTTCTGTGGTATATACGCCCCATTAATGCGATGACATACGTTGTAAAACCATGATGGATGGGATGTACGTCGTGGCAATGGATTATGTGTCGCATCTAGTAGCCTTCGTCAGTTTCGCCTTTAAAAACTTGATATGACTGACGCTGTTATGGGCGCTGCATGACCTCTGCAGTCGATGCGCCCCTAAACCCCAATAACTAACTAACTAACTAACTGACGACCCCGCTTTTGTTCCCTGGCGCCCACACATACTGGCCGCTGATGTAAGTACATGACGTGCTAGCCACGCTGTTGTCCCCCTGGTGCTCACACAGACTAGCCGCTGGTGTAAATACATTGCGTGCTAGCCCCGTTGTCCCCCTGGTGTCCACACAGAGTAGCCGCTGGCGTAGTTACATGACGTGCCGGTCGCGCTGTTATCCCCCTGGTGCCTACACAGGCTGGCCGCTGGTGTAGCTACATGACGTGCCGACCTGGATGTTGTCCCCGGTGCCCACACAGACAGGTCGCGGCAGTGTTATTGTTGTAGTCCGGCTAAGTGGTGCCGTTCAACACGCTATCCTCTGATATCTTGTCTTAGCTGCGGATCAAAGCGGCGTTGTTGTGCCAGCTGCCGATAGCAGCGCATCTCTCTCGCCGCCGCCGCCGACGCCGCCGATGCCGGCGCCGGCGGTGATGCGGCCGACCTGCTGACCTCTGCCGCGACAGCGTGAGCCCTGGTGACCCCACGGCGACCCCGGCCGGCTCGACCTGCCAGCAGTGGTCGGCTGTGTTTATACACGGAAGACGTGTGCGGCTTTCGAGAGTCACGGCGGGGCGTCTGTCTCTGGCCGCTGAAGCCGCCGGAAGTTGGTGACAGCACTGCTGACCTACGGTGGTGTCGGCTGGCCCGGCCGTGCCGGTTACATACAGCCGGGTTAATGAGCGCGCCTGCAGTCTGGAAGTGGCGATACCCATGGCGGCCTGCTTGCAACGCTTATGTGTACGGACATGTACTGTAATCAGTGGTCCTGTCCATCTATTTGAAACTATTTAAAAAATAATAAACTGAGAGTCGGCACCGGACAGTCGAAGATGCACTCTGGATCCCTGCTCGCTGTTATTGCTTGCAGTCAAACTTCGAGTGGTGGTACTTCGATGGTATTCGAAATGGTATATATAATAATTCAAAGTGTGTGTATATACATACAAGAGTTTGTAAATACTGACACTTGCGCATGAGCGCTACATGACCAATGAAGCCAATCCGCCATAAAGCCCTCATAACTAACTGACACTTCGCCCGTAAATGACGGAACAAGTCGAGAGACATAGTGCGTGACTTACGTCGTCTGGAATATGCGACGGTCCTACTTTGCAAAGTAATTCAATTTCGTGCCTGTCCTCTCCCGCACAATATCGCCTGACATGCTCTGTCCCAAGTCCCTCGCTCTCTGTGCAGGACAGATATCAGCGTGGCATTTTACGTGCCCCCGCAACCCATTCTGTTCCCGATTCCCACCTCTTGACTGGAAAACTGGCCTACTTCTTCGTGTCGCGCTCTGGCCTCTCGTTTCCGTTCTTCTCAGGGGACGAGTAGTCTAGGTGTAAGGCTTGCAATCAAAAGATCGTGAGTTCGAGTCTCGCCTATCGCTACTCTTCTCCCACGGCCAATCGCGTGGAAAATTGGCGGCGCTACATGACTCGACGGTCGATGTGTCGTAAAACCAATAACCAACCCACGAACCGTTCTCTTCATGTCGCCCTCGTCCCGCCCGTTCCTCATCTCCCGTGCCTCATCCCACTTCTCGCGCATCAAGTCACCTTTACTTCGCCTCACTTCTACCGTGTCGTATCTCTTCTATCTTTCTGCACTTCTTCGCATCACATCTGCAATTTTCCTTCCTTCCTGTTATTCATCTTGCCCGCATTTTCCCTGTTTTATACTTAGGTGTTTGTGGTGTCCTTTCCGCCCCTGATCAACTCCTTTAGTTTCCAATTGTCCTTGTTATCTCGGCTGGCTCCCTTCTGGGGTTTGCATTTTCATATCTCTCCAATGTGTGCATACTTTTCCTACTATTCCTGGTTGCTGTCGAGGGAGCTCTGAGTTCCAAACCCAATATTTGGTGGAATTCCTGGTCCACCGTCGGGCACTTGCCATTCGAAATTCGTGACGCTACCATGTCACCTTCGCGAGTAATTGTGACTTAGGAGAAGTCATTTGCATTGGCTCACCGAGGTGCTCTCAAAATGAAGAATCATCAGGATCGGAAACAAGCCTCCTGCGGCAGTTTCGGTCTCTAGTTCTGTGTGTAGAACATCGTCGAATATTTCACTACGCAGAAGTATATTGGTTGGTGAACCTTGCTCCTTCCGTATACCAATGTTCGGGGTTTCACCTTGGTCAGTGAACGACGGACATTGTTAGTGGCGGTCACGATGGTTCCTAGTGATGCAAATGCGTGGGCGGGGTGGCCTTTTCTCGTTGCCTTGATAAGTGCATATGGTGCGCAGGCGGGTGGTGGCTAGACACTGGTTGACTTATCGACGGCTATGTGGCTATATCGGCTATTGACCACAGGCCACCGCCGCCACTGCATGTGCCACTTGATACATGACTAGTATCCTCAACGTCGGTTCTTTGTGGGAATGACGCCTGGAGGTTGCATTTGCATATTTGCATTCATGACGCACCTGTGCTGGAAAGGAATGCAGCTCTGGCGAGCCCAAGGTCGTAACGCCTTTATTTAGCGCAGGCAGTTCTGTGCCTTTATACCTTTATAACGCAACAGTCCACCAAGTAAAGGCAGCAGTCCAGGTATGGTGCCAGATCATGCCTTCGCAATCGTGTCCAAGTGCCCACGTGCACTGGCGCATGAGTTAGCATACCATTTGCTCGTGGGCGGCGGCATTGGAAGCTTCGTCTTTCGGCGCCGTTCTTCGTTATGCTGCCATTTGCAAACGCTGCACTGATGAGTGGATACCTTGCCGTAGGAACGCGCGGAGGAGGTCACGTTCTGTCGACTCGCCTCTGAGAAGCTCAACCCATGGAATCAGCAGTATGACATATGCAATCGATGCGCCCACAAACTACAAAGCCCGATGACTCCCGGAGGGGGCGCGTCCCATCGACTCTTCTTCGGGAACCTTGACTATCTACCCTATTAATTCCGGTAGGAGTCATGTCCCATCTATTCGGCTCCTGGTACCTTATCCATTATCCCCATGAGTCTCGACGGGGGCATGTCTCATCGACTCGTCTCCAGGAACCGTAACCATTTGCTCTGACTCCCGGAGAGGGCATGTCCCATCGACTCGTTTCCGGGATCCTCAAACATTTGACCTATGACTCCCCCGAAGGGGGCACGTCCCATCATCGACTGGTTTCCGGAAACCCTAACCATTTACTCTATGACTCCCAGAGAGGGCATGACCCATCTACTCGTTTCCGGAAACCTTAAGCGTTTGCTCTATGGCTCATCCCAAAGGGGGACGTCCCATCACGGACTGGTTTCAGGAAAACTTAACCATTTGCTCTATAATGTTATGGAATACAAATTCGACTTGGACGTTTACTTACACCTTCGTATGCACATGCAGGACTATGCTGCGTCGCAAGGATTGCGGCCGCGATGTGATGTCCTTTGAAGATGTCGACTTCATCTTAAACGTTCAGTTGCGTACTATTTGTTTTTGTGTGCCTCCGATTTGTGCGTCGAGGCACATTAATTATAGCGACTGTGCAGTATGCAGTGATAATCTAAGCTTTAATGTGTGATTATCCATTCTTTTTGCGATGCGATTGCCCGAGATCCTCGTGTACCTTGTTGGTTGGTTATTGGTTTTACGACACATCGACCGATGAGTCATGTAGCGTCGCCAATCTCTCACGCCGATTGGTCGCGGGCGAAGAGTAGTGACAGGTGGGACTCGAACCCACAACCTTTCAATTGTGAGAAGAGCAACTTACCCCTAGGCCACTCGTCCCCTCTCGTGTACCTTGTTACGTGGTTGTGTTCCCCTGAGTGTGAGATAAGGTTGTGGTCTTTCAGTGCTGGGTGTTTCTTCATGCCTCTCATTGTGGGTTGTCCCTTGCCCATCGGTGTAGGTTGTTTCTTCTTATCCATCGACGCATATGGTGTCTGTCTATCCATCAGTGTGTGTTTTGTCTCCTTGCCCCTTACTGTAGCTTGTGTTTGCTTATTCCCCGGTGTAGATTGTTTCCTTGTTCCTCGGTGTAGGGTGTCTACCTATCCTCCAGTGCACGATTTACCTCCTCGTCAGTCAGTCTGGTCTGTGGCTATTTGATTTCCATCAGAAGATGCGCAACCAAGAGGGAGGGGTGCGGCGCCACCTTAGCAACAGAAATACACTAGATCAAACAAAAATGTTTGAAATTTTCACCACGCAAAACTATTGCTGTTCAAAACCAGAAAGCGATCTCTATTCCATGACAACTTTGTTTTGGTATTTTGGTTGTTTTGTTTTATTTTGGTCCCATTAAGAAAATCCTGGCTGCTCCCCTATAACCCAGTATAGATTGCGTTTCCTTCAGAGTGGTCTGTGTCTTCGTACCTGTCAGCATGGTGTGTGGCTGTTGCCCTCGGTGTAGGCTGTGGTTCCCTCAGTGTAGGGCGTGCCTCTGTGTCGGTCAGTGTGTGGTGTGGCTGTTTCCCTCGGTATAGGCTGTGGTTCCCTCAGTGTAGGGCGTGCCTCTGTGTCGGTCAGTGTGTGGTGTGGCTGTTTCCCTCGGTATAGGCTATGGTTCCCTCAGTGTAGGGTGTGCCTCCGTATCGGTCGGCGTGGTGTGTGGCTGTTTCCCTCGGTATAGGCTGTGGTTCCCTCAGTGTAGGGTGTGTCTCTGTGTCGGTCAGTGTGTGGTGTGGCTGTTTCCCTCGGTATAGGCTGTGGCTCCCTCAGTGTAGGGTGTGTCTCCGTATCGCTCGGCGTGGTGTGTGGCTGTTTCCCTCGGTATAGGCTGTGGTTCCCACAGTGTAGGGTGTGCCTCCGTATCGGTCGGCGTGGTGTGTGGCTGTTTCCCTCGGTATAGGCTGTGGTTCCCTCAGTGTAGGGTGTGTCTCCGTATCGGTCGGTGTGGGGTGCGGCTGTTTACCTCGGTATAGGCTGTGGTTCCCTCAGTGTAGGGCGTGCCTCTGTGTCCGTCAGTGTGTGATGTGGCTGTTTCCCTCGGTGTAGGCTGTGGTTCCCTCAGTGTAGGGCGTGCCTCTGTGTCGGTCGGTATGGGGTGTGGCTGTTTCCGTCGCTGCGGGTCTGGCCACACCGCTCTATATTGTGGCGCGCGTCACTGCCGTTACGGTGGCTGCGTGACGCGGCTGCGTGACGGCCAGGGCCGGCGGCCAGGTGGCACCACACTACCGGCCGCGCCTCCAAACCGTGACGGCGCCGACGGCCGGCCAGGCCCACAGGACACCGGATCACTGGGGCCCTGACTGGGGCCGACAGCACACCGGGTCACTGTTGCCCTTACTGGGAACCACAGCAGACCGGGTCACTGGTGCCGACAGCGGACCGGGCCACTGGCGTCCTGACTGTGGCCGACACTGGACCGGACCAGTTGTGCCTTGACTGGGAACCACAGCGGACCGGGCCACTGGCGTCCTGCCTGTGGCCGACACTGGACCAGACCAGTTGTGCCTTGACTGGGAACCACGGCGGACCGGGCCACTGGCGTCCTGCCTGTGGCAGACACTGGACCGGACCAGTTGTGCCTTGACTGGGAACCACAGGGGACCGGGCCACTGGCGTCCTGCCTGTGGCCGACACTGGACCAGACCAGTTGTGCCTTGACTGAGAACCACAGAGGACCGGTCCACTGGTGCCGACAGCGGACCGGGCCGCTGGCGTCCTGACTGTGGCCGACACGGGACCAGACCACTTGTGCCTTGACTGGGAACCACAGCGGACCGGGCCGCTGGCGTCCTGACTGTGGCCGACACGGGATCAGACCACTTGTGCCTTGACTGGGAACCACAGCGGACCTGGTCGCTGGTGCCCTGACTGTGGGTGACAGCCAACCTGGCTTCTAGTGCCCTCTAGACGATTTTCCAGATGCACTGGCATGCTGCTGAAGACGGACGGGTCACCACGGACTGTCCTCGGGAGGACGTGGGCGCTCTGCCGCCGGACTGGCCGACCAATGGCCGTGACCCCGTGACGAATGCTATTGACCCAGGCCCAGCCGGCAACGGTAGCCACTTGTTCCGACATCATCACCTCACCTCGTCGGTGGTAGCCGACTTGTCTCCATACAGCTGTTTGTCGCCGTTTCTGGTACGGTCAAGCTCGCATTATGGGCCCACTGGCCGACCGCGGATACCGACCACAGGCCGTGGGAAGGCGGCCTGTGAGTGCTGCACGTGCTCATCTCACTCACTTCGCTGTGAGTGAGATGCTCGCCTCACTCACCTCGCACAGCAACGGTGTGGAATAACATGTTGTCACCACCTCATCCTGTCTCACCCTTCCACACCCTGGCAGGGTCGGCACAGATTAACGTGTTGTCGCCGCCTCCCACTTCCTCTCTGCCAGGGTATGGGGGGGGGGGGGTCTCCACACCCTGACAGGGCCGTCACTAACGATGGCACGAATGTAACGCCTCGCCAGTGAATAATATTTGGAGGAGCAGGTAAGCTTCTAAGAGTGAAACTGTACTCGGATTTTCGCCGGAGGTTCTTCTTGTAGCGGTGGCCGGCTGTCCTGAGAGTTCTGGCACAGTTGACCACGTGACATGATCGCAGAGAGCCCGCACGGATAGCAAGTCGCTCTGCTCATTATATCTGCCCGTCACGTGCGGTTCTGCTCATTACGTCTGGCCATTACGTGACGCGCCTGGTCTAGCAGATGCGTCACACGTCCTGAATGGGCGCTGCATGATCTCGGCAGTCGATGCGCCCCGAAACTCCAATAACCAACCAACCACACGTCCTGAATGGCCAGGAGCGGCCTCACCGTCATGTTCAGTAACGCACCCCGGGGTGACATTGTGTGGCGCCTGACGTGGGCATCGTGGGCACTGTGGGCCGCTGTACACCGGGCACCGTGAGGTTGTGTGCGGTGTCGGACGGGATGGGGTGGTCGTGTGCGGTGCCGGACGGGATGGGGTGGTCGTGTGCGGTGTCGGACGGGATGGGGTGGTTGTGTGCGGTGTCGGACGGGATGGGGTGGTCGTGTGCGGTGTCGGACGGGATGGGGTGGTGGTGTGCGGTGCCGGACGGGATGGGGTGGTGGTGTGTGGTGCCGGATGGGATGGGGTGGTCGTGTGTGGCGCCGGACGGGGTGGGGTGGTGATGTGAGGTGCCGGACGGGATGGGATTGGGTGGTGGTGTGTGGCGCCGGACCGGAATGGGGTGGTGGTGTGAGGTGCCGGCGGATGGGGTGGTGGTGTGTGGTGCCGGACGGGATGGGGTGGTGGTGTGCGGTGCCGGACGGGATGGGGTGGTGGTGTGCGGTGCCGGAAGGGATGGGGTGGTCGTGTGAGGTGCCGGACGGGATGGGGTGGTGGTGTGCGGTGCCGGACGGGATGGGGTGGTGGTGTGAGGTGCCGGACAGGATGGGATGGGGTGGTGGTGTGTGGTGCCGGACGGGATGGGGTGGTGGGGGGTGTGTGGTGTCGGACGGACGGGACGGGGTGGTGCTGTGCTGTGCCGGACGATCCACCGATTGCTGGTCTGCTGCCGTTGTGACGACGTCGGACCCGGTGACTTCCGCCGGTCGGGCCGGTCCATTCATCTCCGATAAATTGCCCGGTCGGCGTCTGCAGGATTGATAATTTTATGGTCGGTTGACTGGAATTCATTAGGCGCTGGCGACGTAACTGGCTGGTGGCTGCCACGCCGATTATATCTGCGATCACCACGCTGCTATGTGGACTGCCGATGACGTCGGCAGGCGGGTGCAGGCCGACATCCCGACCCAGTTGCAACTTCAGCCAAACGGAGATGTTGACGCTGGTCCGGGACTCGCCAATATCGCGCTGTTGACTCATTGGAAGACAAGCTGTAGCTTCCAAGACTACCCCGATCACTGCTTTGGCTGTGTGTCAGCGGTGTGTTGGCGGCACCTCACCATGTACAGTAATTCACTAGCAGCCATCGTGCGATCTATATGTTGACGGCATCTCGCCATGTACAGTAATTCACCATCATCCATCGTGCGATCCATGTGTTGACGGCATCTCGCCATGTACAGTAACCACCAGCAGCCATCGTGTGTTCCACGCATTGACGGCACCTCGCCATGTACAGTAATTCACCAGCAGACATCTTGCGATCCATGCACGTTTTTGTCAACACACCCACGAATTAGAGCTTGTGTGACTGACAGAATGGCATTCGGTCTGTTTCATCTGGAGTCGGTCAACTGCGGGGTGAACGCCCCCGCAGGTGTTCCGGTGTCCGCCGTGTCTCTTGACGCGCCGCGGTTAATGCCCGCAATTGGGGCTGTCTGGAGGCGTCTGCCGGGCGCTCGATGCGTCACGCGCTGGCCGATCAGTCACGCCGGTCGACAACAGATGTCGCTTTGGTCGCCACGACACGCGTTGAAGTGACTAATGACGTAAGCCAGCGCGCTCGCCGTCGTGTTGCTGTCGCTCGGTGACGAGCAGATGCGTCGCCGCCTCGCCGGCCGTGACGGGGCGCCGGCGGGGTCGTCGGCGCCCCGCTCCGCCGCGTGGCCGTCTCGTCGGCAGCTGGTGTCGCTCTGCGTCCAGCCGGATGGGCCGCCGCATCGGACACCGGTCCAGCTGCGCACGTGCGCTCTGTGAGAAACGAGCCCGTCGTGAGCGGCATGTCGAATAGTTATAATGGCTGCAAGTCGGTCGTCGGGCAGACGGCGCCGTCACGCCGGCGACCCCACGCCGGATGGGCGGCGCCCGGCCGACCCGGCGCCGCCCCGGCGCTGACCCGGCCGCAGCCAACATCAGACGTGCTGCGCTCCTTACAGTGTCGTGTTGGTGCGGCGGCTCGCCGCTGACCCGGCCGCAGCCAACATCAGACGGTGCTGCGCTCCTCACAGTGTCGTGTTGATGCGGCGGCTCGCCGCTGACCCGGCCGCAGCCAACATCAGACGGTGCTGCGCTCCTCACAGTGTCGTGTTGATGCGGCGGCTCGCCGCTGACCCGGCCGCACCCTACATTAGACGGTGCTGCGCTCCTCACAGTGTCGTGTTGATGCGGCGGCTCGCCGCTGACCCGGCCGCACCCTACATTAGACGGTGCTGCGCTCCTCACAGTGTCGTGTTGATGCGGCGGCTCGCCGCTGACCCGGCCGCAGCCAACATCAGACGTGCTGCGCTCCTTACAGTGTCGTGTTGGTGCGGCGGCTCGCCGCTGACCCGGCCGCAGCCAACATCAGACGATGCTGCGCTCCTCACAGTGTCGTGTTGGTGCGGCGGCTCGCCGCTGACCCGGCCGCAGCCAACATCAGACGGTGCTGCGCTCCTCACAGTGTCGTGTTGATGCGGCGGCTCGCCGCTGACCCGGCCGCACCCTATATTAGACGGTGCTGCGCTCCTCACAGTGTCGTGTTGATGCGGCGGCTCGCCGCTGACCCGGCCGCAGCCAACATTAGACGGTGCTGCGCTCCTCACAGTGTCGTGTTGGTGCGGCGGCTCGCCGCTGACCTGGCCGCAGCCAACATCAGACGGTGCTGCGCTCCTTACAGTGTCGTGTTGGTGCGGCGGCTCGCCGCTGACCCGGCCGCACCCTACATTAGACGGTGCTGCGCTCCTCACAGTGTCGTGTTGATGCGGCGGCTCGCCGCTGACCCGGCCGCAGCCAACACCAGACGGTGCTGCGCTCCTCACAGTGTCGTGATGGTGCGGCGGCTCGCCGCTGACCCGGCCGCAGCCTACATTAGACGGTGCTGCGCTCCTCACAGTGTCGTGTTGGTGCGGCGGCTCGCCGCTGACCCGGCCGCAGCCAACATCAGACGTGCTGCGCTCCTCACAGTGTCGTGTTGGTGCGGCGGCTCGCCGCTGACCCGGCCGCACCCTACATTAGGCGGTGCTGCGATCCTTACAGTGTCGTGTTGGTGCGGCGGCTCGCCGCTGACCCGGCCGCAGCCAACATCAGACGATGCTGCGCTCCTCACAGTGTCGTGTTGGTGCGGCGGCTCGCCGCTGACCCGGCCGCAGCCAACATCAGACGGTGCTGCGCTCCTCACAGTGTCGTGTTGGTGCGGCGGCTCGCCGCTGACCCGGCCGCACCCTACATTAGACGGTGCTGCGCTCCTCACAGTGTCGTGTTGGTGCGGCGGCTCGCCGCTGACCCGGCCGCACCCTACATTAGGCGGTGCTGCGCTCCTCAGCGCCGTGTTTATGCAGCGGCTTGTCGATAACGACGACACTGGACGGACTGAAAACCAACCTTAGGTGCATTGGCGTCTCCACGAATTCTGGACATGGCGTGGAGCCAGGAGATTTATATACTTTTGTTCTTCCATGCAGCGTCACATCCGCTAAATTTCCGAAGTTTGTTGGAACGTGTCACCTGCCCCCACCTCCACCCCATCACCCACTCTGGCGACGCCCATGCTCACGCGGAGAATACCTAACGACGCTGCCCTCGACGTCTCAGCTAGCTCGCTTGACCTCTGGAAACGGGTCGGGGTGCTGATGGTGTGCGATTCCCCGACAGTACATCCAGTTAATTCAATGGGTTTGTAATTGTACCGTAGTTTTCAGCTACCATCAGCAAAAGTATAGACGCTATAGTCAGTGAAAAGTCAGCGCGATATGAGCAGAAAGATTTCAGAGGCCGGCGGTCTGCATGCAACTGAGGCTTTCCAAACGCCACCCGTTGAAGACATTTCGTGGCGTATTAACCTGTCCAGTTTACAGTCTGCACATAATTGAGTTCATTGCCAGACATTCCAATTGCTACTGCAAGCTGAAAGAAAAGATTCATGTGATAGCCATCTTCTATCATTTCATTGCAATGTATTTCGCTTGTGCGCCATACAACTAATGAAGTCGATACCCCTACACTGAAATAACCAACACAAACATATTTCGCCAAACCGTAGTCCCACTAAACTGTAAAGAGAGCATTCTAGAAGGTTCTGTAGATTCTATGGAGAGCGTTCTATGGATCTAGACGCAGAATAACTTCCGTGTGTAGTAATGCGCGATCATGCTTCGAAACTTATAATTAGCGTGCGGCAGAATTAAGTGCGATTAATTTTTTTTGCGTCGCTTCTTCCGACGCAAAATGAGGCGCTGATCGTAGAGCTGTAACATGCCTGGATGGCAGTCACATGCCCGGACTAGATATCAGCCTAACAGGTAATACCGTTTGTGACCAATGTGCTCCACCCAGTCCTTGGTATACAGCTGCGATACATTTGTCAGCACGGCCTCAGACACCCACGCAGAGATTCTGGATGCCTGGTCGCTAGTAATGCATGCATGGGTGGCTGGCTAGCTGGCTATTCATGTACATCTTGTATGCGCAATAATAGCTGAAAACGTAAGGGCAGATGTGCTAGCCAAGCACAGTTCAATCGATTCCGTGGGATGCAAACCCTCATCTTCGTAGACATGCAATAAAATCACTTGCCAGATGCCGCCTTACTCAAGTCGAAATCCGCAACTGAAGAAAACTGTCCCCCTGTCTCACTCCTTGGACACACAAAATGTAGGGGTACGGTAGCTTAGTTGGTAGAGCGTGGGAATCTTGCTCGCGAGATTGTGGGTTCGACTCTCACAACCGACGGCATTTATCGAGTCCACCCGCTACCAATCGGCGTGAGAGGTTGGCGACGCTATATGACCTAGGGTCGTTGTATTCATCAGTATTTGACAAATTGCGTCACCTCACACCCAGAGTTTGATTTGTATTTTGTAATCCTGGATATGGCGAGGACTAATTGTGAACTAATTGAAAATGAAGAGCATACATTTTTTTTTCGCACCTGTGACATGACCTCAGCTTGCACTTTCCAAATCATCTTCAAAGATTCATCACAGAGCAGTTCATTATGAAACAGCACCATTTGTCATCCATATTGTACAAAGAACAGGATGATAATATTGTGTAGTGGATGCCGTTCTGTGTGCTACAAATCCAGGAATAGCCTATTTTTATCCTGATCTACCTTGTTATTGATGCTTTGTGCCCCTTTACTTGAAGACTTGCCTTTTTCATACATAGCCCGCGAACACCAGCCCCGACAACGTATCGACACTGCAAGTAAAACCATGAACCTCATCACGTTGGACACCAATCACAAACTTCTTGGGTGTTATCTGCTGCTATTTTCGAAACTGTCAATTATAATTTTCATTGTCGCGGGCATGTAATAGAGATACCATGTGGTTATATAGATACACATTGCGATAGAGAACCTGTGATTTTACGACCGGTAGAAACATGTGGTTTCTCTGCATTTGTACATTTATTTTTAACGCATCTTCCATCTTGTGGATTTTACGTTGCATACCCTTGAAATGAAATAATTATAGATGAATGCATACGGATAATGAATAGTTGGCGGGGATTCCTTTGTTTCAACAGGCACGTGAGCCTGTCCTCGTATGACATTTGGTCAGGGTCTGATTCTTCAACGGATTTCCAGCACTTGATTATCTGCCCGTTGGCTATTGCCTCGTTCAGCCTCCAGCTCTTGCCTTGGGCGTGTGAGCCCGTCACCTAAGCTCTGCTGTCACCCTGCACTAGCCGAGCCACTTCCCACTCGGGCGGATGACCCGGTCACCTAAGCTCTGCTGTGACCCTGCACTAGCCGAGCCACTTCCGACTCGAGCGGATGACCCGGTCACCTAAGCTCTGCTGTGATCCTGCACTAGCCGGGCCACACCCCACTCGGTCGGATGGCGCAGACCCACTGCCGAGCACTGACACAAGAAAGAAAAGCCAGTAAAATACAGAATGTGTGGCTTTCGCCTGGTCGTGGCCAGGCTGGCAGAATAATTGGTCTGTTTGTAGACGTATCAGGCCGTAAACGGGTGCAACTGAGCGGCGGTCGCCGGGGCTCAGTCACGACTCGTGCGCCGCCCGCCGCACCGGGCAGGGTATGGACTGGCTGACCAGCAGCTGTGACGTGACGTGGCAGGGCGGGGAGTCGTGACGTGACGTGAAATGACAGTATAAACTATCATGGTAGGACGTAGTGCGGCATGACCAGCGACTGCGACTTGGCGTGGCAGGGCGGGAAGTCGTGACGTGACGTGAAATGGCAGGATGGATAGTCGAGGCGTGACATGGGACGATAGGGTGGGCAATCATGACGTGACGTGGTATGATGTGAGATGGCGGGGTAGTTGCGACGTGATGACAGACCAGCGATATAGCGGGTTTTGCTGACGTGACTTGATGTTAGGATGGGTGGCCATGACACACATGACAGAATAGGCGTTTATGATATGACGTGACATCGCAGTATGGGCGGTCATGACATGTTACACTGCTATGGTGGGCGTTTTGGATATGATGTGATATCGCAGTATGTGGGTGATGCCATGTTGTTACCTTGGCAGGATGGACGTTTATGATATGATGTGATGGCGCGGTATGGTCGATCATGACATGCGACGTGGCAGGATGGGCGAGTATGCCATGATATGAGATGACAAGATGGGCGGCATTGACATGGCTGACATGTCGGGATGGACGATTATGTCACGCTGTGACATGACAGGATGGACGGTTATGCCATGATGTGACATGTCAGGATGGGCTGTTGTGCCATGCTGTGACACGGCAGGATGGGCAGATATGACGTGTCAGGATGGGTAATTATGTCATGCTGTGCCATGTCAAGATGGGTAATTATGTCCTGATGTGACGTGGCAGTATGGGCTCGCGGGCGCGCCAGGTCGACACGCGGCCGGTCGGCCAGCGCTGTCACTGCGGCGCGGTTTCTCTGCGCCGGTCCGTGTTGCTGCCATTGTTGATGGCTCGGCAGCGGCGTTTCTCCACTCGGCACGGCCTGGTTTCTCTCGTCTCTTGTCGCCCGGTGCGTGCCAGGCCAGGCCGTGCCGGGCTGGCTGGACCATGGGGTGACGGTTGCGCCGGGCCGGGCCGGGCTGGCTGGACCATGGGGTGACGGTTGCGCCGGACCAGGCCGGGCTGGACCATGGGGTGATGGTTGTGCCGGACCGGGCAGAACTGGACCATGGGGTGACGGTCGTGCCAGGCCGTGCCGGGCTGGCTGGACCATGGGGTGACGGTCGTGCCAGGCCGTGCCGGGCTGGCTGGACCATGGGGTGACGGTTGCGCCGGACCAGGCCGGGCTGGACCATGGGGTGATGGTTGTGCCGGACCGGGCAGGACTGGACCATGGGGTGACGGTCGTGCCAGGCCGAGCCGGGCTGGACCATGGGGCGACGGTTGTGCCGGACCGGGCTGGGTCGGGCTGGACCGGGCTGGGTCGGGCTGGACCCTGGGGTGACGGTTGTGCCGGACCTTTCATACGCATGTGTAGGTGTTGCCACATGTGCGTCCAAAGCCCTCCATATTTATTTAGGAAATCATCGGACCTGATGTGCAGGGGTCCCAGGGCCAGCTGTTTCTGTTTTGTTTCCTTCGATAGCCCATATTCAAAACGCATCTTGTCGACAAGGAAAAGTGTTTATTTATTTTATATGTATGTCGTTTTATGTACTTTTAGATGGGCTATGGCTGGCTCCCTTGAAGGTTGAACCCCCGAACATAACTAGATGGAACGCGTTCGAAATTAGAGAAAAACTTGGGCAAACTCTTCTTACACAGCAACAATGAAGTCTTAGGATCGGCAACACATTTAATAGTTTGCCTTCAAATATCGTGAACTCCCCGTCGTTTGACCTCCGAATAATGAAGATTCGCGCTTCTCCAACATCATTGTTCAGCTCATGTGTGACAAAGTGCACTGGCGGATCCAGGATGGTACAGGGGCCAATGGGGCATGTGCCATCCCCCTGTGAATCTGCGAATATGTCACGTCCCTTCAGAACTCCGGAGTGCACTCCCACCCTCAACGAATTTTTCAGCCGATGGCGCCCTTCAGAGTATAAAATGTGCCCCCTGGAGAGAGAAGGCGCCTCCGCAGAACTCTCAAGTGCACCCCTCACGTCGCCTAAAAGAAATCCTGAAAATTAGTGGTGCTGCAGATAAATGTGCCCCACCAGACAAGTGCTCCTCCCCCGATCAAAATTGCTTCATCCGCCTTTGACGCTGTGTGATGATGCACATATGTGACGGTATGTGATGCGCACTCTGTACCATGTCCATACCTCCGTAGTTTTTCGGTTGTTCACGTATGCGGTTGTCCATGCTGTTGGGGCGAGGATGGTGTGGTGGTTTGTCCATGCCGTTCAGGCGAGGCTGGCGCGGTGTTTTGTCCATGCCGTTGGGGCGAGGCTGGTGCGGTGTTTTGTCCATGCCGTTGGGGCGAGGCTGGTGTGGTGGTTTGTCCATGCCGTTGGGGCGAGGCTGGTGCGGTGTTTTGTCCATGCCGTTGGGGCGAGGCTGGTGCGGTGTTTTGTCCATGCCGTTGGGGCGAGGCTGGTGCGGTGTTTTGTCCATGCCGCTGAGACGAGGCTAGTGCGGTGTTTTGTTCGTGACATTAAAGCGATGGTGGTGCAAGGTTTCGTGGTGCACGCGACCGTGAATTTACCCAAAGTTGTGCAAATGCATTGATTGATTGATTTGTTGATTGATTGATTTATTGATTGATCGATTAATTGTTTTATATATTTATTGATGTACGATTTGTTGGTTGGTCTATCGATGCCTTTCATTAATGCCATGCGACCCTATATAGTGTTCCTCCAATGCTAGTGAGTCTAAAGATAACGCATGTGTTTCCCTACCACTCCCAATCGATTGTATGAAATGTCCTTCTCCCGGTTGTAGGGTTATTCCCACGGCGTGACAACATGCCCTGCCAGATCGGTATGGATAGAGCGGGGCTAGGGAGGGCTTATCATCCTTCGAGCCGCTCCAAATTCACAGTCCCATTTGCTTTCTCTTTCACGTTTCAGAGAGTGGTGGACGATAGTGTATCACTGTCCGCCGTCTTTGAATGCTCCCAGACTTGCCGTGCTTGACCATGCTGTGTGGCGCTTGGCACCTGCCAGGCGGCACACAGCATGCCTCCTCACCGTCTGTTGCGGGACAGCGCGGGTCACCTATGCGGCCAATCCGTCCGTGCAGTTACAGCTGAAGCTGTTCTTTGTGGTCCTGCACCTAGCTTTGATGTTTGGAAACAGATAAACTTTTATTGGTACAAAAGTTTATCTGTTTATATGATGCAAAAAACATAAGGCGGTCATCCAGATAATGGCTGTTCTTCTCTTCTGAGGCATAGTTTTGCAATCTGTCTTTATGATGAATTTTTTTCAGGGTGGTACCGGATCTGTCGGCTGCCATTCTTCACTTTGGGTCTGCTGACTTGGAGGAGAGGGGTACTACTCCCCCCGCCCGAGAGTAATGACAGCGGTCTCCCGTCTGCCCGATGTCCGGGTACTCAGAGATTGCCAGCTGAGGTGTGCATGCCCGGTGGACGTGTGCCTGTTGGGTGTCGTGGTGTCACGTGACGTGCGCTTACGCACCATGTCACGTGACTCCCCGGGTGGTGATTATGCTCGAGGATTTCCTGGCGAGCCGCCATCTCATTTGGCGGCGCCGCTCCCGGCACACTGCTGACTCTGCACACGTGGCTTCTGCGGTGTCACACCGCTTCACACAGCCAGTGTAGAGCCTCCGGTCCTGGTGCACAGAGGAGGGCCTGCGGGCCTGACGTAGTGTAAGGCCTCCTGTCTTGGCATACAGTGGATGACCTGCGGGCCTAACGTAGTGGAGGGACTCAGACCCTGATGCAGTGGAGGACCTCTGATCTTGACGCAGTGGAGGGCCTCCGTTCCTGACTCACAGTGCGATCGGATTTCGTCTTTCCGCAGTCTTTGGAATCTATTAGAGCCAACACATTATCTTTCATGTAAATATGGCCAGATATGGCTCGGCCTCCGTCATGTGGCTGACGGCGGTAGTTGGGCCGCCATCGCTCAGCCTCCGTCGTGTGGCTGACGGCGGCAGTTGGGCCGGCATCGCTCAGCCTCCGTCGTGTGGCTGACGGCGGCAGTTGGGCCGCCATCGCTCAGCCTCCGTCGTGTAGCTGACGACAGTTGGGCCGGCATCGCTCAGCCTCCGTCGTGTGGCCGACGACAGTTGGGCCGCCATCGCTCAGCCTCCGTCGTGTGGCTGACGGCGGCTGGGGTCACGCGACGACCTTTACATGGTGCCAGCGTCGGCTTCGGCAGTTGTGGCATCGACCAGCGGCCGACCGGCCTGCCGTCCGCTCGATGCACCGCCGACAGAGATCACTGCCACACGCCGGCCGATATCGACGTGAGCGCTGACGTGGACAGGGACGTGGGCTTGAGGACCGCTGATCTTAGAATCTCAGAAAGGAACGACCTTGGATACCGAAACTGACGTACGTCTCGTGAATTTTGCTGGTTTATGAAAAGCAGTGCGTCCATTTACCTACTGGCGACCACGAGTTTGCTCAATGTTTGAGCGTGCAATTGCGCGTTGCCGGCAGCTCGATTAGAAATTCACTTGGTCGAAGCACCGTCGTTCGTCCTGCACATGCGGCTGGAGTCCACACTTTGGTACAGACGGGGTTGGGTTGGGCTGGGCTGTGCTGGGATACGGCTAGAGCCGACGCTTCAGTACAGACGGGACTGGGCTGTGCTGGGATACGGCTGGAGCCGACGCTTCAGTACAGACGGGACTGGGCTGGGCTGGAATACGGCTAGAGCCGACGCTTTGACACAGACGGTGCTTGGCTGGGCTGAGATAATGCTAGAGCAGACGCTTTGGTACAGACGGGGCTTGGGTGGGCTGAGATACGGCTAGAGCCGACGCTTCGATACAGACGGGGCTTGGCTGGGCTGGGCGCCTGACCCCACACGGCTGTAGCGCCGTGAAAGATGCTGTGGATCAGGCCCGGCTGGCCCGGACTTATACAGACGGAGCTGGGCTGGGCTAGGAGCTCGATCCTAAACCCTCGTACCTCCGCGGCGGGTGCCATGGTTCAGGCCTGGCCAGTCTGGACCTATTCAGACGGAGCTGGCCCGGCTGGGTTGGACACCCGACCCCACACGGCCGTATCCCCGTGGCCGGCGCCATATGGGTCAGGCCCGGTCGACGGGCGTGTGGCACTGCGTCGGGCGCACCGGCGCGCCGCTGCTTTTCTGACGCTATAAATAGATGGCGCCGTGTCGAGCCGTGTGGGCCATGGTGGGCCGTCACGCGACAGCCGTGGTGGGCCGTCACGCGGCAGCCGTGGTGGGCCATGGTGGGCCGTCACGCGGCAGCCGTGGTGGGCCATGGTGGGCCGTCACGCGACAGCCGTGGTGGGCCGTCACGCGGCAGCCGTGTTGGGCCGTGGTGGGCCGTCACACGGCAGCCGTGTTGGGCCGTGGTGGGCCGTCACGCGGCAGCCGTGTTGGGCCGTGGTGGGCCGTCACGCGGCAGCCATGGTGGGTCGTCAAGCGGCAGCCGTGGTGGGCCATGGTGGGTCGTCACGCGGCAGTCGTGGTGGGTCATGGTGGGCCGTCAAGCGGCAGCCGTGGTGGGCCATGGTGGGCCGTCACACGGCAGCTGTGGTGGGTCGTCACGCGGCAGTCGTGTTGGGCCGCGGTGAATCGTCACGCGGCAGCCGTGGTGGGCCGTCACGCGACAATATAGCTCGGGGGTGAAGCGACTCAACCCATTGTGCCATGAGTGGGGTACCTCTGCAGGCCAGTACTTTATCCACACTGAGCTAGCCATGTGGTTTTGTGCGATACGCTTCATTGGCACCGACATCTCTGTCTACGAAGTATGTTGTTGTCTCTCGGCGTGCCGTGCTGCCTCTCCTGCAGCGTTCTGCCTATGTGATGTGATCGATGTGTGCGTTCCGTGGCGGACCAGCGCCTGGCGAACGGTGATGTTGCCTTCCCGATCTGTCCGATCAGGCGTCATTCCTCAGCACTGGACATTGAATTGGCTGCTGGACATTGGCAAGCATGGGTTGCAAGTCCACAAGGAAATAATTGCGTGCACACTCACCTGCTTATGACCTGTAAGAACATAGGTAGAGGGACATTTCCCCGTCGATTATCGGAGGTGGAGCTTAGCAATGGCCTTTTAAATGGGATGAAGTAAAATTAGCATATCTGTGCAAAGCGGTAACCAGCGGTCATGCTGCAGGGTAGTGGTATAGCATGCTGCGTACATGGTTGGAATTTCGAACTTTAGCCAGCTACGCCGCCACTGTAGACAAAGCAACACACCGCAAATATTTTCGGGAAACAGCTCACTGTGCATAAATGTCAGTCTCCGTAAGGCGTTGACGACGCCCCTGGCCTGCTATCGGGAGTGCGTACCGAGGTGCAGCCCTTGATACGTCTCGTGACGCCTTTTGTCACGACAGCGTGACGCCGCCCTGGACGTCAACCCACGATATATAGTGTCGGCACCTGTGGTACCAGCCGGTGACGCTGTGGTCTGTGTTGTGACCGCGGCGCCTGTGGTGCCAGCTGTGACGCCGTGGTCTGTGTTGTGCCCGCGGCGCCTGTGGTGCCAGCTGTGACGCCGTGGTCTGTGTTGTGCCCGCGGCGCCTGTGGTGCCAGCTGTGACGCCGTGGTCTGTGTTGTGACCGCGGCGCCTGTGGTGTCAGCTGTGACGCCCTGGTCTGTGTTGTGCCCGCGGCGCCTGTGGTGTCAGCTAGTGACGCCGTGGTCTGTGTTGTGCCCGCGGCGCCTGTGGTGCCAGCTAGTGACGCCGTGGTCTGTGTTGTGCCACTGCGCCTGTGGTGCCAGCTGTGACGCCGTGGTCTGTGTTGTGCCCGCGGCGCCTGTGGTGTCAGCTGTGACGCCGTGGTCTGTGTTGTGCCACTGCGCCTGTGGTGCCAGCTAGTGACGCCGTGGTCTGTGTTGTGCCCGCGGCGCCTGTGGTGCCAGCTGTGACGCCGTGGTCTGTGTTGTGCCGCGGCGCCTGTGGTACCAGCCGGTGACGCTGTGGTCTGTGTTGTGCCGCGGCGCCTGTGGTGCCAGCTACAGACGCCGTGGTCTGTGTTGTGCCGCGGCGCCTGTGGTGCCAGCTACAGACGCCGTGGTCTGTGTTGTGCCCGCGGCGCCTGTGGTGTCAGCTGTGACGCCGTGGTCTGTTGTGCCACTGCGCCTGTGGTGCCAGCTAGTGACGCCGTGGTCTGTGTTGTGCCCGCGGCGCCTGTGGTGCCAGCTAGTGACGCCGTGGTCTGTGTTGTGCCACTGCGCCTGTGGTGCCAGCTGTGACGCCGTGGTCTGTGTTGTGCCCGCGGCGCCTGTGGTGTCAGTCGGTGACGCCGTGGTCTGTGTTGTGCCACTGCGCCTGTGGTGTCAGCTGTGACGCCGTGGTCTGTGTTGTGCCCGCGGCGCCTGTGGTGCCAGCTAGTGACGCCGTGGTCTGTGTTGTGCCACTGCGCCTGTGGTGCCAGCTAGTGACGCCGTGGTCTGTGTTGTGCCACTGCGCCTGTGGTGCCTGCTAGTGACGCCGTGGTCTGTGTTGTGTCAGCTGTGACGCCGTGGTCTGTGTTGTGCCCGCGGCGCCTGTGGTGATAGCTTGTGACGTCGTGGTCTGTGCCGTGCCGCGGTGCCGACGGGAGTCGCTCAGACCGCAGCAGCGCGATTGTTTCTCAAACAATGCACAATTCGATCCCTTTCATTCGGTTTTTTTCGTGTCGTAATAAACGCTGTGTTGGGTCGGCTGCACTCACGACAACTCCACCCGCCAGCGTCTGTCCGACGGGCCAGGTGCTCAATTAGGTGACATTAGCATTTTCTCCGGTCGGTGAAACTCTCCAGCTCAACCACACGGGCGGACGGCTGCCGCGGCCGGCGAACGGCACGCGCTGTCGGATCACGACCGGGTCACGGTGGTGATCCCAGTGGCCCCAGTGGCTTCGGGCCATTGGGAGAGGTAGTCGTCACGACATGCCGCCGCCAGTTCCACACCATTCTCCCTCTGGACTGGGCCGGTGCGGTCAGGGTCGCCGCGCCGGCCGTGCTGCAGCCAGTTGGTGCGGGGCTGTTGTCCGGCCGGATGGGAGGTGCCGTTCCAGCCGAGTGAGCTGAGAGACCGCCGTCATGCAGGCAGGCCGAGTGAACTCGTTGCATCCGGGGTTGTTTTGTGTCGCATGCACATCTAGGGATGAAGGGAAGTGGTTGGGCTAATGCCAACTGGCCAGTTGGCTGTCCGGCTCATTTCTATGTTGTAGCCATATCCCCAATGCTATATTGGAAAGTAACAAATCGATTTACCGCCGTCCGACTTTCATCAGCTACTATGTTAAGCTGGCGTGACGAGCCACCCTGACGTGCATGCATGCGTGGCACATTTCAGAGTTGAAGTGTGCCTGTGGTGGGACCGCCACTCACCGACAGCTTCGCCCGTCGGTGGCTGTCCCACCACAGCAGGCCGGAGGCCAGCTGTGGTGGGACCGCCACCCATCGACAGCTCCACCCATCGGTGTTTGTCCCACCCAGGCTGGGGCCAGCTGGACGGCCAGGTGTGCTTTGGCCCGTCGCCGCCAGGTATGCTCTGGGCCGGCGTCTGGTCTGCTCCAGGCCGGCGTCTGGTCTGCTCCAGACTAGCGTCAGGTCTGCTTCGGGCCGGCGTCAGGTCTGTTCAGGACCAGCGTCAGGTTTGCTCCAGACCAGTGTCAGGTCTGCTCCGGGCCGGCGTCAGGTCTGCTCCGGGCCAAGGTCTGGTCTGCTCCGGACCAGCGTCAGGTCTGTCGTCAGGACTGCTCCGGACCAGCGTCAGGTCTGCTCCGGACCAGCGTCAAGCCTGCTCCAGACCGGCGTCAGGTCTGTCGTCAGGTCTGGTCCGGGCCGGCGCGGCGCCTGGCGTGACGCCGCCAGAGCTCCACTGCAGCCGCGTCAGTTTCACGGTCACGCACGATCGTGACTGCGGCGGCGCACGTCCAACATTGAGGCGGGGGAGGGGGTCGGGCACGACTGGCTGCTGCCGGGAAGGGCGTTGGCCTACTGCTGCGCGGTAGAACGATGCTGGTGCAGATCACACACTGCTGCTGGGAGCAATACGAAAATTGCAGGGACAGACGAGAACTGCTGCTCCAGCTACTTCTCCACGCGGGGATAACTGATGCAGGGGGTAGTGTGAGAGTAGGGATGCAGCGGCATGGAGGAGATGCGTGAGATACAGCGGGAGCGACGGCACGGCTGAATAGTCTGAATATCCTCTGCTGCTCTGGCGAGCCACGCTGTGACGTGAGTCCTGAAGACCCAACACGGCGAGCCACGCCATGACGTGACTCCTGTGGACCAGGCAGGGCGAGCCACGCCGTGGCGTGAGTCCTGTGGACCCGGCAGGGCGAGCCACGCCGTGACGTGAGTCCTGTGGACCCGGCAGGGCGAGCCACGCCGTGACGTGACTCCTGTGGACCAGGCAGGGCGAGCCACGCGTCAGGTCTGGTGCCGGTCTCGCGATGGAGTTGTCCGACCAGCCTCTGTCTGATCTGAAGATCTGGATGAATTCGAATATGACTGAATTAGCGTGCTGAGCAGCTGAGCCGTGCGGCAGCTGAGAGCAGCAGAGAGATGGCCCGTGATCATGCTGTGTCATCAGCACAGGTCGTGTTTGACCACAGTGCTGAACTTGGCTAATTGCACCTAATAGATCCAGACATTTAGTGATTTGCTATTTTCGGGCACGTCCAAGTATCACTATACGTAATTTCACCTTACATTCGCTTTCTTTGTTTCTTTGTACGGCTCCAAGCGTTGTAAGAACACCACAAATTAGTATGTATTTGTTTGGTGATGTTTTCATTTATTGATGTATTGATCAACTCTCCAAAAAGGCGAACATACCAATTGTACACGGGGACGAGTAGTCTAGGGGTGAATTGCCCGTCTCACAATCGAAAGATTATGGGCTCGAGCCTCACCTGTTGCTACTCTTTGCCCGCAACCAATCGGCGTGAGAGATTGGCGACTGTACATGCCTCAACGGTCGACATGTTGTAAAACCAATAACCACCAAGTATATACGAAGGTGAAACCTGGCTTAGAACCAACCGAGAAACTACGAATACAGGTGGAATCCAAATGAGTATGAAAACACGTACTCCAAATCACGCTGCTGCTGGTTTGTTGCAGATGAGACGCTAAGAATATATTGGTCGCCTTAGGTACACGACATAAAACTCCACAGTTCACTGTGTTCATACGTGCACGAGGAACATACAATGAGGACGAGTGTGGGTCGGTCATGCCGCAACATGTAGGGTGTTGTGCTCCAGTTCAGGATGCTCACGGCGTGCAACAAATATCACTGCAAGGTGATGACGGTTCGTATTGCAGCAGCCATTGCAGCTGTAATACCAGCCTCTTTACCGACAACACTCAACGTTTCATCCATCTGTGTTATTTTGTAGTTTTAACAACACCAACTGCATCCCAGTTTGCGTCGTTGGTCGTACTTTACGGTACCTGCCTTGTTGGCCATGCCTCACTGCTGATGCAATGCAGTGCTATCCCAATGGCGTCGATGCCGCTGGTCTCGCTGGAGGCTGACGGACGCCATTCACTCGCCACTTGTGCTCGCAGATGGCGGCGTGAAGGCAGCCTACCATGAAGCACGCGCGTGCAGTGGGCGGCAGGGCGGCGTCTAGCCGGCCGGCCGCCGCCACCGCCACAGCCGCCGCCGCCACCGCAGCCGCCGCCTCAGCCGTCGACAGCGCGACGTCCACGCCCCGCGCGCTACGTTTCGGCGCGCCGCGCTCGGTGCGACTCATCGTGGCCGGGTCGCAGCCGGCGCGCAGCCGCGCCGCCTACTCTTCCACACCGAGCCGCCGGGTGCCGACCGCCGACCGCATCCGTGACCGAGACCGCGACAGGGTCACCAGGTGGGTGGGGGAACAGGCGCCGGGTCAGGAGGTCGCAGGAACGGACCGGGAAGGTCACAGGCGCCGGGTCAGTGAGGTCGTAAGAGCGGGCCGGGAGGGTCACAGGCGCCGGGTCAGTGAGGTCGTAAGAGCGGGCCGGGAAGGTCACAGGCGCCGGGTCAGTGAGGTCGTAGGAGCGGGCCAGGAGGGTCACAGAGCCCGGGTCAGTGAGGTCGTAGGAGCGGGCTGGGAGGGTCACAGGCGCCGGGTCAGTGAGGTCGTAAGAGCGAGCCGGGAAGGTCACAGGCGCCGGGTAAGCGGACCGGGAAGGTCACGGGCGTCGTGGACTGGCACCTCATTTGGGCGATGACCATGGAGACCATGGTCAGTCACGGAGTGTCGCAGGCACCGTGATTGGTTGGACGTGATGACGTTGCACTGACCTGAACCGTGGGACATCAGACGGCAATATTTCACGTAGGTCCCATCGCATGGATAATGTTGTTGAACACACACCGGAATGAATTATCTGCTCTGGCCGTATGCAGCGCGCACCGTGTGTAGCCTGGTGGTGCGATCCCTCGGTGTACTTATTGAGCCTGACCCTCGACTTTCCTCAACATCCACTGACATCTCGTGACCTTCACCAGGGCAGCGCTGCGGGTGGTCCTGACCTCTGACCTACCCTGACCTTCATCAGGGCAGCACTGCGGGTGGTCCTGACCTCTGACCTGCCGTGACCTTCACCAGGGCAGCGCTGCGGGTGGCCGCCGGTGGTCCTGACCTCTGATCTGCCGTGACCTTCACCAGGGCTGCGCTGCAGGTGGCCGCCGGTGGTCCTGATCTAACCTGCCGTGACCTTCACCAGGACAGCGCTGCAGGTGGCCGCTGGTGGTCCTGACCTCTGACCTGTCGTGACCTTCACCAAGGCAGCGCTGCGGGTGGCCGCCGGTGGTCCTGACCTCTGACCTGCCGTGACCTTCACCAGGACAGCGCTGCGGCTGGCCGCCGGCAGCCCCACCAAGTCGCGGCCGACGTCCAGTTCACGGCCGCCGGCTGCACGCAGCCGATCCGCGCGCGTGCCGGACGTCGTCACCTCTCCCCTGCCACGCCCGCGCCACCTGTCGGCAAATGTCACTGTGCGCACCAAGAAGCTGCCCCGCTCGCCGGTCAAACGCCTGAGGGCGTCGCCGGTCAAGAAGCTGGCGAGGTGAGAGGGGGTGGACCATTGCTGACTGCTCCCCGAACGAGAGCGGCAGTCAACGTCCAGATATGTGTATCGGCTATTGTGCGGTCAGTTTGGGAGTATGCGTCACGATTGCTAACAGTTGACCATATATACTTGATAGGTAATTGATTGATTTGAGTTTATTTCTACATGTGGTATTGATTCTGGCGTCCAATATTTCTATATGCATTGCTGTTCCAGCTGGATCTGTGAATTCAACTCTCGTCTGGACTCGTTTATCTATTGGCTATCTAATCCGCTCATTCTGTCAGCGTGCTATGTGCACCTGCTGAGTTAGTCTGGATATCGGGTGTGGCTGGTGATTAATCGCTCCAGAGCGTGCACAGCCCCGCAGTGACATGCATTACCTAGTCACTGTGACGCGATTTGTTCTCCGTTTCTGCACCACACCCCATCCTCCCAACCGAGCCCTTTGGACCGCACCAAGTGGTGACTGCAGCGGGCGTACGTGCGGCGTGGCGCGTCGTATCGCCGGCGTCGCTGAGAGACTGTTGCGGGACACGACAGCGGTCAGCGACACATCAAGAAGGTCGCCACTCGGCGACACGCGTGTTGGACGTCAGCATGACGTCAGCATCGGTCGGCGCCCAGTGTGGTGTTGCGCTCTTCAGTCGTACCGACCGAGCAGTCCGCTGCCGACATGACCGCCGCTGGTGTGTGCAGTGGCGGACCGAGACCAGTGCCGCGCGTAGTGACATCTGTGAATCCACCGCCGAGGCTGTAGTCTGTGTGTTGCGCGTTAGATGGCGCTACCAGTGACGTGCCGGTGAACCTGGATCCGAGGAAGCGACTGCTAACCGGTTTTCTTCTGAAGGTGAGTGCCGACAACCTTGCTGTGTGTGCTTAGTTTCTGGACTGTTTTTGAAATATTTTTTTTTCGGTGGCGTTTCACTGGCGTGCATGCGACACATAGTTTCAATTTTTGTTCCTGTAGGACATTTGTTTGTTGTTTATTGGGTGGTTCTCGACGTACTTTATCCACGTTCACGGCTAATGGCGCTGTTCAGTGTTTCGCCGGTGGGCCGCGGAATTGTGAAATGTCCCTAGTGGTGCGAGTGTTGAACCCGGGACCATTGGTACCCAGGCACCACTCGGCCATCCCCGCCCCTTTCCTGTTGGGGAGACGGCCGAGCGCTGCTGCAGCGGTGTTATGTTCAGCCATATTTGTGAAGAGTAAGTGCAATTTCTCATGTAAAGGTTGTTTCTCTGAGAGAAACAGAGAGGGAAGAGTTTACTTACTTTGAGATATGTGACAAGATTACGATGTGATAATACTCCACTACCGCGAATCGACCATTGTATGCAATGTGCTTGTACCTGTTTGTTAAAATATTGGATTCATTGGGTGTGTTTAAGGTTTCAATGAGTGACGATGCAGCATCATATCTAGTTTTCCGAAACATAAATTGTTGGAAAAGGGGTTGATTGCGCTCGTGTTGAGAGTAAATTGCGAAATAGGTAAACTATCAATATTGCAGATTTTACATCATTGATAGTGTCATCTTGCTTTCTCCCCTCCCCATTGTTTCAAAGAGGTTGTGTAATCCTGTACACGGTAAGTGCATATTGTTGCAGTCACCCTAAGCTCATGCAAACAAACTGCACCAGGTTAGACGTTTCGGTGTATCCAGCTGATAATCCAACACGGTGCGGATCAGCGAGCCGTACCTGCCCGGTCTCGTGAGCAGATACGCCCTAAAGGGGCAGCGACCCCTGCATCTGAGAAGGCTCTCTTCTAGAGTTAGACATTCGGTGGGGTAGTATTGTTTCCGGAGGTCCATGTCCACACATTTAAACACGTCTGGGACGCTCTTCCCGGCTGCTGCGATCGTTGAAGGCCAGGTGCTTCAGCAGAATGAACCTTCTGCCATACGTCGTGCCAGGAAAATGGTTGAACCGGTGGTGATGGTGGAGTGTTGTAGCATAATCAGAAGGTTGTAGAAGCCGCGCAGGAGAGAGACGGAGAAAAACGCTCATTTCGGTGCCTGTAGCAAACTGATATGCGAGATAAAAGATATACGATGCTTTTTCATCAGTGAACATCGACTTTTATCGCTGCTGGCGTTGTCTTTCCTCCTCCAGTTTGCTGTTAGTGCGGTCCGTGGTTCGGTTTATTGGGTGGCTCTGGACGCACTTTATGCACATACACGGCTAATGACGCTGCCCGCACTGTTTCCCCGGTGGGTCACGGGATTGAATGTCCCGAGTGATGCAAGTGCTGAACCCGGGACCTTTGGTACCCACAGCTTAACATCTTGGCTATTCGGTCATCCCCGCCCCATTGTGGTCCGTGGTGGTTTGGATGTCGGTAATGAACAGTGAGAGATTCCTGCACCGTGGTCCTCTTTGGCGGCGCGACACACCCGGACGTGCTGAGTGAGAACGCCAAACCGCCCGAAGGGATTCTGCGGCTTTTGCTTCATGCGCCCTCGAGTGAAGATATGTGAGGTTAGGCCCATTGCCGTTCCGCTACTTGTTTGGACCGCTCGAATATCACCGTTATCGCCAGAGCGGTGTCGTTGGTCGTAGAGCGGGAGTTGTCCCATTGTTCACAATTTTTTTTTGTCACTCAGTCGCACCGCTATCAGCTGTTCCATGCTCCCATGCAATGGCGAGTTCAGGTGCGTATTTGAGGGGTGCGCGACCATAACATTGGTCAGGCGCGGCTGTTGGCCAATGCGATAATTTGTAGCTGGTAACGGGCGAGTGAGAAGTGAGTGTACTCCAGGGTTAAAATATTGGTTTTTCGTTAGGTGTGAGATGTCGAAACGAGCATAGCAGGATGTCGAAATTTGACACGTAAGTAGTGTAATTTAAAATGCTTTTGATGTCTTTGAGACTAAAATTCGAGATGATGGTGTAGGTAATCATGACTGGACCTTTATCATTTGTTGTGAGGTTTTTAATTTATGAAGAGTTATATTTCATAAAAGAGATACTGTTAGAAAGGAGACATGAATAGTTCATATCCAGGAGCAGGATGCCGATACTTCTTGAAGAAGGATGTCGGTTCAGTGTTCAGAAAGTGGTAAATTCCACCCTATTTCGCGAATAATTTATCACTGGTGTACTCTCGTGCATATGCGGCAGAAGTTCATCTTAGCGACCTGGTCCGGCACGGCCTGCACGTTTTTGACACACTACTTACCTTCTTTTGGGACAGCGATCAAGAGCTGTATTTTTGTTGTTATTGTTGGAACTTGGCCAGTACCGGTGCATTCTGCACTGTCAAAGGATTTGTCAGTCAGCCGACGTTCATGTGGTTATGTCATGTTGCGCGACCTGCGTTCCGTGAGGCCGGGTGACCGCGTGGCTGGTAGCGATCCTGTGGAGGGTGCTGTGCTGTACAGTCGGATATGGCGTAATCTGAGTGGAAAGGGTGTCGGGCAAAAGGACACAACACAGCGTTGACACCTACGCCAATGCGGAAGTTCGGAACGCTACGTTCAAGTTTGATATGCGTACGTGATGTTCGGCAGAATTGGCGATTTCTGCACGATAGCCGATTTTTGCGGAAGTGGGTTGTGTTTTTATTCCTTGTACTCGTGCCTAAATTCGGGGCACTTTTGCCGCACTACTCGTATGGCACTAATCCTCTGCCAAATATCAAACATACATGCCGAATTCGAATCTACTCTGCCCGTATTGTGTAAATACGTTTTGCATATTTCTGAGATACCCCGCTCGTCCCCAAACATTTGACGTAATAAGGTGCATGTATTTATTAGCTGTCAAATGAGTACAGTCGCAGTCGGTTCGAATATGTTCTATCGGGATGTTGTGCCCGATCACATGCCTCTTGGGATGTTATGTCCGATCACATGCCTCTTGGGATGTTATGTCCGATCACATGCCTCTTGGGATGTTATGTCCGATCACATGCCTCTTGGGATGTTGTGCCCGATCACATGCCTCTTGGGATGTTATGTCCGATCACATGCCCGCGACAGGGAAGCCTACCAGCCCGTGTCTTGCTGTCGCTAGGTCAGTGACCATAATCGTGACATACAATGACTTAGTTGTTATTCACTTGGTTTCCATCGATACTGTCTCAGAAGATCGAAGATGGGAGGGACACCTGGAGCGACATGTGACATTTGCCTTTTGGTAAATATGGGTACATGGAAGTGTGCAACGAATGGGCGCGCGTGTAGGAGTTCGCTATTACCTTTGCACCTGGTGCCATGAGATAGCTGTTTTTGCGGAGTATCAGCACGAAATTGATTCGGTAGCTGTATTAGCTCTGCATTCATCAAACACCGGACAATCGACGTGGACATGCAACATATGAAACATCGGGTAAAATGCGCCTTCCAACATGTCTTATCAGGCATATTCGCAGAATGTGCCAGTTCAATGCACACGAATCCTCATGCGCACCAAACTCGCTTGCAATCGTCACAATAACAATGGCAGGCGCAGGAGACCACACTCGGCATGTTTGCAGAGCATGAGCGAGGGAATGAGTGTCTATGCGGACCATGGTCCCCAGTTGTCTGGAAACTCGACCATGAACCTTATCGGCGCCGCATTTAATGGGCGCATGCATTACTTGGCACTGAATGTAATGGGCTCATACATTACTTGACACTGCATGTAATGGGCTCATACATTACTTGGCGCTGCATATAATGGGCTCATGTAGTACTTGGTGCTGCATGTAATGGGCTCATGTATTGCGTGGCGCTGCATATAATGGGTTCATTCACTACTTGGTGTTGCATGCAGCGGGTTAATGCATTACATGTGTCCCTTTCATGCACTACATAGGTCTCCATCATGTACTGTCTGTCCTGATTATTTCAGATTCGGATCAAGTCGAAAAAGTAAATATCAATGCAGCAGCATGTTTTAGTACTATTCCTATGTACGTCTAAGGAACAGCTCGAAACACTAAGTTACGTATTATGCAAGTTATGAATGAAAGCTGTTTACGTTTGCCAGTGAAAACTGGTGAAAAATTCTCCATTTTACTGTCTGTCTTCTTCATTCGACCAATCCTTTTGTTTTATTCTTCCTTTTGCTTGTCCGAAAGGATGATTGACTTTATGCCACTACCGTCGTCTGGAGTTTCGCGTTGTTGAGTCACGCTTTTCTGAGCTAGATTTTCCGTTTCCTGTCGTTTCGTTTTTTTAATGGGAATGGGGTAGTGACGTATATTGCGAGCACTACAAACATGCATCGTGAGAGCAATGTAGACTGGCATAAACAACGGGAGAAGAATCCAGACGAAACATCAACACGACGAAAAGGGAAGCGCACCCTGAGATCGAGGTGTCCCTCACTGTAAGGAGGGCTGGACTGGGGAAGAGGCGCAGAAATGTCTCGAGTTCTTTTGTTGGGGGAGGCAAACTCGTTTAAAGTTGATTCTTACCATGCATCGCAATAACATTAGTGTTACACTTTCATGAAAAGTGGGGTGGGGTGGGGTACAGCTCCCTGTCCCCTGCCCCTCTACCTGTGGATTGAGGTTTCGGAAGCCTGAACTTAGAGAGGAGGTTTCTAGAGGAAATTTCTGAGCGGATAATTTTCTTCATCTTGCACCAAATATCCCCCTTCGTTCCCTCCGAGCATCTGGCAAGCCAGAGGTATGGGGTTCGATTCCCCGCGATGCCCGCCCTTCCTGCCATAATGAGAGGCAGGCGACGACAGATGGCCTCAGCTGCTAAGTGCGTCGAAAAGCCACAATCTAGTCCAATCCAATCGTTCCTTCCGACGAGCTTTGGTGTAAAAAAATCAAAGCACAATACGTGTGTGGTCATCAAACAGTAGCGATGAACCTTACAGCGGCAAAATTAGAGGCCAATTTTCCATGGATAATAATGCGCTCTTATTTTAGTATACTACTATGCTTATCAATCGGCTAGGGAATTGATCATATGACGAGAGGATTATGACATTATATATGTACTCACATATGGGTCATCAATTCAGGTTAGGCAAATCAAGGTGTAGAACAGTTAAACGCCAAGTTTTCAATCAAACGGTGGTTGGCCAATATGACATGTGCATGATGGTGTAGTTAGGAGGTCCACATGATATTTAAAAATAGGGTATACATTGTTTAGGTCCAGAAATTTCTTTCTTTCTTTTAATTTGCGTTGTGCGGTATCGCGATGGTAAAATTGGCGGATTGAGTGAGATTGGCGCTAGTAGATCTTAGAACATGCCTACAAACACGGAATTCTGGTCGTGACAGGCGTGCATGCCACTGGATTCAATAGCTTCCTCCATGTATGTGATGCTGATGATATTGTCGATGTCAACACAACGGGGTAGATAGTTTCTTGACAACTGATGATATAGCATTTGATTAGTATGTTTCGGTATCTTTTTTACTCGTCCTAGTATCCTTCCTGTATAAGCTTAAGCCCAGATGGGTCTCTGTGACTCTTATTAAGCGTAACACTTTGTGACTTTATGCTGTTCGGGATGACATACATCCAGGGCCAGCTTCTTTTTCCAACTCGACTGGGGAATCCCAAGCGAGAACTGCGTTGCTCCTCCATCTGGATCATCTGGTGGTGCCATCCGTGTTGTTGAAAATGTATGTCAGTGAGCAAGATAAGTCGTGATCGTGTTGCACGTCTATCTTTCCGGCATGAGTAAGTGACTGGGTGCATGAGTAATGGTGTTGTGGTGGTGGTGGTACGCCGATGTGCCATTTGGCCGCGGTGACCAGATTGTTTACACCGAATACCGCGGCAATGTGGCGGCCACGTGAGTCATGTCTTCCTCGCGGTGGGGTGTGACGACGGGAACCATATTGGCCTCTCTCGAGGTGAGATGTGACAACGAAAACTACATTGGGCCTCTCGCGGTCGGATGTGACGATGGGAACCACATTGAGGTCTCCCTCGCGGTGGGGTGTGACGGTGGAGACCACAGTTTTGCAACTTTTGCCGCAGTTTTGAAACCAATTTTTGCAGTCTCCGGACGTAATTGAAACCTTTTCCTTGCCATATCAATAATAAAGCTGTATTGAGCAAGCCTAGTGCATGGCCCTTGCCAATGGTGAATGCTCAATCATCAGGAACAGTAAACAATTGTGAATGTTCATCAATCAGGAACAGTAACAAATTGTTCATGTTCACCAATCAGAATCCGTAACCAAGTGTGAGTGCTCAACATTCAGTAACAGTAGCCAATGGTGAATGCTTACCAATCAGGAACAGGAATTAATTGTTAATGTTCACCAGTCAGGAAGAGTACCTAATTGTGAATGTTCACCAATCACGGACAGTAACCAATTGCATCCTGGAAAACACGTCTGTGAATCATTTCGCAAGCATGCCTCTGAATAATTCCATGCATTCAATGTGCAATGCCATTTAGGATGGTTCGTTATTAGAATTGATGGGCTCGTTCAGCTCATTATTCATGCAACGACAGGAGCGGATACAGGAATGTGTAAAGGTGGCTATCAGTGTGGCCGCGAAAAGGCGCCAATCCGGACAGGCTCGGATGCACCGTAGCTCAACGGATTTTCAGCCAAACGGGCCCCTCCAAGGACGTTTGCAGTGGCGCCACTCGGAGGTAATGGCTCCCCTCCAGAGTAGTGCCTCATGCCAATCCCTGCATCTCCCCTTACAGCGCTCACGTGTCGTCGACGCTTAGGTCTGGCTTATCGCAGATTGTGAACTAAGCAGGCGTGCACACACACGAACAGTTGTTCCCATGCCTGCTCCGCCGTCGTTCCACTCCCTTCCTCGGCTATTTCCCAACACTTTTGTTTGGCTTTCATTGCCGATCGTCATAAAAACCGAGCGCAAAATCGCGGCGACACGACTCGCGACGGGCGGCCACCACGAGTCTCGGCGCCGTCGGCGGCGGCGGCGGCGGTGCCAGGGCCGGCGTCAGGCGGCCAGCAGCGGCGGCCGCCGCGCTGCCAGTCGCCTCCCTGACCTTCAGTCGGCGGACCGACTCTGCCGCCGGCGGGCCGACCGTGGCGCCGCGTGGCGGCCGCCGGCTCAACTGCGCCCGGTGGCCAGCGTGGCGTCTGTTTTGTTTTCGGCAGTGGTGTGTGGTGGACGGGGGCGGATGCGGCGCGCGATTCCATGAGGTGAGTGAGGTCTGTGCTCGTTGCGCCGCGCCGTGTCGTCGTGTCGGCCTTCGACACCGCTGCTGCCGTGTCGCTGGGCCGTCTGTCGGCGTTTGTCTTTGTTTAGGCGGCGCGAGCCGGACTCTGTGGGGCGGCGCGCGGCCGGTTTTGATCCTGCGAAGGTCGACCGCTCGATTTGGGCGGCTGGCCGCCGACTGGAGGGTGCCGATGGTCGCGGCGCGAGGCGCCCGCGGCCATGTCCATCTGATGGGCGTACAGTCGGCGCCGGTGCCATGGAGGCCGGCCCGTCTCCGTGGGCGGCCGGTGGGCCTGCTGAGCCGCACCGCCGGTGGGCTGCTATGACTGAATGCCGTCAGGTCCTGTGTACCACTGTCGGCCACACAGGATGTGTGACACGATGCATCGGCGCATCGTTAATGCCGCTTTTGTGAGTGTTTCCGGCGCGAGGGCCGCCATTACCCCGGGCGCTGCATGACCGCTGTCGTCGGTACACCCCGCAACCAACCAACTGCCCGCCTCTGCCGCCCCTGCCGCCCCTGCCGGCCAGCGTTCCGAGGAGACCAGTTGCTTGGCAGTGGTCGTCTCTTAGTCTGCTGTGACAGTGGTCGTCTGCTACTGTCGCCTGCTGTTTATGATCTAATGCGTGGACTATAACACAATACAAACAATACTCTTTCAACAAGAGCAGATTTGTGAGTGTGCGTGGAGGGCACAAGTTCCTGAGAGGACACCCTCGCCTCGAAATTCGTTGAGTGTTCGGGGGATGGGAGTTAATTGGAAAGAGGAGCTTTTCCCCCTGAAAGAGGCGCATTTGGCGAAGTACATGCGAAGTATGCCGAATATGCCCAAATACCCTCCTTCAACTTTTAGTCAAACGTGTTTTCTGGTGGTTTCTGCTGCGATTAATTTTTCATTCGTTTTTTGGGACGTGACATTTTTTTCGAATGGCTCCAGTCTGCATGGTCGTTGTGTGACGCGTTCACACTGCCCTGCTGCGAATAGGTGGCAGATGTGGTTCAAATCTGGTCGGATTTTGTACCACTCACATCAGGTTTATATTAGCCTGGCTTATTTCACAATTGAAATTACTGTACTATCACAAATAGCCTAACATACTGACACGTATGCATGACGAGCTGCAGGCTACATACAAATAGATGGGCATATCCTGGAGCCGTAGGGCGTGGTTGACCGAGTGGTTAGTGGTTCAACTTTGGATACGAAGTTTCCGGGTTCAACACTCGTGCCATTCGGAACACTTCTAAATCCCGCGGGCACGGGTGAGAATGTGTGGGCGACACGATTAGCCGTTAATTGTGCTTAGTTTGCCGTGAACCACCCATTAAGCAAACAAACAAACCCTGAGCACTGTCATTTTCTCACCCAAGTCCTTCGTGTTTCCCCTAAGGGCACCCATAGCCCGCCCTGAGTACGTCCCTGACTCACACTGAGGACCGCCCCTACTCCCACCCTGAGGATACGACTCACACTGACC
Organism: Imbricaverruca yamaguchii; assembly: GCA_034440575.1. Lineage (NCBI taxonomy): Eukaryota > Metazoa > Arthropoda > Thecostraca > Neoverrucidae > Imbricaverruca > Imbricaverruca yamaguchii. Next base: position 579,030 of record JAOTOL010001618.1, on the reverse strand, counting down.
CCCCTCCCACACTGAGGAGTCACTGACTCACACTGACCCCTCCCACCCTGAGGGACGTCACTGACTCACGCTGAGGCCGCCCCTCTCCCAGCCTGAGGAAGTCCCTGACTCACACTGAGGCCGTCCCTGACTCGCACTGAGGCCGCCCCTTTCCCACCCTGAGGGAGTCACTGACTCGCCATGAGAATGTCGGTCTTCCCCAGGGCATCATTTAGCATGCTAGCTGGAGAACCTCTTCCTCCTCTCCCTTCATAGCGAGCGAGACCAATTTGTCAACTTCACTGGCAAAATAACTGCCCGGCAAATATTTCATTATCCTGTGTGTTTTCGGTACTTCCCCATCCCTATGGTGAGCAATCCATCCATCAATCTTCAGCACAATTCAACACAGTTCACCATCATACTTCTTCACAAGCCATTGTCATCCTGTATATGATTAGTATTACGATACAAATGAGGGTAAATAATTCATTCCCGTGTACTCTGCTCAACCCAGTTGACACCCGTTGAATTTTCCTTTTTTCTGATTAGTGTTATTGTGTATTTATGCAACCCTGAAGTGACTGGTCCTTGAACCACGTAACCGGTATCGTATCGGAAAACACTGACATGGCCGATGGAGTCTGCTCCACCAAAGACACGGGTAATGGCTCTCAGACGACACTTCAGAGGCAGTCTGTTCCATCAATTACCTGTTTTAGCATGTTGCACCAAAGAGCTGCTCTGGCTCTGGCTCTGGCTCTGGCTCTGGCTCTGGCTCTGGCTCTGGCTCTGGCTCTGGCTCTGGCTCCGGCTCCGGCTCCGGCGGTGTCTGGCCATGCAGCCTCTCGTACAGTGATGTGCAACCACCGCATGGAGCCGCTAGGTGTGCTGCTCGGAGTTAGTCAGGGACGCGCCGACCGCGCTGCCTGTGGCCCTGCACAGCGGCACGGTCGCGTCGTCCGGCCGCCCGGCTGCCCCGTCCCAGCCAGGCGACTTCCTCGTGTGCGCGCGCGTGCCGCAGGTCGTGTTCGCCGCGGCTAACCTGCGCTCAGCGATTGGTGCCGAGTTGTCTTCCTCACTTTTCGCCACGGTGGTCGCCCTTGGCGTTTGCGGTTGGGAAGAACGGCTCGGAGAGGGTTCGGTGCACGCCGGCGCCTTACCGTCCGACCATGCTTACTGGCGAGCTCACTCGGAAAGTACGTTTGAATAGGTGCATATCGTATCTGCCCCGGAATGGAGTGGGTCGCCGTGCAATCTGCGCTGACGCGCTCGATCCGCGCTCGATCCGCGCTCGATCCGCGCTCGATCCGCGCTCGATGGCCATGAGCACGGAGCGGTGTAACGAGCCAGACATTCAGCGCCGGTCCGTGACTCTGAGCCCAATCGATTGGCGTGGAGCCAGTTCTGGCGGACGGCGCCTGTGGAATGGTCGCCACGGCGTGGCGGCGCCTGGCGTCACCCGGGCTGGCCGCTGGCCGTGTCGGTGTCTGCCAGCAGCGTGGCTGGACAGCACTGCGATGATGCGCCGCCTAGACTGGCCTGACCTCATCTCACCACACCCGGGCTGGCCGCTGGCCGTGTCGGTGTCTGCCAGCAGCGTGGCTGGACAGCACTGCGATGATGCGCCGCCTAGACTCGCCTGACCTCATCTCACCACACCCGTGTCGGTCGGGTCCGTCCTCGTCTGCACTGTATTTAGTTGGGACGGACTTCACGTCAGCGCCATGTTCACTGGTGTACTAGTCAATGCGCCGGCTCTTGCGGTCGCCGCCATCTTATGCGCGAGCTCTTGGTTTATGGGTGCATCTGTGTCGTTGTTTGTAGATGTGTCGATGTTCGTAGCTGAGTCGTTTGTAGCTGTGTCGCTGGCGGTGTTGAGGTCCGTCGTCTGCGCTGACCTCGTGACCCGGTGCACGGACAGCGGTCTCATGAGCCGAGCAATTGCATACCGACCCTGGACGACGGGCCCTAGCCTGGCTGCAGTGAAGTCATCACTAACCTCGCCGACGGTGGTAAGAATAATGAAATGGGTCCACGGCCTACTGTCGGTCCACTCCGAGCGATCTCTCACCACCCGCCCACCGACTGTCCGTCCCTCAGTGATCCCACCCAGCTCCCGCCCACCGACTGTCCGTTCCTAACTGATCCCACTAAGCGCCCGCCCACGGACTGTCCGTCCCAGAATAATCCCACCCAGCGCCCGGGTCCAAGGCCGACTGTCCGCGTGCCACTCAGCGTGCCACCGACTTCCGATCTCTCACCACCCGCCCACCGACTGTCCGTCCCTCAGTGATCCCACCCAGCTCCCGCCCACCGACTGTCCGTCCCTCAGAGTGATCCCACCCAGCGCCCGCCTACCGACTGTCCGTCCCTCAGTGATCCCACCCAGCGCCCGCCCACCGACTGTCCGTCACCTCTGGGTGATTCCACTCGCCGTCCTCCCATCGCTGTTGGTCCCTCTGGACATGGCTAGGAATGCGGCCGACTCATGCTAGTTTTGGTCGTATCGGTGTGTAAAAATTCAGTTAAGGCCGGTTTAAACCGGCCATCATTCAACAGTATCTCGGAGAATATAGTTTAATCCCCACGGCGCATGCTGCAGCAGTATCCAAAAGGAAGGTTAAGTAGAGGTAAAATTAGTGGAACGACTGCATGCCATCTTCCTGCACGCACCAGTCGAGTGATGTTGAAATGTAGCATTTTGTGCCCTCCATCAGTGCAACCAACACAAGGGTGGCTTTAGAGGAAAACAAGAATGTCATGAAGTGTATGTTCGCAACCTACTGGTTGTTAACCTACATTTGTGTGGATTTTCTTCCTTCAGTCATGGGTACATTCATGTTCATGCTCATTATGCTCACGTGCATTAATGCACTGCGTATTATCACTGGTGCCTTCGGAACCTAACCGGCTGCGAGCCTGACAAGAGGTCAATGAACTGCCACTGGTGCCGAGGCGTTTCATTGGCCATATCGCATTCATATCGCGGGCCCAACATACATGTCGGGTTTGCGATATGCGCGTAGGCTGCGGCAGTTTTCCCACGCACCCCACTTACGACGCAGTATTTTCCCGCCGCATTTTTACACTTTCCTCCAATGGGTATAATTAGAGGGTATTACCATTCTGAATGTAGATGCAGAACCTTTTTTTAAATGGCAGAATGAGAGTTCGCCATTCGCCCAGTGATGCGAGTACACACTACCGATACCACTCTGGAACCTGAATTCACCTCCGGTTAACGTATCATTGTCAGCCATGTACAAAGGAGACATTCCGTAGGAATCGTGTCGATCGAGAACGATTAAGCACCTGTGCTCTTACAATGGACACCACATTTTTACTGATGGCTCCAAGTGTACCACAGAAGCATGATATGGCTTTGTATGCAGTACTACTGTGCGATGGTTTAGCTTGCCTGAGTAGGTCTCGGTTTATTGCTCTGAGCTCATTGCGATCGTGAAGGAACTGCCACTTAGGTTTCTCAGGGCCCTCTATATGTGATTGTATCCGATTACTTTGGCAGCCTTCTGGCTCTGGCTGGCCCTCATGCGAATTACTACGTTAGAATGAGATGCAAAGACCGTCCGCTTCTGCTGGATCCGAAGCAACAACGGGGCGTGAGGAAACGAGCGCGCGGACCCGGCGGCGAAGTGGGGCTGCGGTAGTTCAGTTGGTAGAGCGTCTGACTCTTGATCGCAAGATTGGGTTCGAATCTCACAACCGACGGCATTTACCGAGTCCACCCGCGACCAATCGGCGTGAGAGGTTGGCAACGCTATATCACCCAGCGGTTGAGTGCGTCGTAAAAACCCAAGGTTAGTGCTTTGTACCGCTAAATGCTGACAGTTCCAGGAAGGTTACTTGGGCTGGAATGATGAGCATTATTCACGTTAATACACTACATGGCTGTTTGCAGGCCAAGTCTTTAGGGAAGATATGGATGCATTGTGAGCATTAATAGTATTTCTTTCGGGAGCATGTGAAACACGACATACCGTGTTTTGCCAAGTTACGACAAAGTAAAAAAAACCTTAAAAAGCAATAAGAAAAAAAAAACATGGAAGGTTCGCCTTTATATCCATGCAGTACTGCGTATAAAATGTGTACAATATATATATAATGTGCAGTGTAATTTGATGGAGGCGGTGAAACTGACTGGGTACACGCTCATGAATCTGTGTGTAGCAGCGCCTGGAAAGACTAGTACTTTTTTGCTTTTAACGATATTGAAGAAAATAAAGTTCAAGGAACAGACATTTTTCCCGAGTTCTAACGGAACCGCCCCGTGAATAACATAAGAAAGACGTCCGGAAAGTAGGAAGCATCTCCCCGTTCTCCTCGGCACACACATGAGTAGGATTAAGCCACACGATGACGTGAACATCGCATCCCTGCCTCCGAACGATACCAGCGTATGGGCCGCTCCAACCCGCCGTCGACCCTTCGAATGATTGCGGCCGCCGTTGCTAGACCCTGTGGCTCGCTTCAGGTGCGTGCCGGGGAGGCGTGACTCCTGTACTGGTCAGCCTGAGTCTATCGTCCCCCAGGCTCGCAACGTGAGGCTGTGGTGAATTAATTCTGGTAGCATTGTCGAGTGGGCTGGTCTTCACGTGGAGGGGCAACAGCGCTGGTATTGCCACCCGTGGCCCGGCCCATTGATTGAAGACCACTCTCCGGACACGTTTGGTCGGTGGTGCTGCGCCATCTGGTAGACGGGTCAGGTGTTGTCGCCGCACGTGCTACATCTTCTGGCTGGGATGGTGCCGAGTAGAGGACGTCGCCGTGCGGCAGGCGGGTCAGGTGTTGTCGCCGCACGTGCTACATCTTCTGGCTGGGGGTGGTGCCGAGTAGAGGACGTCGCCGTCCGACAGGCGGGTCGGGTGTTGTCGCCGCACGTGCTACATCTTCTGGCTAGGGTGGTGCCGAGTAGAGGACGTCGCCGTGCGGCAGGCGGGTCAGGTGTTGTCGCCGCACGTGCTACATCTTCTGGCTGGGGTGGTGCCGAGTAGAGGACGTCGCCGTGTGGCAGGCGGGTCAGGTGTTGTCGCCGCACGTGCTACATCTTCTGGCTGGGGTGGTGCCGAGTAGAGGACGTCGCCGTGCGGCAGGCGGGTCAGGTGTTGTCGCCGCACGTGCTACATCTTCTGGCTGGGGTGGTGCCGAGTAGAGGACGTCGCCGTCCGGAAGGCGGGTCGGGTGTTGTCGCTGCACGTGCTACAGCTGGTCACACACATCTGGCATGGCGTTATCGTCGCTAGATATTGGTAACCGACTCCAGACGTCCGACACGTCGGCCGCTGGGGATGGGGTTGGGTGCAGCGTCGTCATCTGGAGGAACTAGACACTGGTCGGCCGTCTGTGTTGGGTCACGTGGCAGGACAATGGATCCCTCTGTCCCCCTGTGCCGTGTCACGTGGTCGGACGCCGTCCGTCTGTGCCGGGTCATGTGGCCAGCGTAGATAGTGACTAGGATTGGGCGGATGTCTGTCGGGACATGCGACCGGAATGTGCGGCCTGACCAAGTCTGCGGCCACGTCTCGATCGGCTAGTGAGCTGGGGTCTCATGAGGTGTACCGACCGCTTGATTTGCCACGACAGGCCCCAGACCCGGACGGTCTGGTTGTCGCCCCCAGCACGGCTACCAGACGTCGACGAGCCTCATGGCCCACATCGACAGTGCGACCTGACCGGACCTGACCCGACCCGACCCGACCCGACCCGACCTGAGCCTGTGCCTGTGCCTGTGCCTGTGCTGAGGGCTGTGGCCGCAAGTGAACTCGTGGTAGACACGCCACCAAACGTCGAGTCGATGTTGCGCTGGCCCGGCCGGGCCGGGCGCCGCCAGCTGGTGGCACGTGCCTGCTCCAGCTGGCGGGAGAGGCCACAGAGGCCGCAGTGGGGTCCCAGATCCGAGCCGTGCAGACGACACGCGAGACGCGATCAGGGCTCGACCAGTGTGCAGTTATCGACCGGTGTCGGCCGCAGTCTGGCCGCCGTGCAACTCAGCCGGCCACGGAGCCGGCGGCTGTCGGTACGGCACGTCGGCAGCGGCCGTTGGCACGTCACGGTACATCATTGGCGGGCCTCGGAATGCCACGGCACGTCATCAGCGGCGGCTTTCAGCGCGGCACGGCACGGCACGTCACGCCATCGACGCGACAGTTGCCGGTCGATTTCCGTCCGTCGATGAGTGTCGTGCGAAGCTTGTATCAGCAGAGGTGTGTGCGGTCGGTCGGTTGGTCGGTGGTTGCCCCGCCTGTTGCCATGCCGGTGAGGTGGTCTGTGTACGGTTGGTTGGTCGACGGTTGCCTCGCCTGTTGCCATGCCGGTGAGGTGGTCTGTGTACGGTTGGTTGGTCGACGGTTGCCCCACCTGTTGCAATGCCGGTGAGGTGTGCACGGTCAGTTGGTCGACGGTCGCCCCGCCTGTTACCATGCCAGTGAGGTGAGGTGTGTACGGTTGGTTGGTCGGCGGTTGCCCCACCTGTTGCCCCACTTGTTGCCATGCCGGTGAGGTGAGGTGTGCACGGTCGGTTGGTCGGCGGTTGCCACGCCTGTTCCCATGCCAGTGAGGTGAGGTGTGCACGGTCGGTTGGTCGGCGGTTGCCACGCCTGTTGCCATGCCGGTGAGGTGAGGTGAGGTGTGCACGGTCGGCTGGTCGGCGGTTGCCCCGCCTGTTGCAATGCCGGTGAGGTGAGTTGTGCGTCGACCATGTAGTGGGCTCCTGAACACGATGAGAAAATATAAGCGTCCCAGTTGGCGGTAGCCTGTCGTACAGCCAAGTATCAGGTTGTGCGGATAATTACATTTCGGTGCGGTTGAAAAGACAAGTGTGTCGGGCCTCCGAACTAGTTTCCCACTTGTCGCAGACACATTGGGCTCAATTTCCTGACCTAATTAAGGAACACGCTCATCGGAGCGCTTCGTTTGGAATTCGTCCTGAGTCACAGCGACATTGGTATCCGTCATCCGTCGGTGGAATGTAGGCAGCTCTCAAGACATGCTGTCGGTGTCGTCCAGCAGGATGCTGATGATGTGCTGCGCTTGCTGGTGTCAAGCGTGGTGCTGGGCGGCCGTCCTGGCCGCACCGACGAGCTTCCCGACACCAAATTAGTCAGCACCTGGTCGGCATTCCAGAGCTATCGGCCGATCGTCGGCGCCGGCCACTTGCTGGCATATCGTCTCCGCCTCATGAATACTGGACTAGACAACCAGGCCGACCCACTGCCGGGCTGCCGCGTGTCTTTTCAGGGCCAGCGTTGGCGCTGGGGGCGGCGTCTGTGTCGCCGTGGAGCGGTGTATATGTCGCCGTGGAGCGGTGTATGTGTCGCCGGGGAGCGGTGTCTGTGTCGCCGTGGAGCGGCTTCTGTGTCGCCGGGGAGCGGTGTATGTGTCGCCGTGGAGCGGCTTCTGTGTCGCCGGGGAGCGGCTTCTGTGTCGCCGTGGAGCGGTGTATGTGTCGCCGTGGAGCGGCTTCTGTGTCGCCGTGGAGCGGCTTCTGTGTCGCCGTGGAGCGGTGTATGTGTCGCTGGGGGCGGCGTCTGTGTCGCCGGAGAGCGGCGCCTGTGTCGCCGGGAACCGGGGCCTATCCCGTGATGTATAGCGGCACCGTACGACCTGGTCGCCAGCACTACTCAGACCAGCGACACCGCGGCAGAGGTGCAGAAGCTGCCGGCCGCCGTATGTGGATGGGGACACCTCTGCCGCCGCCTTCCGGAGCATATCGGGCTCTGTCATATCGACGTGTCGCGAGACACTCGGCTGTAGAGGGCAACCTGCGAGGACGCCCGGCTGAAGAACAGAGATAACCTGCGAGAGATATCCGGCTGTAGCGCCGGGAAAACCTGTGAGAGATTTTCCAGGCTGTAGCGCTGAGACGTGCCACGAGACACCAGCTGTACCGACAGGACAATCTGCGTTATATATCTGGCTGTACCGCCAGGACAACCTGCGAGAGATATCCGGCTGTGGAGCCGACAACCTGCAGAGATATCCGGCTGTGGAGCCGACAACCTGAAGATATCCGGCTGTGGAGCCGACAACCTGCGAGAGATATCCGGCTGTGGAGCCGACAACCTGCGAGACACCCGGCTGTGGCGTGAGATGAAGCCTGCGCAAATGAATGCAGTATAACATATGCACTGGTTCGAAGGAGGACGGATAAGCGTTTTCTGCTTGACAGAAAGACCACATCCAATATGTGGATGTAGGACGCAGAATCGTGGAGGAGACCAGCCCAGAGTGTAGCTCAGCGGATTTAGCGGAGATATCGACTCAACTGAACCTTGGGAGAAAATAAACTTGAGTATAACCAGATGCGGTGGAAACTGGTGAAAATAACTGGCTCTAGCATGTATTGCAGACATGACATCAGCCAAATCCTATTTATTTGGCCGAAGCACAACCGGACCCAGTGAAGTCTCGAGGGTGTGCATTCATGGAGTGTAAACAGCCGGAGTTCGCAGTGGCAGTAGTCAAGCTGAAACGTCTGGTAGTAGCCTGGTCCCGATGGTCGTCTTGACTGCGAGACTACGGCTAAGCCGAACAGTGTAGTTGATCGAAGTTCCCTTAAACTCAACTAGCTGGGCAGCGTAGCAACCGACTCGAGTATGCTTTCTTGGACTTGGGTGCTCGCTGTCTGCCCGACCGGGCACAGCAACGGAGGCGTGAGCGTCTGCCCGACCAGGCACAGCAACAGAGGTGTGAGCGTCTGCCCGACCGGGCATAGCAACAGAGGTGTGAGCATCTGCCCGACCGGGCACAGCAACAGAGGTGTGAGCGTCTGCCCGACCGGGCATAGCAACAGGTGTGAGCGTCTGCCCGACCGGGCACAGCAACAGAGGTGTGAGCATCTGCCCGACCGGGCACAGCAACAGGTGTGAGCGTCTGCCCGACCAGGCACAGCAACAGAGGTGTGAGCGTCTGCCCGACCGGGCACAGCAACAGAGGTGTGAGCATCTGCCCGACCGGGCATAGCAACAGGTGTGAGCATCTGCCCGACCGGGCACAGCAACAGAGGTGTGAGCATCTGCCCGACCGGGCACAGCAACAGAGGCGAGAGCGTCTGCCCGACTGGGCATAGCAACAGGTGTGAGCATCTGCCCGACCGGGCATAGCAACAGGTGTGAGCATCTGCCCGACCAGGCACAGCAACAAGTGTGAGCATCTGCCCGACCGGCACAGCAACAGGTGTGAGCATCTGCCCGACCGGGCATACAACAGAGTGTGAGCATCTGCCCGACCGGGCACAGCAACAGGTGTGAGCATCTGCCCGACCGGGCATAGCAACAGGTGTGAGCGTCTGCCCGACCGGGCACAGCAACAGAGGTGTGAGCGTCTGCCCGACCGGGCACAGCAACAGAGGTGTGAGCATCTGCCCGACCGGGCATAGCAACAGAGGTGTGAGCATCTGCCCGACCGGGCATAGCAACAGAGGTGTGAGCATCTGCCCGACCGGGCACAGCAACAGAGGTGTGAGCATCTGCCCGACCGGGCACAGCAACAGAGGCGAGAGCGTCTGCCCGACCGGGCACAGCAACAGAGGCGAGAGCGTCTGCCCGACCGGGCACAGCAACAGAGGTGTGAGCATCTGCCCGACCGGGCACAGCAACAGAGGCGAGAGCGTCTGCCTACGACCGCCTGACGCCGCAGAGGTCGCCGTCGAGGTCGCGTGTCTGTTTGGGCCATGACAGTCGCTGAGGTCGTTGTCGGAGCCGGCTACTTAGCATGCAGCCGAGGCGGGGCCAGCCGGCCGGGCTGCTGCTGCGGCCGGTGTAGGTCACGCTCGGCAGACGGCTGGTGTAGGCCACGCTCGGCAGATGGCTGGTGTAGGCCACGCTCGGCAGACGGCTGGTGTAGGCCACGCTCGGCAGACGGCTGGTGTAGGCCACGCTCGGCAGACGGCTGGTGTAGGCCACGCTCGGCAGATGGCTGGTGTAGGCCATGCTGGGCAGACGGCCGCGGCTGGTGTAGGTCACGCTCGGCAGACGGCCGCGGCTGGTGTAGGTCACGCTCGGCAGACGGCTGGTGTAGGTCACGCTCGGCAGACGGCTGGTGTAGGTCACGCTCGCCAGACGGCTGGTGTAGGCCACGCCCGGCAGACGGTCAGACAAGTCGAGGCGTAGTTAAGCGACAACAGGTTTTCAGTGAAAGGGTGGTTGATCAATTCAGTGGGCTGCTTGCTGATGTTGCGGGGAGCTTGTAGTAGTCGTAACACTGAATGTAGTTAGTCGTAATGTGGACATTTTTTAGCTTGGGTAAACTTGTTTTTTTTTAGTTCCAACTAGTGGCGGATGGGGTGAGATTTCCAACTAGTGGCGGATGGGGTGAAATTTATAGTAGATGTACATGGTGCAAGCTGCTTTAAGCAGACATGGATGACGTTGATAATTATTGATGGGGCACTATATCCACTCGCATTTACGTATGATCGAGTGAGTTAAACTGGATCGGTTTTGGTAGGTATGCAGGATATTGGCGTATTGTTTCCTTGAAAGTTGGGATGGGGTATTCGTTGGTGTCCTGAGTATCTTTTTGTCCAGGCTTATATTATCCTACCTTTACAGACTTAACCCAGGTGGGCACCCGTGGTTCTTATTAAATCTGAATACTATACATAGACACTTTATAGCGATAGACGCGTGCAAATGTATCTTCTTTCTTCCCATAGTACATATGTTCGTAAAGTACATCTGATATCATCACTTGTCATGTTTCCCATCATCACATCACTTTAAATATTTCCCTTTCACATCACATTTCGGCGTGGCTTTTCGCGAAGTATGTCGTGACTTATTTCCCAGGTGAGGAACCTGTATTTGTCCGGTTCAAATCCAGATGACTGGAGGTTTAGCAGTTGTGGAGTGTCTGGCTGTGCCTGCAGTGGTAACGTGAGGCTGCTCGAAAGTCCAACCTGGCTCTGCTTCTCATGTGCCTTCCCATCCCACACGAGGAATTCGCCCCTCCAAGACACATCAATAAGCACAAGCTATTGGTCATATCCGAGACCGAAGGAATTTGTTATTGGTTTTACGACACGTCGACCGTTGAGTCATGTAGCGTCGCCAATCTTTCACGCCGATTGGTCGCAGGCGAAGAGTAGCGACAGATGAGACTCTAACCCATAATCTTTCCATTGTGAGCCGGGCAACTTACCCATAGACTACCCTTTCCCCACCCGAAGGAATTTGTAGTGGCTGTGCCTTACATCAGTCATTTTGTCTTCATTCCCACTTTGGAAGCTATTACAGGCGTGTGTGCGAGATATCGAACTAAGTTCCCAGCATACTCTCCTCCCTCCTCCCCTCGCTATATGTCTGAATCTCACCTCCTGGTTCGTATCTCTTCGCACTTCGCTCCCTGTTCTTCTCTCCTCGCCCTTGGCTCCGATTTTCGCACTCCATCCCTCTCGTCTCGCTCTGTCTGCCTCTCTATCTCCTCCAGTTTTCCCTCCCCTCTCCCTCTCTCCTCGCCAAGCTGGGTTCTCGCCAATCTCCGTCTCTGTCTTTCCGGGCCGAAATATGTGCACATAAGATTGCCACGTGGGCAGCCGTGGCGGCACACCGTCCAAATAGTGCGTTCCCGACGCGGCGCGTTATCGGCGGGTGGGCGCCGACTTTGGACCGGGTCGGTCTCGCGGACGCTCGGCGCCTCCGTTGTAGGCCAGCTGTGTTCGGCGCTGGTCGCCACCGCGTGCGCTTCGGCTCAGCCAGGCAAGTGGTGCCGATCGGTTTTTGTCGCCAGGAGCGTGTCGCTCGCCAGTTTGGCTACGCCTGTTCTGGCGTTCTTGCTCGTTGTTGTTCACCTGTGGCGTGCTGTTGGCCTGGACGCTGTTTGTTTGTGGCGGTCTGGGCACGTGTGTTGTTGCTGTGGCGGCCGGAACAGGTGTGCTGCGGCTGCGGTCACACTGGTAGGTGTGCTGTGGCTGTGTCATTGATTCTTCCATTTACTAGTGGAACGTGGTAGGAGGGTAATTATTATTGTTGTTGGGTATTATTATTATTAGGTATTCGGAGATATTCATCACGCACACTTACAAACGCAGCGTTGCTCATTTTTTATATCATGAATTGAAGTTGCTGTCCACCTGTCGGGTCGCCACTGCTTGGTGACCTGTCCACCTGTCCGTTGTCACTGCCTGGTTGCCTGTCCACCTGCCCGTCACCACTGTCTAGTGTCTTGTCACTTGTCCGGTCGCCGCTGCCTGGTCACCTGTCCACCTGTCCGGCGCCACTACCTGGCCACCTGTCCACCTGTCCGGCGCCACTACCTGGCCACCTGTCCACCTGTCCGGCGCCACTACCTGGCCACCTGTCCACCTGTCCGGCGCCACTACCTGGCCACCTGTCCACCTGTCCGGCGCCACTACCTGGCCACCTGTCCACCTGTCCGGCGCCACTACCTGGCCACCTGGCCACCCTTCCGGCGCCACTACCTGGACACCTGGCCACCCTGTCCGGCGCCACTACCTGGCCACCTGGCCACCTGTCCGGCGCCACTACCTGCCCACCTGTCCGGCGCCACTCCCACCTGTCCACCTGTCCGGCGCCACTACCTGGCCACCTGGCCACCTGTCCGGCGCCACTACCTGGCCACCTGTCCACCTGTCCGGCGCCACTACCTGGCCACCTGGCCACCTGTCCGGCGCCACTACCTGGCCACCTGTCCACCTGTCCGGCGCCACTACCTGGTCACCTGTCCACCTATACGGCCGCCACTACCTGGTCACCTGTCCACCTGTCAGGCCGCCACTGCCTGGTCACCTGTCCACCTGTCAGGCCGCCACTGCCTGGTCACCTGTCCACCTGTCCGGCCGCCACTGCCTGGTCACCTGTCCACCTGTCAGGCCGCCACTGCCTGGTCACCTGTCCACCTGTCCGGCCGCCAGCGCCTGGTCACCTGTCCACCTGTCCGATCGCCACTGCCTGGTTGCCTGTCCACCTGTCCGGTCGCCAGCGCCTGGTCACCTGTCCACCTGTCCAATCGCCACTGCCCGGCCACCTGTCCACCTGTCCAATCGCCACTGCCCGGCCACCTGTCCACCTGTCCGGCCGCCAGCGCCTGGTCACCTGTCCACCTGTCCGATCGCCACTGCCTGGTTGCCTGTCCACCTGTCCGGTCGCCACTGCCCGGCCACATGCCCACCTGTCCGGTCGCCACTGCTTGGCCACATGTCCACCTGTCCGGTCGCCATTGTCTGGCCACTCGTCCACCTGTCCGACCGCCATTGTCTGGTCACCTGTCCACCTGTCCGGCCACCACCACCTGGCCGGCGGCGGCCCGAGCGCCGGTGAGCGTCGGCGGGCGGCTGCCGACTGTCGTGTCTACACTGGCGCCTCCGAACACCACTGCCGCCGCCATCTCCGAGTCACGTGACCACATTGGACCGGGCTGGCGGTTGGCCGACTCAGATCGGATCATGTGACCACGGCCGGCGGCGGGATGGCTGGACGGGGGAGACGTTCGTATCTACTAAAGTTCAGAACTTCTAGCGTTCATAATTTGTGATTTGCAAGTTAACTTCCAAAAATTGGTAGTGAACTTCCAAAAACATCCCGGGGTGGAAGCATTCAAATTTTCTGAAGTTCATAATTTATAAGTTGGAAGTTAGCCTCCAAATTGGAAGTTAGCCTCTAAATGGGAAATTAGCTTCCAAATTGGAAGTTACTTTTTAAAAATCGAAAGGTTTAGTTAGGCTAGGTTATGCTGGCCTATGTTGTTATCCTGGCTATGTTGGAAGTTCACTTCCAATTTTTGGAAGGTAACTTGCAATTTTGAAGCTATCTTCCAAGTTTTGGAAGCTGACTTAATTTCAAAGCTAACATCTAGTTTAGAAACTTCCGATTAGTAAATTATAAACATTGGAAAATATGAACGCCTCCTGTCCAGGCCGTTTTGGAAGTTACGGTCCAATTGATAAATTATGAACGTCAGGAGTCGTGAACTTTAGAAAATACGATAGTCCGCCGGTGGGACGCGTGTCGGGGGTGCTGGCGCGATGGTGGGTGTTGTCGCGCGGGTGCCGGCCGGGCGCCTCCGCAGAGCTGTGACATTGAGTCTGGCGTGTGTGGCTGACTGGCCAGACGACGTGACTCGTCTTGGAGCGGCAACGACGTTGCCGTCGCGAGTCCTGATTCACGCGTGTAGGAGACATGGTTGAAAAATAGTCTGTGCCCGCGTTTTGTATATCCAGAACATTTATCATCTCCAGAAATTATCCTTATTTCTCTCATTCGGAAGGTGAATGGTGCTGTGTGACGATTAACTTCTGTGCTAAGAACCCAGGATTCACGAATATGCAAGCTGAGAATCTGATGCCACATATTTGAAGACAATGCTTTATCCATGCTCAAATACGCCAACATTATCCTAGAGATCCAGGATTTCAAAGTATTCCAACCATTGTTCGATGCTAATCTGGGTAGGCGAACAGCACCAGGACTCAGTCAATCATTGCTTCGATGGCAGTATGTTTCATGCAGTTTTCTTTCCCATATATGATGCAATAGCGCATCCTATTTGGCTACATATACTTCCCGGAGTCTTTCTTCAACGTGGGGCTTCCTTTGGTGATCTGCCCTCCACCAGGGCAGCCATCACATGGGTGCCTTTGGAGCAAAACAGGAATGTCATGGAGTATATGCACCTACTGGTTGTGAACATACATTTGGCGAAATGTACGACCCTCAATATACCAGGAGGTGCTGAGTTTACATCAAAAGTAGCGTTAGGGATTATGCTATATTACTCAACGTTTCGGCCAGGGGCCATCGTCAGGAGAGTGACTGACGATGGCACTCTCCTGACGATGGCCCCTGGCCGAAACGTTGAGTAATATAGCATAATCCCTAACGCTACTTTTGATGTAAACTCAGCACCTCCTGGTATATTGAGGGTCGTACGTTTCGTCTCACGCAATGTCTAAAACCTAGGAGCACTTAAGAGCCATTCTTCGTTGTATTAAACAACATACATTTGTGTGCATTTTCTTCCTTCATTCATGGGTACATTCATGTACATTGTGTCCACGTACTGCGTATTATCACAGGTGTCTTCGGGACCTTACCGGTTGCGAGCCTGACTACAGAGGCCAATGAACCGCCACTGGTGCCGAGGCGTGAAATGTTGGGCCTGCGATATGCGCGTAGGTTGCGGCACGTTTCCCATGCACCCCACACTATATTCAGTGTTTTCCCGCCGCATTGGTGCACTTTCCTCCAATGGACATTACCATTCTAAATGCATATGCAGAACCTTTTTAAATGGCAGAATGAGAGTGCGCCCAGTGATGCGAGTACACACACTAAATATACCACCCTGGAACCCCAATTCACCTCCAGTTGACGTATCATTGTCAGCTATGCACAAATGAGACATTCCGTAGGAATTGGGTAGATCGAGAACGATTAAGCACACGGACTCTTACCAAGGACCCAATATTTTCACTGATGGTTCCATGATTACCACAGGAGAAGGGTATATCTTTGTGTGCGGTACTATTGTGCGTTGGCTTGGTTTCCCTGAGTAGGTCTCGGTTTATAGCTCTGAACTCATTGCGATCGTGAAGGCACCGTTACTCGTAGACGTTAGTCGGGGCTCTATATATGATTGTATCTGATTCACTTGGCAGCCTTCCGGCTTCAGCTGCTTTTTTATCCCTCAGCCCCTCTACTACTCGACATTCTCGTGCGAATTACTACTTTGGAACAATATGCAAAAACCGTCTGTTTGTGCTGGATCCGAAGCGACAACGGGGCGTGAGGAAACGAGAGTGCGGACCCCGCGGCGAAGTAGGCAGGACAGAATCCCGACCACGCTTACCCCCACTTCCTGCTAGGAATCACTTCTCCAGGGTTGCAAATTTCATACTGGCTGAGTGGCAAAAGTCATAGGATAGAGAAGGCAATAATATGCTACATGCAATAAAGCTACATCTAGTACGCCCAGGTATGGGCGCTACATAACCAGTAGCAGTTGATGCGCCCTTAAGCCCAAATAATCAATCAATCAATCAATCAGTATGCCCAGGTATGTCCCGCGTGTATGCCCTAGTATGCCCAGGTAAGCACAGACGGCACTGCAGGATGCACACGGCGCACACATATGATACCCGTCGCTACCTGCTGTGTGGGGAGGACAGACAGCGGTGTCCCCGCTGTCTGGAAACACTGATTGTACGCCACCTACTACTTGTGGGGCCAGTGGGTGCAGTGTGCCGGTGTGGGAGCGGTCCAGTGTGCCGGTGTAGGACTGGTGTGGGGCCAGCGGGTGCAGTGTGCTGGTGTGGGGCCGGTGTGGGGCCAGCGGGTGCAGTGTGCTGGTGTGGGGCCGGTGCGGGGCCAGCGGGTGCAGTGTGCTGGTGTGGGGCCAGCGGATGCAGTGTGCCAGTGTGGGGCCGGTGTGGGGCCAGCGGGTGCAGTGTGCTGGTGTGGGGCCGGTGTGGGGCCAGCGGGTGCAGTGTGCTGGTGTGGGGCCAGCGGGTGCAGTGTGTCGGTGTGGGGCCGGTGCGGGGCCAGCGGGTGCAGTGTGCTGGTGTGGGGCCGGTGCGGGGCCAGCGGGTGCAGTGTGTCGGTGTGGGGCCGGTGCGGGGCCAGCGGGTGCAGTGTGCCGGTGTGGGGTCAGCGGGTGCAGTGTGTCGGTGTGGGGCCAGCTGGTGCAGTGTGCCAGTGTGGGGCCGGTGTGGGGCCAGCGGGTGCAGTGTGCTGGTGTGGGGCCGGTGCGGGGCCAGCGGGTGCAGTGTGCCGGTGTGGGGTCAGCGGGTGCAGTGTGTCGGTGTGGGGCCGGTGCGGGGCCAGCGGGTGCAGTGTGCTGGTGTGGGGCCGGTGCGGGGCCAGCGGGTGCAGTGTGCTGGTGTGGGGCCAGCGGGTGCAGTGTGTCGGTGTGGGGCCGGTGCGGGGCCAGCGGGTGCAGTGTGCCGGTGTGGGGTCAGCGGGTGCAGTGTGTCGGTGTGGGGCCGGTGCGGGGCCAGCGGGTGCAGTGTGCTGGTGTGGGGCCGGTGCGGGGCCAGCGGGTGCAGTGTGCTGGTGTGGGGCCAGCGGGTGCAGTGTGCTGGTGTGGGGCCGGTGCGGGGCCAGCGGGTGCAGTGTGCCGGTGTGGGGTCAGCGGGTGCAGTGTGTCGGTGTGGGGCCGGTGCGGGGCCAGCGGGTGCAGTGTGCTGGTGTGGGGCCGGTGCGGGGCCAGCGGGTGCAGTGTGCTGGTGTGGGGCCAGCGGGTGCAGTGTGTCGGTGTGGGGCCGGTGCGGGGCCAGCGGGTGCAGTGTGCCGGTGTGGGGCCAGCGGGTGCAGTGTGCTGGTGTGGGGCCGGTGCGGGGCCAGCGGATGCAGTGTGCTGGTGTGGGGCCGGTGTGGGGTCAGCGGGTGCAGTGTGTCGGTGTGGGGCCAGCGGGTGCAGTGTGCTGGTGTGGGGCCGGTACGGGGCCAGCGGATGCAGTGTGCCGGTGGCCGGGTCATGGGTTCGGGCGGCCAGACGGCCGTTTTTATCGGTCGACCGCAGCTGGCAGCGGCGGACAATGCCCTCGTGTTGTGTGGTGAGAGCCCGTCTGCTGGCGCTCGGCTGGTAATACGGCGCGTGCGGGGCGGGTGCACACTGTTCGGTAGCAGCCTGCACCGCCTGCACTGTGCGACACGGCACCAGCAGTTTTAAACCGACACCGTGTGATGCAGTCAACGGTGCGATGCAGTCAACGGCATGCTGGGTAGCTACGAGAAAGGTCAACGGGATACTATGGCGTTGGCACAGGGAAACGTGAGGCTTGTAGCACGGTAAATCGTAAGCGGGGGACTAGCAGTTTTTTGTGTAACTGGTCATGGATAGTGACTGGCCAAGTAAAAGGCTCGGTGAATCGGGCAGCAAATGCATTTTCTGACGGGGTAGTGCAGATGTGGAGATTCAGAGGTATTACTCTAGGGTGGTGCAGAGGTGGATATTCCGAGGTATTGTCATAGTGTGATGTAATGGTAGAGATTATGCATGTCTGTTGCGGAGCTATTGTTTTAGGGTGATGCAGTGGTGGGGATGCCGAAGTATCGTTCTAGGGTGATCGAAAGGTATTGTTCGGATCTCACCACATTGGATTCGGAGGTATTGTTCTAGTGTTATGTGGTGGTGGAGATTCAGAGATATTGTTCCAGGGTGATGTAGATGTGGAGATGCCGAAGTGATGTTCTAGGGTGATGTAATGGTTCAAAGGTAGTGCAGAGGTGGAGATTCCGAGGTATTGTTCTGTGTGTAATGTAGGGTGGAGATCCCGAGGGTGACGTCCGACCACATCTACTTTATAATCCGCACAAGGTTTTACAACCTGGCATTTATCAACATATTACGCCAACCATGAGTGTACAAAATAACTCGATTGGGGTTGACGCACCCTAAAGCCCTAATAATAATAATAAAGCTACCCTTTAGTGGGTGATCGAGCCATGTTACCCTTAGGCCCAGATACTCACTAAGCAATTTCTATAATACCGAAAGGCGAAAGGCCTCTTTCTCTAACCTAATGGATGCAAGAACTGTAGCATATGTATAAGATAAGCAACTACTCCGAGTTGGAAGTTTAAGAGTAAAGAGTCTTATACGGAAGCCTTATTTGACTGTCTGTTACTTCAACAAAAAGTAGAACTATCATTATGGATGTTCGTAGCAAACTACATGTTAATACATTCGAACACTCTCCGGCAAGTGAGGCTAATACATTTAGCACGGTTCCTACAGTTGCATCGAACTAAGCAGGAGCTTGTTGTTCACAGCACTCCCAGAAGTGTCTTTGCTGTATATGGAAGACGAGAAAGCTTTGAGAGCGTTATGGCGGTCGCAGAACTAAGCACATCCTCACTCATCATCGAACGTACATGCAATTACATCATCGCAGATATCTATTGCAACTTACACGCATACCGCACAGTGCTAAAATTATAGTTGTTCGTTAGGTGCGGGATGTCGAAACGAGTACAGCAGAATGTCGAAATTCCATGGTAATGATGCCATTTAATATACTTAGTAGGACATTGAATTGATGCAGGCTGCTCAGGATATTGGCCCGACGCGGACTACTTAGGACATTAGGCCGACTCGGACTGTTCAGGACATTAACCCGTCCCGTCTCGGGGGGTCTTCAACCGCCCCCTCAGGTTTTTCGGGGACAGCGGACGAACGGCGCGCGGCAGCGCGCCCAAATTTGGTATACCTTTTCCCACATCAATTTGACATGCAATTTGCATGATTCAAAATTTTTAGGTCAGGTCATCTAGGGTCAACGAGTTATTCAAGGTCAAGTGAGGTCACCTCTAAAAAAGTTCAACCAATCGTCACGCTTTAACGGATACAGATATTTTAATGAAACTTTCAGCGTTTGCTTGTCTTCAGGGATGCAACAAAACGTACGAGTTGAATTTGTCATTTTTTTCGTTTTTGACTACGTATAAATTTTTACGCATTTGCCAAATTGCAATTTAAATAGAGGATTCTGGCTAAAGTAAGCATTTTTATTGGGGCAAGTTGACTTCCAACAACGTTTCTCGGCCTGCTCTACCCGGAGGAAGAGGAAAATTAAAGAAAACTTAAACTCAAAATTTGGAAATTTCAAAAAAAATTGGGGGCCAAAAAATTATACACCTGGTCGATTTCGCTGTCCTTTTCTCATTCCAAATAAATTTTGTTTTTCACATATCCCCCAAAATGAACTCTAGAGTCAAAAACATAATGTAAGTCGTGAAATGTCGTGAAAATCTAGCCCCCCTGGTTACGACACTTTTGGGGAAAGTGTTTTGGAGGGTAGACCCGGACCCTACTCGTCGAGCGCTTTCCGGTGACACCGCTTTCGTTTTCGTGCGATGCTTAGTTTTGATTTTAGAGGGGAATCTTCAACCGCCCCCCCCCGAGACGGGGTGGGAGGGAGACCGGAAAGACGGCGCGGGTTAAGCTGACGCGGGCTGCTCAGGACATTAACCTCATGCCATTATGACCTTTTAGCATAATGCACCATATATCATTAATAACTAGTTAATCTGGGGTTTCTGTAGCTCCGTGGTTAAGCCGAGCGTCTGGCAAGCCAGAGGCACGTGAACTAGCTACTCTGCAATATGCTGCGGTGGGCGTCTACATCCCCGTGGCACGGGAGGAACAGTTAGCGTACAAAAGCAATGGCGGATGGCATGAGATGGCATGGCATGTTCATTTTGTCTAATTGAGCAGAAACTGGGTATCACCTGGCTGGCTGCGATGGCTGGAACATTTGCCAACGGTGTTGGTGGGCTCGGCGCAGGCTTTGCGCAGAACAAGCGTCATGGTAATTCGCTTCGAAATCAAAATCCCATCAGTACCGCTCGGGATGTGTTCGATAATGTTTCATTATGAGGAATGGCATGTCACGCCCGGCTAGTCCGCCCCAGTCGACCTGAATTTTCGCTGGACGAGCTGTGTGTGTGCTTTGGTCAATGGCCAAGTGTGTGGCCGGTCTCCGCTGCAGCCGGCGCTGTTGCCTGCTAACTTCGCGACGGTAGCGATTGACGTGTATGACGTGTTTGATGAGTCATGTGCTGCCGTTGGTTCGTGTTTGGCTTCCTTTGTTTGTCGGGTGTTTGTTGTGACGTCAGTCTGACCGCTTGTGCCCGCGGGCTTGTGACTGCCGCCGGAGGGCGGCGTGTCACGTGCTCGTGTGACGTGACGTCATGTCACGTCCTCCGACTGTGATTGCCGCCACTCAGTGCCGCTCGATCTTCCAGGCTGTGCACGTGAGTGCGTGGACGGGGCGCGGCTTCTGCTGCCGGGACCACACCACACCCGTGCGTCTCCAGCGCAGACCGGACCAGCGCAGACCGGACCAGCGCAGACCGGACCAGCGCAAACCGGACCAGTGCAGACCGGACCAGTGCAGACCGGACCAGTGCAGACCGGACCAGTGCAGACCGGACCAGTGCAGACCGGACCAGTGCAGATCGGACCAGTGCAGACCGGACCAGTGCAGACCGGGCCAGCGCAGGCCTGACTGGACCAAGCTCTACTTCGAACAAGCTCGCAACTGGGCGCGTGCGAGGCCCGACCCGCGCTGGTGAGACTGCAGCGACGGCCGAACGCCCAGGGCTGAGCTGCTGACTTGCGCAGCCGCTGCCGAACCGAAACATGCGCGCGCGCGGCTACGGCAGCAGTGACGTGTGCTCAGTGACCGTGTTCGGTGACAGCCGTCAGTGACCGCGACTGGTGGCCACCTTCCGACAGCGAGTCGGACACGTTAAGCATTCCCGCGAGCTGCCCACGCGTGGCGGCTGCCGACGCCCGGTGCGTCCCGTTCCCTCCACGTCCCATTCCCGTATCCCCTCCTGACGCGTCACCATGTCGCAGCGCTTCAAGATCCGCTCGTTCCTCCGTAGGACGATGAACAAGGTGTCTACGTCCAAGGACAAGTCCAGCAAGGAGCGGCTGGCCGACGAGCGCGAGCCGCCGGACCGCGCGGCCGCCGTCGGCGCCGACGCGGCCGAGGCCGAGGCGGCGGCGTCGTCTGCGTCGCTGCCGCTGCCGCCGACTGTCGCCGTCGGGGCCGACGCGGGCCACGTCGGCCTTGAGCGCACCGTGTCCGAGCTGGTGCACAATGTCGAGAGCAAGAAACAGGAGATCGCCGCTCTCATGGTCGAGGTTAAGCGGCTCAAGGTGGGTGGAATGGTGGAGCGGGCTGGTACGGGCGGCCGACCGCTGCTGCTTCCATGAGATGTTTGGAGGACGATGGTTTGAACATGTAGTGTACGATGCGATGTTCGAGCTCTTTTGGTACCAAGTGGTGCACTTGGCAGCTGATGATTTGCTGGAGAGATAGTTGACAATTCGTCTGGACTCTGGTAGGAACATCCCTCGTAGCTGTGTTTGTTGGTTCCAGTAGCGGTAGCTAGTTGTTTCAGACTCTGTGGTAGGCATATACACCACAGGCATATACATCTTACCTCTGTGGTAGGCATATGTAGGCACATGCGCCACACCAAACCACGCACTGCAGACCATGCATCGGGATCGGTCGTGCCGAGCGCACTGCGGGCCGGTCGGTCATAGGCTATGTCTAGGGCTCCGACTGCGCTGTGCGCCGTGACGGCCGTGACGATATGTCGCCCCGTGTACGAGCTGTGGCTGAGGTGGCCGTTTTGGACGCGCTGTCCCGCCCGCACATCTGCCCCGCCCGTGTTGGATTTTCACTTCTCAGTCTTGGATTCGGAGTGTATAATTTTTTGGCTTGCCAAAGTATGGAGTGTATAATCTTGAGAGGCACTATGTTATGGGGTGTATAATTTCCCAGTTTGCCAAATTATGGGGTGTATGTTGAAGCACCAAGTAACGGAGTATATACATTTTATATATAACGAAGTGTATAAATTTTGAAAAATGCAGTGATGTCTCCTGGAATGAAGAACAAAAACCCAGGGGCCTCGGTAGCCTAGATGGTGGAGCGTGGGACTCGAATCTCACGGCCGGCGGCATTTGCAGTCCACCCACGACCAATCGGTGTGATATAGGGTGGCGGCGCTATGCGACCTTGCGGTTGAATGCGTCGTAAAATAACCCGATAATTCTTCTTCCTCAAGAATAAAACGTCTTTAAGTAATTTGTTAGGTTCTTATCCTAGTGTCTCACAGACAACCAGATGGGGTCCACCACACATCGTCGTCTGAAGTCATCCACCACGTTACGTGAATGACTTATAAGGCAACTTCCTGAGCAATGGTAGAGAAAATGAACACAAAAGTATACTTAATCGATGTCAACCAAGTTTATATATCAATACCTGCCACTCCTAGCATAGGTACCAACACCGCATAACTAATACAAATTCACAACATACCTCGAGAGCAGGACGTTCGTGCACCGCTGGGTCTAAAATGGGAGGGTCTAAAATGTTACTTCGGGATATGGGTTTCGGAATATATAATGGTTGAAGGAAAGTTATACTAAAACAATCCGTCTAAAATCTTTTATTCTCTCCACGATGAAATTTTCTTTTTTTCAA
Source organism: Imbricaverruca yamaguchii (assembly GCA_034440575.1). Lineage (NCBI taxonomy): Eukaryota > Metazoa > Arthropoda > Thecostraca > Neoverrucidae > Imbricaverruca > Imbricaverruca yamaguchii. The sequence continues at coordinate 556,064 of JAOTOL010001618.1, read as the reverse complement.
ATGAGAAAGCTGAAAAAAAATATTGAAGTCAATCCTTATTAATATTAAATGTATTTCAATGCACTTTTTAGTTCATGTCTGGAATGTTTAGTAGAAGCAAGGAATGATTTGGAAGGATGAAAAGCGACTAGACGGGCGGGCAAATTGCTGCTGTAAAACAGACTATCGTCACGGACGAGCGGAAATTAGCGTCTCATTTCGCGCCATGATTGCTATGAAATACCAAAAAATAAAAATAAGTTAGAGAAAATTGCCAAGAGAATTACAGGGAACTTTTTTCTCAATTAATAATAATCAGGACTGTGGGAAGAAATTAATCATTGGATCAGAATGAGGCTTATAAGAGTGTAGAGAATTAGGTCAACACACGTAAATCTGAATTTGTCCGGAGTGGGGAAACCTCGCGGTCGGAGTGGCATGAATGCAACTATTCCCGCTTGTTGATGAAATTCAGAAACAATATAAGTCATGAAATCGAAAGAAGGTGAAATTTCTGGTTCTATGGGTCTTCATTTTGGAGCAAAGTGTTAGCAGGTTTTAGGAACGTTTTGGTACCATTCAGGCAATTTTCATGTGGAAAATCCTTCCGATATCTTTTATGTACATCGCTCCTGACTGCTTAATAATATAAATATGAACAGTTTTATCCATCCCAATTGATGCAGAACATATCATTCTCCAAGGAACCAAGAAGAAATGCATTATCCATGGCTTTTCGTGGCAATGGTTCAAATAGCTCCGGCCGGAGTGGGAGATGGAGAGCGGTGAACTCATTGAATCCAAGAACGCGGTCGGGCTGGTGAAGGTGAATTCCTATATTTGGTTAGCGGAGCGTAGTGGTTTTTTTTATTCAACGAAGGATTTTCTTTAAAGTTTTTCGCTGCCATCTGGAAGGAATTGACTGCGTGTTTGGCTCGAGGTATTAGAGGTTGTATTATCTGACTATGTAGGTACCTACCTACTTACCTATATCAAATATCTTCGCGGTAATTCGAGTTATTGATTTGGATAAACCAAAGCTGTAAGCTTGTGTTGTGTGACGGGAAATCTTCAGATAATACAAGGAGCAGGACATGATAATATTAATTGCTGCGATGTTTTGCCGACAAGCGTAGAAATGAACAAAACTGATTGCTTTGCTTTTGTCTGGAAAATTTTGTTTTCACTTCAAAATTTTGTTTTCACTTTCACTTTAATTTTGAAGCGTGAATGTTTTTCTTTCAAAATGGGGGCTGGGCCTCTTCAGTGCACATTGACTGCAGATATTATAGATATGCATGCATTCAAGCATTATTTGTGCTTTCATGAAATGTTCAGGAATTATTAGGTGCATCCTGTCCATATTCTCCATTGAATACCATTATACTCTTAACATTTCTGGTCTGACTTTCTGAATGGACAAATTTGCAGTTTAAGGTGATTTGATTTCTTGAAATTTATTTTTCGTGCAATGATTATGAATATGTTCATAATGTAGGTACTTACATGATGTGACTGCACATTTTTTTGGCAAGTGCAGTTGGGTAGCAAAATGACACCAAAAAAGTGGCTCAGGTTTGGTTGGGAAATATACCATGAAATGTGATGTTATAAATGAAGAAAAAGCTGCAGCCTAACTGGATGCAAGAAAATCTTTTTTAATAAATTTTTTTATAAGCAATTAATTAAAAGTATTAAAATGAATTAAGAAATGAAAAGTAAATGGCCTATGCTAACTAAACAGCCTATGCTAGCCCGAGTGTTTTTTAAAATTCAAAAACTTTTTATATTCCTGAATGATTCCGAAAGGAATTTGATGAATGGATAACTTACAAAAAAAAAATAATCTAGCATAATTTAGCCAAACCTAATACCTTTGTATGCTTCATGGAGGCAAACTGTGTGTAAAACATGTGTGGAAAAGTAATAGTGCCCATGACAATTCCTATGCTGTAGCAAAACATGGCTCATATCCACCAGTATTTTGGAGATTTGGGGGAAGTGCTACACTTTGTGGCTTACCAGTTGTGTGGATGCCACTATAGCTCTTGGTGTTCATCCATACATTCTTCTGAGCACATCTGGACTCTGTTCTGAGGTTTGTCCACAAATGGAGAACATACACATGAATGCACTGGTGGCTGTTTATTAATTCACCTGCACCTCACCATAAATCGCACATGCACAAATGGAATGTTATGGAATGATATGGAAGATGGAATGTTGTGAAATATGGAATGTTCAGTGGCATTAAGATCATATTCAGACTGCAGTGATCCATATTTTGCCATCCATTGACATATGTTGTACTTGTGCATGCTAGCAAACTGATATTCTTCCAATCTGGCTGGCATCTCATTTTCGGCTTTACTCCTGCCTCCTCTTGGAATGTGCCTACAGATGACTCGAAATAACAAATGTGTATTATCCTCAATTATACTGGAAACTTCATGTGGTAGGGGACCCAGTATGACTGAATTTTCCTCTCCACCCAAGTTATCACTATTGTATAATGACATCTAGCTGTCTTGCTAGTTAAGTATGTCTTCATCCAGCAATGCAAGGAGTGTATTTTTTCCGGAGTGTATAATTCTTTGGATTGCAAAAGTTCCAAAAAAGGGCCACTTTTCCAACGCTGCCCACGATAGTTGGGTGGTGTACGGTCATGTTTTTTTTTTTTTTTTTTTTTTTTGTTTTTTATTGTTTTTCGTTTGCTCTTTTTTTTGGGTGTTTGGGGGGGAGCGTTTTTGTTTTTTTTTTTTTTGTGGCGGCCGGTTTTAGCATTATTTTTTTTCCACAATAATGCTTCTTTTTTGCCCCCCCAGCGCAATATATTTTCGCTCAGAGTTTTTTCCGTTTAATTTTTTTCTCGTGACGTCATCACTGGGTGGCCGGCCACGGTGTCGCTTGGAGGTTGGCCGGAGTAAGGTATGGAGGTCGGCCGGGGAGGGCGTCCGCCGGCCGACCAGGGTGTCCTTGGCAGGTCTGCTGGGGTGTCCTCTGGGGACCGACGCAGTGTCCTCTAAAGGCCTGCCGGGTGTCCACTGGGGGCCGACCGGTGTGCTCTCGGCAGATCTGCCAGGGTGTCATCTAGGAGCCAACATGTTCTCTGGAGGCCGGTCAGGGTGTCCTCTGGGGCAGACCTGGGTGTCCTCTATTGGCGGCCGATGTGTCCTCTGAATGCCTGCCGGGTGTCCTCTGAATGCCTGCTGGGGTGTCCTCTCTGGGCCGGCTGGGGTGTCCTCTCTGGGCCGGCTGGGGTATCTTCTGGGCCAGTTGGGGTGTCCTCTCTGGGTCGGCTGAGGTGTCCTCTGGTGGGTGGTCCAGTGGTGGTCCAGTGTCGCCTGAAGGCACTGTTGTGACCGTCTATGGCGACCCCAACTGATGTGACAATTGGTGTGAACTGTCGACTCCACGCCGTCCGATGTCAGCTGATGTGACCATTGGTGTGAACTGTCGACCCCACGCCCGTCCGCGTACGTCTCGTCATCCCAGTGACTCAGAGACGCGGGCTCGCAAAGTGGCGAGCCGCGATCGATTGCCGCTGGTGGCGATGTCCCGGCACTGGTGGACTGGTGGCGTAACCGACAGTCGTGTGGCGGAAGGCGTGGGAGCCGCCCGGCCGCTCTGGACAGCTGGCTCGTATCTGTTCTTTGGGCACTTGCACTTAAGTACCGCTAGTGGTCCAGGCTGAAGTTACTGTTGGAACGGCAGGTGGTTTGCTTTTGAGTTACAACTGCATATGGGGGACGGGTAGTCTAGGGGTAAGTTGCCCGTCTCACAATCGAAAGGTTGTGGGTTCGAATCTCGCCTTCGCCCGCGACTAATCGGCGTGAGATTGGCGACGCTACATGACTCAACGGTCGACGTGTCGTAAAACCAATAACCAACCAACAACTGCATATGAGGGTGAACCCAGAGAGCGTTTTTAATTATTTTGTCGCCATTATCGACATGTCTGATTTTTTTCGGACAGTTTAGGGGCTGCGGACTGCTGACCATGTCTGTCTGCCCGTCATCAATGTGTCGTCTTCGGTATCCTTCAGTTGACCGATATGGATCTGCCAAAGCAGTACTGTCATGCGCAGACGATTTGATGCGTTTTCCTCAGTGTTCCGCTGAGTTGCCAAGTTCTTTCTGCCCTTCACTGATCCATTGGCATAGACCTACCGTCTGATGATGTCCTGGACCCGTGCCAGTGGTGGAGTTATGTACTGCGCCAGCCAGGATTGGCGCCGATAGTCGGGAATGTCTCGTTGGCGTGAAGTTAGTCACTTATAGCATGGCGATATCTCGGATCGTTGCCTGCGTTCAGGACGGCTACGGCACGCCGCTGAAAATATGAGTGATTATCTAGCCATCCTATGGTGTTTATGGAACCACATTCACTCGGCCTGCCCTGCCTCACAGCACTATGCTCAAGTACATATGCAAGCCAACACCTGATATGCGGTTGTTTTGATCTCGAACAGAGCTATGACGTCCTGAATTGACATCCATGGAATAGGACTGCATTCAATTGCATTACTTCATCCTACTTTTGCAACACTCCATTTTGGCATTGGCCATCATGAAAGCGTTTCGCTTATGACTGCTATTCCTCTGCCCAATTTTTTCCCGACCCCAATATTATTACTTCTGTCGAAATCGTAGCTGGTTTTGATGTATCTGGTCCATACCATCCACGAATGAATTCCAGGGCAGTACAATCCCGTGTTATCAGGCGTGTAGCTCAAACAACCGTAGCACATAACCACATTGATTTCGCACCGTGGAAAGACCTTAATTTTCACCACAATGCAAACGGCATGAAGATAGCGCAGTATTTAGCCCATCATGTTCTACGCCTCAGCGTTTGCGGAGACTAGTGCTCGGAAGAACATGCAACATACATGAAACCACACTCAAACTCATGTACCATGTTTGATGGACACTCAGTGTATGCATCGTTGACAATAACTACACAAACTACAGACCGTTTTCAGTGGGACTTGCTGTGACCTGCCTGCTACACACATGCCAGCTGTATGCTCTAGAGGACCAGTTTGACAAACTCGGATGCGAATTGTGCTGGGACCGATCAGGCCACAACTTCACAGTCTAGCGTTCTGCAGACGTCTACAAAACGCTCATGTTCCAATCTCAGACTACATATGACACGCTCTTCATCAGACATCCGACTCACTGCCGCCGAAAGTCTACTGAGCAGCACCAATCTATTGACGTCGCCGGCAAATAAAACAGTTACTCAAGGATCCTTCGTTCAGGACACAACACGCAAATCGGCCGCCTTCCGTAACCGTCCCGCCCCGGCCGTCATCACAGATACAAGCCCACAGACACCCATCCAGCGCCACGCCCACCGCCACGCCCACTGCCACGCCCACCGCCGTTTCCATCTCGCTGACAAACGGAAAACGTGCACTCTGGCACTGAATGTGCACTCAACGTGCACATTCCTCGGAGTTTACCAAAGCGAAATTCATTTATGTTTCACGCTTATGAAGTAGTTTGTCCTGGACTTTACTGTGGTTTATGGTCCCGAGCACTTGGGTCTGCACTTCACTGTCTTGTTATACCTGCGGCACAGACGAGGGCGCTATGAGATTGTGCACTGAACTTGACCGCAACCCTATTCTCTGGCGTCGGCATCACTGATGGAGCGGAGGCGGAGGATCCACTGCCTGCTGCTCTTCCCGGAGCTCCGTGGCTGTGCCTGGTTTCTGGCTGTCGCCACGTTCCGTGGCTGTCCAGTGACTATTCCGTGACGGTGACTGCGACTGGGTCCCGCGCTGCAGTGTGGACCGGCCGGTGGGCTCGACCGTCCGTGACCCTCTGACGTCGGACAACGGTCGTCTGTCCGTGACCTCTCAGACGTCGCAGGTCGTCTGTCTGTGACCCCTCAGACGTCACAAGTCGTCTGTCCGTGACCCCTCAGACGTCACAGGTAGTCTGTCCGTGACCCCTCAGACGTCACAGGTCGTCTGTCCGTGCCCCCTCAGACGTCACAGGTCGTCTGCCCGTGACCCCTCTGACGTCAGACAACGGTCGTCTGTCCGTGCCCCTCAGACGTCACAGATCGTCTGTCCGTGACCCCTCAGACGTCACAGGTCGTCTGCCCGTGACCCCTCTGACGTCAGACAACGGTCGTCTGTCCGTGCCCCCTCAGACGTCACAGATCGTCTGTCCGTGACCCCTCAGACGTCACAGGTCGTCTGCCCGTGACCCTCTGACGTCAGACAACGGTCGTCTGTCCGTGCCCCCTCAGACGTCACAGATCGTCTGTCCGTGCCCCCTCCAGACGTCACAGGTCGTCTGTCCGTGACCCCTCAGACGTCACAGATCGTCTGTCCGTGACCCCTCAGACGTCACAGGTCGTCTATCCGTGACCCCTCAGACGTCACAGGTCGTCTGTCCGTGACCTCTCAGACGTCGCAGGTCGTCTGTCTGTGACCCCTCAGACGTCACAAGTCGTCTGTCCGTGACACCTGACGTCAGACAACGGTCAGCTATTCGTGACCCCCCTCCCCGATGTCGGACAACGGTCGGCTGTTTGTCGCGTGATGTTTGGAAGTGTCGAAGACGTCCGGCCCGGAGACGTTGGCAGGTCGCCAGAGCACGGCAACTCTCTGCACCAAACCAGAGCATGGTGCACCGCGGTATGGGGCTTCACGAGCCAGCGCACGACTGTCTGGTGGACGGCAGCATACTGCAGTATACCATACCGCCCTGACATACCACACCGCCCTGACATACCACACCGCCCTGACATACCACACCGCCCTGACATACCACACCGCCCTGACATACCATACCGCCCTGACATACCATACCGCCCTGACATACCACACCGCCCTGACATACCACACCGCCCTGACATACCATACCGCCCTGACATACCACACCGCCCTGATATACCACACCGCCCTGACATACCACACTGCCCTGACGTGCCACACTGCCCTGACGTGCCACACTGCCCTGACGTGCCACACTGCCCTGACGTACCACACTGCCCTGACGTGCCACACTGCCCTGACGTGCCACACTGCCCTGACGTGCCACACTGCCCTGACATACCGTGTCGGCTAGAGCATAACGTGGATTGATATTCCTTGATCCAATTCAATCCGGATCTGAGAGGATCAGTTCAGGTCCAATCAAAGCCCATTGACTCTAAAACAGCAGCTGAAATTCAATTTGTTCGCAAACATGCCACACGAAGGAGCACACTATGTAGTTTTGAAATAAACTCTTAAGTCTAATCCGAATCTGATATTTTTGTCAGCTTATTCGATCCGATACGATCCGATTCGAGCTTGATCCGAACAATCCGATCCATATTATGCTGTAAATCAGGCCGACAGTCATGCCACCACGGCCTTACTGCTACAATTATGCAAGCTCCAGCTCCGTCCCATCCTGTCTATTGGAGTATTACTCTCCACAAAATGGAGGGTATGGGCAAAATTGCAGGACTAGAGTGCACATGTATATCGGAACACATGCTGCCTCTGACCTGATTTTTTTTGGGTGCAGAGGAGCTTGGACGAGACAAATATCGTGACGTTTGCGCCCTCCATCCGTGCTTTCCAGCATGCATCGTCCAGCTCGTCTGTGGATAGCGGACGGCGGTACCGTGAACCGTTTACAGTACCGTCGTACCAGCAAACGTGCCAGCCGTCTCGGTCCAGCTGCTCGGAGAGCGGTGGCGGGCAGGTCGCAGCCGCCCTGGTTTCGCATGACCGCCGCCAGACGCTGCACAAATAAAGCATGCCAGCTGTGTGACCGTGTCCCGTCGTCGGCTAACCTGCTGTCTGTCCCGTCGGCGGCTAACCTGCTGTCTGTCCCGTCGGCGGCTAACCTGCTGTCTGTCCCGTCGGTGGCTGACCTGTTTGTCCTGTCTGTGGCTGATCTGCCATTTGTCCCGTCGGTGGCCGACCTGACCGCCGTCAGCCGGTGAGGCTCTGTGCCGCCGTTGTAGCTCTGCCTGTGTTCCCCGCCCCCGCCGGTTGCCGTTGGAGCTCTGCTGGTGTTCCCCGCCCCCGCCGGCTGCCGTTGGAGCTCTGCTGGTGTTCCCCGCCCCCTCTGGCTGCCGTTGGAGCTCTGCTGGTGTTTCCTTCCCCTCCCCTCCCCGCTGACCGCCGTCTGCCGGCCGCGGTTCACTGAGAGCAGACGGGTGTCGCTGTCTTTCAGAGGCAGACGTCTGGCGTGTGTCGGCGTCCGTCCATCTCGAGCCCTCTGGTGGGGGCGTCTGGTCTGTGCCGGACCTGGCACCAACGTCTGGTCAGCGTTGGACACTGACGCCCAATGTCTAGTCCCTGACTTTCTGATGCTGATCTTTGGTATGCTAGACAGGGTTAGAAAAATAGGCTGTTCCTGCTTTTTGTTGGTTACTCAGAATTATCACCAGAAGAGTATCCCCTCTTGCTGGTGAATTCATTCGTGCTGTTCGAGGATGGATGTTAACTTTCTGGTTGAGATGTCCAAAGACCACTCTAAAGTACAAAAGTGAATGTATTATGTCGCAAAGAAAAGCAAATCATCCTCTCCGAATTCCATGACCAAACTGTTCCATCTCCACATCGACACTGGCAGAATATAAATCCAGCCACGGTGTCAGTACTTCTGATGCCAACGTCTGGTTCATTTAGGATCTCCTGACGCAAGCATCTGGTCCGTCGCTGGCTTATGTTCTGTACGGGATATACGCCTGCTCCGACGTTTGGTCTGTAGGAGACGTGATGCCGACATACTATTTGTGTCGCAACTAACACGACTGGGACCCTGTTCCCGTCTGGTCTGTACGGGACGTGATGCTGACACGCTGTGTCGCACCTGACACGACTGGGACCCTCTCTCCGTCTGGTCTGTACGGGACGTGATGCCGACAAGCTATGTCGCACCTGACACGACTGGGACCCTCTCTCCGTCTGGTCTGTACGGGACGTGATGCCGACATACTATTTGTGTCGCAACTAACACGACTGGGACCCTGTTCCCGTCTGGTCTGTACGGGACGTGATGCTGACACGCTGTGTCGCACCTGACACGATTGGGACCATGTTCCCGTCTGGTCTGTACGGGACGTGATGCCGACATGCTATTTGTGTCGCAACTAACACGACTGGGACCCTGTTCCCGTCTGGTCTGTACGGGACGTGATGCCGACATACTATTTGTGTCGCAACTAACACGACTGGGACCCTGTTCCCGTCTGGTCTGTACGGGACGTGATGCCGACAAGCTATGTCGCACCTGACACGACTGGGACCCTCTCTCCGTCTGGTCTGTACGGGACGTGATGCTGACACGCTGTGTCGCACCTGACACGACTGGGACCCTCTCCTAGTCTGGCGTGTACGCAGACCGGCGACTGTGGGTGGCGGCTTCGGGTGGCGATGCGGGTGGTGTGCGTGTGCTTCTGTCGTGAGATAGCGGTGTACCTGGAGAACCTGCGGGCATGCTATCTAGAGCAGAGTTTGGACCATGCCCTTGTCCTGAATGTCGATCGTCCATAGCCTTATCCTCTCCAAGCAATACTCTATTCATTATTTCACGAACATATCAATGGAGCTGTTAAAAATATACTGCAAACGCATTACTATTTGACATACATGCCCGCAACTGGCTGGAGAGCACTAAGAAAATAATTTGGTGGGCTCGGTTAAAAGTACCCTCTCCAACCTGGAATTTCCCAAAGGTTTCTTCTCCAAATTCGGGAGTCCAATATATTAATCCAATAAATCGAGGCAAATCTAACATTGATCGGGGACCTTGGTATGGCGTGATTACGCGACCGTGATCGACATTTAAACAACTGGTCTTGCTCGTCTGTCGCCACTTGACGTCATCAGGCCCTGCCGTGACGAAGATGGCGCTGGTGGCTGCAGCCGTCTGCTGGTTATCTGGCATACCGCAATCGTATCCGTGCACGCCACCTCACCTGGCGACCCGGACGTATTTGGCAGTGGCGGTGGTGTGTCAGTCGTCTGACCGGCTATCGGTGTGCATCATCATCGCTGGCTCAACACCGGCGCAGTGTTCGGCGAGCCGGCCGTGTCGTGACGCGTGACGACCCCACCCACCTGTGGTGCGGCCTCGGGGGCCGGCCCTCCGGTGGCCGCGTCGGATCGGGTCTGGTCGGGTCGTGTCGTGTCGTGTCGTGTCGTGTCGTGTCGTGGCTTTCTTGTTTGTCACGCGACCCGCACACATGCGTTCAGTGGTCACGCAGCTAGGGGCACGAAACCAGGGGCACGAAACCAGGGGCACGCAGCCAGGGGCACGTGCCGTCTAATCTGCACACGGCCAGGGGCACACGCGGTCAGACTGGCACGCAGCCAGGGGCACGCGCCGCCGAGGACACTCGCCGTCAGATCGGCACGCCGCCAGAGCACGCGCGGCGGCCGATCCTGCCAAGCTACACAAAAACCCTGCTGGCGGCGGTAATTTTGGCCGTCGGCGGCGCCGTTTGAATGGTGCGCCGGCCGGCCGTCGGCGGCCGTCGGTGGCCGGCCGTCCGCCCAGTCTCGACGGGTAGGTGGTGCCGCCGCCACCTGTCGGCCGCGACGCTGGCGTGTGGCCATTGCGTACTGTGCCGTGTGAGCTCGTCTGCAGCGACGGACCAGTGTCTGGTCGGTGTTCGTTTGTGCGTGTGTCTGCAACAGCCGCCGGGCCGCGTGCGCCGCGCTGATACGGCTCGAGCTCGTCTGTGCGATGCTGCCGTCGGCGTCTGTTGTGGGTCGACGGTGATCGGCTGTGCATCTGCTGTAGTTCGGACACGTCGTCCAGCCTCCTGGTCTGAAGCGCGACCGGTTCTGGACGCGCACGTCCACGGCCGGCGCTCGCGGTCGGTCTGGTGAGCACCGAAGCCGCTCCGGCCCACGCTGGCGTCGTCACCGGTGACGTCACCGGCTGATTACCACGTCCGCTGACGTCACACGCAGCCGAGCTCCTCGCGCGCATCCCGGCTAGGATATGGGCGGCGCCCCAGCTGGTATCGGCTGGCGGCGCCGACAGATGGCTGGAGAGGGTGACTACTCGGCGGCGCGGACCGGCTGCGTATGAGTACTCCACTTGGCACGCCACTGCCGAATATGGCGGCCCGGCGTTCGCCGTGCGTGGACGACATTCTGACGCGGCGGGTTCGCGGTACTGTTGTGTGTGTGGTCTGCGCAGGGTCGCAGGGTCGGAAAGGTGACTCAGACACCGTGTTGGCAGCGGCGAGTCAGCCGACTGCCGCCGCATCACCGTCGCCGGCAACGGCGGCGGCAAACACCCATTCCAGACTGATTATTTGCCATGCAACGGCATTGGATCAATGCTAACATTCAGGGATCTTGGGAGATCACGGATCAGATCCTTGCCCCCTAACGCACCGCCTACACGGCGGTCACCCGTCCACAACTGCACTCCCATCCGTCCGGCACCGCACCAGACTATGGGCGCCGGGCGGTCAACTGTGGCGGGGGTCGTCCTGCCCCTCCCCGACCGTATGGGTGGTGTAGACGTCGGGGTATGAATTACCTCTAATTGGCTTCAAGGATTCATAAGTTTAGGTTTGTATTCTCTCAAATAGATGTTAATGCAAATATGCCTTGGGTTGTTTTGCCCCGTCAGCATTAAGGGCGTGAATTGCCCCGCTGCGAACGCTGTTTCAGAAGCGCTGAAGCAAATAGCTCTACATTGCTTAGTTCAGAATGGCCATCACTAAACAAGCGTCGTATTCCAAAGAGCAATTCAATGATGGTCATAAAGAGGTAGACATAAAATCGTCCACAGGATACATTAATATGGAATTAATTTCGATGTTCATGTCATATTCATATTCACATTTTATTTTCCTATTATTTTTTCCCATGCATTTCCCCAGAATTTGAAGTCTTGCCGTGCGGCGGTGGACACATTCCAAGTCCTACCGTGTATAGGTGTGCACACTCCGAGCCCAATGGTATACACGCTGGATCCAGTACCGGAAACGCTGGATCTGTTGGTGAAATTACCGAACCAGGGTATATAAATTTGATATAGAAATAGCGCACCGGCGTCTGTTGGCGTCTAGACGGTGGACACAGCAGGTGAACAGAGCTCCATTGTGCCCGGAGGTGTGGCCGCTGTGCTGACCTCGGTGTTGTGTGTTGGCCAGGGCTGGTTCGGCTGGCCGGTGGCAGGCGGCCGGCTATGTTCGTGCCGGAGATCGGCCAGTTGGCTCGGTTCGCCAGCGCAGACGGCAGTGCTCGTGATAGCCCGGCCCCCCGCGCGCTCCCCCGCCTCCCCGCCGCCCCCCCCGCCCCCCCCCCCCCCCTCCCTCCCCCCCCCCCCCCCCCCCCCCCCCCCTTCCACCCCCCCCCCCCCCTCCACCCCCCCCCGCCCGCCTTCTTCCCCCACCCAACCCCCGCCCCAGCTTAACCCCGCCCACTTCTTACCCACCGCCCCCGCCCACTTACACCCCCGCCCACTTCCTACCCGACCGTAGCCGCTCCGGTTCAGCTCCCGGCCGCTCCGCTGGCTGGGAGACTGGCTGGTGGAGCCGCCGCCACGCGTCCGGCTGGCTATCGGCGCACACCATGCGGTCGTCCGTCTGGCCGCCGGCCCGGTCATCGCTCGCAATAGCGCCGACTCACGCCGCGCTCGTGCGGAACGCGGGTGTTGGCGAAGCCGTTTACGGGGCAGTTACCCCCACGCACCGCCAGCAACCGTGACTGGGGTTTCCAAGCCTCAAGATTATCAATGTATTGAGGATCTGTCCATAAAGCGGTGTACTGGCTTTGCGCCAGTGCACATGTCAAGTCACAACGAAGCGTGTCAGTGCATATGTCACGTGGCAAAGTAGCGTACCAGGTCATTAAAGGACATATGCTATTACTGGGATTATAATTTCATTGCGTTGTTTACAGCATGTGATGCATATCCATCCCTTGCCAGAGTGCCATGGGCAATCGCATTTTTACCGGGCCAGAAGGGCTAAGGTGGAGTCAACGGTTGGAAGCAAACATTTCATGCCAGTTTTGAACTTGTATTATTGCCGACAAATAATAGGTCGGTTGTCTTCGCTCATTTTCAAGGACCTTGTAGTGAACCAAACCTAATGTTCTCATTGAGTTCAAGCCTGATTTTCATCCCGATGAAACGTGGCCCGTGTGGGAAGGCGCTGGGAAGTGTAAGTACCATTTGAGTGTGAACTGCCAATTGACCACACATCCCACGCGATCATTGGTGAGTCATCAATAAGATTGGTGGTGACTATTGATCCTTAGGAACCTGTTTCAGACAGGAATGGTCAGTCGCCTTCCCACACGCTAGTTGCGGCCAGTTAGATAGCTGGGGAACTGCTCCGCGTCAGGCTCGCAACGGGACGACGTTGTGTTGCTGATCCCATTGTCGACCGTCGTCGGACGCCGTCAGACGCCTCCGACAGATCGATCGTCGCCACCGATGATACTTATGTATCCTGAGCGTGTGTAACTAGGCGCCCGGCGGCGCGATTATGCCCTCATCGGTTTAATGTTCCGGTGTGTAGACGCTACATGACTCAACAGTCGACGTGTCGTAAAAACAAAACCGATGATAGGTGTGTAGGCTTGAAGCGGCTGATAGAATGTCTGATGTCTGGAAATGATATGACCCGAGTTCGAGGCCATCCGGACTGTAGGCCGCGAGAGTATTATCAGTCCAAAATGCCCTGTTTCCATGACACAAGCAAATCCGGATTTCCGGAGTCATGGAAACGCCTTAGTTAGCTAACTGGATTGGATTTCCGAATCCGGCTTAGAAAGTTGTCTTAAGGAAATTCGGATTTCCCAGTATTGGAAGCATATGGTAGCATTCACTTCGCGTCCTCTTCCTGCTTATCTTGTCAGCGCCGGCGTCGTTTTTGAAGGTTTTTGGTGAATGGTGGCCTGGTTTATAACATGTAATATAATATGCAGTATAATATAATGGAATATAATATAATAAATTAGCAAATAACAGCAAGCCCTCTTCGAATCTCTCACGCAACGACGCGGCCCACGCCGATGTGGCTTACATTTTTTGGTTTTGAAGAGAAATGTCGCACGTGCGCCGCAGCTGTCACCAAATCCGGGATTTCCCATCAAATCCGGATTCGGAAATCCTGCTTGGAATCCTGATTTCCTCGCGAATGGTCATGAAAACGCTCCTTGTAATCCGGATTCGATTCATTTTGGAAATCCAATCCTAATTCAAGCCTGCCATGGAAACGAGGCTATTATGTCCAGTTTGCCGTTCGAGGCTGTCCGAGCGACTAAGAGTTTGAGACACCTGGTGGGTTCCATCCTGAACGCGCAGTATATGTTTATGGTACTTGCTCGATGTTTGCGACTGTTTGGTTTTTTCTTAACGCATATTTCAAGAAAACGTTGCATTGTGTTCGATCATCGCGGAGGCCACATAGGCTGTTGGAGGCTGTTGCAAGCGTATGTTGGAATCCCTTTTCAAGCGTTGTACATACATACATACATATATATCTATATATATATATATATATATATATATATATATATATATATATATATATATACAGTATATATTTGTATATACGTATGTATATTATGATATGATATTTACCCTAAACGTGTCTCACAGGCACTTGGCTAACACATGGGTACCATATAGCCGTCTCTCCGAACACGGAAATCAAGATCCTATCGGACGTCCTTGAAAGGTTGTCTTCGCGACCTCGAACGCAACCATAGTTGGCCACACGCAACCTTCGACAGGACGTTGAGTAATGATACAGGCTAGTTGTTGGACGAAGCAAGGGGAACTTGACGTATGGCACCACGTTTTCAGTTTTCTGTGAATCTTGGAACATTTTGCTGTTAGTGAAGCGTCGATTAGGCGTCTGGAAGTGACCCAGACTCGTTAGAGCACTGTGCCGCCGGGAGAGGCGCATCGTGCAGGCCGACTGCACGCGGGAACCCCATCCGGTGAACAGGCAGTATCAGCGCAGACTGTTGGAGGTCTAGAATACCGCTGGCCAGCAACGACACCACGTCACAGCTTACTCCCGATCTGGGGTCCCATGGTAGTGCAGCAGTTGAAGCCGTCTGCTGCTTCCACTGCGCCTCGCGGTCCACCTCGGTCCGCGCCGCTGCCAGCGACGGCGATGACGTGGCGACTGCTTAAAGCAGTCCAGAGGCTGCTCTGGCCGAAAGACGCCATTTCGTCACTAACAAGTGCCATACGACTGAGAGTAGACTGCATTGCACACATACGTGCACACACGTAGTCTCTCGTCGGCTCCAGTGTGCTGGGTGTCATCGGCTCAAGTCAGCCGTCAACTCCGGGATGCTGGGCTCAAGCTAGTCTTGTTCGAACCTCTATGGTAGTTCCGCGGATCTGGCGGACAGTCGCACGGACAACGTGACCTAGTATTGCAGACAGTCTCGCGGACAACGTGACCTAGTAGTGTGGACTGTCACACGGACGTGACCGAATAGTGCGGACAGTCGCACGGACAACGTGACCGAATAGTGCGGACAGTCGCACGGACAACGTGACCGAATAGTGCGGACTGTCGCACGGACAACGTAATCTAGTAGTTCAGTCTTACGGACAACGTGACGTAGTAGTGTGCGGTCCTCTACGTGGGTAGTGGTGGCCACCACTGCATTTCAGGAGGGTGTGAAATGTAGGCGTGCGCTTGTGTCGATTGCGCCATCCGTTAGAATCCAGTCCGACATCAAGAGTTCAAGGCAGAAGATCACGGCTGATGGTGTCCCAACCCACGCGCCTCCAGTGGCCACAGATGTGGTACTGCGCTCTACGGTCGTCAGTGTCGGGCTCCGCCGAGGTGGGCGGTGTTGCTGACCGGCTGTTGATCGCGGGGTGTCGTCAGGGAGGACGGTAGCCTGAGTGGCTGGATCGCGCCAGTGGGCGATCAACTGGCTAGGTGACCTACGGCTGCTGGCGTGCACGTTAAGTGGGCTGGGCAGTGACATGTGGAGGCCGAGATGGACGGCAGATGGGCGGGGCAGTGGCCTACGGCTACTGGCGTGGAGGCAGATGGGCGGTGACGTGTGGCGGCCGAGATGGACAGCAGATGTGCTGGATAGTGGCCTACGGCTGCCGGGTTGGACGGCAGATGGGCGGGGCGGTGACCTGTGGCGGCCGTGGTGGACGGCAGATGGGCGGGGCAGTGGCCTACGGCCACTGGCGTGGAGGCAGATGGGTGGTGACATGTGGCGGCCGAGATGGACGGCAGATGGGCGGGGCAGTGGCCTACGGCTACTGGCGTGGAGGCAGATGGGCGGTGACATGTGGCGGCCGAGATGGACGGCAGATGGGCGGGGCAGTGGCCTACGGCTACTGGCGTGGAGGCAGATGGGCGGTGACATGTGGCGGCCGTGGTGGACGGCAGATGGGCGGGGCAGTGGCCTACGGCTACTGGCGTGGAGGCAGATGAGCGGTGACATGTGGCGGCCGATATGGACGGCAGATGGGCGGGGCAGTGGCCTACGGCTACTGGCGTGGAGGCAGATGGGCGGTGACGTGTGGCGGCCGTGGTGGACGGCAGATGGGCGGGGCAGTGGCATACGGCTACTGGCGTGGAGGCAGATGGGCGGTGACATGTGGCGGCCGAGATGGACGGCAGATGGGCGGGGCAGTGACCTGTGGCTGCCGGTGTGGACGGCAGATGGGCTGGATAGTGATCTACGGCAGGCGGGTGGGGTAGTGACCTGTGACGGCAGGTTAGCTGGGGACAGTTCGCCAGCTGCGCGTTCATCTCACTGACCAGGATGGAGTGTTTCCGCGTTGAGAGGGAAGCGTGACTGTGGCCAGCATTGTGAAGTCGATGAGCACTATCCAACCAGCGCGGAGTGCCGCACGAAGCTGCTCCTCCAGCCGGTACATGCTGTAGGTGACGAAGCGGTCTGGTGGGCGGCCGACGACTCTCACCGTCGACGGCCGGCTGCTGCACCACCTCGACATTCAGTCTCGAGCTGTCGGCCGGCTGGTGCACCACCTCGACATTCAGTCTCGAGCTGGTGGCCGGCTTGTGCGAGTCTCTGACTCTCCATCCGTTCGCGGTGCGGGAATACCCCGCCCGTGCCGCTGCCGAGTTCACGGAGGTCATTACGAGCGGAACCACCCTCTGTGCCTCTCTCGGATGCGAGGGGGTCATTAAGAACCACCGAGCCGATATGTCTAGGTGGGCGCCTCTCCGGCTCGTCTGCGACTGATGAACTGGCTGTGGAGCGTCGCTGATTGCGACACTCCAGTTTCGCTGATGAACTGACTCTGCCATTGGCTGATTACGAGCTGGATGTGGAGTCTCGGCAGCTCGGTGTCGCCCAGTGGTGATATCTGAACCGCGAGTACTGGAGTGGGGTCCAATGGGATTGAACTTCTGGGAATTAGGGGATGAAGTGGGCACTCTGTGCCCTCGTTGTCGATGCGCCCGAAAGCCCCAATAATCGATAACGGAATAGGTTTGTTTTCCTTAACTTCAAAAGTTTCAAACAAGTAGTTGATGCAAAGAAACAATGGAGAGCAAGAAAGCTGAACAAAATTGATGGGTGACAGAAGGAGCAGAGTGGCATCGATAAGCCGACATGACAGCATGGCTATTCGCTGTTTACTTTCCGGCTACACCCAGTTGCAGCTCGAGTCAAGTTGTGATGGGAGCGTAATATCCGGCCATGGTCATCATCAAACTAATTACTCGAAGCGTTGCGTCGTCCGAATTCATGCCAAAAACGAACTATAGAAACACTGGTAAGAGTGCAGCCATATATAATACACGTTATGCGCGCACCCATATGTAGTCGCCAACCAATACAGCCGCTCGCTTGCTTCTTCACACTGGCACGAAAGTCCTATGTTTGACATTGATCTGGTAGAGGTCATCACTATAAGGTGTCCTTATGACTGGGCACACGAAAAAAAATTAGCGTGCTAACATCTATACCATTGAATATTGTATATGAAAAAGTGCGCCTCGACACATTGTATATTGATGCACTGGTACATCAGAATGTGTGGCCGAGTGATCCAATGACCCGACCCGACCCCGGGCGCCAGCGATTTCTCAGTTGCGAGTTTGAATCCGCAGATCTTCAGGATTGTTCTCGACACACCAGCAGTATCCCAATGGTCGTCTGCTTTCTGGGTAATGTGCCTAATGAGCAGACCCCGAACCTTCGGCCGGGTGGGATGCAGTTTTGTTTATGATTTAATGGACTGGGGTATGCAGGCGAGATGTCGAGCAAGAATGTATTATCATTTTCTCTGATATAACCTTGTTAGGAAGTTAGGAAGCCCATCGAACTGGAGTGATCAAGTGGAGCGATGATGCAGAGTTGCGGCAGTGCCTGGTGTCCCAGTGTGCGCTGGTCGTGATGAGCGAGTATAAAATGCAGCCACGTGAGGAATGTGTGCTTATCTTCTCGAGCTGGCGTAGTCTTTTCTCTGGAAAGCCTCACGCAACACATTTTAACTTCAAGCTCGAACAGACATCCTGGAAATGGGCCGCTAAGGGAGCAGTTCTCATTTGAAACGTCTGCGGGCATTCACTTTCAAGTGATCTGATCGACAGTCCAAATGCCCTCCCTGAATCTCGTGCATTGCGGGAGATGGGAATCTAAGCTAACCGTTTGAAGTAAATTTATCATTAAGCCTCTGCTAGGATTAACGTGTGGCGTACATTATATATTTTGCAGCCAAAGTAGATGATATAGTTCTTACCAGAAATCTGTGGGATGTACTCATGCGTGGTCGCAAGAGGGAAGCAAGTATACTCAAGTAAGTTTGTTCAAATACAGCAACTTCCGAAAATAATTGTTTCAAAACCGAATTGTCGGTCCATTCTTTACATGTATCACTATAGGCCTCATGCTCAAGTGACACATTATTGATGTTGAATTGGCAAAACCAAAAGTACGCAGTCTTCCCTTGAATGCATCAGTTATTTCTCGTGAAGAATACCTATCGCCTTGCATAACCGTTTCGGAAGATATCCTGTTAGTATCGGTGAGCTGCAGGAAAGAAGCTGCAAAAAGGGAAGGATGATGCAATAGCCTCTCCCCAACTCCCGAACCTCCAGTTCCTGAATTTGATTGCAGTGCACAATGCAATTGTACAGCGTGGGGAGATTGCTTTCCGGTCACCAAATTTCGTATTCCCATGTGCCCTTAAGGCTGCCAATAGATGCAGGCATTTTGACCACTGACGATATAAAATCAAATGGCAAGAGATTAAGCTGATTTATCACCGTTTTGTCTACACATGACATATTTTTCATATGCGCAACATGCTTTCTGCAATTGTAGGATTAAAATTTCACGCGTTTGAGGAGCCTACCTCCAAATTCCTCTTCGTTTCTCGTGTTGATAATTAGCGTTATATCCGCTGAATGCTTATTTTGTTGTTCCCCAAGGTGGATGTGGACGAGTACAAAGTAGTGCCACTCCCATCTGAGCCGTCTTCCCATCGTCCCCACCACACCATCGGCGAAGCCCCGTCGAGAAAATCTCTGGTCGGAGGCTCTGCGCAGCCTGTCGGCTCCTGGTCACGGATTCCGAGCTGCTTACGGTGCTGCCATCTTGATGGCCGCTCTGATTGGCTAGCGTGCAGCGCCATCTATGCGTGGGCGGCCGGCGCGGCGGCTGGCCGGCAGCTCTCAGTGCGGCCGTGGAGCCGGTCCGATGTGTCGGTGTGTCGGCGTGTGGGACCCGCAGCCGTCGGACCAGTGCCGGCCGACTGGGTCGCCCCCGTCCGGCAGTCGGGTGTCACGTGTGCCCAGTGGCTTCGTGAGGGTGCGAGCCGGCCGGCAGCGCCATGGGCGGCTGGGCGTCAGTGTTCTCCAGAGAGGTGCGTACTTGGCACGTGGCAGAAATGCCTGCCAGTGGCGTGCAGAGGATTGGCGCTATGGGGGACTGATTTGGAGGTGCCAACCTACCCCCATTAAAAATTAATTGGATTTCGAACCCTGCCTTTTCAAAGGTGCCCATTCTATTTTATTTTAAATAAAATAATTAGTGACCAACTAAATTGTCATGCAAGGGGGAGGCACAACATACCATCATTTCTGAATCACGGGATTTCAACCCTAAGCACCTCCATGCTTTTCGAAGGTTTTTGCTTTGGTATCCCTAGATCAGTGACCTCGCACTGCTGAAATTACACCTGCACAAATCGATACAAAATATGCAATTTTCAACTTCCAGGCATTCCAGTCACCCAGGCATCTCCCGGTCGCCAAAACGCCATCGTTCGTGCACGTGTACATTATAGCACATCATCATGACACGCGATCCTTTCACATGGAATTGCGCTGCAGGATGTTTCTTATCATGGTCCCGGATCCGTTTCGATGAGCAAAAGTATGATACTTATAAACCGGATACAATCAGAAACGAGACATAAATACTTGTCAAACACGCACCGAGATTCACAATGTTTATGCTTCTTTGGGAAGGATGTCGATTCAGTGTTCAGTATGTGGTATATTCCACCCTATTTCTCGTATAATGAATCACTGCTTTCGTTATATACTCTCAATGATTGAATGCTGAACCGAGGCTCTAGCAGGTGTTTTTTTTTGGTACCCGGTGCGTTTTTCTTCGTCTACGGATGTATTTCTATTTCAAGGCTCCAACCAATTTTGTGAGGGGCCGGCACCTTTTTTGAGACCAAGACTATTTTCTTAGTTTTGTTGCTTTGTTTGTGCACCGAATGCATTTTTTTTTTGTAGGTACCGGGGCGTTTTCGAAGACCCCGATGTGTTTATTTAGTGTCAGATCCTCCTGTTCATTTTTAGGACCATGTCGCTTTTTGAGAGACTAAGCCGGCTGTTACGCCCCATGCTGTCTCGTGGTTCCGGTGTGCTTCGAGGGCCTCTGTTGTTTTCTTGGAGCTCTTAATTTATAGCTGCAATGCATGCTTTAAGTCCCTGCTGCGTTTTGCGAGACTGAGTACGCTTTGGAGGGTCCGGTGCAATTTCATCTTCCCGTCGTTCTTTTGTTTATTTCTGCCTCAAAACGCATATTTGTTGGACCGCAGCATGATTTTCTGGGCTCAGGATTAATTTTTGCTGGATCCTGGCGCGACTTTTCGGGGATCCGATGCCAGTTTTTGCTGGGCTCGACACTTCTTCGGTAACTTCAAGATAAATTGAAGTCAGAATCCCGGCATAATGTTCGGGTCCTCAGAGCATTTTTTTTTTGTTCCATCACGATTTTTGTGCCCGATACGTTTTTTGGGGAATGGGGGATTTTACGCGTACGCGATTTTCGAAGGCATCTGGTTGTATGTTTGGTGCTCTGGAGCGACTTTCCTAGATCGGACAATTATTTTTCGGAATTCCTCCTTATTTTGGATAGTTGTCTTGATTGTCTGGTTGCGATGCGATTTTTGTGGACAAGCTGTGCACATTTGGTGCGATGAACGGCTTTTTTTTTTTGGTGATAGGAGGCATTTTTTATGCTCGGACGTAATTTTCCTAGATTACCAACGGAAATTTTCGGTCCTAAACGGGATATTTGGGGGCTCCGGGCTGGTTCTTTTGGCGAGTTTTACTTAGCTGGGCCCCAGCGTAATCTTCGTTGGCCCGGCGCAAATTTTCGCCCCCGGCGCTATTTTTTTCGTGTTCGTTGTTTTAGGCCACGAGCGCGAATTTATGGGACCCAGGACGTTTTATTTTTGTGGACACCGGCGCGATTCTTGAACCCACCCATTCAGGAGGTGGGGGGAGGGGGAGTTTGCTTCTATGGTAGGCCACTGCGGTTGCTGAACGAGTTTTGCCCAGCCGATGGCACCCTTCATGATAGTAAGGTCCTTCGGGTAACTTTCTTTTCGAACCTGTCCTGGATTTTCTGATGCTCTGGTCGATTCGATGGGTCGCTTGGTATTGTCCCCATGTTTTGGTATAATTTTATTTTTGTATGCCTCTGCAAGACATTTTGTTAGCCCCGGTATGATTCTTCGGGCTCCTGGTGTATTTCTTTCGGTGCCCTTGCACACTTCCGGGGCCCGGCGCTTTTTTTGGTCGTGGTAGTGGTGGTGGTGGGGGTTGTATGACGACATTTTTGTGGCCACTGGTGGCATTCTCTTTCGGCATTGATTTTTTGGAAGCCAGTTGCAAGTTGTGGGATCCAGCGCGACTTTTGTGCCCCCAGTGTGATTTTGAAATGAATAGTCGCGACTTCGCTGGGCCTTAGCGCACTTTCTTTACCTCGTCATTTGTTGGTATACTTACCGCGAGTATATCCACACATTTTGAGGAGTTCGAGGAACTTTGGCGGATTTTGAAGCGATTGTTTGAACCCCAGAGTGATTTTCTACGTCCTGACTGCTTTTTTCGTTGCCCGGCTTCATTGTTTTGGCGTGGTCCCTATCGAAACATCCGTGACAACGGTCCGACCTGTGAAACCTTTAGCGTGATTTTCAGGGGCCCCGGTGGGACTTTTTGGGAGCCACAACACGATTTTCTGGGCCCCTGTTTGATTGTGGGCCTCCATTGTGAGGGGTCCGGCCAGTCTTTCGGCTATCGTGATTTTCAAGGACACCGGCACGGCGTGTTTGGGACCCCAGCGGTATTTGCATGGTCCAGGTCCCACTTTTTTATCCGAGTGTCATTTGTCAAGTGTCAAAACCCTAGCAGGATTTTTGGGTCGTCATTTTCATGCCCCTATGCACGTCTATTTCGGCCCCAGAATGTAATTTTTAGGGCCCGGTGTGACTTTTGGGACCAAAAACGTAACCTCAAGGGGCACCTGTACCTGTGATTTTGGGGGTCCCAATATGGTTTTTATGGAACGTGGCGCAATTTTTTTCTGAACGCTAGGCGCGATTCTTGGGGCCGTAACCTCTCATGGAAGGCAAGTACCCCCAATGCCCATCCCCCTTCGGTATGCTACTGGTACCTACTGACTTTGTTTCCGGTGAATTGTCATTTGTGACTAACTTAGACGATGGAAACTGGGCCCTCCAGTAGTTTCGTATCTAAATCACGCTTCCATGTCGCTTCCTCTCACAGCTGTTTTGCTCTCCAGACTATCCAGCGTCATATGTGACGGCCACTCTGTTGTTTTATTGCTAAAGCAACTGTCCGTCAGATTCCACGGATTCAGTCTCCCTATCATACCTCGTCTGAGATATGCTGCCGTCTCGCCTACTATTGAGTATATCGACACACGTGCTCGTCCTGTGTTGTTGGAGTGGGGGTGGGGATTGCGTTTGTCGGTCATCTGCCGCAGATCAGTGTCGACACGATGCCGCCGACGTCTGACCCAGCTCTGCTGGATAACGACGTGTTGACACGGCACAGATAGCGCACCGATGTGTGCCCCGAGCGACTCTGCCGTCGCCGACCGACCACATCAATATCGCGGCGAGATGCGCATGCCAGTGCGACGCCCGTGCTGAGACGAGACGCTCCTCCCAGAGACGAGACGCTCCTCCCAGAGACGAGACACTCCTCCCAGAGACGAGACACTCCTCCCAGAGACGAGACACTCCTCCCAGAGACGAGACACTCCTCCCAGAGACGAGACACTCCTCCCAGAGACGAGACACTCCTCCCAGAGACGAGACGCTCTTCCCAGAGAGGAGACGCTCTTCCCAGAGAGGAGACGCTCTTCCCAGAGAGGAGACGCTCTTCCCAGAGACGAGACGCTCTTCCCAGAGACGAGACGCTCCTCCCAGAGACGAGACACTCCTCCCAGAGACGAGACACTCCTCCCAGAGACGAGACACTCCTCCCAGAGACGAGACGCTCCTCCCAGAGACGAGACGCTCCTCCCAGAGACGAGACGCTCCTCCTCCCAGAGACGAGACGCTCCTCCCAGAGAGGAGACGCTCTTCCCAGAGAGGAGACACTCTTCCCAGAGAGGAGACACTCTTCCCAGAGAGGAGACGCTCTTCCCAGAGAGGAGACGCTCTTCCCAGAGAGGAGACGCTCTTCCCAGAGAGGAGACGCTCTTCCCAGAGAGGAGACGCTCTTCCCGGATAGGAGCAGTTTCTCGATAATAGGTGTTGTTCCGCCAGCATTAGACATTCCACTGCGACAGCTTGTCCTTGTCATGTATCCCAACACCTAAGGACGTAGCCGGGCGCGGCTGCTGCATTCCATGTCGAAGGCCGACGGACATGTAGGGAGGTGCCGTGTACTCCGACGGACTGTGCACACACACACACTGCGTGCATGAGCATGTCCGTGAAATCTGCGGTCTATGCAATATTGCGCCATATTCCACTAAGAAAACCGGCTTACGTGTGCATAATGATTGTCTCGGCAGGCCGAGTAAGAGATAGCGGTGTAGTCACCGCGGTGTACCCCTGTTCAAACCGGGACAGTTTCCTGTCTGAGGGTGAGGGTGTACAATCACCGCGGTGTACCCCTATCGACAGGTGTCGACAATGGGCGCTACATGACCTATTCAGTCAATGCGCCCATAAACCCCAACAACCGACAGGTATCGACCTGGGTCGATGGTTTCCTCTCTGAGCGAGTCACGAGCGGTCACGGAAAATATGGCCGTCGCGAACACTCGTCCACCTCTTCGGACACCCATGACCATACCAGGCTGCATCGGCTGCGGCGACACGTGCACACCGTCGACGCTAGTTTGCCGGTCATGCTCGACCCCCACACACGTCGCAGTGGGAGGGAAGGCGCCGGTTTCGCTGACCTCTGACCTCCGACCTGACAGGCGGCTGGGTCACGGATTGGCAGGCGGAGAACACTAGTCACGCCGTCACGACATATCGTGACGGCGTGAAAACTGTGCCGGTGACTGCCATATGTGGTCCGAGACAGGTGTGCCCGGTGTTGTGAGCAGGTGGCGTGTGACGGGTGTGCCCAGTGTTGAGGACGTGATGCAGGCACCGAGGCCGCCGTTCAATCTTCTGCTCGTGCGTGCACGTGACACGTGTATTTTGACCGATTTTTGTTTTCTTTTGGCGGGCCTTTGTTGCTCGGTAGGTATGCAAATGGGCGGGTACTTTGTTTTTGAATGTGGTGATGCGATTTATTCGATTTCAGTCCCGAAACGAAGTGCACAAATTTGTGGCGTGTTTTGTTTGACGCATTGTGAAATACACGTGCTGTCATCAGCCTTGGATTGTTCGATACTTGTGCTTGATAATCGTTTAGGCATGAATATTTTTCCATCATGTTTGCCATTTGGGAATCCTTCCGATGAAAGGCAGGCAATTCACTTAAAGCTAACAAAGCTGGAGCCGTATGCTCAGCAACAGGAGATTGCACCATAGACACCAGAGTATCTTCGGCGTTTCACAACACCGATGGTAGTTACGTGAACACAGGCCCGAAAGCCTCGACATTCACCACTCTGGAAATGCGTCCCAGACACTCCAGCGTGTGTTCAGACTGGTGGAACGGCCGGAGTTCCTGCGGGGAGTGATGCGGCTGGTGATTAGCCACTGCAACAGAGCCCCGACGCCGCGCAGACGCGTGTCGGCTCCCGGCGTCCTGTCGCCCCCGCTGCCGCCCTGGCTGCCGCCGCCCTGGCTGCGGTGTGTTCATCACGTCGCTCCTGTGACGGGGTGACGCGGCTCGTGCGGGGATGGGGTTGGGGGCGTGCGTCACGTCCGCGGGCGCCCTGGTGCGGAGACCTCGTATTGTGGCGGCTACGGGCAGGGTGAGGCTGCACACGGACTGCGCTTGCGGTGTGTGGTTGGAGGGCACCGCCTAACATGAAGGTCCAGACACGGTGAGGCTGCTCACTGTGTCTGGTATGTGGAGAATACCCGGATCGGCTGGTCTCTCAGCTGGGAGGAGGACTGATAGCCGCTGTGTGGGCCGGCTGTCGGTCCACTGGCGGCTGTGGACGGCTGTCTGTCCACTGACGGCTGTGGACGGCTGTCGGTCCACTGACGGCTGTGGATGGCTGTCGGTCCACTGGCGACTGTGGACGGCTGTCGGTCCACTGGCGGCTGTGGACGGCTGTCGGTCCACTGGCGGCTGTGGACGGCTGTCGGTCCACTGACGGCTGTGGACGGCTGTCGGTCCACTGACGGCTGTGGACGGCTGTCGGTCCACTGGCGGCTGTGGACGGCTGTCGGTCCACTGGCGGCTGTGGACGGCTGTCGGTCCACTGACGGCTGTGGACGGCTGTCGGTCCACTGGCGGCTGTGGACGGCTGTCGGTCCACTGACGGCTGTCCGCTGTCGACAGGTGCCGCCGTGGCGCCGCTGACCTTTGAGTCCTGCAGAGGTGGTTGAGTCGGCCGCCACAGCAGGGTCGGCCCGGTCGGCAGGGGAAGTGGCCAAACGGCGGACCGTACCGTCTGTTCAGCACGTCCGGTCATGCAGATAATTGCTTAGTGGGGGCGCTGTAGACATGGAAGGCTCGATATTTGGCGGCAGTGCAGTTACCGGCTACAGACGCCGACCAAACTCAGCCCTCAGAGGGGCACGTGCGGTTGAAGTACGTCGTTCGTAGATGGCCAGAGCGGGAAGATCGTGTAGAAGTGCACAATCTTATAAATTTGTGGACTTTGGTTTTGGTTAGATTTCACCCAGCACGGGTAGTCAATTATGGGACAATTGTCAGTCCACTCAATTACCCATCTTGGTTCTTGAGGAAGCAATCCAAGCTAGCATAGCACTATTTGGTACAAATTGGTTCACATGAATCGCACTTGGTATGTAGCTCAACTCGTGTACTCGATTAATCGACTCCACGACCACATGTCTTCGGCTGTGATCAATTGCCACGAGCTCCACGACGTGGGAACCGATTCACTCCACTCGGCATAACAGCAATGCAGCGCGATTACGTGACGATGATGCACATATATGGTGCGCTGTGCAATACAGTGCCCGCAAACACTCTGACCCTCCCCCGAGCATGGTTGGCCACTGTGCTGTAGAGCACCTCGGCCCAGTCCTGATGTGTCGCCGTCAGGTGCAGCCGTGAGGTTCCGTTTCCGGACGTGTGCTGTGGACGGCGTAAAGCCCGTCGGCTGGCTGGCCCGTCGGTCGTGATCCATATATGGATGGCTGTCGTGGCGTCCATGATTCACTGGCGCTCTACCGCGCCAGTTCTTCACCAGCCGGCCAACTGCCACGTGGCGTCTGGCGAGTGTGGTGGTCGGTCACGTGGTGTCACGCGACACCGCCGCCCCCCTGGTTACTCAGCCACTGGCTCCGTAATGCCCACCCGTCCCATACTTGTCCCCCTAACTGCTCGGCGCTTCTCCCGTCGGCTACCGTCCCCCGTAGCGCGCCGTCATTCACTGTTCACTGTAGTTACTCCGGTCAACCACCGTCTCCCGTGGCCCTCTCCTGTAAACCACAGTCCCCCGTAACTCCGTCCCATCACACCCACCAGTCACTCACTGCCCCCCGCAGCACCCTCCCGTCGGCCACCGTCCGCCGTAGCACCACACCCATCAACTACCGTCCCACATAACATCACACGAGTTAACCAGTCGCCCGTAACGCCCTTCCGTCCCCCGTAACACCTTCCGTACTCCGTAACACCAACCAGTCTGTCACCGTCCCCCTTCACGCCCACCCGTCGCACCCACCCGTCGCACCCACCCGTCGCACCCACCCGTCGCACCCACCCGTCGCACCCACCCGTCGCACCCACCCGTCGCACGCGCCCGTCGCACACGCCCGTCAACCACTGTCCCCCGCAACACCCACCAGTCAATCGCCACTCCCGTCAGCTAGTCTGCTAGTACGCGCCTCCCTCCGTAACGCTCCTCCCATCAGCTATCTCGGTCTACAGTTCGGGCAGCTTCCCTCGTGCCTCGCCTTCTGCGTGGTCGTGGACACTAGCGATAGGGTGCTCCCCGTCCTTCTCGCACAGCCAGCTACAAACGTAATGAACGGATGAGCGTCCGCGTCATCCCGGTGGGGATGGGAGAGCGTAACGATACTATTGAGAACGTCGATTTCTTGTCTGCGACGTTGCTGTTGCAGGTGATGACGTTTGGCTGACGGGCGTATTGTTCAATCAGCGTCATTGTGCCGCTTGTGATGGAGCCTGCGATGGTGATGAATAGCTGCTGCTGTGCTGCTTCTCCCGTACTGCATTGTCACGGGTTGCGATCAGCCGTTTGTCAAATGATCACTGTTTTGCGGGGCCGGATACGTCTTAATGGTATTGGCTGCTAGTGCTGTTGGAGCTGGTGCCGGCTCGACTGTTCACTGTCACCACCACCATCTGCAGTTAATCTGTGCCAGCGATGTGTTGTTAATCTCCCCACTCACAAGTTTCCCAACATACTTTATCTCGATACACTAATCTTCTGAGGAGCAATACGGATGCCGTTCATGGTCAGCTCACCGCAAAGTGCTCTGCAATGGATGCAGTCTATCTTGTTTGCAGTCTATCCTTGACCTATTAGGTCTTCAATTGGTCAATGCGACGCAGGCGTCTTGATATCCATTATTTTTATCAGTATAACGATCATCGGTATATCTTGAACTGTTCTGCCGTTGAATTCCAGTTATCTTAGTCCGTCGGTTGTTGCTACCTGATAGCTCGTGTCCAGTTATGCACACTTGATTGACGGATCTTTCAGCTGTGTTCAGTCTGTTCTATCCCGTCCGATCCTGAGTCTAGCAGCTAATTTCTCCGAGTTCAGCCCGAGTGACTATGTATAGCGTTGTCCGAGCACATGCAATGCGCCATTTCTGCCCTCGTGCTTCCCTGGCAATATCTCTCGGCAGGATCAGGATCAAGTTCTGCCGTGGGGCCTCTGACGGAATGCCACCTCGTTTTCAGGACCAGTGCATATCGTCAGTGACAGTATATATCGTCAGTCCATTGCCTCTGACAGTATCTGGTCGTCAGGAGCAGACGGCTGCGGCCGAGGACCCGGGCCGCGGCTCCAGCTCTGGCGGTGCTGCTGTGCCGGACCGGCTGCAGGCGCAGCAGCAGCTGGAGCAGCTGGAGCAGCTGCGAGCCGAGAACAGGGCCCTGCGAGCTCGGCTGGCGCAGCGGTCCGGCGACGCCGCGGCGCCCATCAGCGACGCCGAGAAGCAGCTGCTGCTGGACCATCGGCTGCGCTGCTCGTGCTCGGCGCCCGCCTCCATTGTCGGAGATGTGAGTAGTGCTGGGACGCGGGCCTCGCATACGGAGCTGTGTCACTTCAGACGAGCCGGCCCTACCGACTCTCGAGCAGCACCTGATCCGCACACTGCCCACACACTATCTACACCCTGCCCACTCCCGACCAGCACCTGATTCACGCCTAGCTTGCACACAACCTGAACCTGATCTGCACCCCACCCCACCCGGGTCACACCATCCCCACCCGAGTCACACCACCCACACCCGAGTCACACCACCCACACCCGAGTCACACCACCCACACCCGAGTCACACCACCCCCACCCGAGTCACGCCATGCCCATCCGAGTCACATCATGCCCATCCGAGTCACATCATGCCCATCCGAGTCACATCATGCCCACCCGAGTCGCACCATGCCCACCCGAGTCGCACCATGCCCACCCGAGTCGCACCATGCCCAGCCGAATCGCACCATGCCCACCCGAGTCGCACCTGGCAGTCGGCAACTGACCGGCCCCTGGTCTGCGCCGCTCCCGATGTATGTACCGCGAGACCAGCGGCAGTGTGGCGCACCACGCTGACCCGGTCCAGCCTCGGCCGTACGAACCGCTGCCTCTTCCGCACGGCGACGCCGGACAGGATCCGACGTGATAAAATCAGGCTGATCCGACACCCTGTATGCAATGCCTATGATGTCCAACCTGATGCTGGCTGGTTTGTATAAGCGGTCGGAGAGGTCGCAGGCGGATTGTGGATTGGAATGGTCCACTGGAGCGGTGACGTCCGGTCTGGAGGTGGGGGTCACGCTAGTCCACTGGAGCGGTGACGTCCGGTCTGGAGGCAGGGACACGCTGGTCCACTGGAGCGGTGACGTCCGGTCTGGAGGTGAGGGGGGGGTCACGCTGGTCCACTGGAGCGGTGACGTCCGGTCTGGAGGTGGGGGGGGTCACGCTGGTCCACTGGAGCGGTGACGTCCGGTCTGGAGGCAGGGACACGCTGGTCCACTGGAGCGGTGACGTCCGGTCTGGAGGCAGGGACACGCTGGTCCACTGGAGCGGTGACGTCCGGTCTGGAGGCGGGGTCACGCTGGTCCACTGGAGCGGTGACCTCCGGTCTGGAGGCGGGGTCACCTGGTCCAGGGCGGAGGGGGCGTCACGCTGGTCCACTGGAGCGGTGACGTCCGGTCTGGAGGCAAGGTCACGCTGGTCCACTGGAGCGGTGACGTCCGGTCTGGAGGCAAGGGCACGCTGGTCCACTGGAGCGGTGACGTCCGGTCTGGAGGCGGGACACGCTGGTCCACTGGACGGGTCTGGAGGCGGGGGCCACGCTGGTCCACTGGAGCGGTGACGTCCGGTCTGGAGGCAGGGACACGCTGGTCCACTGGAGCGGTGACGTCTGGTCTGGAGGCGGGGGTCACGCTGGTCCACTGGAGCGGTGACGTCCGGTCTGGAGGTGGGGGACACGCTGGTCCACTGGAGCGGTGACGTCCGGTCTGGAGGTGGAGGGGGGGGTCACGCTAGTCCACTGGAGCGACGTGGTCTTGACAGTTCGCGCCGTGACTTTGATTTGTTTCCTTACGGACTGAAATATCAAACTAGGTGTTGTTACATCGCCCGTGGCTGTAAAAGTAGTCTAACCCCGTCCTGGCTTTTGGTCTTACTTATATTCAGGTTCTTATCCGTCTTGTTTTTCCAATGTCATCTTCCTGTGAGCTTCGAGATCTACTAATTATCTGCGAAAGAAAACTGACGTTGCATCCCATGTGCCTTTTTGCTCTCAGGTTCGTCGTTCAATTGCAAGCAAAGATATTCCATACTCCGAAAATCAGGTTTTGTTTTCCCACATTGGCTATTATTCCATAAGAAACCAAAAATACTCCATTTTTCGTAAATCCGAAGGATATGGCTTCCGATGCAAATATTACCGGAACATGAATGAGTCGTGCAATAGTAGGGTGGTCGTCTCCGCACCAAACGGTTATGTGGAGACGAGCACCCTAGTAGAGCCTGCGAGTCTTGATTGTGCCGGAGTACTATCGGCGGCGCGCCCCATGGATGTGGCAGATGACCGTCGCCGACCGTTGCCGACCTACGTTATCCGGTTACTGCGGCCCAGCACCGCGTAGGGCAGGTGTTGGGTCAGCGGCGCACGGACGGACGAGATCCTGTGTCGGTCCGTCGTCTGAAGCCACCTTGTGCGGGGTGCGTGCTGTGATGGGCACGCGTGCGCTCGTAATGGCGTGTGGACGGCTGGCTGTCCTGCGGGGGCGCCTTCTGGTCAGCTCGTCTCCCTAATACGTACTCGCCGGCGCCGACGATATATTTATACACGCACTTGATTTGCTTATCATTGAAGCAAGTTTGTCCAGTTGAAAAGAATAAGTAAGGGCAGCGCCGGTATGCTATTTGTCCAGCACGTCCCTAGGCTGTATAAGCAGTCTGCGGATTGGCGCCGATTTGAGCGTAGGGCCATGCCGATGTGTATAAGACCATACCGGCCATGCCGCGGATCAATCCTGGCAGCTATGCCGATACGTGTCCGCGCCTTGACTAGTGTATTGAAGTTGAGTTGGCTGAAGTTGAGTGATCCCGAAATCCCTCTTTTGTGCTCGAAGTAGCCGGAGCTGGAGATGTTTCACGCACATCACGTCGGAGTTAGAATGACCACTTTGTTGCAGAGGAGTGAAGTTGGCTCCATGTTTAACACTTCAGGATATTGCGTAACCTGCAATGAAGCGGCCAGTGCACAATTATTCAAATAAAATCGGGGATGACGTTTCAAAATTGGGCTGATGAGGGATTTTCAAAATTTGTGGTGAAAGCTTATTTCCATCCTGTTTGAGATGGAAAATATAAGATGAATGACTCTAGTGTGTCATGTCATTCCTCAATAATTAAGGTATATATATTTCATGAATGGGGTTGGTTTAGTAAAGGGTATGCATGAAATTGTTTATCTTTAGTCCATCAACACTGGAGACATTTCAGACTGATGCACGGTCCCTAACCGCGAGACTAATGAGCGAGTACACACCAATCCTTATGTAGTGTTTATCGTTATGCCTGTTACTTGTAAAGTAAAGGTGATTTGGTGTATTTTACCTCTTTTTCAATTTTAGGTAGAATTGGTCCTTTACTCTCCCAGATACAGTACCCGAAGTTGGAGTCACCTTTTTATGAGAATAGGGGTTAGAGTTATATCACTAACTTCGGTTTAACCTAACTCCAATACACTGGCCGTGACGGGCACTGGGTGGCCCTGTGGCCCTACCCTACTGGCCGGTGGTCCCTGGCGCTACACTGCTGACCGGCAGTCCCTGGCGCCACCCTACTGCACGGTAGTCTGTGGTGCTACACTGCTGACCGGTAGACTATGGCGCTACCTTACTGGCCGGTAGACTCTGGCGCTGCCCTACTGGCGGGCAGTCCCGGGCGCTACCCTGCTGGCTGGTAGTATCTGATGCTACTCTGATGGCCGGTAATCTGGCGCTACCCTGCTGGCCGGTAGTCTCAGGGGCTACCCTGCTGGCCGGTAATCTGGCGCTACCCTGCTGGCCGGTAGTATTTGGCGATACCCTGCTGGCCGGTAGTATTTGGCGCTACCTTGCTGGCCGGTAGTATTTGGCGCTAACCTGCTGGCCGGCTGTCACTGGCGCTACTCTGCTGCCGGCAGTCCCAGGCGCTACACGTGACCGACCGTCCATCACGTGTGCGCTGTACTTTAACCGACGGCAGTCGTAGTGTTGCGCGCGAATGATCAGCCCTGGTCGATGCGCCCTAAAGCCTAAATAACTAACTAGCCGTAGTGTTGCACCACAGTGGGGTGTGGCGGGAAGTGCCCGGACTACGCCCCCCGGCGGGCTCAGCTGGAGTCCGGGTGGGCCGTAACGCCTTCAAGTTTGCATGCATGGCTCGTTCCGTGAGCTGACCCAGGTATGGTGCACCGGTCCGGAGAGCAGGACATGGAGCAGTGTGTTGCGTGGCCGTCATGGAATGCTCTCTTGGCCGGTGTTTATTTTCATTCGGCGCGGTGATGAGTCGCGCCCAGTTGTATATACACAGCCGTTATGCTGTCCTGCGAACTCGGCATTCGGTGTGTTTGCTTGGCTTCACCGGTGGGTAGGACCAGCATCGGCCAGGCAATATATCCAATGTGTTGCCACCGGGACGTATGTGGTTTCCAGGTGCTTGTCGGCCACACAGCCCACACCCGAGTAAAGTTCGCTGCTTTCGACAGACTGGCTGGCTTGCTGTGGGAGGCCGGGTACACAGGCGTATGCATGAGATTGCTCTGTCATGTTCAAGAACGGAGTAGTGCTGGTTTGTGTGTTCATTCTTCCCCTGGCGGGGCTGTGGCAGGTCGGTCGGTAGGCCGCTGGGATCTGTCGTAAGATAGTGGGTTCGAATCTTGGACCCGGTGGGATTAGTGTCTAACTGCGACCAACCAGCGTGTCGCTACCCTGCATGGCCAGACAGTTGGGTGCATCGCGAAAAGTTAGTTGGAGGCCAGCTGTCCACAGCCGAGATGGGTCTTGAACTTGGGTCTGGGCTGTTGCTGGCTGTCACGTGCGATGACTGACTTGCCAGAGACCTGTCATTAACGCGTATGCGGCATTTCAAGGCGAAGTTGCAGAAATCATGTCATTTGCTGGGTATCGCGAGCGCCTTGCTCACTCGCGTAACCCTTTCAAATGATCGTAGCGGACGTGTGACCGGCACGGCCACATAGCCAGTTGTGTATTTGCTGGGCTGGACTCGGGGTTTCTCCCAGACCACACCGTGGCCCGACTGGGGTACCCTCTGGTGCATGTACTGACGACTGCCACGAACAATATCTGCCACATGTAGTACCGTTCGCTGTGGACTCCCTCTGTGGCGTATGTCCTGTCACGTACGATATCTGCCGCATTTAGTGCCGCTCCACCTGGATTCTCCCTATGTGGTACATGCATTGATGACCGCCACTTACGATATCCGCCACATGTAGTAACGTCCGTCACGTGCACTACCACCGTGGTGCATGTAAGGACGTTTGCCACGAATCCTCTGTGGTACATGTATTCACGACAGTCACTGGCGTCTGCCGCAGCTCGCATGTATTACTGCCTATCATGTACACCAAGTCTGTACCACATGCAGTGACGTCCGTGTTTCCGTTTTGTTTTGACCTGCTGAATGAAGCCGCCGGGCGCTGGCCGATTGAGATGCGCGTGTGTCGTGTGATGCGGCCCGTCAGAGTGGTGGCTGATGTCGGCTGGTGCAGAGGTGTCGTGACGCTGCTGACGGCCACCGTGACGTGACGTGCCTTGATACCGCTAACGGCCACCGTGACGAGAGGTGCCGTGACATCGATGGTTGCCACCGTGACGTGACGCCGACTGTCATCGTAACGACGTGCCGTACCGCCGTGACGTGACGTGTCGTGACGCCGCTGACGGCCACCATGACGAGAGGTGCCGTGACATCGATGGTTGCCACCACACGTGACGCCGCCGACTGTCATCGTAACGACGTGCCGTACCGCCGTGACGTGACGTGCCGTGACACTGCTGACGGCCACCGTGACGTGCCGTGCCGCAGGACACGACGGGCGAGCTGCTGGCGCCGCCGGCAGTTCCAGAGCTGCTGGCTGTGACCACCCAGCCGCAGTCTGACTGGGACAAGCAGTCTGGTTCATCGATGTCAGAGTTCTCCGTGGCCGATCTGCAGGTGCGTCACCTCCCTTCCCCACCTCCCCCTGAAATACTGCGCGAGTCCCACCCAGCGGTGGCAGCCAGTGCGGTCTGCAGACATTTCCGCCAGCTTCGCGGAAGCCGGCGGAACACTGGTCGGTTTTGGCAGGTTTAGGAGTCTCGCCAAGCTGCGGCCGGCTGCAGAATATGGGGCTCGTTCCCGGCTGGGCAGCTTCTGGCTCGATATGGCGACGGCCGGCGAACCGCTGCCTCGACGGCAGGCCGTCTATCTAGTGTCGCTGCCTAGTGATGTGTTCGGTGTACTTTGTATGGCGGCAACCTGGGTCGTCCAGTGTATCTGACTCGTGTCAAATAGTTTTCCTTCGTGTGTGTATCTCTCGCCTAAGCATTTGAGATGAGGGATCAGTGGTGACATTTGCGTTGTGAGGTTGTGTGGGATTGTGATCCGGTCCACAATGTATCCACCGTCGCAGTCTGTGATTGGGGGCAATTTCGACGGGATTTTAGTCAGATTTAAACGATGAAATCACACATGGTGAGGACTGGTAAGATCTAGCCTGTATCAAGACTCATCGCCTGTCAGGAATGATTCAACATGATTTGACTATCGGGACTTGAATGGCTGCTATGGACTAGGATATATCTGGCCCCGCCCGGCTGTTATCATTCGGTCTGCTCCAGTCAGCTCGGGTACTTCGCTGCAGTCCCAGCGCCCGGCTATGCTCCAGACACGTGGCCATACCCCTGACGACCCTGTCGTCGTCCTCAGGATCGTATCACGCAGATGGAGGAAACTCACCACAGCACAAACGAGGAGCTGCAAGCCACTCTGCAGGAGCTCACCGACCTGCAGGAGCAGCTGGCTGCTGTGCAGGTCCTGAAACCAATGTTCTGGGATTCTGACATTTACGTGGAGAACGACACCTATCAGTAGCTTCTTTTTTTCGCCTTGCGGCATGGCGTCGAGGGCCAGAATTGATTTCCAGCAACCTTAACAACATGCAACTGTAGTAACTGCTGCTTTTTCACCATACTAGATTCATGGCATCTATGCAATCAGAATCATGCCAGCAGAGGCCAGTATCTTTTTTTGCCCTTAATTTGTTTGCATCATATTGCTAAATTGTTTCCACATTATCAGGAATTGACGTCTTCACCTGCTACCCTCCACTCCATAGACAACAAAATGGGTTTCAGGACACTGCCGCAGACTGTCCTCGTTCTCACCGGGCCGAGTCACCAGCCGGTTGCGCGGTTCTCACATAGAGGGCGGGCTCGATATTTAACACCAGTTATGATCTCTGTGGTATTTAATCCAAACTAATTCAAAGAGCAGGGAACTGATCCATTTGTAGATCGAAGTTTGCCGCTGATCCACCTCGTTTACTGAACGCAACAAACGTGAAGCGTGCTTTGGTCGTGAGCATCCTCGGCGAATGAAGTGCAGCTAACGCTAGAAGTCCACTCGCGCCTATCACAGTCTCAGTCTACATTGGTCCACGCTGCAGTAGAGTATATGCTGGCGTGTTGCACTGCTCCATGGCATCTAGCCCATTTAACACATCTACCATTGATTTTGTTGTGTGGTGTTTGAGGATGAAATCCCAAGAAACACTGATTAATAACAATACTTGCGCTCAAATTGGCCTCGCGTTAGAAGTGGTTTATATTATCCACATTCGTTTAAATTGGTTAGTCTCGCCTTGAAATGTCTATTGAATGTCGCATCAAGGCAGTGCCTGTAATCGTGAGATATTGTCCTTGACTTGTCTGTTTGATTTCAGTCTGATAACAAGCAGCTACTGGAGCAGAAAGAGGTGCTGTTCGAGTCGCTTTGCGAACAGACAGAACGACTGGAGGACAGTAAGCAGCAGGTGCAGCAGCTGCGGCAGCTGCTCATCAAAGAGGAGGCCGACCGGCCCAAGCTGCAGGAGCGCGAGATGATGCTGCAGGACCTAATCAAGGTGAGGCACTGGGAACGCCTTATCCGTCGGCCCTGGCCGCTTGTCAACAGCAAGTTAACTTGATCCACACAGTCTCCTTCGCCCCAGGCAGCTGATTTCCCTGACACTCGAGGGTTCCAAACCAGTATCCGTCGTCCCAGACAACCGACCTCCCCGACTCCCCAGTGCTTTGACCCAGACTGTCTCCATCGCCCCAGACAGCTGACCTCGGTGCTGCCCCAGGGTTCCGAACTCTGACGACACGTTCTGCGTCATCTCCAGGGTGCCCAGGGCGAGCGTGACGTGCTGCAGAGTAAGCTGGACGACCTGCAGGAGCAGCTGGAGGCACAGCGGCAGGGAGAGCTGCAGCACGAGGCGGCCAAGTTGCAGCTGGCCGAGCGGGTCCGTCTGCTGGAGTCCACCGTGGAGGCGGCCACGGCCGAACGGCGCCAGGTACGCGCCGGGAGGCGGGGGCATTGCCCGCGGACACGCCGGGAGGTGGGGGGACGCTGGCCGCGGACACGGCGGGAGGTGGGGGGGACGCTGGCCGCGGACACGCCGGGAGGTGGGGGGACGCTGGCCGCGGACACGCCGGGAGGTGGGGGACGATGGCCGCAGACACGGTCGGAGGTGGGGGGACGCTGGACGCTGGCCGCGGACACGGCGGGAGGTGGGGGGACACTGGCCGCGGACACGGCGGGAGGTGGGGGACGATGGCCGCGGACACGCCGGGAGGTGTGGGACGCTGGCCGCGGACACGGCGGGAGGTGGGGGGACGCTGGCCGCGGACACGGCGGGAGGTGGGGGACGCTGGCCGCGGACACGGTCGGAGGTGGGGAACGATGCCTGCGGACAAGGCCGGAGGCAGGGAACGATACCCGTGGCGCTTCGGGACGTGACGGCAGTGAGGAAATGGCACCTGGGGAGGCTAAGAAAATTGAGAAGTGGCGCTAGGGTACTCTCAGCACGACGGCGGGGAATGCCTAGATTCGGTGGCGTTTGTAATTGTGGGAAGGACCGAGCTGGGAATATTAAGAGCGGTGAGGCGATGGAGGGCTGTCGGAACGATGACTGGGGGAACTGTCACCGGAATGCATCTATTGAAACTGCTGGCACTATGTCGACGCAGTTGAAAAAAGGTAGCGTCCTGGCGTCTGAATGAGGGCAGCCGTTGGTCTTAACACATGTTAGAGTCCACGCTATTATGGGATGGCAATACTGTAGAACATTGTACGTGTGCGCAGTTCATCGGACGTGATCCGCTGCTTGAAGAGATGCACACGGTGTTGGTGTGTCACATCGAGTCTAGTGGTGAGGACTGTGAAGCTGGTCAGTACAGCCTGGTGTTGGTGTGTCGCACAGAGTCCAGCGGACATGTCTGGTGGTGAGGATGTTCAGTACAGCCTGGTGTAGGTGTGTCGCACAGAGTCCAACGGACGTGTCTGGTGGTGCGGCTGGCCAGTACAGCCTGGTGTTGGTGTGTCGCACGGAGTCCAACGAACGAGTTTGGTGAGGCAGATTAGTACAGCTGGATGTTTGCCCGCCAGGTGGAGGCTCAGCTGCAGGAGGTACGCCAGCTGGGCTCAGACAGTCAGATCGAAGCGGAGCGGGTACGCGAGATGCTCGACAGTGCCAACAGCAAGGTAGGAGAACCTGGTGCCACCACCTCTCTCGTAAGACCGGGAGAGCCGTATGCACATCACCTATTGTAGTTGTAATGGAACACGCCATCGTCCACTAAGTTGATGTTCACATGACTACCGGAACTTGCATTGTTGTGATTAGTTCAGGCTTTCATGTTCACGCTGTGTAGGTAACGCTGCAAGCGAGTGAAAGAAATCTGACTCGCTGGTTGCTAGGTTGGTTATTTGGGCTTACGGGCGCATCGACTGCGTTGGTCATACAGCTTGCTTGTTGCTTAGCAACTTGGCAGCTTGAAAGGGTTGTATGTTAGGTAAATTCTAGGGATACGCGAGGTAGACGTGGCAGATTGAGCGGAGTTGTTAAGTGATGATGAAATATCGTTTTGGCTGTTCTCTCATTTCCTTTCTCTTTGTTGCAAGTGCATGTGTTTGTTGGCTACGTCGCACGCATATTTGCCTGAAAACTTGTGGGAGCGATCTCATGTTAGCGGATCACCTGGTATCTAGTAAATATCCCGTCTTGCGGAACATTTTCAGCCTCCTTGTGCCTGGACGGGAGCTGTCGGGTTCGATTCTACGTGAATCGATTGAGGTGGGCAACAGGAGCTTTTTATGAAACCTTGGATGAAATACCATTTGAGTGACGTGTGAAGGTTCGCATGGAGATACATAAGACTTTAGCCCCCACTTTAGTTCTATTTTTTTCGATTCAGTCGTGATGACTCATTTGTTGCCTTGTGGGTGGGTCGGTGGAGGGGAGAGGATGGCATCTGATATGTGCACTGCGATGCATCGACACCCAGCCAGCGACCTGACCGACAACCACCAGCTCGCCGGCACCGACCGTTGCACTGGCGTAGCAGTGGCGTAGCAGTGGCGCCGACGGCAGCGCTGGCGCTACCCGGCTGACACTACCTGACACCAGCCAGAGCACTACCACTGCCCGGCTGGCACAGACACCACCCCGTTGACACTGACACGGCCGAACAGATCGGCGAGCTGCAGCAGGCCGCCGCCGCCAACAACAAGTCTGAACTGGAGGCGCTGCTCGACGCCTTGCGGCAGGAGAAGAACCGCGTCGACGAGCGGGCCGCTCACCTGCAGGAGACCGTCAGCCGCGCTCAGTGTGAGCTCACCAAGCTGCAGGAGCAGGTGGCCACTCTGCAGCAGGAGAATAAGGTAACTGAGGAAGGGAACAGCAGGCTGCTGCCTGGCTCCGTCTGACAACGGCGCGTAGAGCATTGGAGTCGGCTCCGACCCGGGGTAGGCGCTCCAGCTGGTTAGAATGGCGAGGTATTGAGACGAGGGATGAAGTCATAGTTGATGAACTGGCTATGGGAAATGTTGGAAGGGTTAAGCTAATTTCAAAACAATCTAGCCGCCTTAAATACGATCCCTAAGCGCAGAAACGCACATGGCGCATGGTCTGGCATTGTGCGTTGATGTGGCGAACACAGACTGATATAGCGACATGCCTTTCACCTGGACCTTTTGGTCCTTTGCGTTATTTCTTGAATGCGACCTTAACACTGGTATGCTTGGAAGTGCTCGACTCAAGCATATTTGTCATGCATTCAGTCGACTTGGGAATCGCTGGTTCGCTGGTCTGTGGACTCCTAATATCTATTGCTGATGTTGATAATATCGCCTCGGCGTGTACCCCGTACACCCGCCTGCTTTCCGTGGCATCCGCTAGTACTTGCAACCCCTGTGACACCTCAGGTGACTAAGAACAATGCCAAGAAGGAGCTGAGTGACGCGCAGTATCGCTATGACCAGCTGGTGCAGGAGAAGAACGCAGCGCTCGTCGTATCTGACGTTCTCCAGGAGAACATCCACGAGCTGGAGAATACCTGCCAGAGACATCTGGAGGACAAACGCGAACTGAAGGTACGGACTGTGACTGGTAGATGCTGTGCGGTGCACTGACTTGTGTGTGGGTGGGGCACACCTAGCCGGCCAAGCGCGTGATTCAGGTACTCATCAGTGTTCAGACTCAATAAGAGCCGCAGGGGCCATCTTGGTTAAACATGTAAAGGGAAGATGCGTATTAGCCTGGACAAATATCAACATGCTAATCAATATATAATTTATGATTTGCATTGTAAAGAAGCCATCTACCAACATCCTACCAACCCAATCACCTATGTGCATAAATATCACTCCGTTCACTTCTAATTATAATTAAAAAACAAGGTAGTTCAACCTAAGCAAAACTTGTCCACCGTATTTTTAATACATTCGACGTGACTTCCCACGACTTCATCAGGTAGCTTATTCCACTGATCATCCACCCTTTGACTGAAAGCCTGTTGTCGCTCGACTGTCCTATACCTTGACTCTGTAGAAGCACCCTTAAACTCAAATAACAAAACAAAAAAACACCTAGACTCTTCTAACCTGAATTCATTACCACTATGTGATACTCTAAACAGAGCCACCGTTCAGATTGACCCTTTAGCGATTTTATGCATTTCAATCATATCGCCCCTTAATTTTCTCTGCTTTGATATGTACATATATAATGTAAGTTTTTCTCCATATTACTGTGCCCTAATTCGTTGTTGCTCACAAATGTAACAAAGAAACGTGGATTTGGAACAGAGCCTGAGATACTCCAATCAGAACATCCTCCCATTCAGATTTGCGTCCACTTAACGCAACCATTCGTTTCAGTTGAAGACTACACTTCAATCAAACATAACTTTTCCATATCTTCCATGCTGCTCTAGATTCAAGCCATTGCAGTTATCTTTAAATAAGTTTGGAATCAATTATGCATCGATTCCTACCATTCCAACATAAGGAAAAGCATATAATGTTGTGATAGCTATGTCTGAATGTCCGTGTTCAAATTTTGCATCAAACTTTCCTTATTTGTAAGCACTATGTCTAACATTTCGTTTTCCCTTGTAATCTCGTGTATCATTTGAAAGAAGAAATATTCCTCAACCAATGATGAAACTTCTTGCTGATTTGCTTAGGCAACTAGTCTGCCCCCTCCCCCATCCTGTTGAAGTCTCCAGCGATGGAGTTATTCCATGCATTCTCCTTATTTATTCCTGCACCAGCCTGTCGGTGCTTTCCTTCTGGCCTGGTAGCCTATGCATTTCCCCAGTCCTTATTCTTGTTCCTTTCTTCAGGATGTCTAACCACAATGATTCTGCTCCATCATATACACCTTTCTCCATGGTATGACATTTCATTTCCTTCCTCACGTACAAGACTACCCCACGTTCTATCCTCACCTTTTGATCAGCATATATTCTGGAATTTGTCGATTCACATTCTGGGAAATTGCCTCCAAAAATGCTTTTCCTAACCTATGCATCGGTATGCATACCAAACCTAGCTTTTCAGACAACATATGTGCATGCAATCCCCAATTTTGTCCCTAAGACTTCAGACATTTACCTAAAGCATGGTACACTATTACATTCCTTCCCTGAGGTACTTAGCACTTTATCAGCTGCATCCCTCCATGACCTGCCTAGTTTCCCTGAACCCTGCTCAGGAGTCTCCTCGTGCCTATTGCTGAGCAATTCCGCTCCTGTTGCGCTCAAATATAACCCACCTTGCGCAAGCGTTTCAGTCCTCAAGGGTAGCTTAGTGGTTAAGGTGAACGTCTGGCAAGCCAGGAATACAAGGTTCGATTCCCGCGGTACCCGCCCTTCCTGCCATGGTGAGAGGCAAACGACGCTATATGGCCTCAGCTGCTGAGTACGTCGTAACGTTACAACCACAACAATCAGTCCTCTCCAAAATTCACCCACAGATCTAAACTTCACCCCATACTCCTTGCAAATCTTCAACTCTAATATCCAGTCCAATGACCCTAGATTACCAGTATACACTTCGCTTACCCTGGTGATCATGGATGCTACTGCTGGTTTTCTTGCTTTCTTCTAACCTACCTACCAAAACCCTGTACTATTTTATTGGTTCCCCAGTTTTACCTCTTGTTACATTATTCACACCAACGTGTACAATTACTGTTGCAC
This sequence comes from Imbricaverruca yamaguchii, assembly GCA_034440575.1. Classification (NCBI taxonomy): domain Eukaryota; kingdom Metazoa; phylum Arthropoda; class Thecostraca; family Neoverrucidae; genus Imbricaverruca; species Imbricaverruca yamaguchii. The sequence goes on along the minus strand of JAOTOL010001618.1, from coordinate 513,789 downwards.
CCTTCCTACTTCCCCTCATTACTCCTAACCTATCTCCCGATATCCTCGCTAGGATACCTAGGAGGCGTACTCTAGTTCTTGCTACAAAATGAACGAACGATATACTTAACTTTCGAGTTCCCTATAACTAAAATATGCCTCAATATTTTTAGCTACCTTCTCACTCCCTCTTACATTCTTACCAGCATTATTCTCCCTTTCTTGTAACTCCTAAAACCTATTAAGCATTTCGAGTCTATTTTCCTCCAAGTATGGGCGCTAAGTGACCTCTTAGTCGGCGCGCCCTTAAACCCAAGTGATAAATCAATTCCTGAAAGCTATTCAAGTGTTCCCCCCGCTTAGTCACTGTCCACTCTCCTCCACTATCCTGGCCTCACTACTGCCTCCATCACTAGCGCTCCTGGAATCCTGCACGTGATCCGTTTGTCCGCTACTACCTATAATGGGCCGCACCACTAAACAGCAGAAGCGCTCCACCTACCTTCCTAACATATCTTCCCTTCCCACTGAAATCCCCGATGGCACCCGAACACTGGCACTTACCACAGCCACCTACTTCGAATTTGTTAGTTTATTTATTTATTTGTTTCATTTGTTTGCTTTTCTTATTGCAAGCTAATCTATATCTTCTCTGATCAAGACATAAAGCTAACTAGCAAATCGCGTAAATGATCTATATGCGAGCTACCTAGCTTAATGCAATAGCACTCAGACTTGTGCCTACACAATGGACAAAGCAACTCGTCTTGCTTACGAGAACTAAGCCTAGACCACTTCTGCGGTTGGGAAACCCCAGGAGAGCTTTTCTCTATAACATCAAGATGGAAAGTTACCAACGACTAACTGAAGCTGTCCAACAAATCGTCTAGCTGAATTTATTCAGTATTTCATATGGTTACAGTCGCGCAAAAGAAAAACTCCCTGTGCTAATAGAAACTGAACTGAGTGAAATTCAGCATGCACTTAGCTTGTTGCGCCGGGACACTTACCGGCTGCAAACTCAAACTAATCAATATGCAAATCCTTACCTTAGATGTTCATCGTAGATTATGCACCCTGATGGAAACTGTTTGGCGGTGGCACATCTTTACTCCAGACATGACTCCGAATTAAATGGATAATCCAAGTCAGGCCGAGACAACCTATAATTACAATAGTTGGAACAGGAATTTAACTGGTCTCATACAGCGAGTTTGCTCTAGTTCAGCCCCCAAGTCAAAAGCCCAGAATTAGCTAAAACTATAATTATTCTGCGGATATTTAAACTTGCTACCTTTATTTCGCACAAAAGCACAAGCTTAACCCTCTCTCCCCTTACCAGAAATATAAGCCACGTAGCGGCGCCACCCGTCCACAACGCGTCCACATGGCCGAGTCACTATCAATAATTCACAGTCCACATGGCCGGGTCACTATCAATAATTCACAAAGTTCATAAAGTGTTGGGGCTTAATTAAAGCCACAGGGACCCATCTGGATTAAACATATCTAGAGAAGATTATAGACAAGTACTTACTCACACCCCAATCAATCCATTATTTAAAGTTCATAGGCAACTATATGTCCACCATTCACCTCCCTATCCCTCACCATTCGCCTGCTATTGCATAGCACATTCAACAATTCCTAGCTCCTCTAATCATGCCCCATTGTGCTATCATGTCCAATCTCATCATTATCACATACCCGAAGGTCTGCTGAATCTACTACCAGGCACATCCACTGCTAGTATAATACTTGATGTATCAGCATGATCTAAAACATAGAGGTTCCACTTGCAATAATAACACAGGACCACCCTAAGTGGACCTGCACAGTACACATCTACTAGCATAAATTCTGGCTTAAGTCCGTAAGGGGAAGATGCCGTAACCCTGGCAAAAAGACGCTTCACCCCAACCAACATCACATCCACAATTCCAAAGAATGCATCCACCCACACCACCCACACTCATCAATGTCTATCTACATTGCCGATAAAGCCGTATTCACTATACCTCATGCAATACATACGTCTTGAATGCCCTTCCAATATTTTCCAGACCCCATCCATACCTGCTTAAATGTGCCCGTACAGTGCACACCTACCTAGCATAAATATCATCCCATCCACTACCACTTAGAACTCAAAAGGTAATTTATTATTCAGCCCAGATTACCTCACATAGATGGGATATGGCCAACTTAGCTGATCTAATTTCCTTAACTTAACCAAGCACCTGAAGATGGTTACCGATTCTCCTTCCATTAACCTCCATTGTCCAAGTTTGGTTTCGCCATTTCTCTCCTCGTCTTTGAACGGAGTGGACACACCCAAGTGCGACTGCGGCAGAAAAGCAAGTGATTCATATTCTGGATAACTTACGTTGTTTTTCATGTGGAGCGCCTGCAACTAGTTTCGGTTTCGCCATTTTTGATAGCGGTTTTCTTCATCTTGATGGCCTGGTGGCCTGGAATGAAATTGGCTGCTGCGATGGCAAATTCTGCTTCATTTTATATACGCTGGCTCCTCGCTTTCGCTGTCACTGTCGTCTCTCTCCGATGTTCCCGTCGATATTTTGTGTGAATAGCCCAGTATCAATTCGCTGTCGAAGCACTGCAGAGTTCAATGGTCGAATTGGTTTCACCGTTCGTCCACTTGTGCTAATGGACTTACGTCTGTAAGCTGGATCTGATGTGGATCCATCTTCGGTCTCACACGTAAAGTGTTTTCGTGCCAAATTGGTTGTCTTTGTGACGGTTGACCAGTTTGGTTCCGGCCAACCGATGGTAATACCAGGCCAATTTGATATATGCTCCACGACTGGGCAGACCGAACATCCCATGACCGAACATGACCTCGCGATGCCAGGCGAACCTGAGCGAGCAGCAGAAGAAGGTAGCGGAGCTGCAGGAGATGGTGGCCCAGCTGGAGATCAGCCTCACCGAGGCCACCGACCGCCACCGGCTGGACAAGCAGGAGTGGGCCCAGTTCCAGGCCGACCTGCTCATGTCGGTCCGCGTTGCCAACGACTTCCGGGTACGTGCACCCTCTTAGGGCGTGGGAATGCCGGTGATTGGGGCTGATGGGCTGGGATTGGAAGGTATTTCTGGAGTGAGTGATGTGGGGATTGCAGGATGGATGGGGTGGTAATTGGTGGATCTGCCCGGTGGTGAGGGTTAGATAGACGTGCTGGTTGAAAATTGGATAGGCATGCCCGTTGGAAACGGTTGGAAGGGTGTGCCTGCAGATAATGGTGGGGAGAGGGAGTGTGTACGGTCTGGAGTGAATGTGAAGAGAGCGAGCGAGTGTGAGTTGCAATTGTAGTCGGACTCACTCGGGTTGGCAAAATAGTCTTCGCACTTCCAGCTGTTATAGCGACTGTTAGCAGGAATGGAATTCCCTGCATGCGTGGATATTTGGCTGTTTCGATGAACTTGGTAACGCTGCTTCAAATGGATAAGAGATTTTGAGGAGCTGGTGGCTTGGGATCTTGTGGGTACTTATGTAGTGTCTAAGGAGGTGATATGCCAGCTGTTCTGGCAGTTTAGTCGGCGATCTTTCGATTGTTTTTAGATGAGTGTTTGGAAGATCTGGAGGCCTGACTGTTGGGGTAATGGCTTGTAGTGGTGTTTGCTATTCAGCAATATTCAATTCTGGCCGTTCGACGCGTTTTAACTTGAAGGTGAATCCCGTGGAAAATTGCCAGCTAATTAGACAATGGTATGTTACCAAATTCAAAATTGGATCTAATTAGTATACGAAAAAACTCCAATAAACCTGGGAAAAGACTTCCCATGTAACTTTACCGTACGCATTAGCTGCACGCGTTATGCATATAAAGATGCAACTTATCATAGTTGACACAGCAATTACTTTTCCTCCTTCCACTATACTTCAGAATTTGGCAAAAGCAAATACACCTGATGCATGTCCTCCTAGTTTGTTACACAGGAAACAAGCCACACAATTTATCTGAATCATTCTACGTTTATCCATCTAAATGCAACTTTTACATGGTTGGAAAGGCAGGGCAATCTTTCAAGAACTTGTCTTTTTCGAATTAGCTAAGACATTGCAATTATTACTGGTCACTTGGGCAATCGAGGAAGGCGCGCAGGAAGTAGTTGTCCTAAGCCTGTTGTCTGCATATCGACAATTGTACAGCATCATAGTCTAACTCTCATTTACTACATTTGTTTTGTCTCGCATAAATTCTGACCGTGTTGCACACCCAGGTGGCATTTACAGCAACTATCACGTTCGTTTTGCCTTCGTCGGCTCCAGCACAATATCCTTGACTTATATGAGGACTTCGGGATGAGTAGCCTAGGGGTAAGTTGCCGTCTTACAATCGAAAGGTTGTGGGTTCGAGTCTCGCCTGTCGCTACTCTTCGCCCGCGGCCAATTGGCGTGAGAGATTGACGACACTGCATGGCTCAAAGGTCGATGTGTCGTAAAACCAATAACCAACCAACTATATAAGGACGTCTCCGACGCTTTAGCTGCATGGGCTTAAGCCCGATAGTGAAGCCAGAGATGTTCCCGGGGTTGCACAAGACGGCAGCCACATTGGAATGTAGGAAGGTTTGTAGGGTTGAGGTCACTTCCAACTTTTTATGTGCTGCTCATGTGCGATACTGTTTAAGGTACCTGAAATGTGGTATCGTGGCTTTTGTGGTCCACCCATCCATGTCTGTTGACATGCACATAGTAATGTTTAAGTTAGTAAATTCGTTTTGTAAGCGAGACTAGTTCAAAACCCACTTAACTTGCTTCTCTTTGACCATTTTAGATAAAACATTAATGCTGCTGTGCATGTGTCGGCTCTTGCGGTCTCCGCCATGTATTCCGACGAAGGCTGTTAAGAGACAGAAATTAATTTGTAATTGTCGAAGTTCAGGTGTGATACATTTTGTATGTATGAACATGTACGCACACCTGCATGCACATACATGCGTACATGTGCACACGTGCATATCGATACATATATGTAAGCATTGCACACAGACATATATATGTATATAAATGTATGTATATATATATGTATATGTATATATGTGTATATATGTGTGTGTGCGCTATGTGTGTCGGCGTCAGACATGTATGGGCGCCCACCCGATTGAGCTATTGCTCGAATGGCCATCATTTCTCGGCTGTCAGTTCGGCTGCGACGGGTCTGACACAAGGTCGGGCCCGTCGGCCCGTTGGATCGAGCGGCGGCCTGGCGTTAGTCGGGCGGCGGCCGGGCGTTAGTAGGGCGTCAGCTGAACGTCTGCTGAACGTTGGCTAAACTTCCGCTGAGGTCCAGTCGAGCGGCAGCTGAACGCCGGCTGAGGTCCAGTCAAGCGGCAGCCGGGTCCCAACTGAACGTCAGTCTGCCGGCAGCTGGGTGCCAACCGAACGCCAGTATGGCGGCAGCTGGCCAAGGGAATGCCAGACTGAACGCCAGGCTTCCGAGAACCGGCGGGGGGGGGGTTTTTCGGGGCGGGGCCAGCCAAGCCCATGAGGGAAGCCGACGCCGGAGTATGGGGGGGTGTTTTCACGTTAGTCGTCAGTTGCGAGCCGGCGGATGCAGCGTTCGTCTGCAGCGCGTCTGAGGGATGGGAGAGTTGGATCTCGGCAAAGAGTCGTTGGGAGCCAGACTGACTGGCAAATGGCTGTTGATCTGGTGGAGCGGCTGGCGGCGCCGGGTCACGTCAGCTGGCGTCACGTGACGTGGCCGTCGGTGGCGGCCGTCCTTCCGTGTGCCGTCATCGGGAGCGACGGCGTTCATTTGGATTCTGTGCGGCCACAGTGGAGCTGCCTGGCAGATCGATTTTCCAGCTTCCGCTGACCGGTCGAGTCGTGTCTGGCCCGGGCCGAGGTGCTGCCGAGTCGTGTCTGGCCCGGGTCGGGGTGCTGCCGGGTCGTGTCTGGCCCGGGCCAAGGTGCTGCCGAGTCGTGTCTGGCCCGGGCCAAGGTGCTGCCGAGTCGTGTCTGGCCCGGGCCAAGGTGCTGCCGAGTCGTGTCTGGCCCGGGCCGAGGTGCGGCCGAGTCGTGTCTGGCCGGGCCGAGGTGCTGCCGGGTCGTGTCTGGCCCGGGTCGGGGTGCGGTCGAGTCTTGTTTGGCCCGGGCCGGGGTGCTGCCGAGTCGTGTTTGGCCCGGGCCGAGGTGCTGCCGAGTCGTGTCTGGCCCGGGCCGAGGTGCGGCCGAGTCGTGTCTGGCCCGGGCCGAGGTGCGGCCGAGTCGTGTCTGGCCCGGGCCGAGGTGCTGCCGAGTCGTGTCTGGCCCGGGCCGAGGTGCGGCCGAGTCGTGTCTGACCTGAGCAGAGGTATGGCCCTGCCCAGTTGCAGGAGCACCGTTGTCACGTGTACGCAAAGCGGTAGCTCCATGGGACGACGGCAACCACACCGGACGTACCAAAGGTTCTGAATGTAAGCCGCCGTGGCGGCGATCCAAGATCCAGCCTATAGCCCACTGATGTTAAAGCGGTTATTAGCTGATCGCGCGCCTTTGTCAGCAAACTTGGCACCTTTGTGCACCATAGTATGGGAACATGGTGGCGGCGCTGTGGTGTAATGCGGTGTTTCGGTACTGTCAGCCGTAGGCGGCCGCGGTCGTGTGGCAAGGTATGGTATGTTATGGTGTGTTGTGTTGTGATATCGCGGCACTGTCAACCGTAGGCGGCCGCGGCGGTGTGGTGTGGTGTGGTGTGGTATGGTATGGTATGGTATGGTGTGGTGATATCGCGGCACTGTCCACCGTGGGCGGCCGCGGCGGTGTGGTATGGTATGGTTGTACGGCGGCCATATTTGTTTTCGTATTGAAGGTGTGCGGCTGCTTGGCATCATGGCATAGGTACGAAACTGCGAGTCTTTCAATATACGACCATATGTGGGCCTTTCTAAAAAACTTATCTCACCAGTACTTCCGCTTGCGTGTCGTTGGTGTTTTGCTAACTTATTTTTGCAGCGGTACATCGGCCGAACTCGTTTTATGGATAACTTGTCAGCGCGGTGTTCTCGTGGCCTCGGCCGAGCTCGTTTTATGGATAACTTGTCCGTGCGGTGTTCTCGTGGCCTCGACCGAGCTCGTCTTGTGGATGAGTTCTCCACGCGGTGTTCTCGTGACCGTGGCGTGCACAGGCAATTTCAGCTGGATGATGGGAATGGGAAATTCAAGCAGATTGTCGGGAAATTGGAAAAGTGGTGTCACTCCGGCCTTCCGTTTCTCTTCCAAGAAGCCATTCATCCCTGCCCGCCGTCGGCTGTGCCAAGCTCCGGCATTACGAGTGTCGCGCGCCTAGTGTCCGCCCAGTCTAATGTTCTATGCTGATCGAAAAATGATCAAGTCGTCTGCTTGCGCTAAGATCCCATGCCTCTGCCGCCTCCTTTAAGACAACACTCGTGTCGGTGAATATCGCTTAAAGAGCCATCTATCGTGTCTGGTAGCCATCTGTCGATTGTGGATAGGCCACCGGTGCGGTTTCATCTGCCATGTATGGACGACCCGCCACGACGCTCTCGATATTCTGTACCTCTGACGGCACGCCATGTGTTGTCTCACGGCACCCACGTTGGTATCACAGAAGGGAGCGTAGCTGCACCACGAGTGTTGCTGGCTCCACGGCGTGTGCTGAACAACGCGTCTCCATTTGCTTATATAAATGTAGGTTTTTCACGTTCGTCCACAAATTGGATTCCAAGTTATATGCACAGGATTAAGAATGCAAGTGATGTTAATGTTTCTGAACATGCTGTAAGTAACTATTTGTGGCTATCAGTTGCTGGCAGGACGTGATCCGACTAGGACGGACGCTCCCATGCACCCCATTCATTCAACTGAAATATAACCCAGTGTCTACTTGTCCGTTTCACGGATGGTCCTATCGTCTGTTCTGCAGACGGAGGCGCAGGAGCACGTGGAGAAGATGGCTGTGGACAACCACCGGCTGCGGGAGCGAGTGAACACGATCGGCTCCGAGCTGGAGAAGGCCCGTGCGGCGGCGGCGGCTGCGGCGGCGGCGGCGGCGGCCGGTCCCGGCACGCCACCGACGCCGTGCGGGCCGGCGTCTCCGTCTGCCGAACGGCGGCCGCTCCGCACCGTCCAGTCGCCCGTGGACGGCCAGCAGCGCGCCAGGCCCAGCCTCATGCTGCGCCAGGACAGCAAACTGTGCGTCAAGACGCTCATCGAGACCATCGAGTCGGCCAACAAACAGGCCAAGGCTGGTGAGTGTGCCGGAGGCGGCCGGTGACGTTCCGTCTGGCTGGGAAGTGGCTGGCGAGACGGCGCATAGCCTTCCGTCTGACTGGGAAGTGGCTGGCGAGACGGCGCATAGCCTTCCGTCTGGCTGGGAAGTGGCTGGCGAGACGGCGCATAGCCTTCCGTCTGGCTGGGAAGTGGCTGGCGAGACGGCGCACAGCCTTCCGTCTGGCTGGGAAGTGGCTGGCGAGACGGCGCATAGCGGTCCGTCTGGCTGGGAAGTGGCTGGCGAGGTGGTGAAGTCATGGCCGCTTTCCAGATGGCTGGCTGTGGTGTCGTTTCCGGCGGGGTGGCCGCGTGGACCACCGTAGCGCTTGCCATGTGGTTCGTGGCAGGCCAAGATAGGGTGTTGGCGTTAGAAATGAGAGCGCTGTCGGCACTTGGGAACGGGAAACTCTTCATCATGGTGTTTAAATTGTCAATATGAATGTTGAATTGGACGCGAAACCGACAAGGCATGAAATTGGAATATTTTGGTGGAGACCATTTCCGCAGGTTACTAAGTATGGCAGCGTTGATGGCAGGAGGGAGATGAGAAGTATTGCTTCAAAGAAGTTGATAATCCGGTCGGCAATGTGCGACATTACCACCGACTGTTTGGGACGCCGAGCCTGCTGGTGGTCGCAAGGGTCAGACAAGGCTGCCGACCGCTTCCATGCGTAAATGTGTATTCGGATTGCAACTGCCACCTCCGTGGACGACATAAGCCTGTTATCTCAGAACGGTGATATGACTGGAGTGAAGAATGACACGCCAGCGGTACTCAATTATTGGAGAGGACGGAAAATTCCCGAAATATCGGCTGTTTTACGGCAAGAATGTCTTCATGAGCAAGAAGTGAGAAGTGTTCAGAATTGGTAAATGCTTGTCGTTAAGCCCCGAAATAGTGAGGACTCATCGCCGTTTCCCAGTCACGCGTCACCATTCCTCAGACACGCGTCGCCTTTTTAGAACCACGTCGTTTCCTCGCCCCTGACGTCATCTGTATCTACCTGATGATAAATGGCTGGTTTTCATGCGATCCCAAGGGTGCACCAGGAGCAATGGCTCCATATCCATGGAGATGAATAGCTCGGATCCGTCTGATGTCGGCTGTGCCGGCTGTACCTAGTCTGTGGTGCTAACCACGTGGACGGGCATGAACGGCGGACAGGATCAAACCCTGTTCCCCGTGTTGGGGCCACTACTGTAGGCGTGGACTGCGCTGCACTGATGACGGTCGGCAACTTTGTTGCACCCACCTTCCAGCCGTCAGAATCTCGCGCCGCCTCGCTTCCAATCGCGGAAATGTTTGTCGCCGCCTTCGGGGTGCTTAGTTCAGCCACTCATTAACTATCGAGTTAATCCTTTTAGCGGCGGTAAGCGTGAGATAGAAGCGTGGACGAATTGTCTATCCCTGGGCCGCCCCGAGTCTATTCGGCTTTGCAGCATTGGATAATTATCGAGTTTAATGATATGGCTGGCGTGCGTAGGCCTAGCGGAATATATGCACCATTGGGGTTATCCGGGGAGAGGCCTGGAATAGGATGGGCTGATATTCAAACCGAGGAAGCTGGGAGGCCCAGACGGTGAAGGAGCGTGATTTCTTAAACTGAACGTACCGGGTGTGGGCTGTGACGAGGCTGGCAGGGCTTGCCTGGGGCGGTGTGTGGGCTGTGACCCGAGGCTTTTCCGAGGTCTTTGACGGACGCGTTATGTGGCCCTCACACGGCCACAAAGCATTGGCCGGTGAGCCAAAGCGTGCTGTTGCCTATGGCAGAGCCCTAACGTGCTATGTGTCGTTGGACAGAGAGCCGCAGCTCGTCGACGTCCAGTCTCAACTCCGAGCCGCAGCACCCGCGACTGACCGCTTCGGCTAGCTCCCCGCTGTTCACGGCGCCGGCGCTCAGGAGCGACATGATGCCGTCCACGCCCACGGCGCCCGCGCTGCGACCGTTCGGCCGGAGCTACACAGGTGCGTCGCGACTCATCATGGCACGATGGACGATACGGCGTGGCACCATGGACTGTAACCAAATCAACTCTGGGCCCATCTCTCTGAATGCGTTTGGATAATATGTGTCTCGACTGGTTGAGCCCTGGGATTTGTCGAGGTCAGTCATGAACGCTCTATGCCGAAACCGTCGCCGGGGTACCGGTGTTGACATCGGGCTTTCGACGCTTCGAGCAGCGGCTGTCACGGGGCGTATTATGCTGTGGTCAGATTCTGGGCACGGTCACCAGTTCCGAAGAAACTTAATATTGCCAGGCAGTGAGTCTGGAGTTTGCATCCCTTGTACGATAACTAGTTCTCATACTCAACTTCTCAATTGCGCGGAGTTGTCAAATCCAGCAGCTGTTAACGCCTTTGTATTGATCGGGCTGATAAATAAATAATCCGACGAACACTTGAGCAACGGTTTCAGCAGCTTCCACAAAGGTAAACACCAGCGCGTCCCTTTTTACTCCGTGATCCCAAATCTCCAGGTGTCCGTGACACAACCGTCCAGCGTCAGCACCTTTGCTTGCCTTCATCCGCTTGATTGTATTGTACCGCGTCAACGGGCTACCTCTTTCTATCGGCCACGTTCTATCTCCTCGGCTCCCTCGCAACCATTTCCCGACCAGGGCCAGTCCTGCTCGCGAGAAGAGTACCCTTCGCACATGGAGTGGGATCAATGCGCTAGCCCACACCGCGATAGGATGGGTCCGGCGATCGCACTCCAGACACGACTCGTATCTACGGCGTCGTGCAGTGGTGATGCGGGTGTTGCCTCGACACCGGGCTGGCGTCATCATGGCGTAATGGCACAGCATCTGCCGGCCGGCCGGGCACGCGGTGAGCACGGAAATTAGCCAGGGGAAGCATTGGGCGATAGCGAGCCACCCAACTCGTCAAAAGGCCGATGTCAACACCGGCACCCCGGAGACCGGTTCCGCTCGGAGCGTTCATGACTGGACTCGACGAGTCCCAGGACTCTGAGAGTTCGAACACGTAGGATCCAAACGATTTGCGAAGGAGGCGTCCGTCCGAAGTTGGCTTCGTTGCACGACACACGCCACGACACACGCCACGACACACGCCACGACACACGCCACGACACACGCCACGACACACGCCACGACACACGCCACGACACACGCCACGACACACGCCACGACACACGCCACGACACACGCCACGACACACGCCACGACACACGCCACGACACACGCCACGACACACGCCACGACACACGCCACGACACACGCCACGACACACGCCACGACACACGCCACGACACACGCCACGACACACGCCACGACACACGCCACGACACACGCCACGACACACGCCACGACACACGCCACGACACACGGTACGACACACGGTACGACACACGGTACGACACACGGTACGACACACGGTACGACACACGGTACGACACACGGTACGACACACGGTACGACACACGGTACGACACACGGTACGACACACGGTACGACACACGGTACGACACACGGTACGACACACGGTACGACACACGGTACGACACACGGTACGACACACGGTACGACACATGGTACGACACATGGTACGACACATGGTACGACACACGGTACGACACACGGTACGACACATGGTACGACACACGGTACGACACACGGTACGACACATGGTACGACACATGGTACGACACATGGTACGACACACGGTACGACACACGGTACGACACACGGCACGACACACGGCACGACACACGGCACGACACACGGCACGACACATGGTACAGCACATGTACTTTTCTGGTAGCGAATGGCACGTGTCCGAATGTACTTTTCCAGATAATATAATACCTTGTGCCATTGCACTTTGCGTTCAACTTGTCCAGTGAGCAATTAGCATTGCGACACAGCATGCCACAACACGTGTCGCGACATATGTAGTAACACATCATGTAGTAACACATGTAGTAACACATCATGTAGTAACACATCATGTAGCAGCACATCATGTAGCAGCACATCATGTAGTAACACATCATGTAGTAACACATCATGTAGTAACACATCATGTAGTAACACATCATGTAGTAACACATCATGTAGCAACACATGTAGTAACACATCATGTAGCAACACATCATGTAGTAACACATCATGTAGTAACACATGTAGCAACACATGTAATAACACATCATGTAGCAACACATCATGTAGCAACACATCATGTAGCAACGCAACACATGCCACAACTCATTGTGGTGCGACACATTATGACAGGGCCCATTATGGTACAACACACGTCTTGACGTAGCCCGGCACGACGCAACATGACATATCACAGCGCGTGTCGGTGTGGCGCTGGTGGTAGTGGCGACATGCGGGCGGTACTTCGTGCCGCTTCATGACAACCCTTCGCCTTCCTCCACTGACGCAGGACGTAAGGCGATCAATGTGCACATGGAGCTCGGCGGCCAGTATCTGTCATTTTCCGCACATCGTTTGATCCTCCGGAACGTGCTTTGACAGATTCCCATGAGAAATGGTTTTATATGCTTCCTCAAGCGTCGCCCAGCTCGTGGGCCTCAACAGACCTCCGCTTTGTGTATGCATTGTTGATATATATATATATATATATATATATATATATATATATATATATATATTATATGTTTCTGTCTGTCTGTCTGTCTGTCTGTCTGTCTGTCTGTCTGTCTGTCTGTCTGTCTGTCTGTCTGTCTGTCTGTCTGTCTGTCTGTCTGTCTGTCTGTCTGTCTGTCTGTCTGTCTGTCTGTCTGTCTGTCTGTCTGTCTGTCTGTCTGTCTGTCTGTCTGTCTGTCTGTCTGTCTGTCTGTCTGTCTGTCTGTCTGTCTGTCTGTCTGTCTGTCTGTCTGTCTGTCTGTCTGTCTGTCTGTCTGTCATGCTCAACTTAGCACAGTTTCCGTCTAATGCTGTCCTGATGCGTTTTTGTATCATGTACTGTGGCAGCGCGACAGCAGTGTTAACCTGCTGCAGCAGTCATGTCTGAGGGGTTGCGCCGTGTTATACGTGGCCAGCGGGGTTGTCTCACGGTGTATGTCGTTAGCGTATTTGTCTTCTATGTGTGCTTTGTGAGGCTGAGGGACGAACCTAGACCTTGCGACTGCCTAGACCGTTTCGCATCGCCATCCCTCTGCGCTAGCAGGCCTCTGGTGGGCCTGGAATTCCAGCTAGTGATTGTTTTCCAACTAGGGATCTCTTGATCCGAAATAGAGCATGGTAACCACGTGAATGTTATACTAAGGTCGTGTAAATATGCTTTTCTTTTATGTGGTTTCGACGTTGCAAGTGTGTGCGAAAGTATCGACATTAGGCTTATGTGGTATGACCTGACCTGACTCCACTGATCTGCGCTCCCAGGTCGGCGATCGGAAAGAGGTGCGGAACTTGGGCCAATTTGGGCCGCTTGGTATCGGTCTCATGCATGGCACGGCTCCTGTTGGTAGTCGCCCGAGTGGCAGCTGGTCCTACTGGTGCCTGGCTTCGCTGAGGTTGCGACCGCATGGTAGTTGCGTTGTCTGACGCTACTTCGGTGTGTTTGTCTGCCTGTCACAGACGTCTGTGTGGAGGTGTTTGTTTACTCACATCCGTGCGGCCGCTTGGGGTCACTTTTCTTCAGCTACCATTGAATCGTATTGGTTGGGTGATCACTGCCGTCATCGGGCAGAGCCGTACGTTTCGATTAGGCGTGACATGCAACCGAACGGCTTGTTCTCCGTTATTCAATTCGAATGGCCTCCATTGGAATCCGAATTGGTGCTTGGGAAACTAATTGCAGTGGTGTGATCTGGTTCTGCCAGATAAGGATACCGTTGGGCTTTCTCCAAATGCTATTCATGCATGTAAGCACATCTGTGGTCCGCAGACGCTCTGTAACTGGAATAACAGGCTTCGGCGGCATCTTAGGCGCGGCATCTTAGCCCTGCTACAGGAAATGGCGGCCTCAAAGCCCCCACCTCCCTCGTGGGTTGTCTCTAGCTACTGAACGCTTGGAGCGATTATCCTTAAAACTTTGCGGTTTTCCAAGCTATTTTCTACACAGAATGTCAATTTTTAACGTTCATTTTTGCTCAGGGGTGGCTCCAGGAGCGAGTTTTCTGAGGCATGTTTGGAAAGTTGTCTGTTTTGTCACTCTGTAGGATGCACGCTCATACGATCTTCTTCGAATGTATTTGGCAGTTCTTCACCAATCTCCACAGCTAATGTTGAAAGGCTAAATAACTTGAGAAGTCGTACTGCTACTAAATAACCTTTGCTTGCCATAGGCGCGTCCAGGATGGGTTAGAAATGGGGTAGAAGGTGCGCTGCCGACGTTGATGCGGTTTGCTATACTGAGGATCCATATCCGTGTAACTGACATTATTTTTTTTTAGAGCGTTTGAGAGGATTTCATTACCATGATTTGCGAAAAAGCGACTCCAGGCGATGCTTCGGGAAGGAGGAAATGCAACTGCTTATAAGGATATTATGCAGAGTATCTGAAAGTATAAACCTTATGGTCTTATGGACAAATGCAGAGAGTCGACGTGAGCGACTGGATTTGGTTTTGCGTGTGCATAGGTGGTGAAATGAATGTTCTTGACTCTTGCATGAGCATAAGGGCAGTAGGTAAACGTTGTGGAAATGTTTTGCCCAGCGGGGCTCCAGGCGAGTTTTTCGGAGCACATGCTTCTGCTGCAGTGTGTCCGTTCACGTTTATCAGCTGCGTCGACGATAATTGTTGAGGCTGCTATGTAAGTACTTGCTGCGTGAAGTTTAATTTCCTAAGCACGCTTCCAGATCAGACTGAACTTGGCTGAGGAGTATGTTTTCAAATGTCATTTCCAAGCTTACAAGTTGTTTCGCCTGTAGTGGAAGTTGCCACATCTCTGAAAGATCATTAAAAGTATATATATATATATATGTGTGTGTGTGTGTGGCCGGGACCGGCACCAGAGGAATGTCGTGCCTTTTGGGGGAATGTTTGCCTCGGTAAATCATTTTTGCAACTTGGCTAGTTTAGTCATCTGTGATATTAAACTGTCAAAGTAGCCAAAGTATTGTCTATAACTCGGTGATGACATTTTATGAAAAATGTGCTTTTCGTAAAAGTACCAAATCAGTCAAAGTATTCATTATGGCTGCCATAAACTGAAACCTTGGTAGAAAGGAACATTGTTATGGGCGCTATATGATCAAGGTGGTATATACGCCATAAAGTCAAAGTAACTGTGAACACCGTCGCCACCATCTTGCGGAGCGTACTTTCTCGTTCTTGTAGAGCCAGGAGTGTCGTCGCCAATATCACTACCTATGTGTCGTGTAGTAGCTGCTGCCCCGTTGTGTGTGTACAGCGATAAATTATTCGTGAAATATGGTGGAATATACGACTTACTGGACACAGAGTCGACATCCTTCCCACATAATTATCCACATCGTACTTCCTGGTGCGTGCCTGTGAAGTAATCATGCCTTGTTTCTACCAGTATCCTATTTATATGTATTATGCTTCTGCTCATAACTGACCCGGGATCGTGATAGCGAATATCCCGTAGTGCATTTCCAGGTAAAGGGATTGTCCATGACTTGCTATGCATACCAGATTATAGGAATGCCAATACCAGTTTATGGCATAGGTATTTGCATGGTTATCATTCATATCGATATCTCAACATTAATTCCTCTCAAAACACGCAAAATGGTAGATAGTTCAATGGTACTCTGCAATTGTCTTGAAACTGGGTTTTGGGGACCTAAATATTTTAAACAGCATTACCTCCATGGCGATTTCGATATCCCGCTGTACTAGTTTAGACATCTCACACCTGATGAGCTATCATTATTTTAACACTTTGTATGTGCATGTGTGACAGCAGACAGTCTGTTCAGCAAGGCCAGCGTCACCGACTCGGTCAAGGCGTCCGCACTGAAGGCGGCCGACGACGGCAAGCCGTTCTCGATCCTCGCCAACAAGCTCGACACGGGACTGCGCCGCAGCAGCTACGGCGACCAGCTGGGTGAGTGCCGTCACGCTTGGCGTCATGCACACCTACACGTCATGCACACGTCACACGCGCGTCACACGGGGCCGCGGTAGCGCGGTTGATAGAGCGCAGAACTCCTGATCGCGAGATTGTTGGTTCGCGTCTCATAACCGACGGCTTTTACCGATTGCCCGCGACCAACCGGCGTAAGAGGTTGGCGACACTATATAACCTAGCGGTTGAATGCGTCGTAAATATCCTAAGGTTCTTCCTCTACACACGCCATACGCGTCATATCTTGCCTCGCGTCATGCCATATCATCATATATACAGGTCATTCACGTCATGCACTGGGGACGAGTAGCCTGGGAGTAAGTTGCTCGTCCCACAATCGAAAGGTAGTGGGTTCGAGTCTCACCTGTCGCTACTCTTCGCTCGCGACCAATCGGCGTGAGAGATTGGCGACGCTGCATGACTCAACGGTCGATGTGTCGTAAAACCAATAACCAACCACGTCATGCACGCTTGGCAGGTGACGTCACGCCGTCACGTAGCGCAACCACAGACGCAGCTATGACTGGCTGTGGGAATTGACGTCACACGCGAAACTGGTGACGTCACATCGTCACCCGTCTCCATCACTTTGGGGTGACGTTACTTGTTGCTCTGTGGTGGACTATTGCTCCCCGCAGTGGTTTTCCCTGTCGCAAAAATGGTGCGGCAGTGGTATGGCTGCCCCCGAGCGTGTGCTATCGTCCGCGATGGTAATCTACTCCAGAGAGTGTAATCTCGTCCGTGACATGTAACCTGCTCTAGCGCGTGCATCTATCACTGGCGATATTGATCTGCCGCAGCGGATGTGATGTCAAATGTGATGTATGACCTGCTCCTGTGCGTGCCATATCGTACGTCATAGATGGGCGCTGTATAACCACTGCAGTTGATGCGCCATAAAACCCAAATAACTAACGTACGTCATATATATCCTGCTCAGGTGTGTCTCATATCACTCGTGGTGGGTAGCCTGCTCCCGCTCGTCTCGTGTCGCCAGTTATGTCCTGCGTCCCACGCGCCTTCGTGTGGATGTTGCACTCCCCCTTGGTCATGGTGTGGATGTTACACTGCACCATCGTCGATTTGCTTAGTTTCCGGACGGCAAGCCGCTCTCAATCATCGAACTTAGTTCTTCGCCATTTTCAGCACCATTACGTGTCTTTATCAGGCCTCGCTCTTTATTATCTGGTCCAGTTAGGCTATTACCAGGCCCTGCGGTCTCCGCAGGTTGAGTTTTATGTGGCTTCCTTAGTTAAAATGTTTACTAGTAGCTACTTGAAACGGGTGCCAAAAGTCGAATAGGAATATATGTATAAACCATCACGCAGCATGTATGGCTGCCGAAGGGTAATCTATAGTCGGGTGGCCAAGTTGAACTTGAACGTGTGCTGGATGAAGGTCTTGGAGGAGTAACTTGGGTACACCTCGATTTTTTGGGTACAACTCGATTTTTAAAGTCATTGAAAATAATGTTCTTTGATGTCCAAAATGCCGAAGCAATCTGGTGTCGGGTCACTGAAATATCATTTATAGCGTCCCGAAAATGAATTTATTAAATGTTATTGACAGCCGTGAGGACTATTAAGAAAACATGCTTGGCTGAATGCATTTGAACGGGCATGGTACTTTTGCACGCCGATTCAAATGCGAATGTCTGTAAGGTAATCAAACACCAAATGTTGCGGGATTTTTATCGCATAATTTCCAAAACTGCTCCAGCTACCGGAAAGATAATAATCTGCAGGGGATTCATCTATTGTCTTTCGCCATCTGCAGTGGATTCGCCTTATTGCCTTTTGCCATCTATTGCCTTCATCTCTTGCCCATCTATCTTTCATCTATTGCCTCTCCGAGCACAATGCAATCCGAATATCGCCAACTTCTGAGTTTATCCCACATTTCCACCAAATGTATCCTGACAGAATCCCGTAGCGCATACAGTAGTCGGCGCCATGATGTTAACCCAGTCTTTTCGTCTGCCATTGTTATTGGACACTTAACCTCATGGCGTTTCCCGCATCTTCCTATTTGGCCCTGGCCAAGTTCGTTCAAGTCGAATTAGCCTCGTCGCGCGCATTTCTGGGGGTAGGAGCGTCTGCGTCACCACTAGGGTCAGCCGTGAGCACCCCGGTCCGTCGTTGACATGTCGCCGGCTGCAGCTCATCTGTCCCCTGTTCGTTCGTGGCGGGGGGGGGGGGAAAGACAACTCGTGCCGCCGCCACTGAGGCGGACGCCGGCTGTCTGTGCCCAGTACTGACGGCCTCGACACGGAGGCGGACAGTGACCTCGGTGTCGCCCTACTAGAATAGCCTGCTTCAAGTCTGACTAGCTGTCAACGATTGTCGGTCACGTCGGGAACTTGCATGCCATTGAGCCTTATTCTTACTCTCATCGTTGTCACGGCCCACCGCAATTCACCCGTCCCCACGTTTTGCAATGGTATCAATTGCCAGGCACTGGCATGGGTATCGGCACTGGCATAGAGTTCCACACTCGCCCAATCGTTGGACAGCGGCGCCATATTTCAGATTTCTCTTGGTCTCTCCTTGTCACCAGACAGTACAGAAGGACCCTCCACCCTAATTTCCTGCCACCGGGCCCCTTTCCAAAGGGGGCCCCCCAACACCAAAGACCCCCCCCTTTCTCTCCTTTTCCCCAAAAAAAAAGAACCCGCTGGCGCCGCTGGTCAAGAACGGCGGCAGCAAGCGCAACGCACTGCTCAAGTGGTGTCAGAACAAAACCGTCGGCTACAGGGATGTGGACATCACCAACTTCTCCAGGTGAGTGGTGCCCAGCCGTCGAGAACACCGCCGACGCTTCTCGGCCAGAGGCGCTGAATGACCAAACCTGGTCGGTGCGCCATAAGACTCGAATAACCAACCAACCCTCTCACCCAGGCGCGCCATGCACGAGCGACGCCAGTTTTGGGGTTGGAATATCGTGCGAAAATTGGGAAATTAAGGCGCGACACGACGCACTCCATGACACAAATACGCACATTCCTAATAAGTTTAGTTTGTTTTTCAGTAGCGTACCGGAATGTTTTGCACCTTTTCTTCGAAGTGGCAAATCCACGTTGTATGGATCTCATCACTCAGTTTTGTTCTGCTTGTCTAGTACTATCTTGATCTGTACTTGCATATATAAGTTTTATCAAGCAAAATTTCGTCCATTCACTTTCATCTTCTGCGATAAGATTTGGATGTTGTTTCCATGTAACGTCCGACTGAACGACTGAATTCGACTGAGGGCCGGGGCCGGTACAGCTGTGTGTAATGTGGCAGAGGTAGCCGACTAGCCTCGTGACAGCTACAGCCATGTGTAATGTGGCGGAGGTAGTCCAATAAGGACCGGGGCCGGTACAGCTGTGTGTAGCGTGTGTGTGGCGGAGGTAGTCTACGATCGATGCCCGTGTAGCCACTGGATGTGGCCGGACCGGTTTTCGCTAAGTAGTCTGTTGACTCGGTCGTCCACCAAGCCGCGAGTTGTGTGCTGTCTGCTGATTGATGAGTCGCGTATGCACATATGTCGTCCGCTCTCAAGTTGCAAGGCGCTCGTGTCGTCCGCTCCATTACTAGACGCTGTCGTCACCGCAGTTGAAAAGCGTGCTATTCAGTTTCTTTGTTTCATGTTATTAAATAATTCCTTTCCGAAGCCCAACGGTACTCTGTTCAAAGTGCTGAACGGTAATCTGTTCGATTATCCCAGAGTCTCGTATAACTGCCAGCAGACGCTAGGGAATATAGACAGCTCTTGTTTACAACACCGCTGCTAACGTCGGCATCGCCGCACCTGCGCTTCTCGAGGTTCGGCGCCCCCTCGAGACATCCGGCACACGCGTCCGTTTGTGAGACGTCACTACCGAGCGTCTCTGCCGTGCAAGATTGGCCGTCGATGGTGGCGCCAGACGGGCGGACCGACCGTTTGTGTATCGTCGCCTGACCGGGCGGTCGGCTGCCAGCTCCATTAGCCATGACACACTGGTAGGCATCGATTGGCGCGGCAAAAAGCGGCGCCCGGCCTACACGCTGGCCCGACTGGCGTCTGGCGCCGGCGGCTGGCCGCCGCTAATGGTGGCTGCTGATGTTGGCCGCTGATGGTGGCTGCTGATGGTGGCCGCTGATGGTGGCTGCTGATGGTGGCTGCTGATGGTGGCTGCTGATGGTGGCTGCTGATGGTGGCTGCTGATGGTGGCTGCTGATGGTGGCTGCTGATGGTGGCTGCTGATGGTGGCTGCTGATGGTGGCTGCTGATGGTAGCCGCTGTTGGTGGCAGCAGACCATGACCGCTGATGGTGGCCGACGGCTGGCCGCCACTGATGGTGGCCGCTTATGGTGACCGCTTATGGTGGCCGCTTATGGTGGCCGCTGATGGTGGCCGCTGATGGTGGCCGCTGATGGTGGCCGCTGATGGTGGCCGCTGATGGTAGCCGCTGATGTCCACCCCTGGCCACTCAAGTACTCATGTTTCAGTTATGGTCGCAAAATGACCCTAGATGTCAACGCGCCCTTAAACTCCAATCCACCACCAAGTACACTGATGTTCACTCCTGTTCAGCCGTGTTATCCCATTCATGTTCAGCTGCGCTGTCGCGCCACGGCGCTGATTACCAACACAGCGTCCAGAGGGCAAGAGGGAGAGTGCGAGAGACCGGGATGGAGACTCGCACTCAGTTTCACACCATCTGACTCTCACCATCTGGCGCCCACTCTTGATCTCGTAGGATCTGTGAGGAACAGCACAATGTACGGCTGTCCCCACGGCCCACACCGCTAACGCCGCACATTGTCCACGCTCTGAGCAGGATTCAGTGAGGAAGCGAAGTTAACGTCATGCTCAGCTCAGTCTTGTCGGTCCTTTGGTGACCGGCAATACATCTATTTGTACGACAATCATCGCCTACCCGAACGGCATTCGCCAGTTGTTTGTCATGTGGCTTTGTGCTGACTATGTGCTCTGCTGGAATGGTCACTGCTGACATTCGTCAATTGTTTGTCATGCGGGGTTGTGCTGACAGCCATGTAGTCTGACCATGCTCGACCATACTAACTGCACAACATGAAGTGTGCAAGTTCCTTTCTCCCACCTGCAGAGCAGTATTTACATGGGCGTACAGACGAGCACCTCTTGTAAGCTACTTTCTGCTGTTACCGTGCACGTGGGCTGTGCCCGAAAACACCATTTAGACATCCTTCATGTGACTTCATTATTCACGTTCTTGGGACACTACACATGTGGACATTGCGCATGCAGCACTGTACTACACAATGTTGCATATGCTAGGTAAACGAAAGCACGGCGTGTCTAGTTCGGTTTGATGACCAAGTCTGTACAAACGGCGTCGGTTTCGAAGGTCCCCAAACTGGCAATTTGCGTCAAATGTACAAAATAACATTTTATTTCTGGAATGTTTCAGTTGGTCATTTTTCTTCTAAAATTCATATAATTTGCCACAGCTTCTGCTTCCTATCGATGAGGTATCCACCGTCAAACCAACCCATGTTTGACCAAAAAGTAATGTTGGAGGCTATCGCTCAAACCGTTGGTCGAATCGGGCTAAAATTTGCACAGCCATCTTAAGAGCCAAAGATCGTCCTGTGAGCAGATTTTCGTATCGATCAAAATTATGTAGTGAAGTACATTGGTCGATCTGTCGTCTCGCACACCAGGTGGTGTTCGTGTCGGTAGTCGGACGGGATACACCTTGTGCAGCTCGTCTCGCACACCAGGTGGTGTTCGTGTCGGTAGTCGGGCGGGGTGCAGATTGTGCAGCTCGTCTCGCACACCAGGTGGTGTTCGTGTCGGTATTCGGGCGGGGTGCACCTTGTGCGGCTCGTCTCGCGCGCCAGGTGGTGTTCGTGTCGGTAGTCGGGCGGGGTGCACCTTGTGCAGCTCGTCTCGCACACCAGGTGGTGTTCGTGTCGGTAGTCGGGCGGGGTGCAGATTGTGCAGCTCGTCTCGCACACCAGGTGGTGATCGTGTCGGTAGTCGGGCGGGGTGCAGATTGTGCAGCTCGTCTCGCACACCAGGTGGTGTTCGTGTCGGTAGTCGGGCGGGGTGCACCTTGTGCAGCTCGTCTCGCACACCAGGTGGTGTTCGTGTCGGTAGTCGGGCGGGGTGCACCTTGTGCTGCACTAGCATGTGCATATGTTTTCAGTGGGGCTCCCTCAACTTCGAACGGCCAGCATTAAAGCAGATTGGATCCGGATTGGGTGGAAGCTTAATTGATTTGAATGCTTATTCGATTCCAAGCACTATGAGTGCGTTATAAGGGCTATTGTATGCCGGATTTGACCTTCAGGCCCCGGCATGTGTGCGTTATCGTTGATCGATGTGGTTCGGCTGGCCCAACTTGGCGAGTTGGACGAGTACATGCTGCCCGACCGGAGGTCGCCGCCGTCCCACTTGATTGTCGGCACGCAATCGGCCCCCGGGCGCACATGCGCAAGCGTTGACTGCGCTCGCTGCAGCAGAAAATTGGAATGCGATGTCTTCGCTTTCATTGGACTTCCCCCGTTGCCACTGGATCCATTCGTGTTGGTTCCGCGCTGTTAACTCGTTTCGGTGCTTTTGTCGTTGCTAGTGGATCAATTCGTTCGTTTCTCGCTACACAGCTTGCATTCACGTCACGTTTTTGTTGTTGATTCAGTCTAAGATAAACTGCCTTCCTCTGTTTAATTATGCGGTAATCGGGTTCAGCTGGCATTCAGCGGTCTGCCTCGTCAACAACGTATATTCAGGGAATGGATGTGTTCGGAATCTTGCCTTCAGAATCTGATTACATTGATGACGTTCCACAAAGCGGCCGATCGGATTCCTTCTGTGTGCGAATTGTTCGTTTAGACGCCGGTGTGCCACGGTCACACGCTGTTGCTTCATAGTTACAAGATGCTGTGTCGTGGCCGGGCGCTACTCGTGGTCGGGTGCTGCTGGGTCTGGCTGGACCCCGCCGTGTTACAGGATCCTGTGTCGTGGCCGGGCGCTACTCGTGGTTGGGTGCTGCTGGGTCTGGCTGGACCCCGCCGTGTTACAGGATCCTGTGTCGTGGCCGGGCGCTACTCGTGGTTGGGTGCTGCTGGGTCTTGGCTGGACCTCGCCGTGTTACAGGATCCTGTGTCGTGGCCGGGCACTACTCGTGGCCGGGCGCTACTCGTGGTTGGGTGCTGCTGGGTCTGGCTGGACCCCGCCGTGTTACAGGATCCTGTGTCGTGGCCGGGCGCTACTCGTGGTTGGGTGCTGCTGGGTCTTGGCTGGACCTCGCCGTGTTACAGGATCCTGTGTCGTGGCCGGGCGCTACTCGTGGTTGGGTGCTGCTGGGTCTTGGCTGGACCTCGCCGTGTTACAGGATCCTGTGTCGTGGCCGGGCACTACTCGTGGCCGGGCGCTACTCGTGGTTGGGTGCCGCTGGGTCTGGCTGGACCCCGCCGTGTTACAGGATCCTGTGTCGTGGCCGGGCGCTACTCGTGGTTGGGTGCTGCTGGGTCTTGGCTGGACCCCGCCGTGCCGTCTCGTGTGTGTTGCTTCGCGGCGCGGGGAGAGTGGCGCAGACACGACTGACACGGCGTCAGACAACTGACAAATCAAACACGACGAGTATGCATGTTTGCTGCATGACTATTGCAGTCTATGCGCCCCTACCCCCCCCTCGAGTGTGCATGCTAGACAGGTATGTTTCGGATGTGTATGTCAGACACGACTGACACAGCGCCAGTTTGCTGGCGCGGACGGTGCAAGTGAAACCGTAGTAATAGGCAGTCTGTCGTTTCATGTTTGTGGGACACGTCCGATTACGGCTTCCTCGATCCGTCCTCGTGGCCAATGGACACATCCTCTCTGAACTCGAAACAATTATTCGGTGTTTGTGTATTCCCTGGTTCCGGAATTTTATGTTATGCGGACAAAGCTTCACTCCACACACTTGTAATGTGCGTTTTTTTCATCTACGAAAATATTGGCAGTGGCCACCCTTATGTGAAAGGTCGCATGCGTTCTCGGGACAATGGCGCTGGCCATTGGAGATAGCGCCAGCTGAGAGGTTATTAGACGGCGCCAGCCAATGAGAGGTCGTTAGGAACGGCGCCAGCCAATGAGAGGTCGTTAGGAACGGCGCCAGCCAATGAGGGTCGTTAGGAACGGCGTCAGCCAATGAGAGGTCGCTAGAGACTGCTACAGCCGGTGACATGTAGTTCGAGACGGTGCCATCCAATTAGGTGACGTTGAGGACAGGGGCAGCAAATAACATGTTTAGCATAGTTATTGCCGTCTGGACAGGACCCTGGGATGAGGCCTGTGGATGTTTACTTAGTCGTCAGACCACTGCCCTAACGCTGTACAGCTGTACAGATACCGGCGTCCTACTGGTGTTTTGCTGTGTGACCACGAGACCACTGCACTAGCACTATGTGGCTGCGTGGTCGCCATCCTACTGGTGTATTGCTGTGTGGCTGCGAGACCACCATCCTGCTGATGGCCGTGAAACGGTTGCCACTGCCCTGCCATGTGACAGCGCGCGGTGTCTGCGTAGCCGTGTTGCTCGGCAAGTGTGCCGTCCACTGTATAGGACGTGGACGTGAACGTCGCGCGTCGCCGGTCTGTCTGTTGTTGACACAGCTCCGAGGTAAATGACTTGGATAAAGGCGAGCTCGATTACATTATTATTTAGCACCACCGCAACGCATGCAATTCTCAGAAGATGATGTTGCTGCCTGAGCAGAGGTCATGCTCTGGGTCTGCCGTGTTCAGGTCGCACACCCTGGTCTGCGCTTTTTGCATGGAGGCGTCATCGGCCGCGCGTATCGAACCTTCCTCCCATGCTCACGTGGCCCACAGACGTTTATGCCTTTTTCTCATTAATTTGTGTGATGCACTATGAGCTTTCTATGGTACTTGTCAAGAATTTTGTGATTTTAACAGAGGTTGTGATATTTGGTTTTGCGGTCACTAGCCTGGTGGATAACTGGCGTTGTGTTGCGTTGGGTGGCGCGTGTTGCGCTGTGTGGCGCGTGTGGCTAGTGTTGCGCTGTGCGGCTAGTGTTGCACTGTGTGACGATGTGTGACTAGTGTGACGCTGTGTGACTAGTGTGGCGCGTGTGACTAGTGTGGTGCCTGAGGCGGTGTTGACGCGCGCCCGTCTGGCCTCGTGAAAATGAATTACTGGCTAGCGTTGTAGATTGCTTGCAATACAACAGTTCTGTGAGCAAAATGCAAACGCTGGTAGTCAACGCGCCCCTAAGCTCGAATTCGTCACCGTCCGGTCTGACCTCGTGACGTCCACAGCTCGTGGAACGACGGCGTGGCGCTGTGTGCTCTGCTGCACAGCTTCATGCCCGACAAGGTGCCGTTCGACACGCTGCGGCCGGGCGACAAGCGGCGCAACTTCAGCGCCGCGTTCGACGCCGCCGAGACGGTGGGCATCCCCACCACACTGGTACGTCGCTGGTGATGGCTGGCATGCTGGCGATGATCACGGCTCTGATGTCGTGATCGGCTGTGCCTTCGAAGAGGGGAGGGGGACGAGTAGTCTAGGGGTAAGTTGCTCGTCTCACAATCGAAATATTGTGGGCTCGAGTCTCACCCGTCGCTACTCTTCGCCTGCGACCAGGCGTGAGAGATTGGCGACACTGCACGACTCGACTGTCGATGTGTCGTAAAACCTATAACCAACCAATCGAAGAGGGGAGGGGCGGCAAGCTATTGCTGAATTAGGCTATTGCTAGTCACGGGTAGCTTTTAGTTTTTTTTCTTAAATAGGAATGCTCCATAGGGACGAGCTCCTCAAATGCCCGGACCCGGTCGATTCTCTTTGATTATCATCATGGCAGTGAATCGCACTGCTACGACCATATGACTGGTGGTAACCATATTTGTGGCTGATCACGTGGTAGAACTGACTGTGACCGTAACGATAATGATGGCACGGCAGGCTGATTACCCGGCGTCTAGTGGCTGTCACGACGACCGTAACGATAATGACTGTATGACAGGCTGATTACTCGGTGCCCGGAAACAGCGTGTCTAGGTAAGGGACCGTGCGGCCCAGATAATTATTGGATTCCATATGATTAACCGTGAGTGTGGAATTGCCTATAGTTGATTCAGTGGGAGGTGCATGGCGATGACAGTTGCTATGCCATAAATCCAAATAACTAACGACTTAATAATTCCCTAGACTAATTAAAGGAAGGCATCGCAGATTGGTGTGGCGCATGATGCCAATAATCACAAGGTTTACGTCCAAAAGATCTAGTTCTACACGATCTACTTGTAGATATGCTCACAAGATGTACTTACTCGGCTAGGTGTTAGGTAGGTGGTGAGGTGAATCTGCCCACATGATCTACCTGGAGAATGAAGTAGCCATGTTTCCTTATATTGTCGAGAGATACTTCCGGGTGCATATTTTCACAAGATCGATCGATACACATACCCTTCTGTATGTACCCATGTGTATATTTCATAATAGATGCCAAATGTTACGTAATGCAAAGTTCATCTGGCCGTCTCAACTCGACCCGGCTCTCACGAGTTTGAAGACTTAATCAGTTCGATCCAGCGTTTTGATATGCAATTATTCAAGTCACACCTAGACCTGGACCATTTATTTTAATTCTTGGCAGCTTCTACCACCATGCTTTGTTCAAAGCAGGGCGAAATGGCGAGAGCAGGGGTTGTATGGCTAAAGGAGGGGTTGTACAGCAAAGACAGGGGCTGCTTGGCGAGAGCAGGGATTGTATGGCGAGAGCAGGGACTGTTTGGCGAGAGCAGGGGCTGTTTGGCGAGAGAAGGGGCTGTTTGGCGGGAACAGGGTTGTATGGCTAAAGGAGGGGTTGTACAGCAAAGACAGGGGCTGCTTGGCGAGAGCAGGGATTGTATGGCGAGAGCAGGGACTGTTTGGCGAGAGCAGGGGCTGTTTGGCGAGAGAAGGGGCTGTTTGGCGGGAACAGGGGTTGCATGGCGAGAGCAGGGGTTGTATGGCGAGATCAGGGATTGTATGGAGCAGGTAGTCGGCTCCGGATAACTGTCAGCCAGCCAGCGGCCGGTCACGTGGTCGTGCTGTCGTCACATGCTAAATGCGTGCCCCGAGGCACGGGAACCATGCACCATGAGTGCGATAGAGGGTGCCACACTGTAAGGGTTAGGCCTGAAGTAAGCGTAATGACTGCAAGACAAGACCCGCCAATGGTATTCGGCGATTGGCCTCATTTCTGCAAGATCGCACTCTGTTTCGGCTGAAACAGATGCTCATTTTTCAGTGCACATTTTGGGGAATTGATGGCAGTATTTCCTTAATCGGATTCCTGTGCCGAATGTGTAACACGCAAGCCAAGTTTGAGTACACTGCCAAATCGTTTAACTAGATTTCCCTTCTTTGTGAAATGTTTGCACTTCCGCGAATGTTTGACGTGTGGTGAACATCTTTGTGCTGCCTTGTTAGGGCCCCTGCCAGCACCTCCTGGTGTTGCTGTTGTGCTGTGACGGTAAAGTCGGCCAAAGCGAAGTAAAGTAAAGCGTTTACCGACACTGTCAGCTAAAGTAAAGCGTTTACCGACACTGTCAGCCAAAGTAAAGCGTTTACCGGCACTGGCTGTGCGCGTCTGTTACAATGGCGGTACCTCTAGCCAGGTGCTCCGAGACTGCCCAACCATTCTGCAGCCCGTCTCTGGCTTCATCAGACCCATCCTCCCGACACCACCCTTCCCTAAGGGGTCGCGGTGGCTCAGTAGGTAGGGAGTTCTGAGTCTTGATCGTGGGTTAGAATCCCATAAACAGCGTGATTGTCTGGTTCACTCGCGACCAGTTGGCGTGAAACGCCGGCGGTGCTAGCGACGCTATGTGCCCTAGCAGTCTAATACGTCGTAAATCAACCCAATGGTCTTCTTTCCCACCGACCCCCCCCCCCCACCACGCCCCACCACACCCCGCCGCCACCACCACCACCCCCGCCCGCTGCCTTCTGGGCCGAGCTCACCATATGCGATCAAAATGTGCCACTCTGTTAGACTACCGATAATACTGCGACAGCTGGTACGATCGTCGGTAGATCAATGGTTAAGCTGAACGTCTGGCACGCCAGAGGTTCGGGATTTGATTCCCCGCGGTGCCCCTTGCAGGGTGAGAGGCAGGCGACGCCATATGGTCCCAGCTGCTGAGTGCGTCGTAAAGCCACAATCCATCCATCATGCGACAACTGGTAAAACACTGGACCGAGATAATTAACAAAATGTGGTGCCGGCTGATCCCGGAACACTAACTATATCTGCAGTCCTATGGACGCAAAATTACCCAATTAGTCGGCGCGCCCTAAACACCAATCTGTCACCTTCAACATCTTTAGTCCACGGATAAAAATTGCATTATTTACGGCGGACTTAGGGGACGAGTGGTCTAGGGGTAAGTTGCTCGTCTGACGATCGAAAGGTTGTGGGTTCGAGTCTCACCTGTCGGTACTCTTCGCCCGCGACCAATCGGCGTGGCAGATTGGCGACGCTACATGACTTAACGGTCGATGTGTCGTAAACCAATAACCAACCAACGGTGGACCTAGCGGTGGTACACACGTCCAACGGCCGGTTGCAATGTGAGCTGCTCCACCAGAAATGGGACACTAATGGTAGAGGCATCCCATGTTCGCATCACTGGCACAAAGTCGGCCATGACGCGCCGTCCATGCTTTGGCATCTGTTCGGCGAGCAGTCGCCGCTTCCTGGATGCGGTCCCAGGACTAGCTGACGCCATTATGTGGCCACAAGGGCCGACGCCGTTGCGTTCCGCTGTTCCAGACTGATCGATGTGGCAGCGCCCACGCCAGGCCCACACCGGCGGCTTCAGACTGCTATTGGGTCCCCACCCCCATAGTGTGCAGCCCCGGTCAGTGATCCAGTTCATCATTCCAATCACTCCAGTGAGACGGTCTCCGTTGATTTTACAACCAATAGGTCGCCTCCGTACATTCACGATTTACACATTTGCAATGTGTAAATGTTCACACTTCCGATTTTCAAACTTGTTTCCACCATTGACCCTTCCGGATCGTTCCTGGGACATTGAACAAAGTGCCCAATGCCACATGTGCTGCAGGTAAACATTGGCCTTTTATCAAAAATGATATCAACCGTAAGAATGGTTTGTTAACGTATTATATTCCGAGCATAGGTCCTTACCTAACTGTGCAAGGTATGTAGCTGGCTTCAACAGTAAGGAGCAGTGTCATGTTTGCAGTTAATCAAGCACCCTCAGCGCTTCTACGGGCCACTTTCCGCTCCCGTGTCATCACATTTTGCGTTCAGCGACCCACATCACGTAGCACACCAGGCCTCTGGACACAGTCAGATAAAGACGCCTCGAATGCGTCGAGCGATGCGATGACATGTGAGCAGAGGGATCCGGAATGGTTTTCATAATTTGAAATGTCTGATAGTATCATTGTGATGGGCACGTGGGTGAGAATGGCGTCGCTTCGTCTCCCCAGCGGGCGGTGTAAAACAAGGGTTCCAATCAGGTTGCGAGACTGAAGAGAAGCTCGCAGTTTTGGCACTGGTGTGCGGTATCAGTGGTATGATGCTGTGTCGCCGTTTTCTGCGCTTGCGAAGTATTGAGCACCACAGTCTCGAAAAGACAATTGTATTATCTGCGGTATGTTGATCAGTATCTGCCGTATCTGCGGTATGTTGATCAGTGGCCCAAAAAGTACGACCATTTGATTGTTTTGCCCACAGTATTAATAAATATCCGTTGAGCACAAACTTTAGCAGCATAATACCGTAATATGTACAGTGCGATGCCTTTTCCTAACAGGACACCCTGTGACAAGGTGTATGAACGTGCGACACGCAAACCTAACGATTATCAAAATGCGCCCGACGGTAGGTAACTGCTGCACAGTACACAGCGAAGCGCAAGAAGCTCTGTAGACTGAGTCGCTCTTGTACCCTGAAACCAGATAACTCACGAAGGGTGAAGTGGAGGGACGAACTCGCTTTACCATACAACTGGAAGTACTGTTCGTGGGCGCCGCGAACGGTCACAGGTACAGTCAGCGGGTCATCTGGTAACATTGCCGTAAACAGAGGGAACGTCATAGCCCCTCCCCACACTCAGTTTTGGAGGCCGTAAGTATAAAATGGCCATGTTATCTGGAGACCCCAGGCTAGGATGCGCATTCATGTCCATAGGAAGCACTTGAAGCTCACGAAAAGGCCCCAACGTCCTGCAGAAGCACATTAGCCTTCGTGTGGGGACCCCTAAAGATCAGATACCTCTGCACATGGCAGGTGGCCCGTGGTGTTTTCCAAAGATCCAACCAAAGCAAGCCATATGTATTGGGCAAAAGCCCGATAGGGGGTTTTATCATAGGCTGACTTATTGATGTCAACAGGAGGTCCATGCAATTCACGAAATGCAATAGGATGCACCCCTGGGTTGGTTGAAGGCAATGAGTTTTACAGGAGGCTCCTGGAGAGCCCCTAGGGACCAAGCATGCAAGAAAGCCCCGGACCGAAGGGAGCCCTCCATGGGAAATCGTCCGCGTAAAATTATGTTAGTCAGTTGCGGCTCTGGAGTTCATTTGCTCATCCTGGGGAGCTGCGGATATGGCTAACGTGACTAGGTATATTTTCCCAGCTTTGTATCCGAATGTGAAAATTGAGGCGCATGAGTATTTGAAGAAAAATGCAACGTATGTCTTGTCATGGACGGTACCAAACGAAAGGATGTGGTAATGAGTTTTAATTTAGTTCATCTTTTATAGAACGTAGCCGGGTTAGTTCGCGTTTGCATCGAATTGTGATGATAATCCCCTATCTTGGTATCTCGGATACTTCATCTACGTGGTAATTTTACTTAGAAATGATGTTCCCGAAAAGTTCCAAATTAGGCATGGAAGTATCCATCATGGAGCGCGTAATAATACGGATGTTTGGTACGATTATACACATCAATTTTCTATTCCATTTCATTCCATTGCACATCATTCCCATTTTCCACTCGCTGATTCCGACTTGGCGGAAGTATGCTATTGGCTAGTCACATGCCGCCGATGTCAATATTTCTGCTGGGGGCAACATGAATTTGACTGGTGTACAAGTAAAGAATACGTCCTATTTTATTATAAAATTGTGTGCGGCCTAAACTTTCCTCTATTTTTAAAACTAATTGTTTTTCACACTTCAGGAAAATTATGGTTTCGTAGGCTGTATCATCAGACCAGATGACAAAATCGGTTGCGATTTATGGAATCAGTGGGGTTTAGTAATTTTTTTTGATTTTCTCCTGTGTTATGGCGGCTCCTTCATCCGACTCCGAACGTCTTCAGAACTTATGTTGCAGAAATTTAGTCCATTTCATGAATATGCCGACGGCCACTTCCCACGTTAGTTTGGGGAGATTGCGCCGCAGCCCCCCCCCCCCTCCCTTCCCCCGAGCCTATGGTCGAAGCGTCCCGTGTCCTGGAACATCACACAAACACCGCCGGTGCGATGCCCCTGTCCGTGTCCTTGTCGATGCTTCTATCCGTCGGAACTCCTGGGTTGGCAGACCTCTGCTATGCGTGGAGATGGACGTCTGTCCGAAATACCTCTGGTGATCTGGGAGTGGGTCGATTCCAGCTTCCCGGTGGTGGCGGTGACCACTGCTGGTGGAGTAGGTGGATGGTATCAGGTCATTGCATTGGTAAACATCTGTCTCGCCTCTGCAACTCAATGCTACTATTTCGCGCGGGTTGCACTCCGGGACGTCATCTTGCCCACTGATCCCATCCACTGCCCCCCCCCACGGTTTTTACTCTTCCGTCCACACGTTAACTGTCGCGCCCGGGTCGTTCTATTTGACTGCAGTATCGAACTGTATGCAGCTACCTGGCTTGCTTCCAGGGGTACCATCAGCCTCCGTGGCATTGGTGCAGTTGGTGTCCACCACCGCCACTCCGAGGGGCTCATGCTGCCGCTGGCCCGCTGAATATTCCAGCTTGCATCTTGTGCATCCCTTTGTTTTCGGTGCCGACGGCCGGCGAGAACAAGGATGGATGGCCCAATATGTCACCACTGCGACGTCGTTGGCTTGGCGAGGGTTTAACGTCTGGCGCTGCGTACCAGCCACGTGCCAACGACGTTAACCTTTGGCAGGGCGAAACTGGTTTGGCCCCCCTCCCAGCGGCCAGTGCATCTGCTTAGGACGTGCGGTGGTGCTGCCATAGGACGTGTGGTGGTGCTGCCATAGGACGTGTGGTGGTGCTGCCATAGGACGTGTGGTGGTGCTGCCATAGGACGTGTGGTGGTGCTGCCATAGGACGTGTGGTGGTGGTGCCATGCCACGTGGTGGAGGTCCAGACGTGTGGTGGTGCTGCCATAGAACGTGTGGTGGTGGTGCCATAGAACGTGTGGTGGTGGTGCCATAGGACGTGTGGTGGAGGTGCCATGGGACGTGTGGTCTCCATAGGACGTGTGGTGGTGTTCCATAGGACGTGTGGTGGTGCTGCCATAGGACGTGTGGTGGTGCTGCCATAGGACGTGTGGTGGTGCTGCCATAGGACGTGTGGTGGTGCTGCCATAGGACGTGTGGTGGTGCTGCCATAGGACGTGTGGTGGTGCTGCCATAGGACGTGTGGTGGTGCTGCCACAGGACGTGTGGTGGTGCTGCCACAGGACGTGTGGTGGTAGTGCCATGGGACTTGTGGTGGTCGTGCCATTCGGCTGCTCCATTTCGTGCCGAGGACGGCGTGAGGTCGTCCTTCGATGCTGGGCGCGGCCGTGCGAGGAAATGAGATCACGTAGGTGGAAGCCAAGAGACGAACGGGCTAACGCACCGAGAGCACTGAGAGGGGGATAGACAGATCCATCTTCGTCAGTCGTAGGGGCGTAACAACGTACCACTGGACAAAATCCGGAGGTTGATCATCTGGTAGCGTCCTGGTAGCAATGTCGTCGACGCCGAGGTGCGCTGGTCTGGGAACTCGTCATTTCCGAACAAAATTATCCCTGCCCGTAACTGTCTCCGGCAATAATTAAGGAACTTTCCTGGCGGTGTCGTAGGCCAAGAGTTGGTGGCTCAGCTTTATTCGTCTTTACTTTTCTCTTCATTTCTCATTCTTTCATTTGGCAATGCGGAACGACTATCCGGACAGGAAGAACCCAAATTTGCGAGTTCTTTGTCCTCATCCACACTAGCCAGTTGTGGGAGTGCATCATTCACCGTCACGTTTTTTTATGTATAGATCAGATCTCCGTTGTCGGTTGTCCCGTTGTTTCTAGTTATCTTGGACCCGACCATAATTATTTGTGTTAGCTTCGCTCAATTTGTCTGGCTTCCGTACGTTCTTATACTGGTCTGGCAAACAGAACGCGGATTTTAACAGCTGGATGACTAGTTATTCCCTTCCAATATGTAATGTGGGAAGGGAATAACTCGAATGTGTGTAACCACACCTTACAGGCCCATCTGCAAGGTATGACTGCACCTCCACCAACCCCTCACACTTGTCCAGACCTGTCTGCAGTGTGTCGCTGCACCTCCACCAACCCCTCACACTTGTCCAGACCTGTCTGTAGTGTGTCGCTGCACCTCCACCAACCCCTCACACTTGTCCAGACCTGTCCGTAGTGTGTCGCTGCACCTCCAACCCCTCACACTTGTCCAGACCTGTCTGTAGTGGGTCGCTGCACCTCCACCAACCCCCTCACACTTGTCCAGACCTGTCCCCCCCCCCCTTCTGTAGTGTGTCGCTGCACCTCCACCAACCCCTCACACTTGTCCAGACCTGTCTGTAGTGGGTCGCTGCACCTCCACCAACCCCTCACACTTGTCCAGACCTGTCTGTAGTGTGTCGCTGCACCTCCACCAACCCCTCACACTTGTCCAGACCTGTCTGTAGTGTGTCGCTGCACCTCCACCAACCCCTCACCTCTATTCTGCCGCCGGTTGGCTGCCCGTTGCGCGATCGTACCCGGGCCGTAGCCGGACCGTAACCGGTGGTGGCGGTCGTGCATTGAGTTGTGTTGTTGGGTGGAGCGGGTCGATGGCGGCGCGTGCCGACGCCGCCGGACACTGCTGGTGCTGCACGCACCGCCGCCACTGCCGCCACTGGGCCACTTGGCCCGCCACCGGCACCCGTCTGAAGCCGCCACCCCGCCACGCACTGGTGACGTCCGCTGCCCTGCTATTGTGTAGCCGCCTAGGCGCGGTGACCCACGGTCAGTAGGTGGAAATTTGGAGAGCACCGAGGCGCTGTCGGTCACAACAGCGCGTTGTGTGGCTTGGTTTCAAACGAGCTCTTGTGTTTGGTGTTCAGTTCGTATGTTGCCACCATGGTATGGTACTGTAACCACCATCACGGTCGGCGGCCGGCCTATAGTTGTGGTATTGGAGCTATCGTCACGGCGGGTGGCCGGCCTGTGGTTGTGGTTCTGGTTCTGGAACCATCATCACTGCATGAGGCCGGCTCGGCGGTGTTCGATAAATGTACGGGAGATGCATCGCTACTCCGCTGGTGTTTTGGCACGCTGAGACGACAGAGCTGTGCTAGTGTAGCTCGTCCAGTCCAGTGCGGTGGCGGGTGGTGAATTTCTCTGGGGCCCGGTCTAGCGGGTCTTACTGGCGCCGGGGACGAGATTCCGGTCCGGTGGCGGGTGTGCCACACTGGGTCGATAATTGGAGCAGTGCCGCTAGTCCAGCCCACTGGACAGTGTATCACGATGTGACAAGATGGACAATGGATTCAGCAGTGGAAATTCAGCACCGGGACGGGCCGGCGGTGGTACCCCTCCCCCTCCAGGCAAGTGTAGGCACGCCAGGGGAGAGTGAGTTAGAGGCATGCGGATCCATTTAGGTAATTTTCGCCGCCTTTAAAGCCAGTGGGCTTTGCATGTAAATATAAGGGAAGTGTACATTCTCGTTAAAGGAGTCATACGTTATAGTGTATGTGACGTTAAAGCGCTGGATACGGGGTGTAGTGTTTTTAGTTATACTGTGCTCCTCCGCAAGATGATTTGTAGTGGAGGTGGGGAGGGTGGCGGGAAGCTGATTTTGTCATGGCGCCGGCACCTAGGGGTCTCTCCAGTGTGGAAAAGGAAGTAATGTCGACACCGCCCATCACGCCAGCCGCCACGTGTTAGTTGTTAATATTGGGTTAGTAAGAGCTTACTTTCATGTAGAGTCGTGAATGAGGTTAATACGGTGCTTGGCTGTTCGGCTCATATATTATGTCCTACGTACACTTGGTAGCCGTTTTGCGTTCTGAGTTCAAAGGTAATTCGGCTCATCTACAAGGTAATTCGGTCCGATAGCTCCTGGGTAGTGGTTTTACGTGATGTATTTGTTTTACCAGGCAAGTCGCCTCACCCACGTCCGACTGCGCCAATAAGTATCCATATAAGTTATTCCTACGAGTGCTCCCGCGGGCATGCATTGCGTGTTGTAGTCAGTGTTTAAGTATTTTGAAATGCGTGGTGGTTGTGTTGTCTACAATGCTCTCGCTAGTCTGCTGGCATACAGAGCTGCAAAAAATAGTTGGTTGCTTGTCACCAGAAGCGAGGAAAGCGAGAGGGTGATGTCCTCTTTTTGGCAGGTCTTGGGTGTTTGTCTTTAGCGTCAAAGCTACTACATTCTAGTATGCTTTGGACTATCCTTAATGTGGTGCTGCAGGTTTCTCGGTGAAGTGTTGTATAATGATCAACCTCTAGTCGAAGCTGTGTTAGTTTGGTGCAGCCAGTTCTTAGTCTAGTACGGATGACTCTTGCCGGTGAAATTGATTGTTCAATGTCCGTAGCGTTGTTTTGATGTTGCGAGTGTGGTTGGAGCGGCGAGGTGTAGAGTTGTATCCATGTCTTCAGATGCTTGCGTATGCGGCGTTTTAGGAATCCATTGCAATCGTTTACCGAATATTATATGCTGGAATAAGTGGTCAATGGTCAGGCTTGATTTGCCAGCCGATCCGCTTGCTCGTTACCTGGGGTGTTGGCGTGGCCTGGAATCGAGAGGGAGCAAAGGCCGTTTGCGTTACGGGCCACGGCTTGTTTGATTCGATCAATGACTGGATATTGAAAGTCGTCTGTATTGTTAATTGAGTGAATTACTAATTTTTAATCTGAACAAATTACTAGGCACACCAGCTCAACGCGCGTCGTATCAATGCATCGTTGCGATGTGAAATATGTGTGCTTGTTTGTCGCGTGCGCGCCACGTTTGTGGGCCGCCCATGGCCGGTGTGTGGCGGCGGTGACACCATCACGCCACCTCTGTTTACTGTGAAGACGGCCACGTCTGGCGGCCGCAGCGTCGGCTCGTGTCCACTGGGGGCGCGTGACTGCGGTGACATCATCACGCCACCTCTGTTTACTGTGAAGACGGCCACGTCTGGCGGCCGCAGCGTCGGCTCGTGTCCCCCGGGGGGCGCGTGACGGCGGTCGGTATGGAAATGTGGCCTCCAAACAGCTCGCCGTGACTTCACTGCCGTAGTTGCGAGCAAACTAGTGTGCGTTTAGCGAAGGTTTGCACGGTTTCTTGCACGGCTTTATGGTGCGTGCGCAGCCGCGAATTGTGGGCAGGTGCATGCTTTTAGACCGGTAGAAGTGCTGGATAATTGCGATGTTATGCTGAACAAGAATGACAGAACTAACATGCTGACTATTACATCACAAGCATTTCACTTAACTCGCGCCGTCTCGGGGGTTGATAGGCACCCCCCAGGGTTTCTACAGATAGTGAAGAAGAGCGCGCGATAGCGCGCCGAAATTTGGCATGCCTTTTCCCGCATCAATTTGACATGCGTCAAAATGTTCGGGTCAGGTCATCTAGGATCGTCAAGTGAGGTCACATCCAGAAAAATTCAGTCGTCACGCGGTAACGGATGGATTTCGTAATGAAACTTTCGGTGTTTGCTTATCTTTAGGGTCGAAACAAATCGCGCCAAAGGAGTTTTGAACTTTTTCTTCAATTTTCGACAACTTATTAGTTTCGCATATTTGCCCATTATAGCTAAAATATAAAATTCTGGCTAAAGTAAGCATTTTTGATGAGGAAGTTGACTTCGAACAAGGTCTTTTGGTCTGCTCTACCAATTACAAAAGTAATTACACGTTGAAAACCCAAAATTTGTAAAATGATCCATAGGTGGACTACAAAGTTATGGTCTGGGTCGAGTTCGCCTTTCTTTTCTGATTTAGTTTTGATATTAGAGGGGTTGTATCACCCCCTACCCTCTCCGAGACTGGGTGTGAGGAAATGACCGGAAAGACGTGGAGGGTTAATTGACGAAATCGTAGGCATGTGTTCGGAAAGGTATTTGGTGCAGATTTGACCACGACTGGGGTTCTGCTGTACATATTTTGTGGCTTTTGTGGTGTCCGTCTGATCTTCAACTTGATTGTTTTAACCTTCTATATGAGAAGACTGATTTGGATTTCGACCACTGTTTTTTCTCCAAATTAACCCATTTTTACTGAATTGAATATTAATGACAACTTAATTGTCCTGTGATGGGGGATAATCTACCACCACGGTATTTGAGTTGTCTGATATCAACCTCAACTTCGCCACCCTGTTCGAAGGTTTTTCCTTTGACATCCCTTGATAAGTCTGCTGAAATTGCGCCCGTACAAATCACGTTGCAATTTTGAATTTTCAACTTTATGATATTCCAGTTCATAACTCCCGGTCGCCACCACGCCAATATCCGTGCACGTGTGCACCCGGTTTGCGCACTCGGTGCATTTATATTTCGTGCGATGCTACGGTTTCTACCAGACCTACGTTTTGCCTATTGTTGCTGCGCCATATTTGATGTGATGGAATTTTGAGTATGAGTTCGCTGGGAAAGCTCAATTTATTCAATTCGATGCTTAGTTCTTTTTCGTACACTTTCTGTTGGTTCAGTAATCTACGTACACCCTGAGCTTTGATGCATATCATTTATTTGGTTAAATATGCTCCAAGATAAGCTACGGAGCCGAGACTCGGTGTTCTTGTTTTTGCCAGTTTAGGCTTTCTTAGTGTACTGTGTGTTTTAAGGCTCCAGTTCATGTCAAAGTCCAAGCACATTTTTGAGGCCCAGGCTTTAAAAGTGTCTACTATTATAAATTCAGGCAATGTGGAGATATGCTGCCTCCAATGCCTGAGTGCATATCTGCGCCTCGTGTATATGTTGCATTCCTGTGTTCTGGTCTTGGGCTTTCTATGAGGATGTCGTGCGTTGTTCCACACCTGCGATGTTTGTGTGGTAATTGTACCACCATGTTCAGTCTCTAGGTGTGGTAAACCCACAGGGGCACATAAATGATTTTGAAGCAAGAGTGAGCCCACATTTCTGCTCCCTTGGGATAATTTTGCCCAATTAACGTAAGTAATTAGGATTTTGGCAACTTCGGCCCTGGAGCAGAACATCCGAATGGTGCGATCGGAATTTTAAATTGGGCTGCTGGGTGATCCCGGCTCATCCTACGTTCCTATGCTCCTGTCTTGCCTGGACAAGTAGCCCGAGTCCTACCTACCCATCGTAGACACAATGCTTTCCACTGGTCGTAAATGTCAGGTTATTACGCGGATCCCATACTACTAGACCTTTGTGTGTTGGCGTTCCCGGCGTACCAATGGATATTGGTGGTTATTACCATATACACATTACTGTTTTGTATTGCTATATCGCAATGTATCGTCATATTACCGAAAACATTTTGTTCAGCAGCTTTCAACCAGTCTAGATGGGAATAATTATTCCAGCACGAGTATGAATAACCAATGCAGTTGATGCGTCCAACACAGCCCAGCCTAACCTTCCAAATTTTCGAAGTTAGCTTCCAATTTGGAAGCCGACTTCGAAGTTTTACGAACTTCAAAGCAGTGTAGGATTTCCTTTTTTTCTTGGTAGTGAAGTGCAAAATTTTGAGCTGGAGTACAATAAATATAGTTATGCCATTCCCGGCATATATCCTTGTTTTAGTGAGGCTGAAAACCAATGTTCTTACCCTGGTAGAGATGCCGGGCACCGCGAGGAATTGAAGCCCCCATACCGCTAAAAACTGCCGAGCCAAGGCAGAACACCACTTATGTACTTAACACCCAGCACTATCCTCCGCACCGGGCAAACGTCGCGGTTGCTGGAAAATGGAGCTGGGTCGGATTCGCTTACCCCAGCGACGATCTACTGCGATCACCGGGCCGGTAAACAGGAGATGGGTCGGAGTAAGATTGCAACAGGTGTTACGGACCCTTCACTGACACTGATGAATGCCAAATGTAGTTATATATCAAGGCGCACGATTTATCTTTACACACATTTACCCCCAAAAATGATTTGAGTCAATCATTCATAAGTTCACAAATGGCATTGGTTTCTTGGTGTCATCGCCTCAGAACTTGCTAGCTCCAGAGCCACTTTGAGGAAATTTAAAGTGACTTTTGCATTGAATGGGCTCATTGTGTCTGCACAAAGTTGTCTCTTTAACAAAATGACCTTCGATTGCGCATTCAAAGCACCTTAATGGCCAGACAAAGCTTGAAGTATTTACTCCGGCGATACCAAGTACCCAAGATTTGCCAACTATGCATTTTTGGTAGTTATTGGCAAGTATTCCAGCACAAATACATAAATATTGATGAATATTTAATCAATATTTAATAAATATTTAATACATATTCAATCAATATTTCATAAATATTGAATACATAGTGTATCAATATTAATCCATATTGAATACATATTGCATCAATCATTGACTATATTAACACAAATATGGCATCTTTTCACATGACATCACACGCCGCCAGTTGTGCGGAGATGTTTTTAGCGCAACACCGACAAACATCCTATCGCCTTTTGAAGTTGTATTGTGTTCGATAATGTTGACTGGTCAGCGCGTAGGTTCTGCTGAAACTTCTAGTTTTCAGGTGTGGACTTTGAGTGGTAGCACCCGGCCAAGCAATGTTGTTCTTCCTTTTCCCTTCCGGAGTACAAAATATTCAATTTAGTCTTGTCATAATCCTAGAGTGCAAAATGTATTGGCATGCATGACACCAACAAACACCAGTTTTTCCAGCACTGCTTCGAAGTTTTACGAACTTCAAAATTTTGCCAACTTAGAATGGGAAATTGTGAACGCCTTCCCTTCGGACTATTTTGGAACCTATCGTACATTTTTTTCGAAAGAAGTGGGAACTTCGAAAAATATGAGCTCGCCCCGCCGCCTAGTGTCAGCCATTCACTGCCAACCAGCCACCCCGAATGGTAGTCGATTTTTGTTGAGCATATCGGATGATGTGAAATATCGAAGGTTAGGCTCGTCACCCTGCCGCTGTGGCACATTCTGTCCCTATTGGAGCTGTTATCCCCTCCCCCCCCCCCCGGTGTCCTGCAGTCCTTGCCAGCGAGACTGTGCCAACTCTGCGTGTATTCACTGGCCGTCGATGAAAAGCTTCCGTCGCGCAATCGATCGCAGTTAAATGTAGCCGGCGGCTGTGTTGGTCGGTGTCGGCTGTTTTGCGACGGAGCGGATTGGTCGGTGTTGGCTGCATTGCGACGGAACACGTTGGCCGCCTGTAGTGTTTACGCATGGTGGTGTGCAACAGCTGTTGAGCACTTTATTTCGCGTTATTCCCTTTTGCTCGTGAACTATTTCCCCCACGCACGCGAATACACACAAAATATAACACGCGGGATCACGTCATCCCTTAGCATCTCTTAGTGCTCTACCTCTTGAGTAGAATACGACCATAGGCGCACCGGAGGGGGGCAGCCCCCACCCCATTAGACCAAAGTGCCCTTTTGACCGAAAAGTGCCCTCTTGGCCGGAATGTCCCAAATTTAGCCGAAAAATCACCTGCCTTATGTGCTCCGCCTGTGCCAAAGGCGCCCCTTGGGCCCAAGATTGCCCTTTTGGCCTAAAAATGACATTCCTGTGCTCTTTCCTGTCATATGCGGCATGAAAAATTCACGCCCCGCCCCCCCCCCCTCCCCCGGTCAACAAACCTAGTGTGCCCCGGGCCGCCAAGTGCCCTTTTGGAGCCGGTCAAGTGCCCTTCTCGGTCTGGGCGCCCCATGGAAAAATCCTGGGTGCGCGCACGAATACGCCCCACCAATGTGTTTTTTTTTTTGGTCGACAGCTCCAGGTCTAAGAAAGTAATATCGAACATGTTATGTGCATTTATCCTACAGTTGTTAAAACTTTCTCAGCCTGGCCTGTGTGATTGGGTAGGTCTGAAGAATAGTAAGCTAGTTGTTGGGTCCAACAAATGTTACGTGTTTAACGTCGTAGTGGCTAGTGTAGTTGGCTTGCAGCATTGGTTTGGTGCTACGCTTAAGGAGATTTGTTTTGAGACATATGGGTTTTTATTATTTCCTTCGAGTAAAATAGTGTTCGAGATGTTCCAGTAGTGCTAATATGCGCTCGTTGGTAGGGCAAGCGCCCAGTTTCTACCACGTTTCACATGGATCGCGCGTCGTAGGGACCAAAAGCTTAACCAACTTGTGATTACAATGTGTCTGACGAAGACCACCAGGTGAGAATTGGCAACATGCAGGACTTCCCACCAACTCTGATTTAGTACCGCCATGACGTACCGGAGAGCGACACTGGAGACCTCAGAGCGTCCCACCAACACTGAGGTAGTATCGACCTCCTATACCAGAGAGCGAATGTGGGAACTTCGGAGTGTAGTTGCCCGTTGGAATGCGCTACGGAAATGAATACGCTGACTAGGCCGATGCAGGCGTAAAACTGAGGTGAAGGTTGGTGTGGAACTATACTACTGGATGTACTGTTCCGCTGAGAACCGGTGAGTGAGGCATGCACACCGCAGACGAACGCAATCCTGCCTTTCGGCAGACCCACATATGTTCAATATCCAACCAGCCCCATGAATCTTGAAGCGCTGTAGGTGTGGTATTAAAGTTGTCTGTATCAGCAAGTCAAATGAGTAGTTTCCTTGCTATGAATAGTTTAGTAATGTATTCGCAATTTCCTAAAGTGTAAATTGCAAGCAACGAAATAGCATTTCTTGCGCGTAATATCACCACGTCGTAGTCTGAACAGAATCTGCGCGCGTTTATCTGCGTGCCTTTAGGGCTGTTTTCATCACGAGTGTCCCAGGTGAGTGCCTGTCATCTGGTACAAGTGTGATGTGTCCTACGTTGTTGACACTGCCTGTTGTCTCGCCCGTCTCCGTGTAACTGTGTGCGGCCATGTAGTGCCGTGCTCGCTCGGCGGGCAGTAGTCTGTAGTGCTGCACACGGCCACTAGCTACTGCTTCTGGGTGTGGTCTTGGGCACTGGTGCTGCGGTATCGACCACTGGTGCTGTGACCTCCGGCACTGGTGCAGCACTAGCGCCGTGGTGTCTGGCACTGGTGCTGTGGTGTCTGGTACTGATGTTGTGACCGAGCTTTCGTGCTGTGACCTCGAGCTCTCGTGCTGCGGTATCGACCACTGGTGCTGTGACCGCCGGCACTGGCGCCGTGGTGTCGGGCACTGACGCTGTTGGACAGTTGGGCCGTTAGCTGTCGGCGGCCTGTTGAGTTTGAGCTGGTGTTCGCTGAAGACCTGACACGCCCTACCGACTTAGCACGTCCTGTTTCGGCTGTTGCGTTCCCGTGACCTCGTATGCCATGTAAGTCCTGTTCCCCCGGCTGTGCCCGGCTGACCTGGGTCGTCTGTTTCAGAACACCAACGACATGGTGTCTCAGGACCGTCCCGACTGGCAGCAAGTGCTCGCCTACGTCACGTCCATCTACAAACACTTCGAGACCTAGTGGCGGCCGCGCCGCCCTCGGGTCTACCCCCGGCTGTGATTCGTGCCCAGCCTGGCCGCTCTGCCACGGCTCCCGCGCCTCCGATCTGGGCAGATCTGACGCTGACTCGCCGCCCACAATCGTTGCCACTCAGGACCGCTAGTGTCGGCCGGCAGCCGACCGGCGACCGCGCGCCGCGCCCTAGTGCTCAGTGTATTTGACCAAATGTTGATCTAGTCCGCGCCACGGCGGCCGGAAGTGACAATTTCCGGCAGCGGCGGCCGCATGCGAGTGTAGGAAGGAGCTTGTCGGGATGTGCGCCCGCCCGGCCGTCCGGTCAGATGGCCGGCG
Source organism: Imbricaverruca yamaguchii (assembly GCA_034440575.1). Taxonomy (NCBI): domain Eukaryota; kingdom Metazoa; phylum Arthropoda; class Thecostraca; family Neoverrucidae; genus Imbricaverruca; species Imbricaverruca yamaguchii. The sequence continues at coordinate 470,491 of JAOTOL010001618.1, read as the reverse complement.
GTGGCGTGCGCCTGTGTCTGCATGCGTGTGTGAGTTAGTGGTCGGCTGTGTGTGGCTGGACCAGTGGAAGGCAGGTGCGGCACGTGAGGTGCTGCTGCGGCGTGTGTGTTGCAGCACGCGACGTGCTGCAACACACGTATGTCCTGCGGCATGTGACGTGCTACAGGACACGTGCATCTCCCGGCATGTGACGTGCTGCAAGACGCATGTATCCTGCGGCATGTGACGTCCTGCAAGACATGTGTATGTCGCGCGGCGTGTGACGTGCTGCTGTGTCGCCGGTGTCGTGTGGCACGTCAGGTGCTGCTGTGGCGCCTGTGTCGTGTGGCACGTCAGGTGCTGCTGTGGCGCCTGTGTCGTGTGGCACGGCAGGTGCTGCTGTGGCGCCTGTGTCGTGTGGCACGTCAGGTGCTGCTGTGGCGCCTGTGTCGTGTGGCACGTCAGGTGCTGCTGTGGCGCCTGTGTCGTGTGGCACGTCAGGTGCTGCTGTGGCGCCTGTGTCGTGTGGCACGTCAGGTGCTGCTGTGGCGCCTGTGTCGTGTGGCACGTCAGGTGCTGCTGTGGCGCCTGTCGTGTGGCACGTCAGGTGCCGCTGTGGCGCCTGTGTTTTGTGGCACGTCAGGTGCTGCTGTGCCTGTGTGGCACGTCAGGTGCCGCTGTGGCGCCTGTGTCGTGTGCACGTCAGGTGCTGCTGTGGCGCTGTGCGCTGTGGCGCCTTGTGCCACGTCAGGTGCTGCTGTGGCGCCTGTGTTTTGCCCCTGTGCGCCTGTCGTGTGGCACGTCAGGTGCTGCTGTGGCGCCTGTGTCGTGCCCGTGCTGCTGTGGCGCCTGTGTTTTGTGGCACCGGTGCTGCTGTGGCGCCTGTCGTGCCTTGGCGCCTGTGTCGTGTGGCACGTCAGGTGCTGCTGTGGCGCCTGTCGTGTGGCACGTCAGGTGCCGCTGTGGCGCCTGTGTTTTGTGGCACGTCAGGTGCTGCTGTGGCGCCTGTCGTGTGGCACGGCAGGTGTTGCTGTGTCGCCTGTGTCGTGTGGCACGTCAGGTGCTGCTGTGGCGCCTGTCGTGTGGCACGGCAGGTGTTGCTGTGTCGCCTGTGTCGTGTGGCACGTCAGGTGCTGCTGTGGCGCCTGTGTCGTGCGTCTGTTGTGCTGTGCTCATGAGCTATGCCTGCATGCCACGCTGACGGTGTTTTGTGGTGTCCACGTTATGTGTTTATTTTCACATATCACCACCGGTCTCACTTGTTTTAGGGCTCTCCCTGTAAAATATATGGCTATCTACGCGTGCGTGAACTCGCTGTCCATGGACTGCCGTGCGTCTCGAGTGCTGCAGAAGTGCTGGGCTCCTACATTGCCATGATTGCTACGCGCGGAAAGTACTTACTGGCGAGTTTGATATGCCCGCAGTACATAGTGTATGAGTGTACGTTGTGCGGGCTGAAGTATCCCATTGTGAGCCGTGTACGTCCCGGGCTGGAGACCTGCACCTCCTCAGGGGTAGCTGTCGGCGACAGACGTGTTCTGTTGCCGGGCCGCCGCCGCCTGGGGCATACTGCCTCCGTCGGCACGTCCGCCCAGTCATTGGCGGCGTTGTGGGCAGATGTCGCGCGTCACTTCTCAGGGCGGTGTCTGATTCACTGATCCAGAGCTGGCGTGCATTTGTCTGTATTGATGACTGCGAGCGACACGAAATCTGAACAGCCATGTCGTCGATAATTTCACTGGAAAACATCGACGGCTAACGCGCTGTGCGGGTCTCGTCGTCGCTGCCACGTTTCGATCCTATTGTATCTTTTCCATGCATTTATTCTCATGTCTATATTGCATTGGACGGACTAAAAAACCTATTTGCACCACCATAACGAATATTATGATGCTAGATAACTGACCGGGGAGTGATCGTCTGTCGCACACGTCTCATCACTCCTCGCGTGCGTGCTAAACAAAAGCAACGCTCGCCCACGGCAGCCGGGCACGAGTTCGTTCCAAGTTGTGAACTCGGCTGGTCACGCGCAGCCGTAGCTGGGCCAATTTCACACTGACTGGGGTAAGTTATCTGGCTGCGGGGAGACGTTCACACTTCAATGTAACAACGTTACTCATGGCCTACGTCGGGATGGCGAGGGCCAGAGCAGCTTCTGGCTGTAGCCAGACGCTGGGTGGGATGCAGGCTGTTCTGGCGTCACGGGGCGCGTTTCGAAAACCTGCGAGATGAACTGTAGTCGCGCAGTGTGCGGAAGCACAGTCTCCTAGGCAGCATGTAGGTACGGTCTGTCAGTCTACATGTAAGCAGTCTGCTAGTCGGGAGTGCAGGTGAAGGTGAAGCTGGCATTTCGTTTCCTAGGCGGCATGTTTGTCTTCGTGCCAATCAAGCCTGCAGTATGCGATAAGAATTAAATAAAATTAAGTCACCAGGTTGGTTTTTCATCGCAGTGAACACTGACGTGGGTAGATATTTGGAATCGATCTGCAAGTAAGTGAAGTGAGGAAAGTGCTACGATAAGCTTGGCCATTGAAATGTACAAATGACTTGTCAGACGCCCGGAAATGTTTCTTTTCTAGGGTAGCGCGCGCATCTCTGAAGTAGCATACCTACTTGTTAAGTGCATTTCCGAAGTCCCAGTAAAACTACTGTGTTGGTAGTTTATGGTTTTAATAACTGGTACGGTATCAATATTGTAGTTTTTTGTGAGGACAGATGAGCATTTTTAGGAGGAATTGCCGTTTTAGGACGAAATAGTCGGCCGTTGAGCCTGCACCAGGTAATTTCGCCAACGTGATTCAGGACAATGTGGCTGTTTGATCAACCAACTCCATAAGCCGGTGGTCTAGTGAACAGTATGGGCAAGCTGTTCAGGCTCGCTAACTTCCCACTAGGCCTAGCCGAGCTATTTACATACACCAACCGCCATCATCCGGAGGGGAGGTAGATATCAACAGCAGGTACCTCGCGACCAGCGGAAAACAACGCGCCTCTGCCTATGGAGTTGGAAGTCACAAATTCACGAAGAAACCAACCTATGATGAAGGTTTGCGGCGTTGGCCTCGAACAGACTTCCTGAATTGGCGTCCGTAAAACATGAGTGCATTGAAGTTAATGAATCCATTCGACTTCTACAATACTCCATTTTGCACCATTGTCCCAAAGACGTTTTGCTCAACTCTGGTATTTGGGTCACTTGGTAATTTTTGGTGTGTATAATATTGTTGGCTTCTGCAGACTACTTGATCCCAGTTCGACGTAATCTATCACTTCCAAAAATAGACACATGCCGCCAATTATGGTGACAAACAGATATGGACGCTACATAACCAGTAGCCTTTGATACGCCCCAAAGTCAAAATCAATTTTATTTCACCTGTTTGGCTCACGCCCTCCGCTCTCCTGGAAATTAATTCCAGGATACTGGCCGTCAGACATTGCTGAACTTATACCTCTAAACTTGTAACGGTGTCAGACCGTGCGGCTCCGACTCTGGCCCTGGGGGACAGTTGGGCCAGGTGTGACCGAGTGGAGCGAGGGCCTCGTGTCCGCCCAGTCGCAGCGTATCCGGGTGGTGATACGAACTGCAGACTGCCAGCGCACCGTCGAGCGCCTGCGGTCAGGCGCAGCTGACGCACCGTAGGGCGTCCGCGGTACATGGCGCAGCTGGCGCACCGTCGGGCGTCCGCGGTACATGGCGCAGCTGGCGCACCGTAGGGCGTCCGCGGTACATGGCGCAGCTGGCGCACCGTAGGGCGTCCGCGGTACATGGCGCAGCTGACGCACCGTAGGGCGTCCGCGGTACATGGCGCAGCTGGCGCACCCCGTTATGCGCAGGCGCACGTCCGCGGTACATGGCGCAGCATGGCGCAGCTGGCGCACCGTAGGGCGTCCGCGGTACATGGCGCAATGGCGCAGCTGGCGCACCGTAGGGCGTCCGCGGTACATCCACTGGGGCGTCCGCGGTACATGGCGCACCTGGCGCCGTAGTGGCGCACTGGCGGGGTACATGGCGCAGCTGGCGCGACGTAAGGCGCCCGCGGTACATGGTGCACCATGGGGCGCCATGTACCGACCGACGGAGATTGCTGGCACAGAGCTCGGTTGGTTCAATAGCTCTGTCCGACCAAGCAAGATGTGGCGCGCCCGTAGATCAGTATTTCGGCCGACGGTGCAGATGTGCCTCGGTGAGAACAAGTGGTCCAATTTTGTGGCAATCACCACTGCTTAACACCACATCGCATTCAACCGACCTTTTCGGGTGGTAATTTCAGCCATCGTTGCGCAACCAACCAGCATGACGTTTTCATCGAATTAACGACATGAGTTGCGAAACGTCCGTTGTAAAAGTCGTCGGTATAACCGAGACAATGAAGAACAAAATACTTGGCTCGCAGAGCGAGGTGCAGTGGGCAGATATATTTCAAATGACATGTAAATACGTTCTTTCACGACTACTTCATATTCGTTTCAACACAGGCAATATTTGCTTCGCTCCATCGGTGAACAAAAATATAATATTGCTTTGCTTTGCCAGGTGAAAGATCGACAGCGGCCAACTTCATTACACTGTGCACCACAAGTCATCAACAATCTATATCACATGATCAGTAATATCGCCAGCGAGGGATGGAATCTGTGGTGGGTTTTATCTGATATCAAAGATATCTGGACCGAATAGATTGGAAATAGCTGGTGGACCAACCAATAGTGCACATGCAAGTGTAAGATAAAGGACGTGTCACCAAAGTTTCCGGATGAATGTCCATAGAGCTCTGCATGCGCCACGGGTGTCCCAGGTCCAGATCCAAGTCCTCAAGGGAGGATGCAAGCACCTCAAATCGACGCTAATTTAAGGTTAAGGAAACTCGACCTCGGAAGAATCGATCGCCTTGCCATTGCACCGGAGCCGGCCATTGACAGAGGCTGATAACTAGCTCCGCCTGAAGACGAGAGCAATAAGATAAGACGAGGAGAGCTGGAAATGGTCAAAGAGATAACCAGACAATCACAACATCGAGAGCAAAAATGCTTGCAAGTCTGTCCCAAACGGCCCGGAATGCAGGTGATTTCCACTGTAACGCATGTGGCAGCAGGCACGTCATATTACCAGCAGTCTTGATATGTCTACTTCACCCGGGGTTCTGTCCTCCATTTGGTCTGGCTGGCACCTGTACTGCGTTCACACTCCTACAGACCTTGTTGGATGTGCCGCTGCCCGAATATACGCCGGCGTTTAGGAAAACAACTGTGGCGCAACCCAGTCCCGCCAACCGTGGCGACAAGCCACACAGATGCCGCTTACCAATCCCCACAACAGCTCACCAATCCCACAACAGCTCACCAATCCCGCAACAGCTCACCAATCCCGCAACAGCTCACCAATCCTGCAACAGCTCACCAAAACTCACAACAGCACACCTTCCGCGTCAATGCCGCCAGCCGTGGCGACGAGCCACACAGATGCCACACGCTAATCCCTACAACAGCTCACCAACCAATCCCCACAGCAGCTCACCAATCCCAATAACATCTCACCAATACCCACAACAGCTCATCAATCCCCACACAACAGCGCACCTTCCGAGGTCACTGCTGCCACCGAAACTTCATAGCATTGAGGCACAGACGACGTGGCGGGTCACAGTAGCTATCGCAACAGCATGATCTTGCGGCGCAGGCGCGGCGTGGGATCGCCGGCGATGACTCGCGTGGGCGAGCTCTCGACACGTACAACTCTCGGCCATCCGTGAGGAGCGTCGGGCGTAACACGCTGCGACGACTCCGAGTCGATGCTGGATACCGCCGCCGACGGCCACCGCCGGATACAGCCGCGCTCACACATCAGCCGGAAGTGCTCGGGCACCTCCATCAGCAGTTGGAGCGCGAAGGCCAGCTCGTGCGCGCCGGCCGCCGACGCGTACTCGACGAACTGGAAGTTGTCGAAGCGGCGCGCCGGCACCAGGTCGTCGAGGGCCTCCATCGTGTCCCACGGCCCGTCGCCGACGCCGACCAGCGCGATGGAGAGCGGGTGCGCCGACGCCTCGACTAGCGCGCTGATCGTATCGTCGACGGCCGGCAGCTGGCCGTCGGAGACGATGACGAGCAGCGTCAGCTCGGCGGCGCCCGCCTGCCGCGCGTGCTGGACGCCGCGCATGATGATCGGTCTGAGGCTGGTGGGGCCGCCCAGGCGGCGGCTGCGCGCCGCCGCCGCGTACGCCGCCAGCACGTCCTTGAAGCCGGCGCACGGCTGGCTGTCGGCCCGCAGCGGAAACACGTCCACGTCGCGGGTGGACGCGTCGCCGAAGCCGTACGCGTACACGTCGCGGCCGTCGAGCAGCGGGTGCAGCGCCTGGCCCACCGCATGGATGGCGCGCTGGTAGGGGTTGTTGGGCTTGAGCGGCGTGATGCGGTGCAGCGACTGGTGGGCGAAGCTGCGGTTGCCCTGCCACTCGTTGCTGGCGCTGAAGTCGATGCCGAGGACGGCGCGCAGCCGGCGCAGCCCGCTGCGGCGCACGGCGCGCAGCAGCTCAGAGTGCGACTGGAAGCCGTCCCGGATGGCGTGGAAGCCGGGCTGGGCGGCGCCGCCAGCGTGCCACAGCTGCTGGAAGCGCACCGCGCGCCGCTGCTCGTCCTCCTGCCGCCTGGCGCAGACGCGCTGGCGGGCCTCGGCGGCGCGAACGAGGTCGCTCTTATACCAGTAGAACACGTAGAAGCCTATGGACACCGAGATGCAGAAGAGCGCCAAGTCGAGCATGCGAGTGAGCTCGATCAGCAGGCTGGCCGAATGTGGCCAGGCGATCAGAATGACCGCGATGTCCAGGATTACGGTTCAGCTCAACTGGCGCGTCGATGGTGCGTCCAGGTCGGCCGAGGCGACGTCCAGGTCAGCTGAAGTGATGTCCAGGTCAGCTGAGGTGACATCCAGGTCAGACGAGGTGATATCCAGGTCAACCGAGTGAAGTCCAGGTCAGCCGAAGGGATCTCCAAGTTGTTTGTGATGCTGGTATATTGTTGTTAGGTGATGTCGGTATCCCGGACAGTGTGCCCAGGTCCACTGAGGAATTGCAGGAAGTTGCTCTCTCAGTCCAGGAGAATGCCACTCTCAGTCCTCAACGTCTCATCAGTTGTTAGAGCCTCGACGTCGAATTCGACACCAGGTTTGTCTGGTTAAAGTTGAGCCTGCTGCGATTCTCGCCGAATCCCGATGGGTTGCAGATCATCTGGCCGGTCGTCTGGATCCTGAAACGACGCCGGGCCACTGATCAATACCTGGGCAACGTGACTGCGTGCCGCGGCTTTCGTGAAAAAAATATATAATCGCTCGTCCCTACAATGTGGCGATTCAAACATAGAGCCAGAGGCAGGCAGTTCGGCATCATGCGGGGCTGCTTACCAAGCACCATCAGGATATGGCTCGCAACCATTTATCAATGATTGTGAAAGCAATCCAATATTCTCCATTGCACATATTTGTTCGTTGAATGCTGAGTTATTGCATTGCATGAAAATTTTGTATTGATATTGTATTGAGGTAACAAAAAAGTGGAGGTTCGCTCCTGGCAGCGCTTCACGTCAACACACGTCGGTCAGACAGGTTAACTGTGACAGGTCCAGTCCAGGCGTAGTTTGTGCACACACTGTCATGCGGAACTGTGTCAAGCTGGGCTTGAAAACCACAGACCAGACGAACGAAAAGGACGGTCATGCCCATGATATAAAAAAAAAACTTCACATTTTAACTCAGCCACAGGCATAGCAGCTCATTAGCAGCATATTAGCATAACTTTGCCACTGGACGGCACTGGCCGGATGAGAGGACATCGCCGCCAGCACCCCTGCCAGCTAGTTATATCTGCAGCGCTTGGTGACGTCTTGTCACCATGTCCTGCAGAACCCTTTCAAGATAAGTCCCTTGCGGACACTTTCCGATGGAAGCCTTGCGTTACCAACAGGCGGATAACTTAGTCAGTTGCTGATGACAAGCATTCAAGCGAGCAGCCGGCTGTGTGCTGAAGCACGGCGGCCCTAAGCGCTGCACATAGCTAAGGGCTCGGACTAATGCCGCTGAGCTCCCCGACCACACCTCACCAGACTATGTCCGACGTGCTAGCAACTCGCATGCTATGGTCGCTTCCCGCAAATGTCCACAAGTTGTGCCGACTAAACCTTCCCGGACACCTCACATACTGCGCGTCCTGTAGGGGTGCCGGCGGCACGCGCCATGCCGTCCGATCGATACCGCCAGAATGGAAATGGGATGCAAGAGCCGGGCGCAATCTCGCACCACAGCTCATTATACAACGCAACCCATATATCTGGCGATATCTCGTATCACAGCTCATCATACAACACAACCCATACATCTGGGGGATATCTCGCACAACAGGTCACTACACAACACAACCCATATATCTAGGGATATCTCGCATCACAGCTCACCACGCAGCACCACCCATAGATCTGGTGATATCTCGTATCATAACTCATTATACAACACAGTCTATATATCTAGGTATATCTCGCATCACAGCTCACCACACAACTCAACCCATATATCTGGTGATACCTCGTATCACAACTCATTATACAACACAACCCATAGATCTGGAGATATCTCGCATCACAGCTCATCACTGGCACAGTCACACCCCCATCAGTGGCACGAATCCCGACCACCAGTGCTCTCCAAGGAGCCCTGAACCTGGGACCGGTGAGCCGTGCGAGCCGTAGCTCGTCTCCGAGCGTACTGCTGAGAGCCCCAACCTCCCAGGCAGCCACTCTGTCCACATTGACACCTGGAGGTTATGCAGCATCAGCTGAAACCTTTCGTATCGTCCACCACGTGGGGACGATACTCCGAGATACCCGTCATTCCCTAGCGGCAGGAAGCGAACTCCACCATGGCAAGTATCTCTGGCTAACGGAGGAAGCCCTATAGCGAGGCCAAGATCCTCCTCGGGATCTTCCACGCAACAGTGGTTATTGAGCGAGTTACTGTATCGTTTTAGCAAGTTTTAGCTGGCTCTTTGTACGTCCATTTCACTCTAGTCAGCGACTTGGCCTTTTTAAATTGTTGCCATCCTTCACTAGCATTACAATGCCTCTCGTTTACAATGGAACTGCAGGGGTTCCAACAAACACGGTCGACCTCGAGACAGTTTTAAACCAAAACTGACCAATGGTTGTGTGTTTCCAAGAGACAAAATTACCACAACACTTCTCTCTCCACCTAAAAAGATATTCTGCTATGGGAAAAACGGGGCATCGGAGGCCATTGCGCACGAAGGTGTACTTTTAGTTGTGCACCATAACGCTTCCTATCAGAAGGTAGCGCTGGACACCTTTCTCCAGGAGTCGCTGCTACAATTAGATTCGTTCGGCATACGATAACAATATGCTCATTGTATCTTCCTCCTGGGCATTTGCTGCCGTCTGTGGAGCTCAGTCGCTTGATACTCCAGCTGGCTCAGCCTGTTCTGCTCCTCGGCAACTTCAACACTCACCAAGTCGCATGGGGATGCGCTTTTATATACTATCGCGACCGATCTGTGGAAAGTGTTATTCTAGACGAAGCCCTCTGCCTTTTAAGCACGGGTGCCGCCACCCACTTCGCTCTTCCTTCTGGTCTTACATCTGCAATTGACCTAAGTCTTGTAAATAAATCTCTGGAGCATTGTATGGCCTGGTCGGCTTTCGACGACCCACTTGGTAGCGAACATTTCCATTTTTTGTGCAACACAGTACCTACTTAAAGAAAGCGGACTGGGGAAAAGTCGAGGAAAATGTGGAAGCTGGCTTACAAAGTGATGCTGATGGATGTACCCTGTCGGTGGAGCAGTTTCCATCCATACTTATTCAGTCCGCTGATTCCTCCATTCCACGAATTGCTGGTGCCTCACGGCGCTCTCCAGTTATATGGTGGTGAACAGCATGCCGTGACGCCATACGCGCACGTCAGAGAACATTTATAACATCTAACAAAAATGCTATCAGGCAAACTGCATAGCATTTCAAAAGGCACCAGCCTTAGCGCGCCGAATTATACGAGAAGCTAAGCGGAAGTTATAGAAGGAATATGTGTCTACTATTTGAACCGATTTACCCCAACGACCCAAGAATGGTCCTATATTAAACGTATTGCTAGCCAGTATAGTGCGGTCCGCCTTCCGTATTGCACGTGGCTGGCGTGGACGTGACCCGCCCCGCTGAGGTTGCTATGGAAATAGTCTGGGCTCTTTCAGCCCGCAGTGGAGATGAAAATTATCACTCAGAATTTCTCCGATAAAAATACGAAATCAGAAGCTAAGTCATTTGATTATTCCACACACGATGAACTGTGTTATAACGAACCATTTAGTATGCACGAGCGACGTTCAGCAATCAGAGGACTAAAGAAGATGGCAGAGGGGTCTGATGGAATTTATAATGGCATGCTAAAACACCTACCTTCGCCAGTACTTTTCGCACCTTTGGCGTCGTTGAACAGAGTATGGGAGGAGGTCTACTTTAAGGATTCTTGACAGGGAACCATAGCGAGCCAGTTCCACGACAGATCGACCAAAACGTTTTCAATTTTACACCCCATATATTTGTATCTGAACCAAAATTGATGTGCATGGTATTCTTGTGCTCAGAAAACGCCTGAACAAGTTTTAACGTGATCCGACTGACGGTTTTAAAGTTATGGCCTACGGCAGTATTTTTAGGTCACACAACAAGGGTAACTGTGGCAATTGATACTCATCGATAATGAGGAGAAAGTGTGACATATTATGCATCTTTGAGAAGAAAAATAATTGAAGAAGACAAATCCGTGATAAAATATCAACATCTCACTTGTTTGACCTCGTGACCCCATCGCCTCGTGACTTCGTGACCTTCTGTGACATGTAATTGATACATTTAATTGATAAACGTACGTGATTTGGCTGCCATATAATCTTTTAGAACAAGTATCAATATTGAGTAACGAGAATGCTGTACTCAGACCCAGACGGCGCCTTCGTGAGAATATCATGCCCAGATCCGGATGGCGCCTTCGCGAGGATATCATGCCCAGATACGAACGGCGCCTTCGCGAGGATATCATGCCCAGATACGAACGGCGCCTTCGCGAGGATATCATGCCCAGATCTAGACGGCGCCTTCGTGAGAATGTCATGCCCAGATCCGGACGGTTCCTTCGTGAGAATGTCGTACGCTCTCTAAGGCTACCAGTTCTATCCGTCTCGAGTATTTGGTCGAAGGGATGCGCAGCGAAATACTCGAGAGTTGAGTATGATGACGAACATGCTTCGCGCATTGGTGACCTACCCGAAGTTGCAGCATGCTACGCTCACCAAGGATCCCAGATCAAAGTTTACAATTTTATTGCAGACTGGAATGCTGAAGGTTGAAAAGTTAAGAGGAATGTGTAGCAAACTATCCAAGATGAGGCGCCGAAACTGTTACCTGAAAAGTTTTCTGAACTCCACATTATGCAATTTCTTCTACCCGGCAAGCAATCGTATTTTCGTACGAAAAGTTCTCAGTATTTAAGGGGCTCCATCACATGGCTAGACGCATTCATTTTCGATGCCAGGGGGTGAGGGAGGTGGAGCAGCTAGGTGGTACCAAATAGGCTCCGTCGCCGCCGACGGACTGGTCCAATGTAAATTTATCGTATTGTAGCGCGTCCTGTTTTATATGCATTTGAAAGTTGTCGAGCCATTCGGCTATAATCCGAAGATGTCACGGTTGCGCGGTGTTCGTCTCAAGTGATTAGGGTAGTGGCGGGCGCTAGATCACGCTGCTCAAAGCCGGTCCCATGAATCTCCAAATGCAAAACTGCGTCTTCGGGAGTCGCACTGACGCGCTGGCCGCGGACGGTTGGCGCTCCGGGAGCTCCGCCCACATAGCCTTTTTAAACGTTTTTAGCCTTCTCCGCCTTATATATTGTGAGCGCTGAGTGATTGTGTGAGAGGTGCTGGACTTGTGGAGTGGAAAGTCAGTCGGTAAAATGACGCAATGCATCTGGACCTACAAAAGTTCATCGCGTTCCTGGTCGTCATCAACAAAATCGTCTGTATCCTGTCTCTGCCACCCTGCGATCGCCGACCAATCACCGCGCGACACGGGCCGGCCGCTGACCATGACACCACCGCCTCGGGGCGCGAGACGGCCGGAGTGCGCCAGCTGAGCGCCGGGACTGGGCTGCGCCCCTGTGACCCGGCCGGTGGTGCGGCGGGAGCACTCTCGCGTGGAAGGCGTGCCCGGCGCGGCCCCCGGGCGGCGCGGAGACGTGATGGCGGGGATGGAGGCAGAGCTGGCGGGGATTGTTTACGAGTGATTCATTTAAACGTGCGTTCTTTGATTCCAAAATTAGATAGTGTAAATCAGCTAATCAGTGACAGCGATATTGATGTCTTCTGCTTTTCGGAAACGCACCTGTCTTCAAACCATTCAGATGGAGCCATCTGCATACCCGGTTTTTACATTGAGAGAGCCGATAGACGCTGCGATGAGGAGCGGACGTCCACAGAGAGTTGGGGTGGCGTCGCCATCGCCGTCCGAGAGTGCTACGGAGTCCAGCGACTGACACCCCCTCCCGGACCACTTTGCTCCGGCCTGGAGTCCCTCTGGATCCGGGTGAAGCTCCGGCGCGATACCTCTGTCATCGTAGGCTGCCTCTACCGCCCGCCCAATGGAACCGTAGATGCTGATCTGGATGATTTGGAGCACCAAATTGACTTCGCAACTAGCCATGGCTTGCCTTTATTCGCGATGGGGGATGTGAATATCGATTTGTTAGACGCTTCAAAACCGGGGGTTGAAGGTTTCAACACCATTTTGAACTACTTGTGCCTGCATCAACTCGTGAAGAAGCCCACACGCGTACAGACGGTTAACCTCAGGGATGGCACACGGCGCACTTCAAAAACGTTTCTCGACATCGCGATCTCCAACGCCACCGACAAAATTTTGGCTTGTGATGTCATAGAGGTGCACATCAGTGACCACCGGGCAGTCACAGTCACAGCTGAAATAAACCGTCCGTCGTTCCAACGCCAAAGGATCACTTTTCAGCGCACCCGTCACCTCCTCCCTGGTCAGCTGCCCCTAGTTTTTCTCATGGTGGACTGGTCTGGCCTGTATGAGGCCAACACAGTTGACAAGTGGGACGCATGGTTGAACATCTGGAAATGCGTCATGGATACTCACTGCCCTATCGTCACGAAGTTCGTGAATCGCCTCTCAGTGCCACCCTGGATCGCTGAGAATGCTGACCTCCGCGCCCTGACCCTCCGACGTGACTGGGCTCACAGCCAAGCGGACCGATCCGGGAGTGACGAGGATTGGCGACTCTACCATGAGCTAAATCAACGGACCTCCACTGAGCTCGTGGTCGCCAAAAGCCGTTTCTTCGATCGGACTTTGAAAGAAAATGACAACGTCTGGCCGCACGTTCGACGTCATCTCTTTCAAAAGAAAACAATTCCACCATCAACTGAACCATCACGTTCTAACCAAAAAGAAAGAGTTGTTCGCTAACGACCAAAACCGGCATTTTTCTTCAACTGGCAAGCACGTGGCTGCCGCTTTGCATTCTTTAGGGGATTTAGGCCCAAATACAGTGCATCAACCCCGCCCTCCGCGCGTTGTTAGCTCAGCATTCAAGCTGAAGCCCGCCACTCTTCCCGAACTCTCTCATGCCCTGCGTGATTTAAATCCTACCAGTGCTCGTGGTACCGACAATGTGTCCCTGAAATTGCTCAATATGTCGTTTCCTTCGGTGTGTGTCCATATTTTGCACATAACCAACTTCAGTTTATCGTCATGTACTTTTCCTGAACTGTGGAAGTTGGCTGAAATCGTACCAATCTTCAAGAAAGGCTGCCCTGACGATCCCAAGTGTTATAGGCCCATCTCGATCTTGAGTAACGTGTCAAAACTGTGCGAGAAGATAGTAGTCAACCAGCTCACTGCGTATCTCCACCGAAATTGTCTTCTTAACAACTCGCAACATGCCTATCGTCCACTTCACTCTACTGAAACTGCCCTTGCTGATGTAGTAGCTTATATCACAAATTGCATTTGTCTGCTCGCGTTTGTCTGCTCGCATCAGTAGATTTGTCTAGTGCCTTCGATTGCGTGTCTCATAGCCGACTCTTAACCAAATTAGAGTGGTACGGCATCGACAGCTCTTGGTTTAGATCTTTCCTTTCAAATGGCAGACAGGTAGTTAGGCCCGGAAAACTTGTATGCAACGTATCCTGTGGTGTTTCACAAGGATGTTTGTGCGGTCCAATTTTGCTTTTGTTGTACACAAATGATCTTCTCTCGCACAGAGGTGATGTCTTTAAAGTCGTTGCTTACGCTGACGGCACACAGGCGATGTTGTCATCGAAATTGGAGGACATGATGTATGCAAAACGTCGTCTCGAATCGTGCTTGGAAACTATAAGCTCGTGGTACCGTGTAAATCTTCTCAAGCTCAACCCATCTAAAACGCAATTTGTAATTTTTGGTTCTCGCCAGATGATCGCGCGGCTACCTAGCATCAGCCTCTCTGTTCTTGGATCGGATATTTCACGTGTCTCATCTATCAAGAACCTGGGTGTGACCATGGAGGAATCGTTGACATGGAGTGAACAAATTGGCGATATTGCTAAGAAATGTAACCGCATTATCTTTCCTCTAGCCAAGCATGTACGTTCTCTTACTGAAGAAACGCTGTCGAAGTTAGTGCTTGCACTGGTTTTCGCCCATGAAATGTACTGTTCCTCAATCTGGTCTGCTGCATGTGACACCGAACGCGTGCGAATCCAAAGTCATAATGAGGGCGGCTAGGATCATAATTAGGACCTCTCGCTTTGGTCATATATCGCATGTTATCGAGCGGTTAGGCTGGCCTAGCTTTCAACGCTTTGTCGACATTAGGGATTGCTCACTGGTTAATATTGAAGTGCATCACTCGGGAGCACCTAAAACCCTGCGTGATCTTGTGACATTGAGAAGTGATGTCAGCTCTCGATCTACGCGATCAACACCGTTTTCGGTACAGCGCCCACGCCTGAAAACTTCTTTTGCGCAACGCTCTTTCATGTACCGTGCTGCAGTTCTTTGGAACAGTCTCCCCGAGGAAGTTAGGCCGAGAATATGCGACGGGCTTTTAAGTTTAAGCTGAAGGAGGCGCTGAGAAGAGCTGTACGTGGGAATGTTTAAGTATTGTATGTATGTGTTTCTTAATGTTTCAGTAGCCTCCTGTCCCACCCCCTTTTTTAAGCGTTTTTGGCATTTGATGCTGAGTGTCTCTTGGTACCAATACAAGGAGTACAATTCTCGCCTTATTTCCGAGTGTTACTATTTATGTCCTCTACTTAATTCTAAACATGGACATTTTCAGAAAAATCCGTTTTAAGCTAGATCAACGAGCAGAAAAACAACTTAGTCACCTCGAAAACAAGCTTGTCCTTCCTCAGCAACGCCTGGTGGCAGCGCCCTTGCCTATCGCACGCGCTTCGCGTACGGCGTGACCCGGTGAAGCTATCGATTTAATGCCACTCAATGGAATGCCGCCCCGTTCTCTTCCTCGAACACCAGCCTTTGAATGCCTTGTGTCGCACCTCTGGGTGCAACGCAATTCCTTTGGTCGGCGTTTGTACGCCACAGTGACACGTCACAGGAGCACCACACAGTGGCACAGCCCATTCGCAAAGCATACCACAGCATAGTGGCACGGCGCAGTGGCACGGTACAATGGCACGGTACAATGACACGGTACAGTGACACGGTACAGTGGCACGGTACAGTGACACGGTACAGTGACACGGTACAGTGACACGGTACAGTGACACGGTACAGTGACACGGTACAGTGACACGGTACAGTGACACGGTACAGTGACACGGTACAGTGACACGGTACAGTGACACAGCACAGTGACACGGTACAGTGACAGAGTACAGTGACACGGTACAGTGGCACAGCACAGTGACACAGCACAGTGGCTCAGTACAGTGACACAGCACAGTGGGTCAGCACAGTGGCATGGCACTGTGGCACAGTACAGTGGCACGGCACAGTGGCACGGCACAGTGACACAGCACAGTGACACAGCACAGTAGCTCAGTACAGTGACACAGCACAGTAGCTCAGTAGAGTGACAGCACAGTAGCTCAGTACAGTAACACAGCACAGTGGCACAGCACAGTGGCTCGGTACAGTGGCACAGCACAGTGGCTCGGTACAGTGACACAGCACAGTGACACAGCACAGTAGCACAGCACAGTGGCTCAGTACAGTGGCATGGTACTGTGGCACAGTACAGTGACACGGTACAGTGACACGGTACAGTGACACGGCACAGTGACACGGCACAGTGGCTCGGTACAGTGACACAGCACAGTGGCTCGGTGATGTGTTAGTGACACGGCACAGTGGCACGGCACAGTGACTCGGTACAGTGACACAGCACAGTAGCTCGGTATAGTGACACGGCACGGTGGCTCGGTACAGTGACACAGCACAGTAGCTCGGTATAGTGACACGGCACGGTGGCTCGGTACAGCGACACAGCACAGTTGCATAATAAATTCGTGCACGCACGAGTGGCTCTAATGGTGCGGCTGGACACAGATGCATCAGGAGCATGCTGAGAAACTTTCTTTATATCCTGCTGACGCCAAAAAGCAGCCATTTATCCGGTGCCATTTATCCGGTGCCGTTCATCCGGTGCCGTTTATCCGGTGTCTTGTAACGTTATCGTTTACTGTGGAACACAGGTCAACACGTTTGAAAACGAGTGGGCTGACTGATGTGTCATCTAGAACGAGACTTCTCATCACCAGACAGCCAGATGCTCCATCACCAGATGACCGCACGTTCCACACCAGACAACCAGATAACTTGACGTCCCACACCAGGTGGCCTGACGTCCCACACCAGGTAGCCTGACGTCCCACACCAGGTAGCCTGACGTCCCACACCAGGTAACCTGACGTCCCACACCAGGTAGCCTGACGTCCCAAACCGGTAACCTGACGTCCCACACCAGGTAACCTGACGTCCCACACCAGGTAACCTGACGTCCCACACCAGGTAACCTGACGTCCCACACCAGGTAACCTGACGTCCCACACCAGGTAACCTGACGTCCCACACCAGGTAACCTGACGTCCCACACCAGGTAACCTGACGTCCCACACCAGATAACCTGACGTCCCACACCAGATAACCTGACGTCCCACACCAGGTAACCTGACGTCCCACACCAGGTAACCTGACGTCCCACACCAGATAACCTGACGTACCACACCAGATAACCTGACGTCCCACGCCAGGTAACCTGACGTCCCACACCAGGTAGCCTGACGTCCCACACCAGGTAACCTGACGTCCCACACCAGATAACCTGACGTCCCACACCAGGTAACCTGACGTCCCACACCAGGTAGCCTGACGTCCCACACCAGGTAACCTGACGTCCCACACCAGGTAACCTGACGTCCCACACCAGGTAACCTGACGTCCCACACCAGGTAACCTGACGTCCCACACCAGGTAGCCTGACGTCCCACACCAGGTAACCTGACGTCCCACACCAGGTAACCTGACGTCCCACACCAGATAACCTGACGTCCCACACCAAATAACCTGACGTCCCACGCCAGGTAACCTGACGTCCCACACCAGATAACCTGACGTCCCACACCAGATAACCTGACGTCCCACACCAGGTAACCTGACGTCCCACGCCAGGTAACCTGACGTCCCACACCAGATAACCTGACGTACCACACCAGATAACCTGACGTCCCACGCCAGGTAACCTGACGTCCCACGCCAGGTAACCTGACGTCCCACACCAGATAACCTGACGTCCCACACCAGATAACCTGACGTCCCACACCAGGTAACCTGACGTCCCACACCAGGTAGCCTGACGTCCCACACCAGATAACCTGACGTCCCACACCAGATAACCTGACGTACCACACCAGATAATCTGACGTCCCACGCCAGGTAACCTGACGTCCCACACCAGATAACCTGACGTCCCACACCAGATAACCTGACGTCCCACACCAGAAAACCTGACGTCCCACACCAGATAACCTGACGTCGCGCACCAGGTAACTGACGTCGCACACCAGATAACCAGATATCCCATCACCAAATTACTGAGCTGTGCTCCCGTGGGTGATCCTCGGGGGCACAGCTCAGTAACAGCATGCTGGACAGCATGCTGTTCGGTTGGACAGCATGCTGCCAGTCTGGCACACCTGTGCTGCCGCTGGGCAGATGGCCCATGTGTCAGGGGCAAATCGATCAGGTTATCTGAGTTGTCAGATCGGTCAGGTCATCTGAGACGTCAGATCGGTCAAATCATCTGAGTCGTCATATCGGGCAGGTCATCAGTGATGTCAGGTCAGTCACGTCATCTGAGTCGACAGGTCGGTCAGGCCATTTGAGTCGTCAGGTCTATCGGGTCATTTATTGTGTCAGATCGATCAGATCGTCAGTGTGGTCAAATCGTTCAGGTTATCGGTTATTTTATTGGCCTGCCATATCTGGGAAGCTGGGATTGGGAACATGTCATTGGTTAATTCGTCTGATATCAGAAAACGATACTGCAAACCTTGATTTCTGCACTTTACCAAATAATAAATGTGTATGCTAATTAATCATTGATCAATTCTCAATCCACTATGATTTTTGTACTATATATCTGGAAACTAAATATGGCTTAGCAGCATATTGCAGCATATTATTTAGCAAACTAAATATAATGTAATGTAATACTAAACTAAACAATAACTTCCACATGCCAGGAAGGATGTGTGATCAGGAGAGAAAGCAAACTGCCGCTGTATATTCGCCTGTGCTGGTCAATAATTATATCAAGTGATCCAGGCTACAGCCATGACCCCGAGTACCTTGATCCGAACAATGACACTGTTTGCCCTAGGGGGTAAAGATGGTGGCCCCACACTGACCTAAGTCACGGCGTTGACTCCCGCCGACCTAGTTCAGGACGTTACTCTGACTGACCTCGGTGTGGACAGTGGGCCTCACCTGAGTTGGGTGCCGGCCGCCACCACCTCTCTGACATCTCTTCGACACCACTTCGCCGCCACCACCCTCTGACACCTCTCCGATACCACCCCTCTGGCACCTCTCCGACACCACTCCGCCGCCACCACCCCTCTGGCGCCTCTCCAACACTACTCCGCCGCCACCACCCCTCTGGCGCCTCTCCAACACTGCTCCGCCGCCACCACCCCTCTGGCGCCTCTCCAACACTACTCCGCCGTCACCACCCTATGACACCACTCCGCCGCCTCTGACAGCGTCTCCCCGCCAACCGACGCCCTCCGCCAGCTCGGTACGTCCCGCCACCACTCCTCTGACACCTCTCCGATACCAGTCCTCCGCCTCTGACGGCGTCTGGCCGCCAACTGCCGCCCTCCGCCAGCTCGGTATGTCCCGGTCGGAGCCGGCGCGGCGGCGCGGCGGCCGGCGGCGCCAGTGTCCGGCAGAGGATGGGCGGACACCGGCATTGGAGAATGCGGGCGGACTCTGCCAGGAGCGGCAGTCACGCCGAGCGGACTCTGCCTGGAGAGGCAGTCACGCCGAGCGGACTCTGTCGGGAGCGGCAGTCACGCCGAGCGGACTCTGCCTGGAGAGGCAGTCACGCCGAGCGGACTCTGTCGGGAGCGGAGAAGTCACGCCACCTCTGCCGGAGCGGCCACGCCGAGCGGACTCTGCTGGGAGCGGCAGTCACGCCGAGCGGACTCTGCCGGGAGCGGCAGTCACGCCGAGCGGACTCTGCCGGGAGCGGCAGTCACGCCGAGCGGACTCTGCCGGGAGCGGCAGTCACGCCGAGCGGACTCTGCTGGGAGCGGCAGTCACGCCGAGCCTACGTCACGTCTCTCTGATAGACACGGGGACGACGGTGCCGAGATGGCACACTAAGAGCACGCACCGTGTAGATTGGAGTTTGTACGCTGCCTGTGGGCTGGCGGATGGCCAGCCGGTACACGCAGTGACACATCGTGTGCAGGTCTCAGCAAATATATCGACCAACACGTCACCTGACAAAGTCATTGACAGTCGCCAAAGCAGTTGATTTACACACCTAGCGCAAACAAGGCTGTGTTTCGCTCCCTCCCTCCCTCTTTCCTTTTCATTTTTCGCTTTTGCTTTCGCCATAGCCCTGTCGTTCTTTCGCTCCCTCGCTCTCCTGCTCTCTCGCTCCCTCGCTCTCTCACTCTCTCACTCTCTCTCCCCCTCTCTCGGTCTATCGCTCCTTTGTTCTCTTGCTCCTCTATTCTCTTGATCCCTTTTCTCTCGTTATCTCGTTCTGTCTTTCTCTCGTTCGTTCGTTCTCCACTTCTCTCATTCTCCCGTTCTCTCGTTTTCTCGTTTTCTCGTTATCTCGTTTTCTCGTTTTCTCGTTTTCTCGTTCTCACTTCCTCACTTCCTCACCCTTCCTCCCTCTCCCTCCCTCCCCTCCCTCCCTCCCTCCATCCCTCTCGCTCTCTCCCCTATCTCTCTTTCTCTGTCTCTCTCTCCCTTAGATAAGTATTAGAGGACGACTCATCAATTGTTCAATCGGGACAGCCCTTTCACTTCTTTACAGACATACAGTTTCTTTGTTGTTGTGATTCATGCCCCTCATCAGCTCACTTTTACACCTGACGCAATGAGGACCGTAGGACGGCATGTCACACGTACATCGAACCCTTCACATGCACTTACTTGTCTCGTGGACTGACTTTTGTGCATATGACGTTGCTTGACTGACGATGATATGGGCGCTGCATGATCGACGCAGTCGATGTGCCCATAAACTCCAGTACCCAACCTATCGTTAGTGGGTGGCCTTGAACTTGATTGGTTATGGCAAACTATGTAACTTCTATCAATAAGTTTTTAATAGTTTTGTTAAGCAAGCGTTTTTATATCATCCCTTTTTATTTCATTGTTCGATCGCGCGTAGTTTTCCAATAGGTGACAACTGATCCCAAATTCGTCCGTCCAGAAAATCGGAAAATCCTAGAAACCATGGAGAATGGACGCCTATATGGGATATTCAAAAGCAAAACGTTTTTTGTTTCCTGATATAGCAGTTAAATCATGCCTGTTTGTATTTCTGCCATCAAATTTATCAATTTCAATGGGCTAGGGGTCACATGAGGTTACGATTTCACAAGGTCATGGGGTCCCGAAGTCAAATTTTAGAAATGTGGATATTTTATCACGAACGTTTATTCCTTAATCATTTTTCTTCCCGGACATGGATAATATGTCACACTTTCTCTTCATCATCGATGAGATGAATGCACTATGCACACCATCGCCAAAGGCACCCTTGTGTGACCTAAAAATATTGTCGGAGTCGATGACTCCGAAACCGTTAGTCGGATCGGGCTAAGACTTGTTCAGGTGTATCCAGAGCACAAGACTACCCTGTTCGCAAATTTTGGCCCAAATATAAATTTGTCGGGTGAAAAATTTCTAAGTTCGTGGTCGATCTGTTGTGGATCGCACCTGCTGCCAAAATTCATGGGTGAGCTCATACTGCGTTTTCTATTTAAAAAAAGAAACAAGACAGGCTCCTTTAACAAGACAATGCGTACTTTCGCCAGTATACTAAGACGATTGCAGAACAGGCAATTCATGTTCAGTTCAGGCATTTCATGTTTCCCAATTTGTTGACGGTGCAGCTCTGAAGATGCAGTGAAAGTAGCATCACAAGATCATCATGCAACCCAATCTTGCATCCACAGCAATGGAACAAAAATAGCGCGAAATTTACACACCACCGAATTGATGTTTACTTTAATTGAGAAAGCTCTGAACCGACACGAAATACTGAGAATCATCGGCTCAATTTATGACGCTGATTATGAAAAGATCGGATTTCTTTAATAAGAAAAAATATCAAATTGAAAATATAGTACATAAAGGAACACTTCTGGTAATGTTAGGATGCTCACCTTTTTAATTTAGCTTTCTGATACTCCAGCAATATTTATTGTTATTCGCTTTGTATAGCGACGATAAGAATCGACACGGTGACTATCACAATTGCTTATGGCGTTTATGTACGTCCAAAAAAATCACATTTTCGTTCCGCTAGGAATTTTAGAAAACTGATTCGTACACTGCCCCGGCTCTGCCAAGCCTGTTATCGTTTCCTCCCCGATGTGAACCTCTCTGTTGTTCACCAGCATCAACGCCGATACCTTCATCTCCCTCGGAACCGCCACCAGACTGGAGAGTATTGAGTTATCTACGGATAGGGAGTACGGATATACGTAAGAAGTACGGATCGGGTGGGAGGAAAGACATACTCGAGACAAACACCTCGGCTTTAACACATAGCCATCAGCATTCTACAGAGACACAGCACTTTTTCTTCAGCACAAAATTACAAACCTGTCGAACACTTGATCGCTGACACAAAGTGATCATTGTGTTTGTCGTAGGTACCTATCTACCGCGCTAGATGCAAAATGTATGTCAGAGAACCGGACTCAATAGGGTCGGGTTGTGTTATTTCCATGTTTGAAGTTATTCAATACATATCAGTTATTCCGATGTACAATTGCGTTACAACTCGTGACCTTGAAATTCAGGATAGTCTTTAAAGCAAAACCATAAGATCTACATTAAAAAAGTAAGAATATTTTTATATTGGAAAAAAAACTTTCCATCGGTATGTCACATCTTTTTCCAATGACACGTCGGTATGCCACTGCTTTACCTCATGTAGCTTTCCAATGAAATAATGCTCACACGAAATCCAGGAAAAACGTAAAATCGCAACAAGTCATGAACAGCAGACGGCTATATTCGATGTTTATATGAACACATCTGTAAAATGTTTTGTTTGCTCAGCGAAAGCATGCCCGCTTTTATTTCCGCCGTCAAATTTGTCAATTTCGATTGGCTACGGGTCACCGAAGGTCACGAGATCATGAGGTCACGAGGTCAAATGTAGGAAATACTGATATTTTACTTCGTCAATGTTTTAGTTCATTTTTTTCTGAAATATATATAAATATATATATATATATATATATATATATATATATATATACATATAGATATAGATATATATACATATATATATATATATATATATATATATATATATATATATATATATATATATATATATATATATATATATATATATATATATATATATATATATATATATATATATATATATATATATATCTATATATATATATATCTATATATATATATATATATATATATATATATATCTATATTATATATATATATATTTTTGCACCCATTCCCCTTCTTATTGATTAGATATCCGTCGTCAAACTAACCCATGCTATTTGACATAAATAATTTCGTAGGCCATGCCTAAAAAACCATTGGCAGAATCGGGCTTAAATTTGCACAGCTGTACTCAAAGGGAAAGACTACCCTGTGAGCAAATTTTGGTCTCATAAAAAAATATGGTGATTAAGAACTGACACGATTAAAACATTGTCGTGCATTGGTCGAACTGTCTTGGAATGCACCAGAAGGATTTGATTGCTTTTTGCATTGTTTCCGGTCTTGGTGTATTTCATCCGTTTCCTTATTCAAGCAGTTTTTATATATCAGGTAGCGCCCCGTTGGCTGCACCAATTTCGGGTTTGACGAAGATATGGAAATGCTCTGCATTTGAAGACGAAAACAGAAGACGTGTTTCCGCTATGATCGAGGTCTCATTGGTGATTGTTCAGTCTCCCATATTTGATATTCTGTCCACTGTCGCCGGCGACTTTATGAAGAGAGCTCGACTTAGTCAATAGATGACTTAGACTTAGATGTACTCAAGCACAAAAATATGCCTATCTACGACATTTCTGATGCGTCCAATGTCGGTGGTGGTGAGTATGTCCAGACACGGTAGGCACCTTCTGCTGTTTTGATGCAGGTGTGGTGTCTGTCTACATTTGGACATTCGGAGGTAAGCAAGCACATCATTTGATGAATTCATCCGTTCTGGATTAATCAATTTAGTCATCCCGGCAAGCAAATTCCAAATCCTCATGGCAAATCAAATCCAGTCCTCCCTGGCATTTCTAATTGGCTCAGACTCTGGATGGGAAGTGCGCATACATACGTGCAGATTTCATGGCGGTTTCCATGGCAAAAACCTTCATGGCGGTTTCCACTGTCGAAGATTGGACGGTGTGGAATTTCCGTAGGTGGCAAAAATGAATCAATTCATGCAGTCTGGTTTCTGTCACTGCCAGCGAATATTTTGTGGTCGCTTGATGCGAATTGGTTCATTTACTATAATCGGTTCGGGGAACTAAGCTATTGTGTACGGTAATGCTACTGTGTTTGCACGTAGGATGGCGAGTTGTTTCCCACGGGTCGATGCGCTTCTTGAGCCTGATATCGACCACTCCCGACCACTACTAGCAGTGTTCGAAGTCTTGAACGGCATTCCTTGTTCTTCCATTTTGGTCAAATGATGGGGGCTCTGCGTTGATGTTGCATTGTCATAATTGGAAAGTTAATATGACCAGGAGTGAGGGAGACGGGGGTAAATTATGGGCATCTGCTGAGCCTGTGCAGCTGCTGTCCCGTTTGCTTGTGTAAGACGTTTTACATTTTTATCGAAAATGTCCCGACGGCCAAAAACCAGTTCTCGCACCAGATGTCGGGTGTTCTCCGCTACCCTAGCCCGCGCCCAGATCGCAGCTACCGCAGACGAAAAACAATAAAAAAACAGACCTACGAACTTCAAAGCCAAGAATCTTCGCAATCACCAAACGAGAGGCGTCCGAGCACGTCCCGGACGTAGAGATGAAACGGCCCGCGGAGGGAGCGGGAACAGCAGATGGATTTCCAGAACCTTCTCGATCTTTCGCGCAAAAAAGATGGAAGAGCGAGAGAGAGGGAGAGAGAGAGAGAGAGAGAGAGAGAGAGAGAGAGAGAGAGAGAGAGAGAGAGAGAGAGAGAGAGAGAGAGAGAGAGAAAGAGATGGAGATGGAGATGGAGATGGAGATGGAAATAGAGAAAGAAACATAGATAAAGATAGACATAGATCTAGAGATAGAGATAGAGATAGAGATAGATATAGAGATAGAGATAGAGATAGAGATAGAGATAGAGATAGAGATAGAGATAGAGATAGAGATAGAGATAGAGATAGAGATAGAGATAGAGATAGAGATAGAGATAGAGATAGAGATAGAGATAGAGATAGAGATAGAGATAGAGATAGAGATAGAGAAAGAGATAGAGGTAGAGGTATATATAGTAATAGAGATAGAGGTAGAGGTAGAGGTAGAGATAAAGATAGAGTAAGAGATAGAAGCGGCTGGAGCAGCGGTATGAAGGCGAAGATCGAGCCCATTCCCATGCATTTTGACCCTGCAATGAATTGTTGTAAAATTAAAGGTTGTGGATAGATTTTGATAAAAGTGGTGCAAAGTAATGCTGAGTTTATGATGAGCAAACCAAAATAGCGAAAAACTAGCAACATATAGCAATTGTGCTTTTGAGATCTAACATCTAACGTTTTGCCAACTTTGGCGATATTCGCATGTGCTGTATCCTTAATTACAGCATCCCGGGATCTTAATTTCATGGGATATTCCTGTATCCCATGGAATTAAGATCCCGGATACTCGATAAACACTTGCGAAGTGACGCTATGGATGTTTGTAGATATCTAATCTACTAATCAGGGGCGGATTCAAGAAATGCCATGGGGAGGGGTATTTCTCTGGGGGCGCCATTTCTTAGGAGTTGCACCCTGCGAAAATATCTGAAGGGACGCCTTCGGCCGAAAATCTGTTTAGCGAGGTAGGGGGCGTGCACTTTAGCACACTGGAGTGTTGCTTCTAGCCGAAAAATATGAGGGGAGCACTGGAGCCATTCCCGAGTTCCAAATTGCATGGGGACATGTCCATGAATCCGCCGACCGTCGCTGAATCTACACGACCATCCTGCAGGGCGCGGGTTCACGCTCAGGCAGGGCGTTGCTTTATATACCTTTGAGGTGGCAAGTGCCCCATTAATGTTGGCTTTGCCCACCCCCGCCAATAATTTCAGGCTTTAACATGGTAACCTATGGAGTGTGCTCCCCCAATCAGCTTACTCAGACCTGCCCATTTTCTTCATGTATTTTGCCCCCCCGGCCCCAATCAGTTTCAGAAATCAACATCAGGGCACTTAGAACTTCGTCCTAAATTGTAGTTCTTTCTATCAGCCCGGCATCTCTTCCAAGGGCGTAACCAAGAGGGCAGGCGTAGGTTCAGGATTTTTCGTAGAAGAGGCATGCCTGGAGCCACTGGATGAGCCTCCAGGGGTGCATTCAGCTGAACACTTTGAGAGGGGCACACTCCAGGGTATTGGAAGGGAGACGTCGGTTGACGATTCAAAGGGGTGCACTCAATGATTCTAGGGGGCACATTTTCATCTGTATGGGCGCCTTTAGCTGAAAATTAGAAAGTGTTGCACTCGAACCTCACTATAGGACCACTTTTCCTGGTAAGATCGGCCCACCTTGCCATAAGTGGACACATGCCCCCTGTGACCTCTGTATCTGTCCCTGCAAGGGGGTGAACGGCAAAGACGCAGCAGGTCGGAGTATAGGCTTAATGGGGTATGGATGGGAATAGATGGTTTTTGCTCGGTATATGAATATATATATATATATATATATATATATATATATATGCATATATATATATATATATATATATATGCATATATATATATATATATAAATATATGCATATATATATATATAAATATAACTCAAAGGTATTTGCTTCACATATGACTATATCATTGGAAAATGATGTAGTCATTTTAGCCACCTAGAACGCCCCAGCATCACCGCTTTACATCCAGAACATACTGCGCAGCGCTTACCCGAGCGCCGCCGTTTTTCCCATATGCGGCGCCGCCGACGGGACCGTTTTGAAACGTCGAGTTGTCTGTCACTAGGCGGCTGACGAGCCACATCATTATCGTTATCACTCCGGCAACTTGGCACAATCTTCAACATGCTGGACACTGGATTCGTGGTATCGCTCAGGCATGCCACTGTGTACCAAACAGCTTCTGCATGAATATCGCTCCAGCTGCACGGCAACTTGCAGTTGATGACGACATTCAGCGATGGTCTGGTCTGCGCCAGAGTCCGCCGCAGTGGTGGCCTACAGTTGGTCACAACACTCAGCGATGGTCTGATCTGCACCAGAGTACGCCCCAGTGATGGCCTACAGTTGGTCACGACATTCAGCGATGGTCTGGTCTGCGCCAGAGTCCGCCTCAGTGATGGCCTACAGTTGGTGACGACACCCAGCGATGGTCTGGTCTGCACCAGAGTCCGCCCCGGTGATGGCCTACAGTTGGTGAAGACACCCAGCGATTGTCTGATCTGCGCCAGAGTCCGCCTCAGTGATGGCCTACAGTTGGTGACGACACCCAGCGATGGTCTGGTCTGCACCAGAGTCCGCCCCGGATGGCCTACAGTTGGAGACACAGCGATGGTCTGATCTGCGCCAGAGTCCGCCTCAGTGATGGCCTACAGTTGGTGACGACACCCAGCGATGGTCTGATCTGCGCCAGAGTCCGCCCCAGTGATGGCCTGCAGTTGGTGACGACACCCAGCGATGGTCTGATCTGCGCCAGAGTCCGCCTCAGTGATGGCCTGCAGTTGGTGACGACACCCAGCGATGGTCTGGTCTGCGCCAGAGTCCGCCGCAGTGATGGCCTACAGTTGGTGACGACACCCAGCGATGGTCTGATCTGCGCCAGAGTCCGCCCCAGTGATGGCCTGCAATTGGTGACGACACTCAGCGATGGTCTGGTCTGCGCCAGAGTCTGCCCCAGTGATGACCTACAGTTGGTAACGATACCCAGCGATGGTCTGGTCTGCGCCAGAGTCCACCGCAGTGATGGCCTACATTGGTCACAACAATCAGCGATGGTCTGATCTGCGCCATGGTCTGCCGCAGTATTGGCCTACATTGGTCACAACAATCAGCGATGGTCTGATCTGCGCCAGGTGCCGCAGAAGCGATGGCCATCCATGGTAGTTTGGCATGTCACGATGGTCTGATCTGCGCCATGGTCTGCCGCAGTATTGGCCTACATTGGTCACAACAATCAGCGATGGTCTGATCTGCGCCATGGTCTGCCGCAGTATTGGCCTACATTGGTCACAACAATCAGCGATGGTCTGATCTGCGCCATGGTCCGCCGCAGTGATGGCCTGCAGTTGGTCACAACACCCAGCGATGGTCTGATCTGCGCCAGAGTCCGCCTCAGTGATGGCCTACAGTTGGTAACGACACCCAGCGATGGTCTGGTTTGCGCCAGAGTCTGCCCCAGTGATGGCCTACAGTTGGTGACGACACCCAGCGATGGTCTGGTCTGCGCTAGTGTCCGCCTCAGTGATCGCCGCTTTGATGGCAAACAAGCACGGATCCAGATGAGGTGGAAATCCGCTCATGGCCTATGGCTGAAGTGGAGTCCGCATGTCCTTCCCCCCCCCCCTCCTGACTCCAAGCCAGAGGAAATATCCTTCACCGATACGACCGCGAAACACCCTCTCCCCATCGTTAGAAACACATTTTATCCAGTTTGACTATGTGCAGCGGCCAGAATTTGGAGATTGAGGGATTTGACGGTTTGACGCGAGGAGTTGCTTATCATGAAAGTCGACCGACCGACCTGGCCCTTGATGGCAAGATCAATATATTTTGAAGACGTCGACTGTGTTTTCGTCCTGGAAACAGTCTCCCGGCGCTGATTGTAGTGCTCTCCGCCCTGTCAGCGGAGCGTGTCGGCCGTCACCTTATTGCGCCGCTGACGAAGCTGCTTTGCTCTCACGTTTTTCACTCGTGTTATTTTGAAGCTGCGTGCGCGGGTACGGGCCGTTGTGCTCACTGTCCTGGCAGTGAGCACAATGATGCTCACTGCCAGGAGCATCATTGTGGTGTCCGGACTGAGAGACACGACCTGCTGAAAAAAGAGAAGGTGAAAATGTCGCTAGCTAAATCACAATGAGAGCAAACGATCAGGACAAACGCATTGGTGTGTATCGATCGGCGTCGAGCACAAGTAGTATCCTTGGTTGCGCCACTACGTTGACCCTCACTCGACGCACCGACCTCGATGAGTAACTAGATTGAGAAAATGGCAAGATGTAAATAGAATCGACGGCTGGCTGAGTAAACATACCGAGCAGTTTCCATAGCCTGACGCCTGACCTACTTGTAATCTTTGTATTACAATGTATTTTGCGAGTTAATTTATGGACGATGTACAACTGCTATAGTTGGACATGGACTATTTCACGCATTTCAGACATTTTTAGGAAGGCAAATCCAAGTTTGTGACCCTGCGTTGAGATGCAACGAGGTTAGTTAATGGTGCTGGCTTTAGCATCAAATGAGATAACAAAATCATAGCTGTGTACAGCTATGATGCAACTACGCTGTTCGAACATATGCATATGTTCATGTACATATATACATATGCATATGTTCGTCGGCCCCCGTCCTCAGCATGACCATACCTGGCACGGCGTGCTAACCTGGTCTGGGCGGGGCCACTCAGCTTACCCCAGCATGACCATACCTGACGTGCTACCCTGGTCTGGGCGGGGCCACTCAGTTTACCTCAGCACGACCATACCTGGCGTGTTAACCTGGTCTGGGCGGGGCCACTCAGTTTACCCCAGCACGACCATACCTGGCGTGCTACCCTGGTCTGGGCGGGGCCACTCAGCTTACCCCAGCATGACCATACCTGGCGTGCTACCCTGGTCTGGGCGGGGCCACTCAGCTTACCCCAGCATGACCATACCTGGCGTGCTACCCTGGTCTGGGCGGGGCCACTCAGCTTACCTCAGTAGCCTGGATCCGCCGCGCCCGCCTGCCGTCCATTAACGTCTAAAAGTCCAGCTAATATAAGGCAGCTAGTGGCAATTACAAGCTATCGCGGTTCAGCCAGGCTTCCCTGAACATTCACTGAAGCCACAAGACGCTGCTGTATGCTCCTAGTAGAACCCAGACTTATCTACAGGCCACATGGGAGGGGAAAATAAATTCCAGCAGAAGCTGCAAGAAGAACTTTCTATAGCTAAGCAGACTATCGCTTAGAATGCAAACGTTGGGAATCACGGCGCTGTCTTTGCGGGAGTGGATATGCTTCGAGCGCTTCAGAGAGTTGCCTATCACAACAGGGGAATGAGCATGTTGGAATATGTCACCAGGAAGCGGTGACTAGTTATCTATCCTAAATATTTCCCTGTAATTAAGCATGCGCAGTGTACACGGTTTGTGAGAAAGAGATCATATTTTATATCTCTTTCTCGCTGATCAACATTTTGGCGTAGTTAAATTTGAAGTCCAGTGGAGCTCAGCGTACGTACAGAGGCCGCCCGTGGAGCGAGCTTATCGCCGAGTGAATATGTGCAGCACCTCATGGATAAACATGTGCCTCAAATACAGTTCACGGAGAGGGCGCGTTGCAAAACCGAGCAACCCTTTTTATCACAGGCCTGACCTAATTCTTGTAGCCTATGTACGTGATTATAGTACATGCGGTAATTTCCACTAATTAACTACTCATTATGAAAAGTGCATGGAAAGAGTGCACTTATTATGAGTACTTATTAGGAAAAGTGCATGGAAGGATGAAACGTGCATGAAAAAGTATATCAGAAGTGCACAAACGTACATGAAGAGCACCCACCTCTTATTCCGGTGAGCTTGGGAAATTGCATCGTGGTTTATGCCATTTTTATTATTATCACGGTTAGTGTTTCAGACCACTTGACCTTATCGCCGCATATTCTGCATGGTGATACCGGTCAGAGGTGAGCCCAAATCCAGCCAGCTTTTGCAATATCTCTGTTCTCTGGTTATCAATATTTCCAACCATTCTTTACTGAGCATAACCAGTGAAGCAATCTATGTTGGGATGAAAAAGCGCAACATTCATGTGAATGTGTGCAAACGTTCTTTGTTTATGTTTTTTCTTGTTCTTCACAGCAGTTCATCAATGCATTTGGTAATCAGCCATAATTGCATGTAAACAGCAACGCGATGACAGCGAAAATGGAGACAACTTGTGAAATGTTCCGTACACTGGACGAAACATGGCGACTTTTTACCTAGACCTCGACTTCGGCGTTCCATTCTCTTTTTTCTTCGAGAAGGAAAATTTCGCGCTACCACACCCCAGTCCGATGAACTGCACGTTACACTCACCCACTTGTTCTCACATTATCTGCGATCATAACAGCCGACTTGCTGCTTGCCAGGACGCTGTCACTGTGTTTCTGACTGGTGTCTTGTACTTCCTGCCAGTCTGTGCTCTCATCGCTCCGGACGAAGCCACTCGATCATACCGTCTGCTCCTATTCGTCCCACCCCTGCTCCTGTCGACCATAGTCTGACTCGTGCCCGTTCGCTGTCCCCGGCGAGTCTGCAGTGCCGTCCGCCCAAGGACGGCTTCCAGAGACAGCAGCAGCACGTCCTTCTGCACCACCGGCCGCCGCGTCACCGGGGCGGAGCTGGGAGCCGGCCGCTGCGTCGGCTGCCGAGTCGGCTGCCGAGTCGGCTCCGGTACCGGCTCCGACCCTGCCCGGCGGGACTCGAGTTCGCTGGCCAACTCGACGTACAGTTGCGAGGTGAAGCTCGGTCGCCGGAACACCGCCAGCGCCTGCTCGGCGAGCGGCAGCAGCGACGCCAGCAGCGAGGCCGGCGTCAGCACCTCGTCAAACAGCTGCGCAACGGCGTCCACACCTGCAGCGCTCTCCTGCGGAGGAACACCTGCCGCGGTCTCAGCAACCGTCCCAACGGCTGGCAGCGAGTCGGCTGCCGGCTGCACAGGTGGCGCTGCAGTCGCCCCGCCAGGCGACGCGTCGGTCGCCACGGTTTCTGCCACGGCCGGCGTCTGGTGGGAAGGTGATGCGTCCAGGCTGCTGCTGACCACAGCCGCGGGCTCGGCACCCGACCAGACCTGTGTAGAAGCCGCTTCACATTCAGCTGCGATGTCACCAGCGCTATCGGCGGGTACGCCAGGAGACCCGGCCGATACATGGGCACCCCCGAGCTCCGCGCTGACACTCTCTGAGGTAAGCTCAAGTCTGTCAGCTTCGGTCTGGGCCAGCAGAGCAGGCAACATCCCTCCGCCAGACAAATCGTGTTCAGAAGCTGACAGAGCAGCGTCGATTCCGCTCTGAACTGTCCCGGCTGGCGAGATTGCATGTTCGAGCTCGCTCACTAAATCCCCACTTGCCGGCTTGTTTTCTGGCGCAATGCTGGCCAGATCTTCTTGATCTTGCGTGTCTGCCGAGTTGTCAGTGCCAGCTGCGCCGACGTTTGCACTTGTTTGCACGTTAATGCCTGCCTGGGGATTTTCCGCGCCCAATGCAGAACCAGGTGCCCAGGAGCTGAGCTCTGCTGGGGTTGAGTGATCTGGAAATGCTGGCTGAATTTGTGCACCATTCGCTCCGAGCTCGCCGGTCTCCACCGGCTCCTGTCCCGAAGGACCAACCGAAGAGTCCTGCGCGCCGGCTTCGCCCAACAACGCCTGTAAGCTGGCTGTGCCCGGTGGTCCTTGCCCGGCGGCAACTGCTGGTCTCTGGAGTGAGAGTCCTGCCGTTCCCTGCAGAGACACTCCCGCCAGTTCTTGCAGAAGCACTCCAGCCAGCTCCTGCAGAGACACTGCCGCCGGTCCCTGCAGAGCCGCTTGTGACGGCTCTTGCGCCGGTGCTCCGGCTGTCTGCTGCGGCGGAGTTGCCCCGGGCTCCGCTGCAGCCGGCTGGCCGTCGGTGAGCAGATTCGGGACGGGCGCCACGGGTACGACCGGATCTGCCTGCGAACGACGACAGAGTGTGGTGAGCACAGCTGGCGGAGGCGCCGTCCGTCCGGCCGGCCGCTCCACCACAAGCCCACAAACATAGCCGGAGTATTTGTGGAGGCGTCGGGCGTTCCCATTGCGCGCGCTACCCGCTGGACCGTGCACAATGCGCTGGTTCCGTTCCGGGCCACGCAGCTGGCCTGCTGTTGGCGGGGTGGGGGCATGCGTTGTCTCGCCATTGGATGATTGTTGCCTCTCAAGTCGAGTAATGTTGTCCTGCCGCTGTCGTCGTCTAGCGACTGGACAGAGACCTATGCGCTGCATCGCGGCTCTGGTCGGCTAAATACGGCACAATCCGGTCAATGGCTAACTTTCCTCTAGACAGACGTAGCACGAGTCAAACAGCGCAATTGTCATGCATGTGTTGCGTGTTTATACTTCATGTTGACTAATACCAATGATTGTCTTCCTCTGAAATGCCCACTGTTTTGCTACGATTAGGTATTACAAGGGAATGAGAGGAAGGATATTAAACCTACAACAACAAGCCAAACCAAGACAAACACCACAATGTACTGTCTTCAACTTACACATAAACACAAAGATGATGCTAGGGGAAACATGGGATAATGCAATCAGGGTCTTTGCCACCACCAGGCACGGGGTGGACGCATTTTCCAAATTTTGGTGAAATTTAACACAACGCTGATGATGTTGCATAGAAAAGCTTTGCCAAAGATATATGTGAAGTGTCTCCTCATCCAAAATTCTGGCTAGCTCCAATGAATGCAGTAATCTTTCAGTAAACACGTAAAGAGACAGAAGAAGTATGTAGTACTCGCAAACCTACACTGACGCACCATCGACTAACACATCAAGTTCGACGTACCATGACCTACGCGATCGAGGTGCCCTAAAGCCACAACCTAAAGAAGTGCCATCAAAATTATGTTAGCAGTACACAACGACGTTTTCTGAATCTGGTATGTGCTCTACATACATCGACAGCTGTGTCTTACGTTTGTTTATTGGATGGTCCACGACGCACTTTCTACACATTCACGGCTAATGGCGCCGCCCACACTGTTTTGCCGGTGGGCCTCGGGATTGGGAAATGTTCCGAGCGGCGTTAGTGTCGAACCTTTGGTACCCGGAGCCCAACACCTTAACCACTCGGCCATTCCCGCCACAGATGTGTCTTACAATGCATGTGTTCGTTAACTACAACTCAATAAATAACAATAATAAACGAAAATTGGGAGTGAAAATGCGACCCTGTAAAAGGTGGATGGCGGATTAGAACTAGTGACTTATTCTGAACAACGCGACTGTATTTGCATTATACTGTGATATGCAGCCCAGTGGCTTCCCTATATGTACCATCCAGCTTCTCTGACAGCTACAGACAGCCATGAACACAGTCCGTGGGTTCAGCCGCTGGCCCCAAAACGGAAGCGTGTCAAACATTTTTAGGCAAAGGTTTGGATCTTTTGAGACAAAGATGCAATTTTTGTCCATAGCGGTGAGTAATAAACGCGTCATCATCGATGTTAAGCGTTTTCGTGCTATCATGTTAATTGGCATATCAACAGTCAGTTCAATTAATTACGATGCCACTTCTTCAACAATAATTTTGCAAACTCAATCATAACGCAATGGTAAGAACAAGTCATAGAAAAAATGCTCTCCTTAGCACACTTGGGCGGACGTCAGCATTAGCCCGCAAACATTGCATGAGAATCCTCGAGTTCGCAATATCTTTCTCCCAAAGGTGGTGATCACGATGCCCCTTATTGGATTGCATTGCATTACACGATGAAAGCATCTTCCGAAGATAAATAGGCCCATTTTCAGCACGCTGTCAGCTAAAGAAAAAAATGCCGGACATGTTACATATCCAGAATCGTACTCAATCAGAAGCACATTAGGTGACGCAAAATGGAGAAAAACACGCAATTAAAACGAATCCGGTGCATGAAAGTCGAACCGTACGCGGAAAATAGTTCATACCCAGCTGACGAACCTTTGCATGGAGGGCGCTGTAGCGCTGTGCCACCAGGTAATACAATGTCGGCTCCCATCCCACGGAGCCTACAGGGGCTGGGACCAGGTTCTCCCCCGGCTCGGACGTCACTGGCAACCCAAGGGCCGACGCCCACACACTATACCCACTGAGTTTAGAGGGGGTAGAATCAGGCACAACGATAGTGGATCACCTGCGCACAATAATCTGACTAATGGACTAATGGTCAGCAGCTCCATTCAGCCAGTGTTATAGCATCGTTGATGTTTTGAATACGCCTCTTAAACACAAGTTTGTGCTGTGGCTGCAGTTTAAGTAATCTGCCACGGGACTTTAAGACTACGCCGCAATTAAAACTGAAACAGATAATACAGGCGACTGACGATTATTGCCATTAACATCAATGAGGATAAATAGCATCCTCATAATAGATACTCCAAAGGTTATCACTATTTATACGCATGACCATATTTTTATCGGGCAGTAACAAGTTTTTTACTCATAATCTGTCAAATATTATGCTTCATATAGATATATCCAGAGACGCTTGAGGGAAGTTTGACACGAAGAGAACCGGGAACGGTAGGAAGCGGAACGTTGCGCGGCATTGAGTTGTGGTGTACTGAGATCACTGAAGGTGAGGGTTAGCATATGAAGGATGTCCTATCATGTCTTATAGGAGTGTGGAGGAAGACAAATACACAGAAAGAAAGCGTTGTACGTTTTGCAAACATGGATTCGAAGCAAACGTGCCACGTTGATTATTTTATACGCTCCTTAACATGGTTAATAAAACTATGTTTGTCAACGTACACCATCATCATTTATCACATCCACCTCACTCAGCAGCCGACTGGTGCACGGGAGAAAGACTTGCCGCCCATCTTTGTTACTGGTGGCCCGACACCCACTGCAGCGGATTGCAACGATGACAAGCTGAAGCCAATATCTCGATCAGCTCACCGATGTACTGGAGCTGGAGCTGGAGCTGGAGCTGGAGCTGGAGCCGGCGATGGCGGAGGCCAGCTGTGACTTGAGGTAGACGATCTCGGTCTCGCGGTCGTTCGCCACCCGGTTGGCCACCATGAGTGTGATGAAGCTCATCTGCGTCAGGAGGTACATCACCAACGACAGCAGCATCATCGTGATGGGCGGCATGTCGGCCGCGCTCGCCGCCGACCACCTCCGCGCCCGCTGCCAGTCGCACTGCGCCGCCATCGTGCCGTCCGGCCGCCCACGGCTGATCCACTTCTGATCCACTTCTGATCCACTTGTGCCGGTGTCCCGTCGCCGCCACTGCGACCGCCGCCGGCTGCCAACCGGCTACAATGTGAGATGACGGAGAGGAAGAGTGCCACCAGCCATTAAATAGTCTGAATGGACTATCAATTGATTTACTTGTCAATAGCACTCCTGTTGTTTTTCGTGATAGTATTTGTCTGTGGTCTTGCGCCATCTTGTCTTTAGGCGCGGCCTCGTGGCTTAGATTTCTGTAATGTAGAGGAATAAGTATTGGTCTTTTTGGTATTAAAGTTTAGGATAGAATTTAGGATTTAAATAGCTAGCTTCAATTACACTGGGTATATCTCCATATACCGGGTAATTGTAGAGGTATATAGGCTTCTTCCTTTTTGGAGTATTTTAGTATTTAGTTTTGTTCAGTTGGAGATGTTACAAATGTGTAGATATTATAAGTACATTAGAGAATACTAATACTTTCCTAACGTACTTTATTTAGTTTTGCGGTCCATAGTCTCTTTGGTGTTTAAGTTTAAGATAGAGTTTAATACTAAGTTGGTGGTATTCATAAGTGCTGTGTGACTGTTCATTTTCCTGTCGAGCCATAGGAACTATCAAAGGTGATATTCATATAGTTGTCTACTTGTATAGAAGACACTTAGATTAAACATTTAAGTTCAAGAAAAAAGCACACAAAAACAAACAGTTGTTTAATAGTTTCTGCTTAGTGTGCTGGCATTCTTGAGGTACTTCGATAATTTTTGACAGTACAGGAAGTAGCGATTTATAGGGAACAATAGTTGACTATTTTTTAATGAAATTTTGCCGGCTGTTTAACGAGTTAACTTCAATCCAAATCTAGAATGTTTTCTACCAGGATGCAGGCACTAGAGGAAGAAATTATGGCCCTTAGGGCAGAACTTGGATATTGCGGGAAGCTGAAAAGGAACTGGCATTTCCACTTAGTATAATATTTTGTAGATCTGTTTCACAAAATGAAATTCCAACAGATTGGAAAATGGCAAATGTAGTTCCTATTTTTAAGAAAGGAGAAAGAGGGAAAGTTGAAAACTATAGGCCAGCAAGTCTCACAACCCTAGTCTGCAAGATACTCGAATCAATTAACAAGGATATAATAGTTAGTTATGTGGAAGGAAACATATTAATTCAAGATACTCAACATGGATTTAGGAAAGGGCGATCACGCTTCACAAATATCTTGAACTTTTTGAACTTCGCCACAGAACAATTTGAGCAGGGAACTCAGGTTGATGTAGCATATCTTGACTTTAGTAAGGCCTTTGACAAGGTACCCATACACAGCTAATGATACAGCTTCAGGGCCATGTTATTGCAGGTAGCATCTTAAAATGGATAGAGTTGTGGCTTTCAGATAGACAACAAAGAGTGATGCTAAATGGTACCAAGTTATCATGGTAAAATGTTCCTGGTGGAGTCCCCTAGTGGTCAGAACTGGTGCCACTACTCTTCATTACATTTGTAAATAACATTAAAAGTGGCCTAAGCAGTAAGGTTTTGAAATTTGCGGATGATTTGAAAGTCTTTAGGGCAATAACAGGTAAAAATGAGCATATCTCGCTGCAAAAAGACTTAGACGAACTTGTGAAGTGGTCCGAAGAATGGCAAATGAAATTTAATTTTGATAAGTGCAAAATCATGCATGTAGGTAAGCAGCATATGAAGGCTCCATACTTGATGGGTGGCCAAATGCTATCAGTGACTCAACAGGAGAAGGATTTAGGTGTTATTCTAAACACAAAACTGGGGGCATCAGAACAGACCAAGGAAGCCAGGAAGAAGGCACTGAGAATGCTCGGGGCAATAAATAGGAATGTATCATACAGAAGTGAGGAAGTGATCAGGAAGCTTTACTGTGCATACGTGAGGCCACATTTGGAATACTGCATCCAAGCTTGATCTCCTAGCTACGAAAAAGATTGTTGGCTTTTAGAGAGAGTACAAAAGAGGGCTACAAAAATGGTTAACGGCATAATCAACCTGGCATATGAGGAAAGATTGAAGAAATTGAATATGTTTTCACTTAGATATAGAAGGCTGAGAGGAGATCTCATCAAGGTCTTTAAATTTGTCCATGGCCTGGAGAGGGTATATCTTGGGGAAATGTTTGAATTGAACAGAAATGATGCAATTAGAGGTCATAAATTCAAAATTAAAGTTAACCACAGCAAAACAAGGTTAAGGCAGACTTTCTTCGCCAACAGGGTAGTAGAACACTGGAACCAGCTGCCAGAAAACATTGTCAGTAGGAGCACATTGAACATCTTTAAAAACAGCATAGACAATCATTATAAGAATAGAGGGCTTGCTTTTCAGTATTACAGGGAGGGCTGATTGACAGATTTGGTGGGCAACTGGTTCAGTGTACAGAGTGCAACCAAGAAGGGCCCTTGTGGCTCATAGTTGCACCAACCTTTTATGTCTTTGTCTTTATGTCTTGATATATATATATATATATATATATATATATATATATATATATATATATATATATATTTATATATACACGCACACACACTTCGGCACCCGGTTAGTAAAAGTTTTAACCCGTCTCCCGAGGGTCTCCATGGACCGCCACTTGGAACTGTGAGAGATCCATCTGACATGGAAGACGACCTCTGAGGTTAGGAATGGCCCTCTGATCCGGGAGGACTATATGAACTGTGAGGGTAGGAAATAGGGGAGGGTTCTCTGAGTAGGACGTGTGGCCTCTGAGCCGTGAGAGGATCACCTGAATGTGAAGCGGTCTCTTTGAACCGTGAGTGTCACAAGGGCCAACTCCAGGGGTGGCAGCTACCAACTCCTGTTACCTGCCATTTCATTGTCGCCCAATGTATTGCATCGTTTCAGGGGAGTCCTCTCACTCCAAAGGAGCCTCAATTTACACCCATTTTTGTGGCCTCGCCCCGCACCCTGTGGCCTCTTCCTTACAAGGAAAGGCCTCGTGTACCTCTAAGATGAGGCCTTAGAGACCTGGTCTCATTTCCTGGAACCCTCCCTTCAGTTTCGGGGGCCTCCTCTTGTGTCCCAACACATCTCCACGTTACGGCACGATTAATTCCATGGCCTTACTTTAATTTTAGCCTTCTTAGTTTGAAGAGTGAGTCCAGGCTGTTGTATTCGCTTATCAACTTAAAGATCCTTATTTTCTCTTTACCTTGATGCCTCTTTTGTGTGTTGTTATGCGATGACCTACTTTCCATCATGCAATCATACCCAGCAACTGGATCACAAGCGCCCATGAGTGAAATCCTTCATTGTGCAAGTTTTTTTTTATTACCGCCATATCACAATGCGCGTAATATTTTTTTCTAAAATAATAATTTGATGCCTGCTTGATGTTCTTATGAAGTGGTCCGAAGAATGGCAAATGAAATTTAATTTCGATAAGTGCAAAATCATGCATGTGGGTAAGCAGCATATGAAGGCTCCATACTTGATAGGTGGCCAAGTGCTATCAGTGACTCAACAGGAGAAGGATTTAGGTGTTATTCTGAACACAAAATTGGGGGCATCAGAACAGACCACGGAAGCCAGGAAGAAGGCACTGGGAATGCTTGGGACAATAAATAGGAATGTATCATACAGAAGTGAGGAAGTCATCAGGAAGCTTTACTGTGCATATATCAGGCCACATTTGGAATACTGCATCCAAGCTTGGTCTCCTAGTTATGAAAAAGATTGTTGGCTTTTAGAGAGAGTACAAAAGATGGCTACAAAAATGGTTAAAGGTATAAGCAACCTGGCATATGAGGAAAGATTGAAGAAATTGAATGTGCTTTCACTTAGATATAGAAGGCTGAGAGGAGATCTCATCAAGGTCTTTTAATTTGTCCATGGTCTAAAGAGGGGATATCTGGGGGAAATGTTTGAATTTAACAGAAATGATGCAATTAGAGGTCATAAATTCAAAATTAAAGTTAACCACAGCAGAACAAGGTTAAGACAGTCTTTCTTCACCAACAGGGTAGTAGAACACTGGAACCAGCTGCCAGAAACCATTGTAAGTAGCAGCATATTGAATGTCTTTAAAAACAGCATAGACAATCATTATAAGAATAGAGGGCTTGCTTTTCAGTATTACAGGGAGGGCTTATCGACGGATTTGATGGGCAACTGGTTGAGTGTACACAGCGCGACTAAGAAGGGCCCTTGTGGCGCATAGTTGCACTAATCTTTTATGTCTGTATGTCTTCTTAGCGTTTAAAAAAGATATATTTTTTATCAACTATGCATTCAATCATGACGTTTCTTATCATAGCGAAGAAGCCAAGCACGGCGTTTGAGCATCACCTACGGTGTTCTTGTTCTGTGGATGCCCAAGTGATCTGCTTTGACAACATATGACGTTAACGATGCTACAAAATAATAATGTTCTTCATATTTACATGTATGCAACATTTTCCTTCAGTTTCGCTTATGGCACATTATTTGCGTTTCGTGATATTAGCAGCTTAAATGAGGGAAATGCGTTGCGATACACACTCAGCGAGAGCCACAAACGGTACGACGGCCTAGGAGACCCGACGAAGGTCCCTGGTCAAGACCAGGTCAAGGCCACCGCACTGCCAACTATGCGTTGTTCTTATCAGCTGTTTTGTGCGGACGCTGACATGCGACGCTGAGCGAGTGTGACAGGGCGGTCCGTGCTGGCCGACTTCCGCAGAACGACGAAAAAGTACCCGCCAACTGACCATGCATGCAAGCAAATACTACCCGCGGAAAAGCGTTGCTCTCCGGCGTCCTTGTCAGTACTCGCGCCGGCTGGCGTCACGCGATCTGTGGGTGCCCTGGAGCATGAGCCGCGGCAGTAACCTCGCCATAAATCACGCGCCATGGCAAATAGCTAGCTTATGATCAAGGATGCCGAATCACGCATTTTGCGTAACAATGTGAGGGGTAAAACTACGCTATGCTATTTCACTATTGCGAAGTAGTTAGCAAATACGATAGCGCATGCTTCAAAAAAGCACCTAGCACAAGACTGTGGACATATGAGCAGAAACGCAGGAAGGGGCGAGGCGAACGTCTTCCCCAACGCTGACTAAACGGGACTGCTCCCCAACTTTGATAGCAGTGGCAATGTCAGTATTTACGCGATCAGAGGAAAATATGTCATCGTCCGGTTGCTTCAGTGTTGTTTGAGGATATCTCTCTACCTTTAGAAGTTCACAACGAGACATTTGAGGAAATACAATATGGTTGTCGTATATGCAAGCATAGTGCACACCGAACACCGAACTTTGGATGTACAAATGGGACCGGGAGTGTACCGGTAGCGTAATATAATTGACGTACCCTCGCTCAACATTCATTGCTTCTTGTCGATCCGGTTGAGATTGAGATTGAGAAGGCTAACAGTGGAATAGCGCCTGCCATCGGTGTACCGTGGATTTGGAAACGGTGGAAGATAAGGAAAACAGAAAATCCGGAAGAGATTCATTTTGAAACCAAAACACATGTGTATCGCCGTCGGACAGATGTTAGGGTACCCTGTAAGTGGCTTTGTTTGTCACATCCCGCGGCAAGGGCGCTCGTAACGGCATTCGGGCCACAGCCAAGCGTGTCGCGGCTCAAGAGAGCCTCAATCTCCCGCTTAACAACCAGCTATTAACGGCGGAAGATATGTTTGACTATTGGTCGCACAAGCTAATCAGCTGCATCAAGTTCATTTATAGTCGTATCAAAGCAGGAGGCAATGGACGTCATGACCGACCTTACCGTGCGGTTCTCGAAAGCCATCACGGTGAAGGGAACACAGGGACACTGCGAATTCGCATCAGTGATCAACATCAGTGATCGCATCAACACCGTGAGAGTTTGTGAGGTGTCTGCCGATGCGGGGCGTGTGTTAATGGTATGGCAGCTGCCGGAAGTGAGACGTGACAGTGGGCGCGTCGATACAGATTGCGCTGATTCATATCATGCCAGTGACAGATGATCATTCTGAACTGGGATTCTGACGAGGTATGAGATGATCTCAAATCTGCAAATCATCATATTGCATTACATTATAACATAGGTGTAACCGCTGGGGGAGGGGGGTTGGGGATATGTCCCCTAATTTATGAAAAGTAGCGATTTGTCCTCTCAAATTGATTTCGAGTCCACCATGCCTCAGCTACCTGGGAATGTTCGCCATAAAATTGTACGTAATCATTTATAAAGTGAATATATATATATATATATATATATATATATATATATATATATATATATATATGTGTATATGCAAGAGAATCACTGAAGATACCAGAAGCCGATCAAGCCAATCAATGACCTTCACGGGCTATCTGTCCTCACAAAATATCCAAATGGTAAAGCAACGAACGTTGGAAATGTCTGCTACCGGGCCATTCTTGAATAACATGAACCTTGGCCATCTTATGTTCTCCCTTGGGTGGAACATTGTGCTTTGCGAAGCGACAAAATTGCATTCTCACAAGGATGCACACGCCTTTGGTAGCATTCCCCTGTGCATATATTAATATATGCTGGGGAAACGTGACTCGGTATCCTATGGTATCTTCAAGACCATAGAAAGGAGACATGGATAGCCCTAAGCATGTACGTCAAGTTGACGTCGTATTCGCATTCGTATTCAGCGACGAGTTCACCAGAGGCGTATTTGTATTGACATTGACAATCAGCGACGGGTTTATGATCGTTCGAATTAATTACCACAAATGTTTCTGCTTGTACTAAACACGCTGAAAGGAGTTACAT
This sequence comes from Imbricaverruca yamaguchii, assembly GCA_034440575.1. Classification (NCBI taxonomy): domain Eukaryota; kingdom Metazoa; phylum Arthropoda; class Thecostraca; family Neoverrucidae; genus Imbricaverruca; species Imbricaverruca yamaguchii. The sequence goes on along the minus strand of JAOTOL010001618.1, from coordinate 427,617 downwards.
AGGTCTCACATTACCGTTTGAGTGGTCAAGGTTCAACGTAAATTGAAATAATCTTGACGGGTTAAAATTCAAGCTGATTTCTTCGGTCGCCTCACATTTTTTTGGGGGAGGGGGGGAATTTTTTTCGAAGCCCTCGAAGCGACTCGTCTGTATAGTTCAATTTGCACCAAGCGGGTGACATTCGACGTGGCTTGTGCAGTCGTATAATGTTACGAAATTAAACTAATTTCAAAGGTCAAAGGTCAGACCGATTGCTTCGGTCGCACTCGGATTTTTCTTCGCCCTAATCTTCGCACATCTGTTATCAAGCAATAGCCCGTGGTGAACCTCCTGTAACATTTCAAGACGGGACATGTCGATATCAAACATACAAGATCGAAATTTAGCTAAAATTGTTCGAAGTCATCGTGCCTGGTCGCCATGTCTGTGATTTTCATCACGTGGTTGTCACTCATCGTGTCGTGAAGTACTGTACAAATCGTTCAGAAATCACATTAATTTGCAATGTCAAAGGTCGAACTCATTTTATCGGTCGCTCCGCGCTTCTTCGTTTTCTCACATAGCTGTCCATGTTTGGTTAAGTCCAAATTGTATAAGTCGCACTTCCCTTATTTTATAACCTTTTTTTTGGGGGGAAATCCAAGAGACATTGGATATGTGATGGATATGAGCAGTCACCAGTGTTTTATGTCACCAACAACACAATTTTGTTTCCAGTGCACTTCGACAGCATCCAATGTCCAAGTGGAAATTGGACATGGGCGTTTTAAATTTGATGGATAAATTGTAGGTTCAGATGTGCATACCAATTTGCATGCATTTGAGAGGGCATGCTACCTGGTATGCATCCATGCTTCTTCTTTGTATCCATGTATGTATCTGTGGCTGATGGAGGAGCTCTGTGTGCCCTCCACATGGAAAGGTGGTTTCTCTCTGACACACGGGCTTTGAATATCTATGAAAATTATTTGGAGGGCATGTGAAGGTAATCCCCAGGTAAAAATGGATTGGAGGGTACACTTCATAGGGTCCAATGCTAGCAGTTCAAATTATTGGGGGAGGGAAAACCAACATTAATTGGCACATGCCCACTCAAAAATGCATAAAGCAACATCCCTGCTCAAACTGGTAACCCGTCAAGTACATCGTACTACTCGAGTGCCACTCGCTAAACAGACTTTCGTCCCAGGGTTCCCGCTCAGAGTAAAAGACGCACAATCAGTATGCTCCAGTGCAGTTCCATTTCCCCGCTTAATGAATATTGTACTGAACGAGAACGTCAAGGGACTAGCGCAGCAGTGCCCTTCGGAAAAAATGGCTCCCATCCAGACGAGTACCTGCCTACTCAGCGTTTGAAAATGCCTGGATCTCCGCCTCTGAAATATATGCTTTTGGAGATCCTGAAGCAGCACAAGCCATCGTCATCCATTGTGCGTCAGCCTCCCGGTCGTAGTCAGAATCAGAAAACATAGCTCGCAGCGTGTTTTATTCATCCTCCAATAACTCTTGCACATTGGGATTCATCAGACTTTCACAACAGCAAGTAAGTATGTCAATCAATAAAACATATCGGCGCTGTCAAGTGCAAGATCGGAGCAAGCGACTGAGCATGCCACCGATTGAGAATGTACATATGCGCCAAATAACACTACAACCATATCACCGCTAACAGCTGATTGAAAGACAAAACTCTACCGATCGTTCCCGCGGCTCGACCTGGAAGAGCTATTCTGGCGGAAGCTCAGCCTATTCCAGGTGAGGCCGCCGGAGCAGACCCAAACATTGCAAACGGTGAGCACGTTTCTATTCCTTTTCCCCTTTCGGGTGACGATCTAGTATGTCACAAATCACCGTTCGCTGCTTCTGTATTTCCGAAATAGCATGGTGACTGTCTGGAATGTAAAACAAGGTCACGTTATCTTAGGTTGCAAGCTCATAATTTCGAAAAACGCGTGGACATAATTTCGAAATTCACCCAAGGTGCAGTAAGTCATGAAGAGTTTAGCGATATATAACTTGGTGCAATCCGTGTTACACTTCACTGAATTTCATGCCTCCAAAGACTTAGTTGACCTGTAAAAAATGTCCGAGGCTGTAGCTCCTCAGCCGTTGCTCCGATGTTTCTCAAAATTACACAGCTGATTAATTAGATGAAATTATGACAGCTGATGAATTAGATGAAATTAGAGACAAGCTAACCCTATATCAGTATTTTCATCAAAATATTAAGCATAGGGTGCTATTTTGGCCTCTTCACTTTTGAATTTGTGGTGGAATGGGCAACTCATCACAATTCTGAGATATTTCTGCCATTTCTGTTTAACCCTTAACCTGACAACGAAGTAGAACACTTGTGCAATACAGCACTCAAGATTAGATGACCAACGTTATCATCTCATCACCTGCCTCGAACGTCAAAAGGCTTGTATTTCAGTTAAATACTGTTCTAAACAAATATCCATGATAAACTAGCACTAAAAGAACCACGTATGCCTAATTTAGGACGGATATGTAAAGTTGTAAGGCGAACACCTGATTTTTTATTCATTACTTCTAAAGATATAATATCGAAGATCATTTCTGACCTCTTTTTTTTAAATCGCATGGTAACTGTCCAGAAAATTAAAGTAGTTCATGTGGCCTAAAGTCACGATGCCGTGATTTTAAATGGGCCGTAAACACAAATTCAGAACTAGCCAAAAGGTACATTTGATTATTGTAAGTTTTCCGATATATACCTTTGCATAATTTGGATTGTTCTCCTTTGTGCTTAGGACCTCAAAAACACCCTTATTAGGAGGAATCTAAAAATTTCCCGAGGCTATAACTTCTTGACCTGATCTTCGTAAAAATCTCACAGCTGGATTCGGCGCATCAGTTAAACCCACACATTTATTTTCATTAAAATATAAATTGATATTATGTTTTTGTCGATGTATCGTGGAATGTTCAAATCTGTTCAGATCTGAAGAGATTTTCTAAAGTTCAGAAAAACTAAAATCCCCAACCGGTTTAAAACCAACCTTCTAGATTCGCCAGTGTCCATATTTGATAAAAATAACTTCTCTTCTGTTGCGGGTAGACGAAGAGCTCAGAGCATGTTCACACGCCGCATAGAGGTATTCTAATTCATCAAATGGCAATCAGCACATGATCATATAGTAGGTAGGTATGTAGGTAAGATAGGCATGCTAACGTTGCCGAAAGTGTGAAGCGTTATAGCTTCAACAAGATTATCACATTACGTGAGCCATTTACAGTTCATTGTTGGAATATGCCTTGGAGTTGCGCAGGGAGCTTGGCAATTATGTGTTTTTATATATGGTTGCAGTTAGTTCATATACGTAAAACCAAGGCGATATATACGAGGTGGCGTCATCCCTACTGCGCAGCTTTCTGCGCAGATCCTTATATGACGTCATCTGGGGTACCACTCAATACGGGCCAAGCCGCTAACACGCTGTCGAAAATACGCAGCGTATGCATAGTACGGGGGATAAGATGAGGATTTAAGAGGTGCAGGTGCAAAACTTAGAGTGTCATAGTCCCGGAAGGGATCTCGAATACCTTTTATACACATATTATACCCGGAAGAACGTACAAAGCGAGGAAGGACAGGTCAAATATGGCAGAGAATTAGCATCTTACCGCGGCGAAATGCACTAAGGGCGTATCTGAAGTGTGGTCGTCGCCATGATGGAATAAGGTGTGGAGGGGGGTCGAGTCCCTTAATGTACATCAAATTTAGCATTGGGCTTATGATGCTGCATGCCAAAATTAATTAACCGAAAGGCCTTTTAACCCCTCTATATGCGGCAGTGCCCATGATATAGGAGGCAAGGAAGGGGACAATCGTTTCTTTTTACGATCGACAAGACCATAGGGAGCACGTGAGAGGGAGACATTCCTTTTATGGGGGCATCTGTGAACCTCCGTACCAGCTCAGAAACGTGGGTGGAACTTCCAGAAAACGATTTGGGAGACGCAATGCCTGGAGGTAACAGGAAGGCCTATGGATTGGGGGAGGTGGGCTCACGCCAGTCGGAAGCGGGGGTTGAGCCATCCAAAAAGTATGTAAAATTTCACTCTAATTCGAAGGTTACATTCGGCGGATGGACTGGAAAGCGGTCAGACATGGGGTGCTAAAAGCGGCCAGGCATGTATTGGCGGCATTCCCTAACAATGCGTTCAGAACTAGATCTGGATGATTCAAAACACTCCTACACGTCCGCGTAGTCGACCTAGTCGGCTTATGTGCTGTTTCCGATTCGGAGCATGAATGAAGGACCACAATCGAAGTTCGTGGAGCAGAGACTTTGCATATCGTTCTTTCAAATCAATGATCATAGGCCTCATGAGCAACAATGGAATGGCATACGCCACACCTGTTTCATAGCAGTACCAGAGCCGGTAGCAGTGTCAAGTGCCGTGAGGACGGGCGCAGCTTGTCTGCCCCTGGTCACAGCGACAGCAGCAAAACACGCCAACAGGACAGTGGGACCAGGCGATACGACGGCAGAGTCAAGTGCCGCCAGGACGGGCCGACACAGGGAGCGCCGCCAACCCGTCAGTGGTCACAGTGGCAGCAGCAAAACACGCCAACAAAACGGCAGGATCGGGCGGCATGAAGCCAATGCAAAGTGCCGCCAGAACGGGCAACACACGAGGCGCCGCCAGTCCGCCCCTGGTCACGGTGGCAACAACAAACACGGTTACAAAGGGCAGAACCGAGCGACACGACACGACACACAGCAGAGACGGTGACACATGGCCGGCAGTGTGAGGGTGGACGTCCTATCGCTGCCTGGTGACATGATGGCGGACCTGCCTAGATACCCGCCCCTGCGCTCTGCCGAGCAGAGTTCTTGCGCAACCAGCCGATGCGCACATGCAGCCTAACTCGAGTCAGCCTCCGTGTCACACAACTAGCCGCACTCCTAGCTTCGACTGCCGGCTACTAATGACGCCCACCCCGGGTCTCACGATGCTGGTGTCGTCTGTGCAGGTTGAGTCAATGAAGAATCAGACATCAGAATTGAACTGGTTTGACATCGCCCTCTACCACGTATGTGGCATCGCCCTCTACCACGTATTGCAGCGCCCGCCGCGACCGATGGTGATTAACCAAGAGCTGGACACAACGGCCAGAGCGCCTCCGGTGCTTCAGACGTCGGACAGCCAAGCGATGTATTGACGCCTCATTTTGTAGGCGACGAAGCCGGCAACGACGGCAAGGCCGTCCTGCTCCAGTCCCAGTTTGCTGATGATGGTCGTGTTAAAATTCATGTGAATAGAAGTGACATCAAACTAATTCAGCTGGTTCTTTATTTAGCTATACAAAGGTAAGATATGAAGATAAGGTAAGCAGCATATGAAGGCTACATGTTTGATGGCGGTGTCCAAGTTCTATCGGTGATTCAGCAGAAGGACTTTGGTGCCATTCTGAACACAAGATTTGGTGCATCAGAACAGACGAAAGAATCCAGGAAGAAGGCACTGAGAATGCTTGGGGCAATATATAGGAATGTATCATGCATAAGTGAGGAAGTCATCAGGAAGCTTTACTGTGCATGTTAGGCCACATTTGGAATACTGTGTCCAAGCTTTGGCTCCTAGTTATGAACAAGATTGTTCGCTTATAGAGAGTACAAAATATGGCTACCAAAAATGGTTAATGACATAGGCAACCTGGCATATGAGGAAAGATTGAAGAAATTGAACATGTTTTCACTTAGATATAGAGAGTTGAGAGGAGTACTCATTGAGGTCTTTAAATTTGTTCATGGTCAGGAGGATAGATATCCTTCTCACTGTCAACCAGGTTTTATATGCATTTTCATCTCTTGGAAACATATGCATGTTGGTTGACAATCTCTTCTTTCCATATCTTTCTTCCAGATGATAAAGACACACCACAACAGAACACTATGCAATACAACTACAACCAAAACGCACGTACATCGAACACACGGTGTGACAGACATAAAACCAAGCATAAAACAACCTACGAGGAAGCTATGTAAACAGCTGCGCTATTTATGACTCAACTGCGCCACCTAAGAATTTGAGAAAATGTGTGCCCCTAAAACGCTGCATTCGTGATGGTCGTCCCCTAATTCGCAGCCTAACTGAGGATGATAAAATAACAGCTCAACACGATTTCAAAAGCACAGACGTGATATTGTATGATTTAGAAAGTGAGTTGAATTGAAAATATTTCCATTTTAAAATGCATGAAGCCATTAAAACGGCCAAAAAGTTGTATCCCAGATGACGCCATTTGTACCATTCGAGCCGACACGCAGGAAGGCATGGGGATGACAGGGGCCTGAGTAAAACTAATGAAGATAAGGAGCTTGATATGTAGAAGGGGCATTCCACGTCAAATCGCACACGAATTGGCTATTTTGAACCCGACCCCCTCCGATTTTGATGAAAATTGATACACCTGTAGTGCCAAGTGAATGAACCTCACACGCAAACTTTCAGCCCTGGGTGACCTCTGGGGTCAGATTTAGAGGTCATCCTAGGTCGCCTATTTTTACCGACTTGACAACAACCAAATGCATATATCTTAGATGTTAATTAACTTAGCGGAACGACATTGATGTTAAAGTGCGTAGAAACCCTTGGCCATTCAGAAATATGGCAAAAGTTGCACGTTACCTCTCCGTGACCCTTAACCTAACGAGGTCAAAGTATAAAAATGCATTTTTCTATATGTTTGCCTGCCCTAATTCGACTAAACCTAGCTGAATTAATGGTCGTGATATTATCTAAGAACCTACAAAAAAGAAAGGCGGATACTCTAAAACGTTTTGCGATATATCGGCCTTTGAGTAGGTATTGTCATAGGACCAAATCCAAGCATGCCCCGGGGCTATTTACCATATCATCGATGATAACTCTGGTTCCTTGGTCCGATTATCGTCAAATTTGGTGGGCAAATCATCGGTGGCAAGCTGAACTATTTTCCAGATTTTCAAGTTAACCTGACCTCACATGACCTGGTAGTGACCTCTCCATTACAAGCCAACAGGGAAACAAAAATATTTTCCTGAACCAAAAAACGCTGAATTTGGCTCGTATAGACTATATTACCTAGTTTTAGGTTAGGCTACTCCAAACGAGCCAAGTTTGATTTTGAACAAGTGTCCTCTGCAAGGTCACGTGAAGTCACTATCAGGTCATGTCACACTTTCGTCAATAACTTTATATAGAATCAAGATATAGAAATAATTTGAATGCCACCGAGATCCTCTGGTTAATCATGATGTATAATATGATCTAGCTAGGTCATCACTTGACCTCGGTTTAGGGTGACCTGGAGGTCAACTGGGGTCAGGATCAAAGGTTCAGCTAGATAAGTCATGTGATACATCAATCAACACGGCCTGACGAGGAAAATACGATTGTAGCAAAATTATATTTCTATCTTTATTTTGGCAAAAGTTATTCGCAAAAAATATGTTTCCTCGGTTTTTATAGCCTGAATATATTGTTTCAGCTCGCGTACGTTTCGTACTAACATTTTATCGGGAGGGCCAGTAAATTTCCCTGAGATGCAAATAGCCGCGACCATAAAACAAGTTGAACAGCAGTACAGTATATCCACGAAGAACTACCAACTTTTTTCGCCACAAGTACCTCACAAGTCTCGCTGCCGGAAAACCATCTCACAACCACCATACCATTACGTGGAGACGGAGTAACACGATGGACATTCCTTGTTCCCGGTATTGTGCGAGCAGCTGCGAATCTGTCATTCAACGCTTTGGTTTCTTTGACCCACTCGGTTTTGGGAAAATACTCCACGCACGTGCCGGTGGCATGGTTTTTTACAAACTGATAAAACTGGTCCGGGGTCTCAATCAGAGTTCCTTGCAGACTTGCCTTTTTAGCTAACCTTTTCAACGTCCCACCAATGCCACCACACGGTCCCTTTCCGTGAGCGGTTGCGAAGAAATGCCACTCGGCGTCTATCCCAAAGTCGACGGAATGCTCTGCCAAATTTAGGAAATTCTTACACAATTTTTGTATTGCGAGGCAGCCCCATCTGAAAAATAAAATATTTTCTTGGGGCGCTGGCCTAATTCTGCTTCCAGGCGCTCAATGAGTTTTCCTTGAAACAGGTGGACAGCCACAGTATCATGCGTCAGGCAGTCGGAAATGGCAGAGTAAGAAAAATGTTTGAGGTCCCCTGCGTTGTTTCGCCAATAAGCCACAAACGGATGGATTGTCACCTGCAGTTTGTTCCAGTGATGGGACTGTACCTCATCCTGTGTAACCATAGCGTAGTTTTCGGAAAAATCTCCAATAACAATTACCTCTGCAGGAGCTAGTGTTTCCTTTAGGCCTTTCAGATAATTGCCTTGGGCACGGGCGACAAAATCATGCTTTACAAGTATTTCCAGCTGCTCGCAAAATGATCGCACAAAATCTTCAGAAGTTTGCGTAACCACCTCTAAGGTGGGCCTATCAGTATTAGTCCACTTTCGGTACTCAATGTTATCGATTTCTCGGTTATCATACTCAGCCAAAATTTGTTCGCCGAATTCCGACACTTTTGGGCATTCTTCACATTTACGCTCTTTACAAAGCAACGATGGCGGGTTACACTGAACCCGAGCCAAACAATAATGATAGGATGCCAGCTGAACCCCATTCACAGTGATGTCGCTTACCTTGCCACCAGCCATCATTAACTTCACGTTCTCATGATGCACGCATACGCACACACAATGGGTAACGCTCGCACCTGCCAGTACACATTCCCCAGGACGTAGCTCCGCAAATTTGGAAAAACCTATTTTTTGTTGCGGGTACAGATCCTTAAAACACCGATAGGCCACTTTTAGGTTGCAGAGAATAAGGCGTTTCTGTACTCGCTCCCTTTTGCCTGTAATTTTGCTCCGGACAGAAACGAAGTCTTTAGTTCCAGGCATTGCACGACTCACGTCTTCGCTTCTGTAGAAGTCCCTCACTAGTTCTGCAGTCTCACTTTTAAACACTTTTCCAGGCCTCGGATTCGGAACCGAGAGGCACCCTGACGCTTCTTGCAAGCGTTTGGCGCACCTTGCTTGACGGTGCGACGCACCAAACTCTTCCATCAGCTTGCGAATTGTCCATGAACTTGGCGCTACCGTCAATATTTATATTTTTTTCACTTGGTTTATCAGTGGTTCTGAATTTCTGTCGCAGCTGCTCCATCATTTCTTCAAAACTTTTTGCTTTCTGTTTTTCGTCTTCGTCAGTGCAAGGGACGGACTCTGTATCGATACTTGAAACTCGTTTCTGGAAAGCCGCTGTGATTTTGGACATCTTCGTCCGTCTGTACTTCTTTGAAGTTCGTAGCCGTTTCCGCTTGATTGGGTTCTCACCAAGTGCCTGTGCGGACTGGTCTATGGCATCTACTGCTTGGTCTACATCTGTAGAATCGGTATTTGAAGGTGCTGCCTCTGCTTGGAGAGATCCGTTACTGTCATCGGCCGTCTGAAGCACTGATGTTCCCGGTTCCGCTGGTGGCTGCTGGGGCTCCCGCTGTTCGACTGGATCTGACGGTCTTCTCTTCGAAAGCGCCAGTCGGCAGGAAGTGCAAAAGTATTTGCTCCGATCTAAGTCGAGATCCGGATTTTGTTCGATCCATTTTGTAATCACCGGTCTACAGCCATGTTTTACAGTTTTACCCCTGTGTCGAAGTAAGGGATCACAGCACTTCGTCCATCTTTCACTTCGCCGCTCGTATCCAGACGCCTTGCCCATTTCGACCTCCGACTTCCAGGGAATCACAACAAACACTGAGCATGGCCGACTTTGCCACAGACCACCACCCACACCTCCATTGTGTCGTTATCTTTCTAAAGGCTTATCTACTGTTGTCAATACACGCACATCCACCTCCCCTCTCACAAGCGGCGCGTGTAATCTCTCCCTCGCCGCCCGTTCCTTATCACGCCGCGAACGCATGACGCCCCCCCCCGCAACCGACGTTAGGGTGCAGCATTTTCATTTCTTGGTCACCGGTCCAGTGTCGGCCTCACCTGCAAAAGTGCCACAAATAGTTAGTTGAAAATTACTGGCATGAATATTCACGTAAGTTGCAATATTGCATGTATTTAGGCAATACAAACTTCCCAAGGTCATGTTAGTTCATGTGAGGTCATGTCAACCTGAAAATCTGGAAAATAGTTCAGTTTGCCACCAATGACTTGCGCACCAAATTTGACGATAATCGGACGAAGGTAATCAGAGTTATCATCGATGATATGGTAAATAGCCTCGGGGCATGCATCCATTTGGTCCTATGACAATACTCAAAGGCCGATATCTCAAAAGTTTTCAAATCTCCGCCTTTCTGTTTTGCAGATTCTTAGATAATTTCACGGCCATTAATATAGTACAGTTTAGTCGAATTAGGGGCAGGCAAACATATATAAAAATATATTTGTATACTTTGACCTGGTTAGGTCAAAGGTCACAGGGAGGATACGTGCAACTTTTGCCATATTTCTGAATGGCCCAGGGCTTCTGCGTACTTTGACACCAATTTAATTCCGCTAAGTTAAATAACACCTGAGATATTTGCAATTTATTGATGTCAAGTCGGTCAAAAATCATGACCTAGGATGACCTCTAGATCTGACCCCAGAGGTCATTCTGGGCTAAAAGTTGGCGTGTGGGGTTCTTTCACTTGGTACTACAGGTGTACCAATTTTCATCAAAATCGGAGGGATTCGGGGAATTTCTTGTGCGATTTGATGTGGTATTGTTACCCAGAAGTGAAATGAACTTCTGAGTATTGTTTATCCCTGAGGTGATAATATAGTGTCAGTTAACAGAGTGAAATGTGTCAGCCATCATGGCCCATGCTGCCTGGGTAGCGCCTCCCAACGAAAATCATGGTATGATAATTGGGCTGCATTCGAAACCACACCACCTGTTATATTCCAACACCGGAAGTAGGCATCTAAGGGAAGTCCAGGCAAATTCAACCAATTTTTATTTTAGAGGGCCTTGATCACATGTGGTGAAACATATTGATTGTTCATTCCTATGATCTGAAAGGGTGATCTTTTTGGTATCAATGAGTGGGACGCAATTATAAATAATATATGATTCGGGTTATTTTGACGTATTGGCCTCGTCTCACTTACTCCAGGGCCTGGGGTAAGTTGAATCATATACGTAATGACACGTACTATGCTTCAACCGATATTTTCACGACCTGTTTTCTAGTATTGTCACAGCATAGCTCACAGCGCAACAATCCGCTGAACGCCAATAGGGTCAACAACAATTTTATGTGAATTCAAGTCATGCTTCACGAGAAAAAAAAACATCAGCAACAAACAACACACGAATAGACCACGGCTCAACGGTGGCTCATCTTACTCCGGCAGCGATTGTTCAACAAGCTCATACCTACCTGACTTCAAATATAATATTGCTGCCAGTCTCCTGATCATTCCACTCCAAAGTGTCTTGGATGGATTCCAAGATGAAAAGCGTACCTTCGATTGAGTGCTATGTTCTGAAACCTATCTGTTACGAATGAAGAAAATGACAAACATTTTCCAGTCAAATAAAAATACTCAACACATTTTCCTTCAAGAGTCACTAGATAGCTACTGCTACCTGTCCCCTGTCCAATACAAAATAAGACTTTATTCGAAGTGTCGGCGGGTGGCTCGGTTGGTTATTTGGGCTTACGGGCGCATCGACTGTGTTGGTCATATAGCGCTCAGGCGGGTGGCTTGGGATTGTCATGACACAATGGGAGGTAAGTTAATGGGGGTGGCTCAACTTATCTGGATACTCAATTAACCATATTTTCCCGTACATCAGGACTCGGGTGACCTGAAAACATAACCAACATAGGCAGGGCAATCATTAGTGACAACTAAGGATACTTTGGTGGCCCACCTCCCCCACAAATCAACTCCCCCACGGACCAACTCCCCCACGGACCAACTCCCCATGGACCAATTCCCCCGCGGACCAACTCCCCCGCGAACCAACTCCACCGCGGACCAACTCCCCCACGGACCAACTCCCCTACGGACCAACTCCCCCACGGACCAACTCCCCCACGGACCAACTCCACACGGACCAACTCCCCACGGACCAACTCCCGCATTGACCGACTTCCCCACGGACCAACTCCCGCATTGACCGACTTCCCCATGGACCAACTCCCCCACGGACCAGCTCACCCACGGACCAACTCTCCCACGGACCAACTCACCACGGACCAACTCACCCACGGACCAACTCTTCCACGGACCAACTCCCCCCGGACCAACTCACCCACGGACCAACTCCCCCACGGACCAACTCCACCGCGGACCAACTCCCCCACGCCGTCCCTGCGGAATCGATGAGCCTCTTCCCGTTTCCCCACCATCGGCCATTTCCTCATAGCTCTGCTAACTGTGGCTGTCACGAAGCCAAAGCGGCCATGAATATCATGAAAAGGACGGAAGTACCTGAAGGAGTCAGCACATCCTACAGCTGTGTCATCCACTGGTTCGAGGGTTCTCAGAACATGAGTGGCTACCGCCCGGAACCATCCGCCTCATGTCAGCTTGTCACGTCTTCTTCGCCGGGGACGTCTTACTAGTGAGGTCATTCTGAACATCCCACCGTGAAGTGGCGACTAATTACAGTGGAGCTGGATATTACATCAACATGCTTGCTTCCCGTAACGACAAATATGGCAGCGAAAAGTAAGCCAAGTGTACATGGTGTTCAATTAATTAAAGCTACCAGGAAGCTACAGTTTCATGGGTCACCGTTAATTGTTGCGGTGTTTGTATATTCCTGCCTACACCCCGTCATCAGCAGTTGAATCTGGCAGCGATGCTACGATGGCGGGAATTGTGGAAACCACTGTCCATCAACCTGCAACGCCAGAGAGTACCGAGCAGCTCAACATCCGACTGGCGACACCGCGTCAACTGTCCCCACCAGACTTCATTGTCCTCTGTCCACCAGACTGGCAAACACCGTTCACTGTCCACCAGACTGCAATATCCACTATCCACCAGACTGCATTGTCCACTGCTCACCAGACTGCAGCATCCACTTTGCACCAGACTGGTGAACACTGCGTCCACTGTGCACCAGACTGGCGGACACCGCGTCCACTGTCCACCAGACTGCACTATCCACTATCCACCAGACTGCATTGTCCACTGCTCACCAGACTGCAGCGTCCACTGTGCACCAGACTGGTGAACACTGCGTCCACTGTGCACCAGACTGGCGGACACCGCGTCCACTGTCCACCAGACTGCACTATCCACTATCCACCAGACTGCATTGTCCACTGCTCACCAGACTGCAGCATCCACTGTGCACCAGACTGGTGAACACTGCGTCCACTGTGCACCAGACTGGTGAACACTGCGTCCACTGTCCACCAGACTGGCGGACACCGCGTCCACTGTCCACCAGACTGCAGCGCCGGAGAGTACTGAACAGCTCAATATCCGACTGGTAGACACAGCGTCCACCAAACTGCAGCGTCCACTGACCACCAGACTGCAGCGCTGGAGAGTACCGAACAGCTCAGTATCCGACTGGTGGACACAGCGTCCACTGTCCACCAAACTGCAGCGTCCACTGACCACCAGACTGCAGCGTCTATTGTCCACCAGACTGTAGCGTTCACTGTCCACCAGACTACAGCGTCCACTGTCCACCAGACTGCAGCGTCCATTGTCCACCAGACTGCAACGTCCACTGTCCACCAGACTGCAACGTCCACTGTTCACCAGATCAGCGAGCGCACCAGGCGACAAGCAGATCAGCCGTTGACCGTGCCTCACTGGGTTGTCGACAAGACCCAACCTGAACTAAGCGACTTGGCCCAAATTGACCAAGCATGACCTTGCTTAAAACGCGCCCTGGAGGGCCTCTGAAGATTACTCGCACTGGAGGGGGAGGACGGATTCCGCCCCCTTAAGATCTCGGCTCGTATTGAAGCTGGAGCAACACAATTCCCAGTGTTGATGGACACGGTGGTGATCTCTATTGCGTGAAAATTTCATGACCTTAGGTCAATATCTTCAAGGTCAAATGAGGTCAAAATGCCAGAAATTATGGTTTTGCGTGACTTGACTTGTCATTGTTATGGATCGCTGTGAATGTGTTTAAATGCTCCACAGTGGACATCAGTGATGCTTAGAACATTACTAGTGATGCAATGCAGATGTCAGTTCCGGAATTTGACCTCAGGTCACCTATGTCATTACTTGCTCCAGTTACCGGAACCGGGCCGCCCACCCGACTGCTCCGTTGGGAGGCTCCGCGCAAACGCCTTCGCAAAGAAAGGAGTGAAGTGCACGAATAAAGTATGGAAAGGTTTAGGTACACAATGACAAACAATAGTTTTCAGGACGTGTAGAGAGTAACATGCAAAGTGACATCAAACGCATGACAGTCATTTACATGTATGACAACATTCCAGTCCACCAAGTTTGGTTCAATTATCCTGTCATGAACTTAACCTGACTTAACCTCTGTGACTTTGAATCTATATAGCAATACAGCACACATCAAAGAAATCGCTAGTATTGCTAAGCACACTTCCCTTTTGCTAATATACGGAAAGCGCATCAGCGCCGATATTTGTGGTCCGGCGCTGCGATTTTTATTTATTTATTTAGCGGTCACTAACTCGAACCATTTTCGGCCGATTTCCGTTTTTCTTATCTTAGGCACTGCGCCGGTTATTCCTAAGCAGATACACAAAAATGGCGTATATCGACGGGTAAAATCTGGAGTTATGTCGAAAAACCGGAGGGGTGGGCGGATTTCTCCCCTCCTCCAGGGCTCATTGAACAGCGTAACTTGACCTATAATTACCTAACATATCCTTACCAAAAGCTGAAAGACTTCACTGATTCATGTACTCCAATTCTACTTGATTTTATCGCAGCGGCCCAATCTCATCACATCCCGACACGACTCTACCCTACCGGACAACGAAGAAATCTAATGCATCCAGTTGAGCTGCAGTTCTTCCCTCATAGTGCATCCCAAGAGACTGCTCTGACTCTGATTGAAGCTGGTTTCTACAGTTTCCAGTACACCGGGCCATAGTGGTGGAAACACTACAGTTTCCACCACCATGGCCCGGTACGCCACGCTGAACCAAGCGACCTTCCGGGGTTGACCAGACATGACCCGACACCGCTGACCGAATCCCCATTGACACTGCTGGTTTCTCATCCGGACGGATGTCGCTGGACACTCCTGGCCCCTACCTGACCGGATCTCATTGGATCCTTCTAGATCCCACATGACCGGACTCCGGACACTGTTAGATCCTATCCGACCAATGTCCACTGCACACATCTGGATCCTTCTGGATCCCAAAGTTCTAGTCGACCTCCTCTTCATCCCATAGGTCCCACCGGATCCCATTGGGTCCTATTAGATTCTACCATACGCGGTTACGATCCAGCTCAGCTCAGCGGGGCTCTCTAGATCCAACCGAAACCAACAGACCCGAAAATATCCGGAGGAACCCACTGTCCAGCCAGACATTCTCTAGATCAAATTCCGCCACCCAGAAATTTCACCGGATCCAACTGGATCATATCCGACCGACCAAACGTGGCTGGATCCTGCTGGACTCCAGTAGACCTTCATTGCTCCAGCTGTTTGCTTGGATCCAGCGAGATCAAGCCGGATATACCGGGCACCGTTTGGATCCAGTCAGGTCCGGTGAGGCGCGTCAAGTACCAGGTAGGACTTGGTGAAGTGTGGTAGGGCTCAGCAGGACTCAGCCAAGTTGTTGAGGTCCGATGTTATTCAATATCATTCAGCAATTTTTCCATCGGCCCAATGGAATCCAGTCGCACGTGCTAGGGTCCAAGTTGACCCAGTTGGATCCGGTGGTGTGCGTCAGTGTTCGAGGAGAAGTACGCGGGCTCGTCGTGCTAAACTCCGACCACGTGCCACACTGATCTCCAGTTATTTATCTCAATTTCTGGAGGCGTCCTGACCAGAGCATGCAATAGATTCAGATTCCTCGATTCAATTCAAATCGGATTCGAGGAGGTGAACCAATGTCTATTCGAAATGTATGCACAGGCAGAATGGCAATTTACATCCAATCTAGTCTGCAAGTTTTGTTTGTTGCAACAAGCAGATCAACCACATGGCCTCGAGATTCCTACTCATGTTCAAATCCGGAAGTATTGTGAAAATTAAACCGAATCCTGTCCAAGTCCAATCTGATCCGAAAATATGCACGCACCATTCAATCCATGTTACGCATTCAAATCCTGAGGCCGTCCAGCCTTCCGCCCGGAACCTCCAGCCCCGGCCATATCATGTGAAATATTCCTGAATTCACCTTCAATTAACACCCACTTCCGAGTTGATCATTTTCGCAGCTTCCGTGCACATTCTGGCCAATGGGCGGTGGGCGAAGGCGGCGGCCGGGTGACCTTGACATGTGGAGGTCGACCAGCGTTGGCCGGCAGACTGCGCGGCTGACACCGAGTCCCTGCACGTACCGACCGCCGCACGGCGCTGAGCAGCCTGCAGCGGGCAGGACGTGCTGAAGGCGCTGCAGTCGCGCCTGCCGCCCAGCTGACGAGTGGTGGGCGGGCGGCCGGGTAAGTCGCCGAGTCAGTGAGCAGACCAGTGGGCGGGTAAGAAGGCCGGGTAAGTCGGCGAGTCAGTGAGCAGACCAGTGGGCGGGTGAGAAGGCCGGGTAGGCCGGCGAGTCAGTGAGCAGACCAGTGGGTGGGTGAGAAGGCCGGGTAAGTCGGCGAGTCAGTGAGCAGACCAGTGGGCGGGTGAGAAGGCCGGGTAAGTCGGCGAGTCAGTGAGCAGACCAGTGGGCGGGTGAGAAGGCCGGGTAAGTCGGCGAGTCAGTGAGCAGACCAGTGAGCGGGTGAGAAAGCCGACAGTCAGCGACTCCCTGTCTAAGATGATTCATCGATGGATGAGCGAGCGAGTAAGTGAGCAAGCATGATATATTAGCATTTGAGACAACCATGATAACTTGGGGATTTACTCACCAGTAATGTAGTTGAATACTCGTTGAGAATACTTATTATTTTGAAGGAAAACTAAATTTTGATGGTCTGCATGAACAATTGGACATTTGAAAACAATGCACTTGAATGACTCGCATTACATTTGCAAATGTATGCACACTTTTGGAAATGCGAAACTAACCCAAAATATTTTTTTTTGTAACGCGTGCCAAATCAACCATCGGCGACAAAAATAGGTATCCTAGAGGACTTCTAGATCGTTCATAATCAACGAACACATAGGTTGAGTTAATTACATGCAGGGAATGCAGTACGCTAGGATGCATCATTTAGCCGTGCAATTTTATCGTCCTGTATCTACTCTATCCATATGAAAATAATATAATTCGCTTCCGATAAGAAAAACTTGCATAAAGGGCTTACGAACATGACAATACCTCTTACGAGTGACCATCCAATTTTCCTAAAACGATTTTCCTTCTGTAACAATTTTGTGTTGCTTTTTGTTTGTTTTCTTTTGTCTCGAGAAGCATCAGTTTCGGGGCATCGGTTGCATTATTTGACGCAGACTCACAATTATAAATTTCGGAATTAGTTTCCAGATAAAATGATGTGGAAAAGATCGCTTTTTGAAAAAATAGTGGTAGAAGTCCGGCCACTTGAAAACTTCGGAATAGTATGGGCACTGTACACCTGACATGCATTCGAACTGCTTAGTTATCCTGTCCCCCCCCCCACACACATGCTTTTACACATTCCCTCGCCAATAGTGAATATGTTAGCGATGTCTGTGATGAGATCATATTCATGAGCATCGACATAGAAAGTCTGACCTTACAGCCCTGCATGATTAGATTACCGCTGTTGCGCTCTCCAGTAGAAAGTGAGGTGCAGACTTGCATACCACATCCTAGGTAATGCAGGTGGAGAACGAATATATATCGGGTAGAGAACGAGCCCAAGATCACGCATTTCGCATCATATTCGGGCTAAAGAAGTCATGGCTTCTCTGCCGTTTTCAGCATTTCCACAATTGGACATCAGATGTTTCTTCCCGATTCCCGAGTGAATGTGGATGGGTTGGAAGCTGATCCGGAATTGCTGGTGATAGACTGTGGAGGTCTGTGTCTTGAGAGAGAGTAAATATTTGTAGTTGATGTATTGGCTGATCACAGCTCAGCATTCGAAACGGTCAGTTCGACAATGCCATAACTATTGGTGTTCGTACGTGTGGAAGCACGAGCTGAAGGCAACGGCGAAGCCCTGCCTTCCGAGTACACCGGCAGCGACATGCCTCCACGAGCCTCCTCATGCCTCCGTTTCTGCACCGTGCGGAACAGAAAACAGCTGACCACAATGCACGGAAATTGCTACCACCACCACCACTACAGGCGATTTTGTGTCGAGGATCTGGAGAGAATGGAGAAAGCTGGAGAGAGATTGATAGAAATGGAGAGATATGAAGGGAGACTGGCTGCACCAAACAATTTAAGCATGATGATTACCGACGAAGTAAGTACTTCGGACGCCTCAAGGGACATCCTTTATGATTTTTTTCTCCAACGGCATGTTTCAAGGAGATACATGAGAAAACAACATAATTTATCCAAATACTGGTGGCCCTTAGCGCAGACATTTATAATAATTATGCTGGTATTTAGCTTTCTTTTGCGGGAGTAGAGTTCATTGCCACAGCCCGCTCATGGCATACTGGATCATGCATACTGCATGTTGGGCATGCTGTAGTGCACCTCCATTATTTTGATTTTGTGAGCCATTTGCAGGTATCAGTTGCGTAACTAGGGCCATCACTGACCGATAGACGGCGGCGTGTGTGGCCTCAGTCAAGTGTCTGCAGTCTGCAGGTTGCATACGTTATTGCTACGTGCCTGACGTTCACGTGCTGCTTACGTCACTGTGACCGACCTTCACACTCACGTGCTGCGTACGTCACTGTGACCGACCTTCACACTCACGTGCTGCGTACGTCACTGTGACCGACCTTCACACTCACGTGCTGCGTACGTCACCGTGACCGACCTTTACACTCACGTGCTGCGTACGTCACTGTGACCGACCTTCACACTCACGGGCTGCGTACGTCACTGTGACCGACCTTCACACTCACGGGCTGCGTACGTCACTGTGACCGACCTCAGGCTGCGTACGTCACTATGACTGACCTCAGGCTGCGTACGTCACTATGACCGACCTCAGGCTGCGTACGTCACTATGACCGACCTCAGGCCGCGTGCGTCACTGTGACCGATCTCCTCAGGCAGTGTACGTCACTGTAACCGATCTCCTCAAGCTGTGTACGTGACTGTAGCCGATCTCCTCAGACTGCGTGCGTCACTGTGACCGATCTCCTCAGGCTGCGTACGTCACTATGACCGACCTCAGGCTGCGTAATTCACCGTGACCGATCTCGTCAGGCTGTGTACGTCACTATGGCCGACCTCAGGCTGCGTAATTCACCGTGACCGATCTCCTGAGGCTGTGTACGTCACTGTGGTGCTATCGACCTTCACAGGCTGCGTACGCTACTTCGGCTTTACGGACCTATACAGGCTGCGTACAAAGAGGTGGACCACGGAGGTGGGGTGGACCACGGAGGTGGGGTGGACCACGGAGATGGGGTGGATCACGGAGATGGGGTGGATGACGGAAATTATTCTTATTCGCACCCGGGTCTAATGGCAAAATGGTCATGCAACTTGGGATAAAAGAATGTATGATTTCCTCGCACTAACAATAAGTCCATGGTGCGTCGGTTCTCTAACATTTAATACACTTTAGCGTTGCCCGGCTAATACCGGTCAGTCGCTAACACCGGCCAGTCGCTAACACCGCCAGTCGTTAACACCGGCCAGTCGCTAGCACCAGCCAGTCGCTAGCACCGGCCAATCACTAGCATTGGCCAGTCGCTAACACCGGCCAGTCGCTAACACCAGCCAGCGGCTAATACCGGACAGTCGCTAACACCGGCCAGTCGCTAACACCGGCCAGTCGCTAACACCGGCCAGTCCCAAACACCGGTCAGTCGCTAACACCGGTCAGTCGTTAACACCGGTCAGTCGCTAACGCCGGCCAGTCGCTAACGCCGGCCAGTCGCTAACACCGGCCAGTCGCTAGCACCGGCCAATCACTAGCACTGGCCAGTCGCTAACACCGGCCAGTCGCTAACACCGCCAGTCGCTAACACCGGCCAGTCGCTAGCACCAGCCAGTCGCTAGCACCGGCCAATCACTAGCATTGGCCAGTCGCTAACACCGGCCAGTCGCTAACACCGCCAGTCGCTAACACCGGCCAGTCGCTAGCACCAGCCAGCGGCTAATACCGGACAGTCGCTAACACCGGCCAGTCGCTAACACCGGCCAGTCGCTAACACTGGTCAGTCGCTAACACCGGCCAGTCGCTAACGTCGATCAATCGCTAACACCTGCCAGTCCAAAACACCGGTTCGTCGCTAACACCGGCCAGTCGCTAACATCGACCAATCGCTAACACCGGCCAGTCGCTAACACCGGCCAGTCGCTAACACCGGCCAGTCGCTAACACCGGCCAGTCGCTAACACCAGCCAGCGACCAATACCGGCCAGGCGTTAACACCAGCCAGTCGCTAACACCGGCCAGTCGCCAACACCGACCAATCGCTAACACCGACCAGTCGCTAACACCGGCCAGTCGCTAACACCGGCCAGTCCCAAACACCGGTCAGTTGCTAACACTGGCCAGTCGCTAACACCGGCCAGTCGCTAGCACCGGCCAGTCGCTAGCACTGGCCAGTCGCTAGCACCGGCCAGTCGCTAGCACTGGCCAGTCGCTAACACTGGCCAGTCGCTAACACCGGCCAGTCGCTAACACCAGGCAGCGGCCAATACCGGCCAGCCGTTAACACCTGCCAGTCTAAAACACCGGTCAGTCGCTAACACCGGCCAGTCGCTAACATCGACCAATCGCTAACACCGGTCAGTCGCTAACACCGGCCAGTCGCTAACACCGGCCAGTCGCTAACATCGACCAATCGCTAACAGCGGTCAGTCGCTAACACCGGCCGGTCGCTAACGTCGATCAATCGCTAACACCGGCTAGTCGCTAACACCGGCCAGTCGCCAACACCGGCCAGTAACATAACACCGGTTAATACCTTGCTTCATAGGCTGTGCACCCCTTGACTAGAGACCCGAATTGCATCAGTTGTTATCACAATTTATGTACGTTTGGTGCAGGAGATTTTTGAAACAACACTGCTCGGTTTTTGTCCTTTTTCACTGATTGGATGCAAGGAGGAAGGATCCGGCTTGGCATATTTGCACGTGTCATCAAGGCAATCGTGTGCTTTGTGTACCCACCATGGTTGTGTTTTTATATTTTGTGTGTTGTTTTGGTGTTTGTGCACCGACTCACATGGAGAAGGTATCTTGTGGAGTGCAAGCGCGGAACTTTTCCAAGCATATTGGTGGGGCCTGGGGCGTTTAAATACCGTTCACTCCGGTCGACACCCAAAGGCTCCATGTCGCACCTAACTACGGACCTTGCCCCTGTGAAGATCCGTTCTTGAATCTGCCTTTATCTTCGATACAATTGAAGCCTCCCCTGTGCGGTCTTAATCATGAAGTTTCACCCACGAAATTTGAATATTTATAGCGAGCATATCGATGGCAATAATGATACGGCACAATATCAAAGAAAGCATTGTATGTGTGTCAGTATATACCCAAAACATGGATAACTAGGCACAAGCAAACGGAGAAAATATCATTTTTCCTTCGCTCACGAGTTGAAAGCAGCAACACTTTTTATTCTCTTTCTAGATGTTAATTGTTGTGCTGCTGCATGTGCAAACATGTTGGTGCATATGATGTAAACAGGTCGACAGCACCACTTCTACAGCAAGCCACAGTTCTGAATCCAACAAAATGTCGGCATACAGCTCTCCTGTGACTCCTTTCTGGGCTACTGCAGCAACGGCAGGTCTGTTGTCTTACATCTGCAGCTGATACTTCTGTGACTGCATACATGTTGCAACTGTTGCATAGATGTGGAAAATGCATGTTATGTGAAAAAAAATAAATGCAAAAAATGCATGTTGCACCACTGGCTGTGGTGCAACCTTCGCCAACGTGCCAACGTGGTGCAACCTTTGTGGTGTAACCTTCGCCAACATTTTTCTTCGCCGAAAATTGAATTGATGTTGAGTTTCGTACCAAGAATACTTATCTCCATGAGCGTGGAGCGAGCGGTCGTGTATTGTCCTTTACTCAGCGCAAAGTAGTATCCCATGCTCGGCGTGATGTAGTGTCCCATTCCCGGCGTGCTGTGGTGTCCCATGCCCGGCGTGCTGTGTTGTCCTATGACAGGCATGATGTAGCATACTATGCCCAGCTTGCTGTCGTGTCTTACACCTGGCGTGCTGCATTGCCCTGTGACCGGCGTGCGTTGTGGTGTCCTGCACCTGACGTGCGTTGTAGTGTCCTGTACCTGGCGTGCGCTGTGGTGTCCTGTACCTGACGTGCGTTGTAGTGTCCTGTACCTGGCGTGCGCTGTGGTGCCCTGTACCTGACGTGCGCTGTGGTTTCCTGCACCTGACGTGCGTTGTAGTGTCCTGTACCTGGCGTGCGCTGTGGTGTCCTGTACCTGGCGTGCGCTGTGGTGTCCTGTACCTGGCGTGCGCTGTGGTGCCCTGTACCTGACGTGCGCTGTGGTGTCCTGCACCTGACGTGCGTTGTAGTGTCCTGTACCTGGCGTGCGCTGTGGTGTCCTGTACCTGACGTGCGTTGTAGTGTCCTGTACCTGGCGTGCGTTGTAGTGTCCTGTACCTGACGTGCGCCGTGGTGTCATGTACCTGACGTGAGTTGTAGTGTCCCGTACCTGACGTGCGTTGTAGTGTCCTGTACCTGGCGTGCGCTGTGGTGTCCTGTACCTGACGTGAATTGTAGTGTACTGTACCTGGCGTGCGCTGTGGTGTCCTGCACCTGGCGTGCGCTGTGGTGTCCTGTACCTGGCGTGCGCTGTGGTGTCCTGTACCTGCCGTGCGCTGTGGTGTCCTGTACCTGGCGTGCGTTGTAGTGTCCTGTACCTGGCGTGCGTTGTAGTGTCCTGTACCTGACGTGCGCTGTGGTGTCCTGTACCTGACGTGAGTTGTAGTGTCCTGTACCTGACGTGCGTTGTAGTGTCCTGTACCTGGCGTGCGCTGTGGTGTCCTGTACCTGGCGTGCGCTGTGGTGTCCTGTACCTGGCGTGCGTTGTAGTGTCCTGTACCTGACGTGCGTTGTAGTGTCCTGTACCTGGCGTGCGCTGTGGTTCCTGTACCTGACATGCGTTGTAGTGTACGTACCGGCGCACTTGGTGTCCTGCACCTGGCGTGCGTTGTGGTGTCCTGTACCTGACGTGCGCTGTGGTGTCCTGTACCTGACGTGAGTTGTAGTGTCCTGTACCTGACGTGCGTTGTAGTGTCCTGTACCTGGCGTGCGCTGTGGTGTCCTGCACCTGACGTGCGCTGTGGTGTCCTGTGACCGGCATGCACTGCAGTGCTCTGCATCTGGCATGCAGTAATGTCGTACATCTGACGACAGGGCCCGAGCCAGGAATAATGTTTTGTTTTGTTTCTTCTCGCCAGACAGCACACACGTTTTCAGACGTGAGCTGGTCTGCGTCCATTGACCTGCAGATACCCGCACGTGCCCGCCTCACTGAGACGGAGCCACCACTGGCCCGATGTGCACTGATTGCACGCGAGACACAGAACACGTGGAAGTCACGACTACACAAGCATCCCCGGAGCCACGCTGCGTCAGCTATGTGGGTTTTCACACCGATACCATCTCTCTGTGGTGCTCTGATGTAGGTCTGAGTTCTGATGTTTTGGCTGACGTTTTCCGGACAATGACGTCAGATAGCGATGACGGTGGGTCGACATCGCACATTGGCCAACACGACCAGGCCGCGAACTGAGAGCTGCTGCATTCTGGGATCGTGAAATCTGCAAGGTAGAGCACAGCTGACTTCGCTGTTCTTAGTTTCGATTTCGGAACAGAATGTGTGCGTGTGTGTGTGTATATATATATGTGTGTGTGTGTGTGTGTGTGTGTGTGTGTGTGTCGTGAAGAACAGCATAGCTTCAGGGCTTTTCCATCCAACATTCTGCTCGTGAGCTATCAAACATTCACAATCCATTGAAGCACAACGTTAGCACTCAAGGTATGTACCAAATATTGCGTTGGCAAGCACAATACCTGTATATTGCGATCAAGCTAATTTTGCATTCACAATTATTTATATTGCAACTGCTAAGAAGAGCGCACATGATGTTGCATCTTCCAAAAGTAGACAGCTCTCCGGTATTCTTCAGTTCGTTTTAGTGGAAGCCAATGGCAGCAAACATTCGACCGTGATATACACGAAGCCACGGAATTACGCTGTTATGAACACCCCGACCATCTGCCGGTGTTCGGATATTCACAACCCACCATGGAGTATGCATGTGCGAGATGCTGAGCACCCACTACACGCGAATATCAGAAGTTCGACTCTTTCCACGCTTCTTTTCTGCACTTTCCTCAGGTAAAATGTCACTGCGCAATCCAAATGTGACACTTATCTCCCCACAAAAAACAGCATACAATGACGCCCTATTTTGTGCGGTGCGGTGGCTCAGCTTCAAATCAGTTCCATGTACATACATATAAGGATGCATTCCTCTAATTTCTTGTCAACCTGAAGTTTATCTTAAACACAGGCTATTCAGTAACTTGATGCCAACCCATTGAAATGAGCGCGTGCTATTTGGGAACAAAGTGTACATTGAACCGTTCATCAGATATTAACATTGTAACTAACTAATGCATTCTTGAGCTCTATGAGAGGTATCGGTGTCTTCTTGCACGACAGTTTGCAACGTCGATCACGGTACCGGCGCACAGAGGATGCTTGTCTTTTACCTACAGACGTGATTATGCCTGACACGTTTCCTCAACCCTACCGACTGCGATTGGGAGTTCCGGGGACGGGGAAGGGGGACGGCGGTCGACCTCGGGCCGAGAACGTGTCAGTCACCGCAGTCACCGCAGTCACTGCAGTCGCTGTAGTCACTGCAGTCACTGCAGTCACTGCGGTAACTGCAGCCGCTGCAGTTACTATAGTCACTGCAGTCACTGTACTCACTGCAGTCACTGTAGTAACTGTACTCACTGTAGTTACTGCAGTCACTATAGTCACTGAAGTCACTGCAGTAGCTGCAGCAACTGCAATCACTATAGTCACTGCAGTCACCGTAATCACTGCAGTCACTGCAGTCACTGTAGTGACTGTAGTCACTACAGTTACTGCAATCACTATAGTCACTGCAGTCACCGTAATCACTGCAGTCACTGCAGTCACTGTAGTGAATGCAGCTACAGTCGGCGTCATCGTGATTATGACACACCGTCGCTATAAGGCGTCGCTATATCTGGAGGGATGTCTGAACGATGAAAGTTGGATGCAAGGCAGGATGCGGGATACTGGCGAGAGGTCCGATGCCGTGGGGATGGCATCTACGAGAGGTGACACCGTTGAGAGAACTCCTGCAAGGCGTGTGATACCATCGAAATGCGACATGCTTGAAACGCCTCATACCGTTGATTTATGAGGCCTGCGAGAGGTGAAATACCACCGGTCATGGGTGACGCCGCACTGGAAAACACTTTTACACTCCGAACGGGGTTGCGATAAATCGGCTCAAAATGAGTACCGTGAGGGGTGTACTGAGCCAAAATCTGGTGTCAACTCCCATCTCCACTACTGAATTGCGTACGGGAGTGCAAGGAATTGTGACACCCTTGTAGGATGTAAGCAGACCTTACTCGGGGTGTCGGTTATGGCAGCTAACACCCTATAGCAAAACAAGCTACTCCCGTTAGGAGTGTTGGTGACACCCCTTCTGAAACCTATGGCGCCGTCTCGGGTATAGCCATTCACTATAACACCCCATCGACTCAGGGTTCCATTGACACCAGATTTGTCATTATTTGCACCACCGAAGGGTGCTGATCTCGACAAGCAACTCCCTGCTGGGGTGTTACACTCGATTCTTATTTACCACGCCAGCTTTGGTCGTAGCCTATAGTTGCACCTACACATACTTATAGGTGCCTTTATAGATACCTGTTAATGCATATGCACACACATGATTTGCCGCTCCTGCGGTATGCTACTTATTCATGATACCATGATACCACGGAATGGTGTCATGGGCGCCGATTTTGCCACCATGTACCACACGTTTTGGATGCACTTATCGGATTCTCTCTTTGATGTGCAACACCAGCGTAAATGGATGTCTTAGAGCATAACTTCACGAAATACAAGGCTTCACTGTAGCTGTCGTTTCACATGTTATTAGTAGCCGTTAAAGACGTGACATTTTGGGCTTTTGAACTTCCCGCTCTGCAGTTGACCTGATCTATAGCACAAGGAAACATAGTTATGAGCTGTAAGCAATTCTTTGAAGGATTATAATGTCTTGCGATTCAACTCACCATTGTTCTCCATAATCATCTGCATACTTCGGACTGCAATCACTGTGAAGCTACTTCCCACCGTATAAAGTGTTCCTTTAACTGTGGGACGTAAAGTCTTCCTTGTTAAAGTTTTTCTTGAACAACACCTTAGCTGAGATTCTAACAGCCTCACATTTCTCTCACGTTGTCATTAAGCTATCTTCAGCTGCCAATTGACACTCTCCGACAGTTCCGTCACGGTTGAAAGCGGTTTGGCAGTGGCAATGACAATACCTGTGGCAGGTTTCTCCTCCGTACCCCATGGGTTGTTCCAACATATCTGTTTAGGGATAAAGCAGGCCAAGAGCGCGGCGTGGAAAACAACGGACAAAGAAGTTGCGTTATATATGAACTTGCTTTCAGCGTAAGTCCTCGGTGCCCCCGGTGTCTCGTTTAGGCCTGGGTAAGTAAACATTATGACCGAGCATATGTCCAAGTCCAGGATTGTTGTCTGCGAGTGACGTAGCGAATACGCAAGTTGCGATGATGTTTGATACCAAGGCATGCCAGTTTCTATAGTACATTTTTTAAATACCTTTGGCAAATAAACATAATATTGTGGTGCTCACAACTCCTCTTCAGTGACTTCGCTGGCCATCGCCAGGACATCATCCTCTGAAGTAGCGATGAGCGGCATATGTGGCAGATGACGCCGGTCATAAGTGTGCGGTACGCTATAACTGTACATCAAAAACATGTCATGTGACACTGGGACAAGTTCATCTGACCTGTTTTGTTGTTGTTGTTGTGTGGTCTGATTTGAACAGGGAAAATGAGAAAGTATGCTATGCTCAGAGAATATATATGCTTCTCATATTTGTATCAGTGTATGTGTCGCATGGAAACAACCGACGAACTTCCCTGCTACTATTATTCAGAAATCCATGTCGCCGTCACTGCAGGAATACTTACCACCGTAATCCATCAGAGTTTTACGTATAACGAGGGATGCTGGCAAGACAAACGAATGTTCACTTGCTCTTTGAGGAATTGGCGTGCCCAAGCTCAAGTATCCTACATAAAGAACGCGTTTAAAGTTGTGTGTTTGCGACGCCCAACTCCCCTGTGAGGGGTTAACAGCGTGCTTACAACACCCTGAGTTCTACAAAAAAGGCTACCGACACCATTGGCAGGCGTTTGAGGTCTTCAACCTTGGAGTGTTTGGGGGTGTTGAAATGTTTTTCAGCGCACGCTGTGGGGATGAGATGGCATGGAGGGGGCATATCGCGCCAAAACTTCATGCATTGTATCATTACGCCTATCACTATGCATCGAACAAATTGAACCAAAAGCAGCTCTCCACTTACTACTACCTAAAATCAACCAAGACGCTCATGCCATTGAGACATAACATCTGCGCGCATTGCCGTGTACAGCATGCAGCACGCTGACAATGTGTGTGAAACCGAGGATATTTGGTACGTACGAAAGGTAAGTACGTACTCAAATACTTCCAGAAGGCAAGTATTTATTACACAGTGATGAAAACCAAGTACATATCGCTACCGATAGAGGGTATGGAGCTGAGAGTATGTAACACCAACCAAATGTGTGACGCGACTCGAGCACTCGAGACGCGAGCGGACACGACTTGTTTTCCGCTGCACGGCAGATGGCCAGGTCAGGTGGGCGCTTCAAAGCTGCAAGTCATCATCACTGAGGGCCACACTAAAGCCGGCGACCCGACGCCGACCGAATGAACAGACAGGGGGTTTGCTGTCTAATGATGGAGTAGCAAAAAGGTCTTCTCTGATTTAGTTTGGGGTGCTGAAATGTTTTTTCTCTTCAGAGCACGCTAAGGAATGAGAGAGGGGGGGGGGTTGTTCCCATACTTAAACCAAATAATCGGCAACATTACCGACCGGAATCTCCTACATCGTCTTTGTGTACACGATTTGAAAAATGGTGAATACAAGATTGATATGGTTTTTAGTCTACTAATCAGCTAAATAACATTCAGTGTGCGTTTTGGAAACATCGTATTACGCTTGATCATGATTTGATTTTCGACTCGATTGTTCGTGCTGGATTTATGACACATCGTCACATAGTGACCATATTTTGTTTGACATCGAAGATGCCTTTGGTACTGCATGGCGCCATATCATTTGAGCAAATGACATGACTGGTGTTCGCGACCCCATGGGGGTCTTTTTAAAGAACTTTTTATCCGAGCGTTACTTTCGAGTACGTGTGACCGGAACCTTATCAAGCCGATTTTTCAAGCTGATGGTGTGCTGCAAGGCAGTGTGCTAAGTGTAGTATTATTCGCAATGTTCGTCAATGATATAAATAAAGAATTGCCACGATCACTCGGACGAACTCCCTTCGTTGACGACTTTTCCGTGTCGTGCTGCTCCAGTTGCATTTGCGGCGTGCAGAGGCAACTTCAACTGGCTGTTGGGAAGTTGGAAAAATGGTGTCACACCACTGGTTTCTGCTTTACTACTACGAAGACGGCAGCTGTTCACTTCTGTCGCCGTAGACAATGTTCTGATGCCGTCTTCAAGATATTTGAACGACCGGGATCTTTTCAACAGTCCGTACGATTTCTCGGGATTCGAATGGTCAGGTGGAGTACTTATAAGGAACACATTACACGGCTGAAGAACAGCTGTACCAAAGTACTTCAGCTCTTAAAAATAGTATCGCGCTGCACATATGGAACAGATCCACAATAGCGAGGGAGGTGGATCCACAACGACCACTAGACGTGATGCTACACGATGGTTACATGGTGGGCGCGATGGCTTTACACCGGCCCAAACGTACAACCACTGACACCTTCCATCGTGGCGCTGCTTAAAGGGAAATAGGCAAGGTTATCTGTAAAAAGAGCTCTTCAGACGTGAAATGCGCTTGGTTGGTTAATGTTGCCGTCAGCGCACCCACTACTCGATGACTTGCGTGTGCGGCCCGCCGGCACCAGAGCGGTTAGAGGCCGCGCGCAAATGGACGCGCTTTCGCCGCGTCGGCGCCGTACAACGCTCACGCACGACGGCGCCGACGCGCAACGAAGCGACGCACGGCCGTCACGTGACCAGCGGGAGTGTGCACGTGTCGGGATAACGGCGGCGGAAACGGGAGGCAACGGTCTCAACGGCCGTCACGTGACAGACGCTGTCCCGTGATATTGTACCAGCTGTCCCGGGCTGTTTAGATGCTGTCCCGGGTGTGGTAAAGCTGTCCCAGGCTGTCTAGACGCGGTCCCGGGATGTTGACCAGTCCCGGGCTGTTTAGATGCTGTCCCGGGATGTTGTACCAGGTGTCCCGGGCTGTCTAGACGCTGTCCCGTGATATTGCACCAGCTGTTCAGAGCTGTCTACACGTTGTCCCGGGATGTTATACCAGCTGCCCCGGGCTGTCAACCTGTCCCGGAATGCTGCACCAGCTGTCTCGTGCTGTCTAGACGATGTCCCGTGAAATTGTACCAGCTGTTCAGAGCTGTCTACACGTTGTCCCGGGATGTTATACCAGCTATCTCGGGTTGTCTAGACGCTGTCCCGGGCTGTTGCACCAGCTGTCCCGGGCTGTCTAGACGCTGTCCCGTGATATTGCACCAGCTGTTCAGAGCTGTCTACACGTTGTCCCGGGATGTTATACCAGCTGCCCCGGGCTGTTTAGACGCTGTCCCGGGATGCTGTACGAGTTGTTTTTGAGCATGCTGTACCATGCTGTTTTTTTCAGCAGCGCACCTGCACATGGCAAGCGACTGGCCGCGGTGTGGCCACACGCAGGCGAATCGGAGCGGCATAGAAGTCGCCGCGTGTTGTACACTTGTTGGACCAAGAGAGTTACCTTGCTGGGAAAATCGAAAGTGCTTAAGCTAAAGCTGTGATTGTTTACGGATACCTAAACACATTGGTTGAGCAAGGTGACAATTTTTCCTCAGTTATATTTTCTTAGATACAGAGCTGCTTTGTCAATTCCTAGTTATCCTAATGCATGCAAATAATTGTTAGAAACTTGTCTGAAACCTTAATGCATTGACATTGTCTAAGGATATTTATATTTCCTCAAGCCCTTGAGATTGTCTCCGGTCGTTGAGATTGTCTCCGTTGGTTGAGATTGTCTCCTACCATTGATATTGATTCCTGCCATTACGATTGCCTCCGGCCATTGCGCTTGTCTTCGGCCATTGAGATTGTCTCGGGCCATTGAGATTGACTCCGTGCATTGAGATTGTCTCCCGTCGTCAAAATTGTCTCCGATCATTCAAATTGTTTCAGGTCATAAGTGATTCAACATCGACAGCATATATTTGCTTTTTTTTGCATTGGTAGCCTTGCAGAGCTTAACCGGGGCGGCCACCGATGTTCATTTGATATCGACTTAGCAGCTCAATTTCGACTTGAGCTGTTTTGGAGCGACAACTACTTTGCAGAATACGCTCATGACTATGGAAAAGAATGCATACTTATCAGAGGCGTAGAGGTATGAGCTTTGCAATAGGTTATGACCTCTCCCGCTTGTGATGACTTGCCCCCCTCCAAACGTATTATGGAACTGGAAGAACAACATTTTCCGACTGTCCTCTTCAATTGACAACGTCCAAGCTAGTACAATGGCCTGCATAATTAATGCCTCAGTATTGCCCTCTCGCACGAAATTTCATGCTATCGACAGTGATGCCAAGTCACCGCTTAGGGCGTTTTGCACGTCGGTGCATTTCTGGCATACTTATATTGTTATTGTTAGGAGCCAATAATCTGTTCTTGCTGGCATCACATTTACGCAAAGATGTTGGCCATTGGATAACAATGAGACACAATGCACATAAAATGAAAAGTTCCGAGAATATTCCTCGAATTTTGGCCTGGTCATGAAGTGCTCAAGCTCCAATAGATAAAGCATATCAACCAGGTATGCAAGGTAGGTCATATTACATGCAGCTTGTATCATCTGACCAGCGTCGTCCATGTGCCTCAGTCGATATAGTGTAGATCGGCGGTCTGGACTTCCGCAGGGCCCGCGGCGGTCTGGACTTTGGCAGGGCCCGCGGCGGTCTGTACTAGAGCAGAGCCCGCGTCGGTCTGGACTATAGCGGAGCCCGCGGCGGTCTGGACTATAGCGGAGCCCGCGGCGGTGTGTACCGGAGTAGAGTCCGTGGCGGTCTGTACTAGAGTAGAGTCCGTGACGGTCTGAACTATAGCGGAGCCAGTGGCGGTCTGGACTATAGTAGAGCCCGTGGCGGTCTGTACTATAGCGGAGTCCCGTGGCGGTCTGGACTATAGCGGAGCCCGTGGCGGTCTGGACTATAGCGGAGCCCGCGGCGGTCTGGACTATAGCGGAGCCCGCGGCGGTCTGTACTATAGCGGAGCCCGGTGGCTATAGCGGAGCCCGTGGCGGTCTGGACTATAGCGGAGCCCGCGGCGGTCTGTACCAGAGCGGAGCCAGTGGCGGTCTGTACTATAGCGGAGCCAGTGGCGGTCTGGACTATAGCGGAGCCCGCGGCGGTCTGGACTATAGCGGAGCCCGCGGCGGTCTGTACTATAGCGGAGCCCGTGGCGGTCTGGACTATAGCGGAGCCCGCGGCGGTCTGGACTATAGCGGAGCCCGCGGCGGTCTGTACTATAGCGGAGCCAGTGACGGTCTGGACTATAGCCTCGCGGGCGGTCTGGACTATAGCCTCGTGGCGGTCTGTGCCAGAGTAGAGTCCGTGGCGGTCTGGACTATAGCGGAGCCCGTGGCGGTCTGGACTATAGCGGAGCCCGCGGCGGTCTGTACTAGAGCAGAGCCCGTGGCGGTCTGTACTATAGCGGAGCCAGTGGCGGTCTGGACTATAGCGGAGCCAGCGGCGGTCTGGACTATAGCGGAGCCCGCGGCGGTCTGGACTATAGCGGAGCCCGTGGCGGTCTGGACTATAGCGGAGCCCGCGGCGGTCTGGACTATAGCAGAGCCCGTGGCGGTCTGGACTATAGCAGAGCCAGCGGCGGTCTGGACTATAGCGGAGCCCGTGGCGGTCTGGACTAGAGCAGAGCCCGCGGCCCGTCTGGACTATAGCGGAGCCCGTGGCGGTCTGGACTAGAGCAGAGCCCACGGCGGTCTGGAGTATAGCAGAGCCCACGGCGGTCTGAACTAGGGCAGGGCCCGTGGCGGTTTGGACAGCACTGGGCTAAGAACGGTAATCGCTGGATAATATACGCTAAGCTCCTGCACGAAATTGGCATTAAAGTACGCCTTTCCCTATATACCTATGAATATAATTCTGACATCCGTTATTCGCATCAAGCCTTTGCATAAGCGAAGTGACAATCCAAGCGAACGTGATCTGCACCAGAACGAATGTCATTTGCACCAGAACGGCCGTGACCCGCTCCAGAACGGTCGTGACTCGTACCAGAATGGTCGTGACCTGCACCAGAACTACCGTGATCTGCATCAGAACGGCTGTGATCCGCACCACAACGGCTGTGATACGCACCACAACGGCTGTGATCCGCAGCACAACGGCTGTGATCCGCACCAGAACGGCTGTGATCCGCACCACAACGGCTGTGATCCGCACCACAACGGCTGTGATCCGCACCACAACGGCTGTGATCCGCACCACAACGGCTGTGATCCGCACCACAGCGGCTGTGATCCGCAGCACAACGGCTGTGATCCACACCAGAACGGCTGTGATCCGCATCACAACGGCTCTGATCCGCACCACAACGGCTGTGATCCGCACCACAACGGCGCACCAGAACGGTTGTGATCCGCACCACAACGGATGTGATCCGCACCACAACGGCTGTGATCCGCACCACAACAGCTGTGATCCGCACCAGAACGGCTGTGATCCGCACCACAACGGCTGTGATCCGCACCACAACAGCTGTGATCCGCACCAGAACGGCTGTGATCCGCACCACAACGGCTGTGATCCGCACCAGAACGGCTGTGATCCGCACCAGAACTACCGTAATCTCCGACGGCGACGCTCTGCCGCTAACACTTTCACCGTGGTCGTATGTATACATGGGTGTATTCTCAGCATTATCCACGACACGTGGTCTTTCAAACACATTGGAATACACCAAAGTTAAATATGTGAAACGTGCGAACAAGCTTACGATAACACAAGTGAGAGCAAAAGACCATGATGAAACGTGATAAGACGGAGTACGATGTGCTTCAACCGGAACATGCTGTGTCCGGCATGGAACTTAGCTATATCACGCCCGTAATAAGATGTAGCTCAACTACGTCTCGCCTGTCATAACAAGTAGCTCAACTACGTCTCGCCCGTCATAACATGTAGCTCAACTACGTCACGCCCGTCATAACATGTAGCTCAACTACGTCACGCTAGTAATAGCATGTAACTCAACTACGTCACGCCAGTAATAGCATGCAGCTGAACTACGTCACGCCAGTAATAGCATGTAGCTGAACTACGTTACGCCAGTAATAGCATGTAGCTGAACTACGTCACGCCAGTAATAGCATGTAGCTGAACTACGTCACGCCAGTAATAGCATGCAGCTGAACTACGTCACGCCAGTAATAGCATGTAGCTTAGCTACACCACGCCTGTCACGGCGTGCAGCTGAACCGCGTCACGGCATGTAGCTTAACTACGTTACGTCATGTAGCTTAACTAC
Organism: Imbricaverruca yamaguchii; assembly: GCA_034440575.1. NCBI lineage: Eukaryota > Metazoa > Arthropoda > Thecostraca > Neoverrucidae > Imbricaverruca > Imbricaverruca yamaguchii. Next base: position 393,465 of record JAOTOL010001618.1, on the reverse strand, counting down.
GTCACGTCATGTAGCTTAATTAAGTTCGTCACCAGGTGTGACTTATGCAAGTCGCGAGAACGTTGCTTATGGTGAGATCCATTATCTTCTGTGGCGAGGATTAGGGTGACATCGATCATCAGGGTGACATCGGACTTAGGGTGGCATCCATCATCTTCGGATGGCGACGATCTCATAGCAACCACTCATCGTTGGCTCAAGTTAGATACAAAGTACAATCGCACACCACTCGGCACACCATTCCGGCTCTGGCACACACACTGGCACGTTTTTGGTTGGCACAAAACAGACGACCTTGTAATGACCTGGCCTGGTGAATAAGTGGTGGCGGCCCACCGGTGGTACGTACCGGACCACTGCGTCAGGACCAGAACATTGCAATAGGTCCTGAAGACACTCGGCAAACATCACTTGTCTGCAAATATCATCAGCGTGCGCGATAATTTTGTTTGGATGGATATAGTATATATCAGCATCAGCATCGTAATAAGAATGCACCAAAACAGTGGTGTGCGTGCTGAATCTGTTCATAGAGAGTGGAACTATTTACCAGCGTCACGTCTATCAACGTCATCTACTCCGGCATTTACGGCCTCCCAAGTGGCAAAGTACCAATCTATATATAACAAAATACCGATATACTAATATGATGTGAAACATCCAAGACGCAACTCATGCTGCAGTTGCTATCAGTGAAACATTTATTCGCGTAATATCTAACTGTCACTATGCAAACCATTTCGTGTTAATTTTTACGCAGACAACGATGGAAGCCTGCGGATGAGGGTATGCATGAACAAGAAATATATTGGAGAACGAACAGTAAGGAATACGATAATAGGCGCACCCGGGGGTCAGAAGGAACAAGCGCTCCGTCCCCTCCCCCAGTAGGACTCGATCCTATGCTGTCAAAACATGAACAGCTGGAAATATGTAAAATACGAATCTGACTCCCTTTCAGTAACTTTGTGCTGAACTGAATGGCTTTTTTTCTAAAAATAAAGATCAAATTTTGCATTCTGCTCAACAACCAAAAAAATCGTTCACCGCCCCTAACACTACCATGGGTGCCCCCTGGCTAGGAACGGTGCATCACATGAAATGTGAAGCATGAAGAATACAGAACACATTGTTCTGTTCATTTCATTTTCTGCGAATGCATGTTGGTCACAGAGAAGGCCAAATGGAATAATAACATATAATGATAATATGGTAGTTGTCAGTGTGGTTATTTATTCATGGAAGTAGACATTGATTCGTTGGTAAACATGGACCTTTTTCCCGTAGCAGTCACGTTTGGCAGCAGGTGTACAACAACCTTGCTGTGGGTCGTACGCATATTTTTGCATTTCCCGAAAGTATCCGTTTCATTCATCTCGTTATTTTGACTGCATATGCAAGGTCGCACGTGAAACTCAGAGTGCCTTGACCTGGGTCCGTCAACCCAACATTCGTGAGCATGGTAATGGGCGTGTTGGCGGTGGTCTAGTTCATGCTCGAGATCACATAGACACCGTGGTCATAGCGTAAGGCCTCGGCACAACCGTGCGATGTCGCCGACACCATGCGGCAAGATCAAATGTTTCCAGAGATACATCGTTAGTGACAACATCAACGGTTTCCTGAATTTCGTGCCAAGTCGTGCCGTAGGCCGGGGGTAATCTTGTGGAGCTAGCGTCAATGGGAGCGCCGAGGGAGTGAGAGAGTGAGAGTGAGAGAGTGAGAGAGTGAGGGAGTGAGAGAGCGAGAGAGAGAGAGAAGAGAAAGAGAGGGAGATAGAAATAGAGAGAGAGAGAAATGGAGAGAGAGAGAGAGAAAGAGAGAGACAGAGGGAGAGAGAGAGGGAGAGGGAGAGAAGGAGAGAAAGGGAGGGTGGCTGGGCTCACATTTCGCTGAAGGTCGCGGACCAGTTCATGCCCCCAGCGGGCGTCGGCCGGTCTCAGCCGGAGAGGAATACGGCGGAGGCTGCAGGAAGGTGGCACCGCGGCGACGGTCCGGACCGCCCGGCTTCGCACGGCTGTCGGCTGAGGGAACAGCCGACGGCTGGCGTCGTGCGACACTTTCGCGGCCAGTGTCTGCTGCCGGCCGGCCGGGCGTCTGTAGTGGTGCTGACGCCGCCGCCGTGACCGGGACACCGCTGAGCGCCACAGTGTACCGCTGCAGAACGGGCCGGACTGGGCCGAGACGACCGAGACGGCCGGGGCACCGCCACTCGACATAGTGCCCCACAAGAGGGCAGAGCGCGGCCGAGACGGCCGGGCACCACCGCTCGACACGGTGCCCCACGAGAGGGCCGAGACGACCGGGCACCACCGCTCGACACAGTGCCCCACAAGAGGGCCGAGCGGCGAGACGGCGGCACAGTGACAATGCAGAGAAGACCGGGCGCAGCTGAAAGTGCAAGAGGGAGACGGCCGGAAGAAGTGCCAAGACGAGACGACCGGGCGCCACCGCTCGACACAGTGCCCCACGAGAGGGCCGAGACGACCGGGCACCACCGCTCGACACAGTGCCCCACAAGAGGACCGAGCACGGCCGGGACGAGCGGGCCGCCGGGCCGCCACCTTTGGGCCGGCAAGGTCGACCAGGGTCGGCCGGGTCGACCGAGGTTCGCGGCGCGTCGGCCGCCGCCGCCGCTGAGACCGTCCAGTGTCGCCGGCCGGGCCGACTGCGGTAGACGTGAGGTGGACTGCCGGAGACGCGCCAGTCATGTCTCCGCCAGGCCGGCGCGCCGCCGCCTCTCTTCTCCTGCTGCTGCAGGTCAGTTGCGCGCGCTCTGGGGAGACCCTGCGGCTCAGTGTCCACTCTCATGTCGACTATTCCAGGTCACTCGGGGAAACCCCGCGGTCACCTGTTTGACGTCTGTCGGTCATCCCTGCCGGCGACCTGCTCCATTTCCAGTTTTGCGTGGTTATTCTCGCGTATCTGCCCCAAATCAGTCGGGTGTTGATCAGATGCACTACTCCAGCTTGGCCCGAACTGCTGCTAACACCAGCTGGATGCACCTACCGCGGTTTGTTTTTGGTCCACTGGTGCTTACATGCGGAGGAAACAACCCACGTCTGATATCAAACAATAATTTTCGATAACAGAGATATGTGAACATTGGTTAGATATGAATTCCACGAAAAGACTTGCAAGTTATATACCTGGGGAGTGAATACCTGAAAACACTGAATGGTATTTCTTGAACAATGTTGGTCAGTTATGTTCAGATTGAACCAAAAAAAAAACGATTTAATTCAAGGCAACGGGGGCAAGACCTGATCATCTTGCAACACGTGCACATGTGCAACATGTGCATGGAATCGAACAGAAATATAACGCATGGAGGATCGAATCGTACACAAATCCAGCACTGGTTCGAGTCACGCCTCTTGCTTAATGCATGCTAAATTGCATTCTTCGGGCCGGCCGAGTCGCTCTATAACCCACATCATCAGTATGGACAGCAGTTTCAGCGCATTCACCAGCCCATTCAGCCTTGACCCACTACATAGTCCTGACAGTCAGTGGTATGCTGTGAGCCGGTGTCTAAATGGGCGGTTCGTACGGATCGGTGATGATTCTGACCACGAGGTGGTCCAAATACGTTCTGCGCCGATGGTTCTGAAAATGAATTTTAATGGTGTGACGAAACTCCGAAACACATAATCTCAGTTCAATTAATTATCTCCTTCCCCCTTCTGTAACTTGCATCTTAAGGTCTTGCTTGGAAAGTCGATCATCCAGAGCAGAAAACATACAAATGGATCGTACAATCACCGTAAATGTTCTCTTATATTTGTTACGCAATTTCGTTGTGCAGCAGCCACTCTGCCTTGAGCGTCTCAGGCGTCGTATCTCGATTGAGCTGGCTACGGGCCGATAGCCAGCTACGGGCTATTGATTGGGTAATGTCGCATTTCAATTTTAGTGGACATGTTTGTATTGGGTTCTTTGTGGCATTACATTTTATGGCTGTATGTGGTTGTTCAGACATTGCAGCGAGCGAAACAAGACCCTAGTTATTCCGGGAAACGAATACCAAAGGTTATTCGTAGATAACGTGAACCTTTTCAACCTCACGATCCATGCATATTCAAACTTATCCATGCATGGAAAATAGTGACATATGCTTCCGGGAAATATCCAGGGAAGATGTATGTATATTGATGTGAAGAAGTGTGAAGAAGTGTGCATATGCATATTCAGACTTATCCATGCATAGAAAATAGTGATGTGCACTTCCGGGAAATATCCAGGGAAGAAGTGTCGTGGCCAAGCCATTTGAAGCGGCACTTCATTGCTTCGGGATGCCAGTATCGCAGGTGAAACGACCCGCCTCCTGCACTATCCCCAATACCGGCTAACAGCCTCACCAGCCTCAGAGCTGGCAATTTACTACCGTACTTCTCGTCACACTTCTGCGGCGACACTAGATAACTTGATGACCAATGATGTTCCTTCGACATCACTGAACGACATACGAAATGTTCTGCGGCGGACGGCTACCAGCATTTCCGTGGAAAAAAAAACTAGTTGTACGGAAAAATAATCGAGTCACCTTTCGTTCTTTGAATTGATAATTCCTATCATCAGAAATCGACGTAAATGATTGCAAAGTTATGTGATTCCATTTCCATGTGCATGTATGTCAACACTGCAAATGTGTTGTACATGCTGTTTAAAGGCATTTATAATTCCAAGTTACTAGATTACAATGCCGCACATGTCGCAAACGGAGCAGCAACAACACTGACCGCATCATCTCTCGATCAGCTGGGTCACACTCTAGGTGGCTCCGAAACGGCCAATGAAGAATATAATCATGCCAGCCTTACACTCCTACATCTTCATCCCCATCATCACCACCATATCATCTTCGTCATGTAACAAAAGCGTATAGTTTCATTTTGTAGGTTGCGGTATGATTTTAAAATAATAATATGGTTCCCCTATATGGGGATTTAGTTTGTGGCGTACACAGTCACACCCCCTCTACGCATGCATGTACACACGCACGGATGTGCGCACGCAGGCAAGTAAGCCCGTACGAACGCACGCACACACACACGCTCACGCTGGCCAGACGGCAGAAATTCAACATAAAACATAAACATAAAACATAAAACATAAACATACAACATAAAACATAAACGTACAACATAAAACATAAACATACAACATAAAACATAAACATACAACATTAAACATAAACATACAACAAAAAACATAAACATACAACATCAAACGACCAAAGGAGCGTAGCGTATAGTCATTGGATGACACAAAATATGTGACTAACTTTAAGGGGATATATCACATAATGCGAAAGTAACGGGATAGTAATTCGACAGCGGATATGCTATATATATTCACTATGCAACATAACTATGATGTAGCGTAGTAACTATGTTACTTTGGCTAAGCGACCACCAGGCAGAACCACCTTTCCGAACGCCACAAGGTTGAGTTACTCATGAATGACGAATTATATGTGTACATATTTAGACCACTTCGCTTTAACCAGTTGTACCGTAGTCAAGTCCTGTCCATCACATCCACACTGTATAGCTTGTTGCTTGTTATATGATTCAGTTAGAAGCTCGGATCCATTTTCGCATTGAAAATGTATCGCCGTACTGAACCATCTGCCAACAATACTGAACCATCCGCCGGCAGTACTGAACCATCCGCCGGCAGTACTGAACCATCCGCCAACAATACTGAACCATCCACCGGCAGTACTGAACCATCCGCCGGCAGTACTGAACCATCCGCCGGCAGTAATGAACCATCCGCCGGCAGTACTAAACCGGCAGTACTGAACCATCCGCCGACAGTGCAGAACCATCCGCCGGCAGTACTGAACCATCCGCCAGCAGTACTGAACCATCCACCGGCAGTACTGAACCATCCGCCAGCAGTACTGAACCATCCACCGGCAGTACTGAACCATCCGCCGGGAGTACTGAACCATCCGCCGACAGTACTGAACCATCCGCCAGCAGTACTGAACCATCCACCGGCAGTACTGAACCATCCGCCAGCAGTACTGAACCATCCACCGGCAGTAATGAACCATCCGCCGGCAGTACTGAACCATCCACCGGCAGTACTGAACCATCCGCCGGCAGTACTGAACCAACCGCCGACAGTACTGAACCATCCACCGGCAGTACTGAACCATCCGCCGGCAGTACTGAACCATCCACCGGCAGTACTGAACCATCCACCGGCAGTACTGAACCATCCACCGGCAGTACTGAACCATCCGCCGGCAGTACTGAACCAACCGCCGACAGTACTGAACCATCCACCGGCAGTACTGAACCATCCGCCGGCAGTACTGAACCATCCACCGGGAGTGCTGAACCATCCACCGGCAGTACTGAACCATCCGCCGGAGAAGCGTCTCCTTCAAGCAAAGTCTGACCCAAGATGAATGCCTAGCGTTCCACATTGAAGACCAAGGATTGCGCAGCTGTGATTCTTTGCAGTTCTCCTTGAGGACCTGATGAAACGCTGAGGGTTACGGGACCGACAGCAATCATCTCACGTCGGATTATGTCGCCAATTGGGAATCTCGACAGGTTTTGCGTTTCTTAATAACTCGCAATCGTGTTGAAACCGTGATCAAGGCCCGGTTTGCAAGGCGTTACCCTCATCCGGTACCCAGTGCTGACACAATGCCAGCGTGTAAATGAGTTCATTCAGCCCTTGCGTCATTATCCGGTACCCAGTTCTGACATAATGTCAACGGGTATCGGAGTTCATGCAGCCCCTGAACCATCATCCGGTACCCAGTTCTGACAAAATGGCAACTGGTATCTGAGTTGCTTCAGCTATTCCAAAAGTACATCCACCATATCGCCCAGCTTGATGGCAATGGCCGCGGACCAGGATCCCCCAAAACGCAATTAGACCAGTTAAATTGTGGCAGGGACCGATGTAGGGACATTTGAGGTATGCGCCCTTCTCCATGAAGGGCGACGTCCTTCCAGCCTGGAAAAGCGCCCGTCCGGAAACACTCAAGTGTACCCTTCCCTCGTTAAATGTATTTATTTTTGTCCAGCCAGAGGCGCACCTCCAGCCCCTTCGAGGAAACGGCACCCATCCTGACAAGTGTCCCTCATGACAATTCTTGGGTCCGCCACTGCGTTGCACCTCATTGTACGACTGCAGTTAAAAGACGGGTGCATGGTCACCGTCACAGGGGAGTATAGTCGCCGTCACAGGGGAGTATGGTCGCCGTCACAGGGGAGTATAGTCGCCGTCACAGGGGAGTATGGTCGTCGTCACAGGGGAGTATGGTCGTCGTCACAGGGGAGTATGGTCGTCGTCACAGGGGAGTATGGTCGCCGTCACAGGGGAGTATGGTCGTCGTCACAGGGGAGTATGGTCGCCGTCACAGGGGAGTATGGTCGTCGTCACAGGGGATTATGGTCACCGTCACAGGGGAGTATAGTCGCCATCACAGGGAGTATGGTCGCCGTCACAGGGGGGTATGGTCGTCGTCACAGGGGATTATGGTCACCGTCACAGGGGAGTATGGTCGCCGTCACAGGGGAGTATGGTCGCCGTCACAGGGGAGTATGGTCGTCGTCACAGGGGATTATGGTCATCGTCACAGGAGAGTATGGTCGCCATTACAGGGGATTATGGTCACCGTCACAGGGGAGTATGGTCGCCGTCACAGGGGATTATGGTCACCGTCACAGGGGAGTATGGTCGCCGTCACAGGGGATTATGGTCACCTTCACAGGGGAGTATGGTCGCCGTCACAGGGGAGTGTAACAACGGATTCGAAATGCGGGGGGGGGGACAAAACCAGGACGCGGCAAGTTTGAAGAGGATAGATGGACCCAAGGCGATATATACGAGGTGGCGTCATCCCTACTGCGCAGCTTTCTGCGCATGTCCTTATATGACGTCATCAGGGGTACCACTTAATACGGGCCAAGAAGCTAACACGCTGTCAAATATACGCAGCGTATGCATAGTACGGGGGATAAAATGAGGATTTAATAGGTGCAGGTGCAAAACTTAGAGCGTCATAGTCCCGGAAGGGATCTCCAATACCTTTTATACATATATTATACCCGGAAGAACGTACAGAGCGAGGTAGGACAGGTCAAATATGGTAGAGAATTAGCATCTTACCGCGGCGAAATGCAGTAAGGACGTATTTGAAGTGTGGTCGTCGCCATGATGGAATACGGTGGGGAGGGGGGTCGAGTCCCTTAATGTACATCAAATTTAGCATTGGGCTTATGGTGCTGCATGCCAAAATTAATTGACCGAAATGCCTTTCAACCTCTCTATATGCGGCAGCGCCCCTGATATAGGAGGCAAGGAAGGGGACAATCGTTTCTTTTTTAAGATCGACAGGACCATAGGGAGCACGTGAGAGGCAGACATTCCTTTTATGGGGGCATCTGTGAACCTCCGTACCAGCTCAGCAACATGGGTGGAACTTCCCGAAAACGATTTGGGAGAGCAATGCCTGGAGGTAACAGGAAGGCCTATGGATTGGGGGAGGTGGGCTCACGCCAGTTGTAAGCGGGGGTTGACCCATCCCAAAAATATGCAAAATTTCACTCTAATTCGAAGGTTACATTCGGCGGATGGACTGGAAAGCGGTCAGACATGGGGTGCTAAAAGCGGTCAGGCATGTATTGGCGGCATTCCCTAACAATGCGTTCAGAACTAGATCTGGATGATTCGAAACACTCCTACACGTCCGCGTAGACGTCCTAGTCGGCTTATGTGCTGTTTCCGATTCAGAGCATGAATGAAGGATCACAATGGAAGTTCGTGAAGCAGAGACTTTGCATATCGTTCTTTCAAACCAATGATCATAGGCCTCATGAGCAACAATGAAATGGCATACGCCACACCTGTTTCATAGCAGTACCAGAGCCGGTAGCAGTGTCAAGTGCCGCGAGGACGGGCGCAGCTTGTCTGCCCCTGGTCACAGCGGCAGCAGCAAAACACGCCAACAGGACAGTGGGACAGGGCGATACGACGGCAGAGTCAAGTGCCGCCAGGACGGGCCGACACAGGGAGCGCCGCCAACTCGTCAGTGGTCACAGTGGCAGCAGCAAAACACGCCAACAAAACGGCAGGATCGGGCGGCATGAAACCAATGCAAAGTGCCGCCAGAACGGGCAACACAGGAGGCGCCGCCAGTCCGCCCTGGTCACGGTGGCAACAAAAAACACGGTTACAAAGGGCAGAACCGAGCGACACGACACAACACACAGCAGAGACGGTGACACATGGCCGGCAGTGTGAGGGTGGACATCCTATCGCTGCCTGGTGACATGATGGCGAACCTGCCTAGATGCCTGCCCCTGCGCTCTGTCGAGCAGAGTTCTTGCGCAACCAGCGAATGCGCACATGCAGCCTATCTCGAGTCAGCCTCCGTCTCACACAACTAGCCACACTCCTAGCTTCGGCTGCCGCCTACTAATGACGCCCACCCCGGGTCTCACGATGCTGGTGTCGCCTGTGCAGGTTGAGTCTATGATGAAGCAGACATCAGAATTGAACTTGTTTGGCATTGCCCTCTACCACGTATGTGGCATGCAGTGCCCGCCGCGACCGATGGTGATTAGAGCTAGACACAACGGCCAGGAGTGCCTCCGGTGCTTCAGACGTCGGACAGCCAAGCGATGTATTGACGCCTCATTTTGTAAGCGACGAAGCGGGCAACGACGGCAAGGCCGTTCTGCTCCAGTCCCAGTTTGCTGATAATGGTCGTGTTAAAATTCATGTGAATAGAAGTGGCATCGAACTAATTGAACTGGTTCTATATTTAGCTATACAAAGATAAGATATGAAGATAAGGTAAGCAGCATATGAAGGATCCATATTTGATGGCGGTGGCCAAGTTCTATCGGTGACTCAGCAGGAGGACTTTGGAGTTATTCTGAACACAAAATTGGGGGCATCAGAACAGACGAAAGAATCCAGGAAGAAGGCACTGAGAATGCTTGAGGCAATATATAGGAATGTATCGTACATAAGTGAGGAAGTCATCAGGAAGCTTTACTGTGCATGTCACGCCACATTTGGAATACTGTGTCCAAGCTTTGGCTCCTAGTTATGAAAAAGATTGTTCGTTTTTAGAGAGTACAAAATATGGCTACAAAAATGGTTAATGACATGAGCAACCTGGCACATGAGGAAAGATTGAAGAAATTGAACATGTTTTCACTTAGATATAGAAAGTTGAGAGGAGCACTCATTGAGGTCTTTCAATTTGTTTATGGTCAGGAGGATGGATATATTAGGTAAATATTTGAATCTAACAGAAATGATGCACTTGAAGGTCATAAATTCAAAATTAAAGTTAACTACAGCAGGACAAGGTTAAGGCAGTCTTTCTTCACCAACAGGGTAATAGAACGCTGGAACCAGATGCCAAAAACCATTGTCAGTAGCAGCACATTGAACATCTTTAAAAAGACCATAGGCAAATATGAGAAGAATAGAGGGCTTGCTTTTCAGTATTCCAGGGAGGGCTGATCGACGGATTTGGTGGGCAACTGGCTAAGTATTCAGAGTGCAGCCAAGAAGGGCCCTTGTGGCTCATAGTCACACTGATCTTTTGTGTCTTGATGTCTAAGATGCTCCAAAATGTAGCTAGCATTCCAGACAAGCATGATGCAACACTCCATACCATACAAATCTGACAGGCAGGCTAATTCATGGAATGACACCAGAAAAGACAGGTGTTGACACTAACATTATTTTCAGCTGCATCCGAGGCTAGGATCATAATCATCAGAGTTAAAGTGGTTGGAACAAATGGATGGGCTGGTTGGATGAACTCCATCAGATCCTTTTCACTGTCAACCAGGTCTAATATGCATTTTCATCTCTTGGAAGCATAAGCATGTTGGTTGACAATCTATTCTTTCCATATCTTTCTTCCAGATGATAAAGGCACACCACAACAGAACACTATACAATACAACTAAAACTAAAACGCACGTACATCGAAAACAAGGTGCGACAGACATAAAACCAAGCACAAAACAACCTACGAGGGGGCTATGTAAACAACTGCGCTAGTTATGACTCAACTGCGCCATCTAAGAATTTGAGAAAATGAGTGCCCCTAAAACGCTGCATTCGTGATGGTCGTCGCCTAACTCGCAGCCTAACTGAGAGTGATAAAATAGCAGCTCAATACGATTCCAAAAGCACAGACGTGATATTATAGGATTTAGAAAGTGAGTTGAATTGAAAATATTTCCATTTTTAAGATGCATGAAACCATTAAAACGGCCCAAAAGTGGTACCCCAGATGACGGCATTTGTACCATTCGACCCGACACGCAGGAAGGCATGGGGATGACAGGGGCCTGGATGGACCTAGCCCCGCTTCCCCCGAAAAATAATTGGATTTCGCCCACTTCTTCTTCACTGTAATTTTCAGACACTTCACTTCAATGCTCAATGTATTTCAATTTTTCAGATTTACCATTGTTAAAAATGATATTTTGGGGATTAAAACTTCCGCCAAGATTAGCAAATTTCACTACTTATCACTTCCTATGAACATCTAGCTTTATGTCGTATGTGCTGGACCCCAATTCACGATCACCACAGAGCATGCTGTAAGTATGTTAAACGTTGCCCTCTTGTAGCAGGAAAAAAAAATATTGGAGGATGGTTTTATAGTAGCAAATGTGAACATGCAATTGCTTTTCAGTAATCCGGGGAGGGCTGACCGACGGATTTGGTGGGCAACTGGCAAGTGTCCAGAGTGCATCCAAGAAGGGCCCTTGTGGCTCATAGTCTCACTGGTCTTTTTATGTCTTCATGTCTTTTATGCAATTGCATTTCCCACCCTTTCTTGCTTTACGAGGACAAATTTCGATGCAAGGACAACCAGGCCGGATAACGGTGTGGCACTGAGGGTATGTACCCTCCAAGTGGAAGGTGGCGTCCTTCAGGCCGGGAAAAGGAGTCCCTCTAAAAAGGTCTCAGTCTGCCCGCTCGAATTTTCCGCAGGCGCCCCTATGAATAAACCCACTTGGAAGGCACCCCCTTGGAAGGAAAGGCGCCCCTTCGGGAAGAGCCGAATGCAACGCGCCGCTCGAATCTTGCAGCCAGATACTGCGAAATTCGAGTGGCGCCGCCCCAAAGAAATGGCGTCCTTCCAGACAATTACCCAAAGACAATTTCTGGATCTACCCCTGATTGCAACATTGCTATCTCGCGACTATGAACTCAGGCTAGTTATAAAATTATGCGCATGTACGTGTGGCTTTTCTTGCAAACTTGAAAACTTTCGGTGAACAACTAAGAGGAAAGTGGACAACTTCAAAAAAGTTCTATATTTTATATGTCCGGAACAGCAAAGTGACAGTGTAAATTAAAAATCACCGATGAGAGCACCGTCCGAACAGGTTACAACGGATTTCTTGGGGAGCCCGTAGTCATATAGGATACGAGTGCTTGCTACCACAATTGCTTTAAAAAAATTGACCATCCTATTCCTATTACACTCATTGCAAACACGCCGGACATCGACACCTTTGGAAGTATTTCAATATCTCAACATTCTGATACCGTACGGCAAGCCACGTCGAATTCCACCCACATAATGCAAATTAAAGCCATACCCACGACACGCGATGACTCTGAAAATTAAACTAACCTTTGACCTTGAGGCTTGACCTGACATGTTCCGGGTTGAAATGTTACTCGATGGTTCCCCACGAACTATTTCTTGATATCAAACATGGGTAGCTTTGGGAGAAAACGAAGAAATGTGGAGCAACCGAAGAAATGAGTTCAACCTTCGACTTTGAATATTCATGTGATTTCTGAACAGATTGCTAGAGTACTGCACGGCACGTCGAATGGCTGCACTTGATGAAAATTGAAGACAGCGACGAGGCGCGAGGCCCTTCGAACCATTTAAGCTAATCTTTGATCTTTTGGTTTGACATTAACCTGTTCCGATTGGCAATGTTATTCGAGGTGCACCACGGACGATTGCTTGGTACCAGATGTGTGTAGGTTAAGGCGAAGAAAAAAATGCGAGGTGGCCAGAGAAATCGGTTGAACCTTTGACATGATAAATTAATTATATTTGGTAGCATTATAATACGGCACAAGACACGTCAAGTGAAACCAACTTTGTGCAAATTGAACCCATAGCGACGAATTGCGAGGACTTCGAAAAATTCAAACTAAACTAGCCTTTAACCTTTAGGTTTGACCTTGACATATCCAGGTTTCAAAATGTTACTCGAGGGTTCACCATGGGCTGTCGCTTGATAGTGCACCTGGGTAGGCTTGGACAAAAACCACAAAAAAGGCAAAGTGACCAAAGAAGTCAGCTTGAATTTTGATCCGTCGAGATTATTTCGAAATATCAACTTTCGGATGATGCACAACAAGACAACACGAATGACACAACACGAATAATATCCATTTTCTACAAATTGAAGCCATAGCGACGAAACGCGAGGACATCGAAAAACTTACTAAAAAATTTGACCATGACATGTCCCGGTTTGAAACGTTACTCGACTGTTCACCACTGATTATTGCTTCATACCAGATTTGAATATGCTTGAGAGAAACGAAACACATTTAGGAGACCGAAGAATCAGCTTGGCCTTTGTCTTAGAAAAAAGTCGATTGCTTAGCTATCTGATACTGCATAACAAGTCACGTCGCATGACGCTCATTTGGTGGAGTTTGAAGCGATAGCAACCGAATCTCGTGTTCGGTCGATATGGCTTCAATATCGCCACCTAATAAATCGAGCTAACTTTTGACCTAGAAGTTTATCCTTTACATGTACCGATTTGAAATGTTGCACGATGGTTCACCACAGACTGTTGCTTGATATCAGATTTGGGCAGGTTAGGGTGAAAACGAACACAAATGGGAGACGACCGAGGAAACCGGTTTGAGTTGAACCTTGACTGTTAAAGTGGTAATGCGAGACCTATACAATTCCTTCCAGCGTGTTCAGTACGGGCAGAAGCATTTATGGTAATTGATTCGAAAGATCATAAACGCGTCGCTGAATGCCAATGCCAATACAAATACGCCTCTGGCGAACTCGTCGCTGGATACGAATATGAATACGACGTTAATTTGACGTACGTGCTTAACACTCGCACGTCCGGAGGTCCGTGCCAATTTCGCATGACCGGGGGGAGGGGGCAGATGTCTGCCCCCTAAGATCTCTAGAACTATGCTAGCTAGTGACAAACGGAAAACGGCGTTGGATAGCTGGTGACGGGCTCTATCGAAAGTGTTTCGGTCATTTTTCGCTCAGGTCAACATTCAGGTCGCTGGGTCATCATAGGTCAAATTCGACCAGATCAGGTGGGACTCAGATATTGACACATATATCAGGACCTGTAATTGATAGAAACAAACGGCGAACGCTTTTGACAGCCTTGAAATGCGCTACCGACAATAGGCGGTGTAATTTAAGGTCAGGTCAACTGAAACTCAGGTCAAGGTCATGAAGTAATGACCTCAGGTCAAGGTCACGAAGTCGCCTAGGGAGGTCATGTAATGTATCAATCGACACGTCTTGGCGATACAAGCACAATGACGGTAATTTCAGCCTTCTAGCTCGATGCAGTGCGATATAACGCGCAAAAATGTGTATTGATCTCAGGTGACCTCAGAGACCTTGGTAAGGTCAATGAGGAAAAATGTCAACGGTAACATTGAGCATAGCTTCCATCTACATGCCACAACCGTTGTGAGATCATTCCGAGCACAAATATGTAACCAGGAAACATTTGTATATTTTACCATAGCCCTATAATGGGGAAGCCATGGCAGCGACCTGACCTAAGGTCAATGCTACGAAAAAAAAAACGATATACACCTTATGGTCCCTGATGAGATCATGACATGCTATAAGTTTGAAATCAATCGCCCAATTATTGTGGAAGTTATGCCACCTAGAACTCCGAGTGTAGTTGGGTCACTTCGCCTGACCTGGTGACCTGACCTGAGATGACCCAGGGTTAAAAATGTACGAGGATATGCGGAAAAGACCAATGAACAGCTGTTCAAGGTTTGCCCTTGCTAACCCGATTAGCTTGGCGGCAAATGAGGAAAACCCGGAGGGGGCAGACATCTGCCCCCCGGACGTGCGCGGGTTAAGGCTGCCCATAACTTCCATCAATAGTCTTGCAGATACCCAAGGACACCCGTAGTTGCAGTTCGTCAGTATATATCAATATATGAGAAGTCAAATGCAACCTAAGACGCATAACGCATTGCGGCAATGCAAATGTGTTGCTTAGCAGAGCATAGTTTTCCACCCAAGCGAAAACAGAAGATGGTCAAGGTTCATGTTATTTAAGAATGGGCTGGAAGCAGAAACTTCTACGTTTGCTGATTTACCATTCGGATATTTTGTGACAACAGATAGCCTGTTAAACCCGTTGATTGTCTAGCTCAGCTTTTGGTATTTTAATGATTCTCTTGCATATATATTTTCACGTTATGAATAATGAAGTATAATTTTGCGGCCATGATAATCATGTATGGATTGGGGGACACGGAAAAAATTGATGGGACAAATCGTCACTTTTCAAAAATTTGGGGACATGCCCCCGCAGCTCCCCAGTAGTTACACCCATACACAGAAGGATGGTCGCCGTGCCAGGGGATTAATGTCGCCGTCTCATGGGAGTATGGTCGCCGTCACAGGGGAGTATGGTCGCCGTTTCATGGGAGTATGGTCGCCGTCTCAGGGGTGTATGGTCGCCGTCTCAGGGGGGTATGGTCGCCGTCTCAGGGGTGTATGGTCGCCGTCTCAGGGGAGTATGGTCGCCGTCCAGGTACCCCGGGGTGCGCCGTCTCAGGGGTGTATGGTCGCCGTCTCAGGGGGTATGGTCGCCGTCATCGGCTAGGTTAATACAGGTGAATGCGGCGAAACCTCGCCAGTTTTCTCTGGCGCAAATATAGAATATATGCCAATGCCAAACGTGTGTTGTTGACTACATTACGACTTATGCACATTTTATATGAAGCTTACCTTGTCTATGGCTTCTCACAATGTCACAAGCTCTGCGAGTCCGCCCGACCACAGGCAGGACATATCACGCCCTCGTGTTTGCCCTCATGACTTGCCTGATGGTGCAGTGCCCTCACCCATCTATAAATGCTGTACTGAATGCCAGCAATAGCAGCAGCTAACCGTACGCATGTGTGCATACGGTGAATCGAAAGTAGCTTGACTATTCAGAGTTTTTTCTATGCAACCCGCTAGCGTTCATTCTGTGGGCTGCCGAGAGTGTGGACGGAGAACCTGTCGGCTGCTGATGGCGGTAGGCGGGCCGATGTCCGCCGTCGGGATGGACGGAGACGTTTTTGTCGAATGTTAACGACGACAAGCCGTCGGATTTCGTACCGTCGCGTCCGGCCGGCTGCTGGGAGACCAGCAGGCGAGAGTCAACCTGTTCTGGGCGGGAAGCCTCAGCTCATCTCGTGGCCTTTGGCAGCAGCAGGTTGTTCGATGTTGGCACACCAGAAATCAGGCGATTGGTGTGGAAACGAGTAGCTGTGCGGTGATGGATTTCCTCACTCCTCGGGAGCTTTAACCACTAACGCCAGAGGCTTCCCATGGAATGGACCAACGTAAAAAGTGAATTGTCCCCATACCAAACACACTTTTCTGATATTCCTGCACCTGAACTTGAACTTGAACCAGGTAGCATACGTTAGGTAAGCCGCCATCCGGAATGTTTCTGCAAGAATTGTGACGACCAGTTTAAACAACATTTAGGCAATGGTCAACAACTGGATGGGCTTCCAATTTTTCGCCGTTTACACAACCTTTACCGGTAGCATAGTGAGTGGTATGGGCTTCGATTACCATCAGCCATTACCCATTGCGACACGACATGATCTGTCACGCGGGTCCCGCCTCTGCGGCAGCCCAGACGTGACAGGCACATCGTTACGTTACAGCACACACGCTAACCGCAACATCGTCAAGGCGGTCACAATCTGTCCGAGCTCACCATCATCCCTCTCGGAGACAGAGGAAGGGAGATAGCGCATCGCCGGGCACATTGCACCTCACACTCACCACTCTGCATCCTGCCCATAATGTGAGAGGAAAATAACACGACATTAGATCACACAGGGCGTACACACGAATACTTTTTTGGTAGAGTAAGAGTATCCGCTTTATAACATCCAAAATGATCTCAGACTGTGTCCATTCGTGCAGAGATGTGGAGGTGTTCTTACTCTATGGAGATTCTATGGAACTTAGTTGCATGACTTTGTTGCATGGTTTAGCTACATGACTTAGTTACATGACTTAGTTACATGACTTAGTTGCATGACTTAGTTGCATGACTTAGTTGCATGACTTAGTTGCATGGCTTAGTTGCATGACTTAGTTGCATGACTTAGTTGCATGACTTAGTTGCATGACTTATTTACATGACTTGCGCAGTTGTATGCATCGCTAAAAGTGCGTTAATGTTAGCTTCTTTATAGACATCATAGCACACCTATGAGCGACACGACATATTCCTCCAACAAGAAAACCGCCCTTGAATGAACCAAGACAATATACCAAGGACCAAGGCCGTAGCCTGACTGGATGTAGCCGTGGTTAGAGCTATGTTCAGTTCGAGTGTGACGACGATACAACCCACACCATTACCATTAGGTCATACACGTGTTCACATTTCCCCACCTTCATTCTGAACACTTTAGATCGGTGGTTGTCGGCCCGAACTACATAGTGTCACGGTTCGGAACTATAAGCAGCCAGTCGTCATCCACAGCGCCTCATTTAACAACACTCAACGGATGTCGCTACAGCTAACTTCAATGGGGCCAAACAACAGCCTTTGAGCTTCCCGTCCCCCACCCACTCCCATTCGTCACACATAGGCAATTGGAAATGCGACTTGACTTGGTCGGGTGACCGCCGTCATGACTCGGGGGCATGATCCGTGAAGTTGGCATGTTAGAGGAGACTCCAGTTGTGCCGACCTGGGATGCTCAGCCCCTGTCCCGGCCAGAACCAGCGTCCCGTCGGCAAACGCGGGAGGCACGCGAACAGCGTCCGGCTGAGAAAGAACTGTGGCGAGAAGTTCGTGCCAGCCTGGCCAGCCATGACGCGACCAAATGTTACCTCGAATGTGTTCTGGGTGCTGAAAGGCTAATAAAACGCGCTGAACAACGATCCAAATGTCTGAGTGGTCCTTGTGTGTTGGATATCGGGGGTACTGCGAAATGCAAGCCAGAGTAAAAATAATTGGCGGAAACTATGGTTATCGCCATTTCAATTGTGCGAGGGTGTGCTTTATTGCAGGAAATTACTTCTGTTGTGCAACATCGGAGTCTATGCCTCATGCTGATACGCTTCGTTAGTATGGAAGAATGCACCTGAAGTAGGAGCGGTGCTGAGATGTTGGCAGAACATCAGAGGAGCAGGGTCGTGTCGGCGTCAGTTGGCCCATCAGACCGGAACACACCTGTGGTCCGGCGATGACGTCGCCAGCGCAGCCACCACCTCCGTGCCAATGGAGCCGCGACTGCAGCGTGGCCAGCAGTCACACCGCGGCTCCGACACACACGACACAGCTGACTCTCACGTCATGCAGGCACCCTTTCGTCCGAGAGAGGTGCTGACATCATCGCGGACGACGAACCGCTCCTCGACTGTTCCACATTCGGCGACTCATTCACGGCCTCGACTGGCGGCGGCGTTTCCTCCTGCCGTCGCTGCTGCACCTTGCAGTGGAAGGTGCCACGTCCTTGACTGACAGTTTGGAGTATGCACGCGCGCGCCGTTTGGCGCGTCCGCAAATCTCACTTCCGGTGTGACCGAGACAGCGGAACAGTCCATTCTGGCCGTGGTCATCTAGGCCAGATGAATGGCCTGGGTGGTTGGCCTGATGAGATTGTCAAGCCAAGATCTCGCCTACACCAGCAGACGACGGCTTTTGAATGATGTCAGCACAGGCTGAGACACAATACAGGAAATAACGCGAACTATGGTGCACATGTTCTTTAGGTTCAGCTGAAATATAATTCCACAGATTCTGAGTAGACTGGTTGAACTTTGATTGATTGATACCGAACTACAGAAGACATGATAAGATTTTGGATTTTGAGTGCGAACTTCCTCGTACTACTGAGAATCTGTCGACTTTTATCGGCCGTTAACATTGCGAGCTGCTGACCTCCCGTCGACTTTCGCGACAGATGCGACCTGGCCTAGAAAGGGCTGATGTGACTGATTATGGCGAATTGTGGTTATGAACGCTAGGGGCACGGCTGGAAGTACTGACCCTCCAGGTGGGTTCAACACCTGTTCTCAAAGCCCCAACCTCTCAGAATATCTAATCCTTCGAAACTATCTCAAATACTAAAAAGGCTGCTCCTAATCAATCCGCCAAAACATTCAAAGCCCCATTCAAAGCAGTTGAGGTTGTTCAAAGCTCAACAACCTCAACTGCTCATAATTTCCAATCTGGCAAACGAGTAAAAACCTGAATGCTCAAACACAGACTGCTGATCCGACATGAACATTGTCTTTGGGTACACATATTTTTTTATATCATAGCAGGGAGGTGATAGGGAGGAGAGAGGGGGTAGAGAGGGTATCCTCAGCCTCAATTTAGCTCAATATGGGATGACAGTAATTGTTGTGAATCAATATATTGCCAGCAATATATTGACATGTTTAACTTGTATTAACCCATGACATTTTAGGACAAATACGGCTGACACACCTTAAAATGCAAAATTACATCCTCGCGATTTATTATGCTGTACAGATTGGGCTTCCCGTTGAGCACGTTGTTGTGATTCTCAATGCGACGGGCTTGACCGTTCTTTCATTGGAAGGCGACAAGTTAATGAGCTTTTGCACCTTTGTGGCTACCAATCAGTGTCCTAGCAAACGGAACAGGTGTCCATTCCGGTAGGTTAGGACCATGTGTGTAACAACCTTTACCGTAGGTAAAATGACTGCCCACTTAGTATCACACACTCATAACGTTGGTTACGATTTCTATTACGTATGACTTCAACGTGGTCATTGATGCAACTACCCTACAGGAGAAGAGAGCAAGAGATCGCGGTCCGACCGAGGTGGGATTTCGGTCACTCCGAGGAGGACTAAGGCCACGGGTGCCGACCGTGGCCTGGAGAGGAAGAGCTGCAGCCGCAAACTGATGGGTCACTGAGCCAGGGGAGGATCGAACAATTTGCATGGGAGGGGCACTCGTATGGAGGGGCACCACTGTGAATGTCTCTGGATGGGAGCCTTCAGCTGCAGGTTAGTTGAGCGGGGTGGAGGGGGAGGATGCATTGAAGCATACTGAAGGGACCTATTGTCCTCATAAGAGGCGCCAAATCCTTTGAGAATGGCACCTTTGGCTGAAAAATCTGCTAAGAGGTGTGAGGGGTCACAGGCTGGCTGGAGACACAGCCCATGACCTTCCCTGGTGGGGCTTGGCCAGGAGGTCAGACAGCGCGCGTTGGCGGATTGCGCCCCGGACAGTGCGGGCCTCCTTGCGCGGCTGGACAGCCTCCTTGCGCGGCTGGACAGCCGCGGTGCCCACCTGGAGCACCGGGCCGTCACGGAGAAACGCCTCTCTTGATTAGAGGAACGCCACTTTTTCATGTAGTGGGCACATATGGCCCAAACCCCTCCCCTGCATAGGCCCCTGCACTATGCGCTGCGGACCGGAGAGGAGAGTGGTGGTCTGCGCTGATGGATACCCAGCAAATCGAGCGGGGCCTAGTGGAACGACGCTGGCACAGAACTGTGATTACTGAGCCCGATCACCTGCCATCGACAACACACCGAACGTCGGTGGGAGTGGCAGGAATGCGAAGCGAAATATTTCACCGGTCTTACGAGGAAGAGCGCAAACGTGACATCCAAATAGAGGCATAGCAGCCATAGGAGATCTCAAGAAGCTGGTATAGAGCGGAAAACGGAGGATTTTTGTTTCTCGGGAAATATCGTTGCCTCCCTCTCGTTCGCTGAGGCTCTTGATCAACAGACGATTTTTCAGGGTACGTGAGAACCACGTGTGGAGGAAAACGTGAATTGTACATTCGTAGTTGGCTACTTATTCGTGGTTGATGTGGAACGTTATTGTTAAAAATAGTAATTGAAGGTAGGCTGTGACGACAGCCCTATCAATCTATTGCTTACATGGAACATGCAGATATGAAACAGGAATACAACATTCACGTCCCCAGCCACATATTATGATATGCTAGAAACCCGCTTTTAATCTATGCACACAGCATATATACGAGGCACACCAATTCGAATCCTACTCCTCAGGTCAGTATTCTTTACGACGTCATTGTCATCCATCTTCGATCGAGTCAAACTGGAAATATGGCTTCGCCATACGAAAGTGTTCGCTAAGCTTCATTCCACTGTTACGCACCTGTCTCAGATGAGGCTACTTTCACTTCGACTACATCGGCCAATCTCAGACCGTGTCTGAGTCGAGGTGGAATCCACGTCGACTCCATGGTGTATGCTAGCCCTTCTTGCAATCCTTCCCGTGTTTGGTAATTACCATTTACTTTAAGGACGTGCTCAGGAACACACAGCCAACAACATTAACGTTGGGAGTGTCCTCAGAGACGAGCGACCATTACCATGGAAGTGTGCTTTGTGCTCAGGGAAACACGGTCAATGCCATTAACGTTGAGAATGTGATCAGGAACGAACGGTCAGCACCATTAACGTTAGGGATGTTCTCAGGGACGAACGACCATTATCACGGACGTTAGTTTTGTGTTCAGAGACGCACGGTTCCGTGGGCAGCAATGAAGTTGGCCCAGCGCCGTCCTCTACAGAGTTGGCCAATTTACTAATGACAGTCAAGGGTACCCCAATTTCAAGAGAAGAAATAAAAAAGAAGCTGAAGAAAAGAAGGAAAATCCACAGAAAATGTTCAAGAACAGATTCAAGGACGATGAGTTTGCTGCACGATCCATCGACGTTGACAAGCAGCAGACTGCCATGGCTAAAGCTGACAACACGAAACGAATGTGTTGAGAAAAATGGCTTGCTTACGTTCCAGCATTAACGGCGAAGTTAATCACGCCACTTTTGGGTATTTCATCCGTCGTCTGGAATTCCATGTTACGATCCAGGTAAGCTTCACCGAAGATTATGGCCGAGCTGGGAAAAGATTGGAAAAGATTCAGCAGGCCGTCGGATCGGACAGCTCGTTTGAATCGGTTTGTGTGAAGCTGGGTAAAGCAAATCAATATCACCGCAGCTTTCAACTTTTCAATTTTCAACTGAAATTGGCATTTTTCAACGCAAAAAAAATCCCTCTCAGGGGGATTTTTTCTTGAAGGGGGAAGGCACCCCTTCAAGATGCTCAACTTCACTGCCTTCCTCCTCAACTAATTATATGCCGAATGCGCGCTTCCGGGGACTTCCGTCGTGGTGATCCTCCGGGGATCACCACGACGGAGAAGAGCGCTCCCCGCAATCAAAGTTCCTAGGACCGCTCCTCCTTAATGATGTCTCTAATGTGTAGCATCTGCCTTTGTTCATTTGCCAGTGTGACGTGGCCAATGTGACGTGGTCAGTGTGACGTGGTCAGTGTGACGTGGTCAGTGTGACGTGACCAGTGTGACGTGGTCAGTGTGACGTGGTCAGTGTGACGTGGTCAGTGTGACGTGGTCAGTGTGACGTGACCAGTGGGACGTCGTCAGTGTGACGTGGTCAGTGTGACGTGGTCAGTGTGACGTGGTCAGTGTGACGTGGTCAGTGTGACGTGGTCAGTGTGACGTGATCAGTGTGACGTGACCAGTGTGACGTGGTCAGTGTGACGTGGTCCGTGCGTTGCAGACGTTTCGCGGGGCCGGCAGCTTGTTCTTCAGTCCGGGGCCCAAGTACCAGGACCCGCTCCGACAGAAGCTGGACTGCGAGGCGGGCTTCGCGAGGCCCCACCAGGTGCCCAGCAGCGTGCACCGACTGCGGCCCGGCGACATCCGGGTGATCGGCGCAATGGGTGACAGCCTGACGGCCGGCAACGGCGCCTACAGCACCCACATCCTGGACGTCAGGACCAACTACCGCGGCGTGTCGTGGAGCGCAGGTCAGCACAGCTCGCCGGTCAGGTCAGCCGGGGTCACCGGAGCACGCCAGTAGAGGTTACGGAGGCAGTTTAGGCCCCGGGGCCACGGGGGTAGCTTAGGCCACAGGGCACGGGGCAACGGGGGCAGTTTAGGTCGCGGGTCAAATCGGCAGAGCTCACCTGCTCAGGTCAGAAGGGATTAATGGAATACATTAAATGATCATGTAAGACACATATGCCTAAGCGTTCGCTGGTGATAGTCGTCATCACGAAGAGTTTTCCTCAATGGCTCGTTCAGTAGGACACGTTTAAAATAATCACTTTTCCTACCTACCGATTCGTAGCATCAGATGAAGGTAGGATGAAGACATGACAGCGGATATGAGGTGTGTTCAGTGACTACCGGTAGGTGATGTCAGACGCTGTCATGCGTTGCTGAGGTCTGCCTTGTCGAGAAAGTAATTGCTGTCCGACATCACACTTCCGATTAATGCTGTCAATCCAAACTAGCTAAAACGATACATCTAATCGTGCCCTACAAAATGTGTCCTTACAGGCGAAGCTTCGTGAAAACTGCCATTAATAGCGGCTATTATATGTGCTATTGCCAGCGAACAGGCAGATTGATAGGTCCTATGCACGTATTCCAGTCATTTCCTTAACTTTTCTGTTCTTTTTTTTTTTCGGGGATGGGGATGGGGTATGTCAATTTTGCGGACGCAACGATTATTAAGCGCAATGATAAGCCCAGTGTTTGGGAGACTATATCTCAATATATGCAGCTATGGATTCCACGGCCGCAACACATAGTAACAACGCTCCACGGCACACTAACCACTTGCCGATCTGTGATTTCGTCAAGGAACTCCGAGGGGTCGCCATTTCCCTGGAGGGGCGCCAATGAGTTACGCACTTTCAGGGGAACGCACTCCAGGAACTCTCCTGGATGGGGACTTTCCAACTCAGAGAGCCGCCTTCAGCTGCAAAATTCAAGGGAGGATGCACTCGAGCGTTGCGAAGGGGTTCCGCATCCCCATGGACGGCAACTTTCTGGCTCTAAGGGGGTAGCCCTCGCCCCCTCTGTAGATCTTTCATTGGAACCAACACAGGGATGACAAGTGGCCACTCAGATATCCAGGCGATACTACGATGTGCACGTTCATTTCAATTTATCATGCCTCATGATTACTCCATGCTGCACACCGCACGCGAGTTGCATATCACACAAGTACCACATGTCACAGAGCACACGCGTACCACATACCACATACTGCACACGTGCCACTTGTCACACAGCATGCGGTACATCTGAGCTTTTCCGTGCTACGTCAAGAAACTTTAAGTGACATAAGCAACTGTTCTATATAATTTGCAAGAGACATAAGCAACTGTTGAATATAATTTTCATCTAGTACTACATCCTCAAGGAGGCACTGCTTGTTCTCGTGAGGGAATATTTCATAAATGTAACTTCACGTTCTAGCTGAACTCCGGGTTAATGATGCATTTTTGCCTGTAGTCCATCAACACTGGCAAGATCAGTAATTCAGCATTGGCTTTGGTCATGGTCGAACACCGCGCGTGCATATAAGCAGCCGACACTTGTCACCACGTGGACAGGTAACCATACACATCCACACCTCAGCCGATACTTTTCACCACATGGACGGGTAACCATACACCCCGCACCTCAGTCGGCACTTGTCACCTCGTGGACAGATAACCATGCACCCCACACCTCAGCCGACACTTGTCATCACGTGGACAGGTAACCGTACACCCCATAACTCAGCCGACACTTGTCATCGCGTGGACAGGTAACCGTACACCCCATAACTCAGCCGACACTTGTCATCACGTGGACAGATAACCATGCACCCCACACCTCAGGCGACACTTGTCACCGCACGGCGAGTAAGCAGACATCAGCACTAAGGAAGACTATTTTGGAAAAGGCATGGATGGTCGTCAGCACGTCCGCTAATTCGACACACAACTATATATATTCTAGTTCACCACACCAGTCGACCTTGCTCCATGTGTCGTACGGTGTCACACTGCCCATCTCGAGTAGGAATGCAGTGTGTTGTTATAGTGGCAACGGCTTAACTTTTAAACACCAGTTAGCTTTGCATCCAAAAAGATATCCTGCTACACGTAGTTCATCAGATGGCCACTTGCCTTAGGTAAAATGCCATAAAACGGTCGTCCATCGAAAGCCTTTCGTCTCCTCTTGCCTCAGCATCCAGAAAATTACCGACCACGGCCACCCGTCAAGGTCAGAATATTTGTGGAATAGTTATCACTTCGTTCTGTCGCAAATTTAGCCCGGTGCACGTCGAGATTGTCTCTTGGCCCTGTGCATAAGATGACCACTTCTTGTCGACCACGTCATAAAACGGTCACGAATCGGAAGCCCTGGATATCGGCTTGCGTCAGTCGTCGAAAAACGACCAATGAATGCTGCTGTTTATTTATGCAAAGGTCAGTGGTTTTCGTTTGGTGCCAATTTTATGACATTTAGTCAAACACATGTAGCCATTTTGAGATATCCGCACCGGGCTACATTTGCGGTCGGGCGAAGTGGTCGTCAGTCCACAACTGGCATTGGACTGGAACATAACTGGATATATGCCTTGATTTATTGCTTTTTTAGGCTAGCCCAAGAGGAGTCAAGGGTTTTCTATTGATCACCGTGTCAGGGCGTTTGCTCAGGAGCAAGTGACCATTTCGTGGGATCCCGTGAAGTATGTCAAATATTTTCTTGGATCATACGTTAATTGGTATCTAGAGGCCATTTGCAATTATGGGAAAACGGAACCTCAGCTTCGTGCTGGGAGTTGTTAGCTTTAATCTATGCGACAAATGGAGCGAGTTCGGGGGAGGGGGTGTGCCCAATGCGAATATGAAACATTGTGCCGAGTTACCGGGCACATTATCCACGGCCTGATTCACTCGACTCGCGTCAGTACTACGCGGTCAAGGTCCAACGCCGGCCCCGAAATCTCGCAGCACGCTCTGGGTGTGTGTGTCTCATGACTGACGCCTTTTGTCACCAGCCGACTTCCGCGTCGCCACCGACGCGTGAGTGCCGTTGTCTGGGCTCAGAGGCGCCGAGGGCGGTGTCGGCGCCGACCCTGGGCCCGACTCGTGACGCCACCGTCCGGCCGGCGGCGGCCCGGCGCCGGCCGCCACCGGCCTGTGACGTAACCGGCGGTGTGATGTCACAGCGGGCGCGCGCGTGTGTTGCAGGCGGCCGCGGCCACTACTCTCGGGTGTTCACGCTGCCGAATGTGGTGAAGCACTTCTCGCCCGACCTGGTGGGCTTCTCGACCGGCTCGGGTGGCGTGCAGGCGCCCGTGGCGCAGTTCAACGTGGCCGTGTCCGGCTCACTGCACAGGGGCATGCCGATCCAGGCGCGTCGTCTGGTCCGCAGGATGCGCAGCGACCGCCGGGTGGACTTCGACAACGACTGGAAGGTCAGTTCTGGCCCGCTAGTTGGGCTCAAAATGTGTGTCGCTTTGCACACTCACCTCAATGGTGTAGGATCGGAATGGCTGGTGCCCCTCCAACATTTAAGCTGAGAACATGGCTCACGTCCCGTTCCCTCGTCGTAGCTTGAAGTCGCGAATAATTTTGTGCTATCAGTTTAATGGAACATTTTAACTACATTTAACATTGCAGGGTTCTCTCTAGTTCTATGCAGTTTGGTTCTACCGCCGCCGCAATTTTGTCTTTTTCCCCTTTTAACCATTGCTACGTGAGCCACCACCTCCACTAAGGCTGAGTGGTATCGGGTGCAGCCGCAGAGGAATGTGGTGACAGGCGGCTCCCTGGTGTAAAATGGATAAGCAAAGAAGGTCTGGTCTCTGAAATACGGTGTTAATCGGCAGTAATTGGTGGCTGAAGTAATTATTTCGACGATAGATCCGGTATTTGCTGCTATTCATGTCCATTATTCCTTACGATTTATGCAAATAATGTCAGTAATTGATTCCCATGAACAATGACATCCTTAATATGATATCTCCTCAAAGAAATCCAATTGCCAGCGGTTTTGTCAACAAGTAGTCAGCTGTTGAACGTACATATCATGCTAGGTCTTGGGCCAGCTTTGGCAGGCACATGTGGGATTTCGAAAAGATAAATGAAAGGGTTTAGGACATGTCTGCTCCGATCAGTGGTGTTCCCTTTATCCATTATATATATACATATATACAATATATATATATATATATATATATATATATATATATATATATATATATATATATATATATATATATATATATATATATATATATATATTGCATACATACTTTGTGCGATTAAAGATTGCGGATGTTCTCACTTAACAAAGAACATTATACAAATTAATATATGCTTCACACAACTTCCTTGGCATTCAAAATAATATTTTTCCAAAGCAAACTTGGAACATTGCATGCATGTATGGATGTATGGGTATCTCACGACTCATCGCCAGAGCCGGCTATTTACCTTTTGCAGTGCTCCCAGCCCCACATGGCACAAACACACCAGACCAGCACTCAACTTCGGTCTGGCGCTGCTCAAGAATTACCACAAGGCGTTCTTGAAATGTGTACTTGCCGCGACGTGAATAACGTATCAACGCGTCTGGCATTTTCCATTAAAATTGCATATCCTTATAAAATAACTAAGCCATGCTAGCCTAAAACAAAGCAACATGGCGCAACATGGTGACCTTAGCGAAGTACCTTCGCTAACCATGAGGAGTCGGGGTAGTTCAGTCGGTAAGGCGCTCGACTCTTGATGGTAAAATCGTGGGTTCGGTATGCCGCAGCCGGCAGGATTACCGATTCCACCCGCCACTAACGTATGTGAGAGGTTGGTGGCGCCATAAGACGAGACCCCAGGGCTCGTATTCTCGTTTACCAAGATAATATGTGCGAGTTCAATGTTAATACGCACTGATCTACATTATCACCAAATGAGCATGAATATCTAAGCAACAATCTGTTTCATGACTTCACATCCAAGGAAAGACGCCTATTACTCAGCCCTGTTGGTTTGTCGGTCGTTTGCAGGGTCTCTGGCCAATAGTGTTAAGTGTGGCATATCCAGTTATCCACTGGCCTATCGGAAGGTCTTCTAGAGTAAGGACATGCTATCACTGACATCCCGTGCATGTTGTTTGACGGGGCCAAGTCACTGGTCACGCACAAACCCACATTTCATTTCGGATCCCTGGTCGATCAGACCAGGAGGTGGCATGCTCTCGTGCTTGCTAATCGTCGTGAGCACAGAGCGCGACGTGGACTGCTGACAGCTCTCGTTGTGGCCTCCCGTGAGCCCACACCAGATGTGCAATCAGCCTGTCTGGCGAGCTGTAGACCGCACGCTGTACCGCCCCGCCGCTACACTGCTGAGCTGAGAAGGCCGTCGCCGCATATTCCTCGCAAGGCGGCCGGCTCTCTCTCTCATCCGCACGTGAGCATCACGTACACGCAAGCCCCGCGCCGCACGCAAACCACTGAACAAGTGGACAGTAAGCGGTCACGTGGCCAGAGCAGGCTGCACGGTGGAGATGGCGCGGCGGCGGCGCATCAGCTGGTTGACCACCCGCTGATGAGCCGACACTCTCGCTTTTACCGGCCCCAGTCGGCCGGCCGGCCGGCGCGGAAGTGAGTGAGCCACGGACGCCGCCAAGGGCACCGCCGCCGTCCGGACGTTGACTGATCTTGGCTGGTCATCAGCTGGCGAACGAATCACTGTTTGCTGCACAACGTGTCGCACCGGCGGCGAGCCGCCGCTGCCGACAGCCTGCGGCGGCCGCCTCTGTCCGCCGGCAATCAACCTAATGGCCGCTGTGTCGACTCATGTCGCTCCCGCCTCCAGCAAGGACGTGACCGTGGCGGAGAGTGGGGCGCAACGGCAACCTTTCAGCTCGGGCGGAAAACGCTACCCCGGCCATGCATCAGCAGTCAGTGTTGCCGCTCCGACTGGGCTACTCTGGCATGCAGACGAACGGTCCAGTCCGCTTCCCGCACCGTATAAATCAGCCATCGACTGCAGCGTTGATGGTGTCTGTTGCGATCGTTCTAGCGCGTTTGCGCAATCAGAAATCGCCACGTGAGTGAACCAACCGGGATCCGTGAGCTTAGCCGACGGGCCGCAGCGAATTCACCAACTCCTGCACAGAACACCCGGCTCACACACACAACACCCGGCTCACACACACAACACCCGGCTCACATACACAACACCCGGCTCACACAGAAGCCACACACAGAACACCCGGCCACATACACAACACCCGGCCAACACAACACCCGGCCACACACAACACCCGGCTCACACACACAAACACCCGGCTCACACACAGAACACCCGGCTCACACACACAACACCCGGCTCACACACACAACACCCGGCTCACACACAGAACACCCGGCTCACACACAGATCACCCGGCTCACACACACAACACCCGGCTCACACACAGAACACCCGGCTCACACACACAACACCCGGCTCACACACACAACACCCGGCTCACACACAGAACACCCGGCTCACACACACAACACCCGGCTCACACACACAACACCCGGCTCACACACACAACACCCGGCTCACACACACAACACCCGGCTCACACACAGATCACCCGGCTCACACACAAACACCCGGCTCACACACAGAACACCCGGCTCACACACACAACACCCGGCTCACACACAACACCCGGCTCACACACACAACACCCGGCTCACACACACAACACCCGGCTCACACACACAACACCCGGCTCACACGAAGCTCACACAGAACACAGAACACCCGAAACACCCAGCTCACACACACGGCTCACGCACCGAACACCCGGCTCACACGAGGAACACCCGGCTCACATGCGGTACATCCGGCTCACACACAAAGCATCCGGCTCACACGGCTCACGCACCGAACACCCGGCTCACACGAGGAACACCCGGCTCACATGCGGTACATCCGGCTCACACGGCTCACGCACCGAACACCCGGCTCACACAAGAACACCCGGCTCGCATGCGGAACACTCGGCTCACACACAGAACATCCGGCTCACACACGGAACACCCGGCTCGCATGCGGAACACTCGGCTCACACACAGAACATCCGGCTCACACGGCTCACGCACCGAACACCCGGCTCACACAAGAACACCCGGCTCACATGCGGAACACTCGGCTCACACACAGAACATCCGGCTCACACACCGAACACCCGGCTCACACACCGAACACCCGGCTCGCATGCGGAACACTCGGCTCACACACGGAACACCCAGCCCAAGTTCCCAATTGACAGCGTTTCGCGAGGCGTAGCAGGCTTTCCAACAACGCTGAACATTGGAAGCTATTCTTCACGGCGTACGGCTTGCTCTGGACGCGTGCAGAATTGGCTCGGCACGGAGGAGGATGCTATCGCACGCGCTGCTCGCTGCCCAGCGCCGGCGACCTCAACGGGCGACCTCGAGTGTGCCGGTCACTCACCTTCTAATCACTGGCAATCGCACGCGCCGTCCTTCACCCACCTAGGTCGAGTGTGTTCGCCGCCCAGCGTGCGAGACTCAGCCTCCTGAAGTCGGTAGATGTGCGGCGCCACTCTCCGTCCTAACTGTCCTGCCCCCGCCGGCAGCTGGTCACCATCATGATTGGCGGCAACAACCTCTGCAGCCACGTCTGCAAGAGGAAGGGCTTCTGGGCGCATACCGCGCAGATGCACGCGGCCAAACTGCGCCAGGCGCTGGACATCCTGCACCAGCAGCTGCCGAGGACGTTCATCAACCTGGTGCCTGTGGTCGGTAAGGCAGCGCCTGCACAACGCCACCCGCCACTCGGGCTAGCCGCCGTGGAAGATGTGCGGCCTTGTCGGCGTGTTTTCCAGCGGCCAGAGTTCTGGGGAGACAGTGCCGGGGGTAGGCGCGGCGGCTTAAGCCTGTACGGAACATCTTGTTGAAGGGCGGTTCCCCGCGCAAATATTTCGCACACACCCGGACTTTGTGATCTTCACCTTGAACTGGCCCAGACCAAAGTTTTTGGCCTGCCCTGTCAACCCTCATCATTGAGATGCACAGAATCCTGGAGGTGTAACATTTAAATATACAATAGAAGGTAATGAAATGGAGGTGTTGAATAGGAATAAGACTAGATGTGTTGCCTCAAGCGAAATGAAGGCAGAAAATGATGCAACTCAGCTAGGAGCAGAGCAATTCGAATGCTATGAATAATTTAATAAGTGTGAAATGTAGAAAGCCGGGATGTTATGCAATAAATGTCCTTAGTCTTTGTGCGATCCCACCTGGGATATTGAGTGCAGACATCGAGCCCTGACTTAGAAATATATATATATAGGTTATTCTAGAAAGAGTGCAGCGCCAAGCTGCAACGGGTCATCAGCAGAGTCGGAAATTTAGAAAATGGAGAAAGGTTTATGGCATTGCATGTGTACTTAATCCGTGCCGTCTTTCCGGTCAGATCCTCACACCCCGTCTCGGGGGGGGGGGGGGGACGGCTATTAAACCCCCTCTAAAATCCAAACTAAGCATCGCACGAAAACAAAAGAGGTGTCATCGGAAAGCGCTCGAAGAGTAGGGTCCCGGGTCCACCCCCAGAGCAATTTTCCCCCAAAAGTGCCGTCACCAGAGGGCTAGATTTTCACGACTTTTCACGACTTACATTATGTTTTTGGCTCTGGGGAGTTCATTTTTGGGATATATGAGAACAAATTATTTGAAATGAGAAAAGGACAGCGAAATCGACCAGGGCTTTAATTTTTTTTGGCCCACCAAAAAACAAAATTAATTTCAAAATTTTTAGTTTTCAAGTTTTCTTTAATTTTCCTTTTGGAAATACGCAATATTTATATGTAGTCAAAAACGTAAAAAGAAGAAAAATTCCACTCGTACGCTTTGTTGCATCCCTAAAGATAAGCAAACGCTGAAAGTTTCATTAAAATATCTATCCGTTAAAGCGTGACGACTGGTTGAACTTTTTTGGAGGTGACCTCACTTGACCTTCACTAACTCATTGACCCTATATGACATGACTTAACAAATTTGAAATAGCATGCCAAATGGATGTGGGAAAGGGTATGCCAAATTTGGGCGCATTGCCACGCGCCGTTCGTCCACTATCCGCGAAAAACCTGAGCGGGGAGGGGGCGGTTGAAGACCCCCCGAGACGGGACGGGTTAATCAAGTAGGGGAGATTTCTGGGGTAACATGATTGAGGCTTGTAAAATGATAAATGGGTTAGATAGCGGCAATCTGAGTTATGTTCTTCTATTTCGCATAGGGATCATCAACTCAGGTTACACAAGTCAGGGTGTAGGACAGTTAAATGACAAGTTTTCAGTCAAAGTGTGGTTGATATCTGAAATGGGTTGCCTGGGTGAGGTTGTGGAAAGTCGCTCATTGAATGTATTTTAAAGTAGGATACATTCCTGAGGTCCAATAACCACATTTTTGCATTATAGGATGTGCAATGTGGAGACGGGAAGTTGGGTGGATGAAGTAGGATTGACATAGCCGAATCACGCGTGTGTTAAGCGTGATGGAGTGAACGCATCTGGGGTAGATCGTTTGTTTATAACTCAAGATATAGTATTGATTGGCGTATTTCAGTGCCGTTTTTCATTCTATGGTTACCTCTCTTCGTGGGGTTGGCAAAGATGGTCCTCGTGGCTCATAATAAGCCTGAACAATTTAGCTGTGACATTCATGCCATACATGTATACATGCATAATATTTCTTGTTATACTGCAAAATTGATCTATACACACCTCCCAACGAAAACCATTAATCGTGTCAGAAATTTCCGCTAAAAAGGATACGCATAAAATAGAAGCATACATGCATCCAAATTTCCTTTCAATTTCTCCCTCCCCCTCTCACCCATCCACGTCCCCGCATTCAAGGACTCCGCCAGGACAACGTGATTGCTGGGGATGCAAAGGTCTTTAGGACCACCCCGTTCATGCTACCACACATACGTATAATGGTCAATGTCCAAACTATGCAGGATGATCCATCCCCTTAATTCCGATGGTGAAGTCCATGCTCGCGTTTAGGATATGTACATGTGTGTACTATGTACGTGTGTGCAATGTCATTATGGCTGTACTGGCTGCAGCCCTTCTCACCTTAAATGGATGGTATGTCATGATGACATACCGTCATGATGACACACCGTCGCCCGCACTGCTGGTGTGGTTGCATAACTGTCAGTGACACTACTTGTCTGAGCAGCTGACTTGGATTGCACATTTGTTTGTTGCGCATTTCGCAAGTGCGTAGCTCATACAGATAAAATTGTCACCGCCACAAGCTTGAACACCATTTGCACGTGAAGCCCAGGTGGATGCTAATGCGTCCGGCAGTGCAAAACCTGTATTTTCAAGCCACTCTTTTCTAAAGTGAACTCGTCGGCCATGCATCATCCGGGCGGCGTGAAGCCGACAGCGGCCCTGACGCGCCTGCGGCCGTCCGACAGATGTCACCACGTTGCTGGACGTCAAGGGGAAGAACCTGCCGTGCCAGCTGGCCGAAGGCTACCTCTGCCCGTGCCTGTTCGGCAAGCGTCGCATCAGCCGGCCGGCAATGCGGCGCATGGTGACGGCGTACCAGAACGCGGCCATACACCTGGTACGTCACTCGCGGGCCGCTCTCGGCCGACTGGCTCCCCGGTCACCTCGCCGTTAACAGCCGCCGTGGCGTTCAGCATGCCGCCTCTCTCCACAGCCGCCGTGGCGTTCAGCATGCCGCCTCTCTCCACAGCCGCCGTGGTGTTCAGCATGCCGCCTCTCTCCACAGCCGCCGTGGTGTTCAGCATGCCGCCTCTCTCCACAGCCGCCGTGGTGTTCAGCATGCCGCCTCTCTCCACAGCCGCCGTGGTGTTCAGCATGCCGCCTCTCTACACAGCTGCCGTGGTGTTCAGCATGTCGCCTCTCTCCACAGCCGCCGTGGCGTTCAGCATGCCGCCTCTCTCCACAGCCGCCGTGGCGTTCAGCATGCCACCTCTCTCCACAGCTGCCGTGGTGTTCAGCATGCCGCCTCTCTCCACAGCCGCCGTGGCGTTCAGCATGCCGCCTCTCTCCACAGCCGCCGTGGTGTTCAGCATGCCGCCTCTCTCCACAGCCGCCGTGGCGTTCAGCATGCCGCCTCTCTCCACAGCCGCCGACGTCCGACCGACCGCAGGCAGTCGGGCAGGACTGCTCTCTCCAGATCAGAGACTTTGTTTATTGCCTTTATTGGCCCTGGTGTTCACTTTATGCACATTCACGGCTAATGGCGCCGCCCACACAGCTCGCCGGTGGGCCGCGGGATTGGGAAATGTCCTGAGTGGCGCTAGAGTCGAACCCGGGACCTTTGTACCCACAGCCCGACACCTTAACCACTCGGCCATCCCCGCCCCGATACAGAGAGACTGAAGACAGAGACAGACTGAAGCGCCGCTGCTTCTGCCCTGTAGTGGCACTTGTCGGCTGCCTGAGGCCACTCGGACCCCACCGTTGTCGTTGGCATGACCACTCCGTAGTGCCAGCCGCTGGCTTCGGACCGTTCGCATCGAGCTCCGTTGGACGAGACACGGGCGCACCTACGCCGGTGGGTGCGTGGCTGTGTGCAGTCGCCGGCTGGAGAGGATGACCGTGAACCCTGGCCGACCTTCACGTCAGAGGTGGCCAGCATGTCCAGAGCAGCCGGCACTGCATGCTGTGCGCACTGCGCGGGCAGAGCAACGAGAGGTCGAGGCGCGACAGAGGGCGCGACGGGGTCATTCAACCCACCGTCTCCCAGCCGACTAGTGTAGAGGAATTGTGCTGCTTTGGAAAAGAGAAGCAAGCAGGAAGTATACATGCCATCTGCAGCTGTAGCTCCTGTCCAAATGATTGCAGGTCATGCGTGTGCGCGAAGCGACTCGAACCTTGTCTTGTCAGGACAGGGGAGACTAGTGCAGGCTAGCGTTCTAACCAACTGAGCTACCGGGACGAAAGAAGACCTATCTTACTCTCTTTCTCCCCCCCCCGTGAATTCCTCTCCCATATCACTAGCATCCCTTCATTCACTTACCCGTGCTATGCAATCACACCTGAGAAAAACCTTCACCAACTCACGAATTCACTCACTGATTCACTTTCTGTCTAGTCTCTATTTCGCTCTTTCCTGCGCTGTTTTTCTTTCTTGCTTTCTTTCAACTATATCCCGTTGTTCAACTATATCCCGCAATTTGTCATCAGTATCAAAACTACCGATAATTGCATACGAAGCTTTCCAATGATAGCATCTCCGGCTATGTTTCCTCCAACGAATACCTATGAACACCTTCGGTATCATTATTTATGCCGGCATTGTATGCAGGATAAGAGTCATGTCGGTTGTCTTTGTGCCATCTATCTGCCTTATTATACTTCTGATCATTGATAAAAATATAGCAATGCCAAGCTTTTGGTTCTATTCCTCGACTTCAGCTTGGCTCATTTTCAGAAAATTTAAGCTTGGTCAACGAGCAGGTTCGAAAGCTGACAGCTGTCCCACTTTTATTGACGGCGAATAAGAACCTACTGACACCTGTGAACACCAGAAGAACCTAAAGAAATGTAGTTTGATTATAGAAGACCAGTTCCGTCTCGGTTAAGTAAGGTTTGTACGGGTCACCATTCTGCCCTAGCACGATTGACATCCTGTCACTATCAGAAAGTAACAGCCTAATGTGACTGCTAATCAACAGGGTCCTACAACTCCGCTACGTCTTCCGAGCATTCCTTGACGTTCGCTCTTATGGCTCCATCATAGGCTGAACCATGTTGGCTTATTTTTCAGATGGGTTAAATGACTGGTTTCTGGTCTTAAGTCATTTTCCGGGGCTATGAAGCAAACTGATTTCAACATGCCACGTGATGCCACCAGCTTATGAGCTGCCCCTATATATGAGGTAGGCCCGGCTATGCCAGCATCCATAGCTCTGTTGCTCTGTCGGAACCCGGAGGGTAGTCAATGCTGAAACTTGTTACTCATTAGAAGGGGAAATCGTGCTACGGAAACGAATGCTGTAAATAACTATAATGCAGCCCCATCTTAAGCGGAAAGTTGTCTGATCTCGGAAAATTATTCGTGTCTGGATGCACGTAAGAAGAAAATTGACAAAAGACTTCCCTCCCCCAATCTCAAATTAATGGCGTCACTTTTCTACCGAGCATCACGATTCCCAACTAACCGTTCCTCGAGAAAACTAAAGTTGTCGCCTCAGTGACAACAAATTGTCGCCGAGGCTAGCTACCCCACTACCGAAAATTACATGTCTGTCGGAACCATCTGCCCGGCGGTGCTTCGAATGTCAGCTGAGTTGCAGCCTTTCAGGTGGTCTGAGGTCCTGTCGAGCTGTACCGGACCACGGGAACCACTCCGGTCCACCTGACTTCGTGTGACCCTCCGTGACACTACGTACCCTTTTAACTCGTTAAGCCCCATTTTACCATATATGCTAGCTTGTACTGCTGCTCGATCTCATGTGACCCTGTGTAACCATTCCATGTTGTCCTCAGCGAACTCATTTAATTCCATGCAATTGTGTGTGACGTCGTATAGCCTTATGTGACCTTATGTGACCGTGCAACGTCGTGTGATCCAACATCACTTCATGCCATCACTTGCGACCTCTTACGACAGTTGAGCCCCGTTTAACCCGGCGTGATCCTGTTTAACAATATGGCCGTGCGGACACAGGTAGAGTCGGGCAGGTACGACACCAAAGACGACTTCACGGTGGTGATCCAGCCGTTCAACCTCGAGTCGAGGGTGCCGATGGTGCCGAGCCGCTACGGCATGCGTGCCGACCCTACTTACTTCTCGGCCGACTGCTTCCACCTCAGTCAGCGGGGCCACTCGCTCAGTGAGTCGCCGCAGCTCGTCGGGCCCTGTGGTATTATCAGGCTCCACAGCCATCTCGGGCTTCATGGTACTAGCAGGCTCCATAACTATATCGGGCACCATGGTGCTAGCAGGCTCCATAGTACTAGCAGGCTCCACAGCCATCTCAGTCCCTATGGTACTAGCAGACTCCACAGCCATCTCAGGCTCCATGATACCGGCTGGCTCCACAGCACTCAAGGCTCCACAACACCTTAATCACACAACTCGCTCAGACTCCACAGCACCCCAGGCCTCGCAGTGCTCCCAAGCTCCACAACCCTCGCAGACTCCACAGTACTCTCAGACTCCACAGCACCCCAGGCCTCGCAGTACTCCCAAGCTCCACAACCCTCGCAGACTCCACAGTACTCTCAGACTCCACAACACCCTCAGACTCCACAGTACTCTCAGACTCCACAGTACACTCAGACTCCACAGTACTCTCAGACTCCACAGCACCCTCAGACTCCACAGCACCCTCAGACTCCACAGCACCCTCAGACTCCACAGCACTCTCAGACTCCACAGTACTCTCAGACTCCACAGTACACTCAGACTCCACAGTACACCTCCAAGTACACAGACTCCACAGCACCCTCAGACTCCACAGCACCCTCAGACTCCACAGCACTCTCAGACTCCACAGCACCCTCAGACTCCACAGTACTCTCAGACTCCACAGTACACTCAGACTCCACAGCACCCTCAGACTCCACAGCACACTCAGACTCCACAGCACCCTCAGACTCCACAGCACCCTCAGACTCCACAGCACCCTCAGACTCCACAGCACCCCAGGCCTCGCAGTACTCCCAAGCTCCACAACCCTCGCAGACTCCACAGTACTCTCAGACTCCACAGTACCCTCAGACTCCACAGCACCCTCAGACTCCACGGCACCCTCAGACTCTACGGCACCCTCAGACTCTAGCTGGGAACCCACAGTAGTATTCACACTCTGAAGAATGGTGATCTTGGAACCCGCGGTAACATTCACACCCTGAATAATGGTGATTTTGGAACCCGCAGTAGCATAGTTCATCTCATTGCAGGATCTATTCGATGGATTCGGTTGAGATGTCGGGTGTTCGTCGGCACGAACTCCCACTAGAAGCAGATGCACCCGTTATCCTATGCACATTGTGCCCACCAGGTATTATCAACGGAGCCACATGCATTGTGAAGCAGCTACACCCCAACGTACTTCAGCTCTTTGTTACCAGTGACCTCGGACAGGATGAGGAGTTCATCATGCCTCGGATATCCACACTTTCCGCCGCTGATAATCGAGGCGGCTTTCAGATGAGGAAGTTGCAATTTCTACTCCGGCCGGCGACATTTGCGATAATTATTCGCCACCTGTATTCTTACGTGGCCGGAATAATGGTATATTTGCTGATTCCTCATAAGACTTCCTCACCAAGTCGAGCTCTATTTTATCCCAGGTCCTGCACCAAAATGTGCTGTGTTGAGAAATCCTGTCTACATTTAGTATAATCCAGACGAATGAAATGGTGAAGCTCGATTCGGAATTAAGCAGCATCCGATGCAAATCCTGCACACCAGATTCACCTCCTTGACAATAGGTGCAAAATAAAGACGAATGAAATCGCATATTTCATGAAGTTCTCTGAATATTGTATCATGTTTTATTTCATTCTACGCAATTTCCTGAAGAAAATATCATGCGGAAAAATGGACTCGCCAACTCTCAGCTAATTTTCTTCGGATGTACCATCCCGACCAATGCGCGTACAACAGCTGTTTGCTGCGCGCCGTGCGCGAGCTGTAACAGTAATCAAATCTTCTGTACCGGCTTCACAAGACAGAAAACTAGCTTTTGACATGTCACGTGACCACTGGCTCCTTTTGGGACCGTGCAGCGCCTTTTTAAGAGAAATGTGAGGAAAACGCATGTGGTAAATTTCTTATATACAGAATATGAAGACCAAATAAGTTCTACATAACGCTATGTCTAACTCCCTTGGTCTTTGCATTCTGTATATAAGAATTTTACCACATGCGTTTGTCCTCAGGGTGCATGTGGTTATCCATCTCTACACATGTATTGATGTGCTTAGCTGTCCCGTGCCCACTGTCCTGTTCCGATGTCCTATAGCTGTCCAATGTACACTGGCCTGTTCAGGTAACCTATAGCTGGCCAATACCCACTGCCCTGTTCCACTGACCTATAGCTGGCCAATACCCACTGCCCTGTTCCACTGACCTATAGCTGTCCAATACCCACCGCTCTGTTCCACTGACCTATAGCTGTCCAATGTCCACTGCCCTGTTCCACTGACCTATAGCTGTCCAATACCCACTGCTCTGTTCCACTGACCTATAGCTGTCCAATACCCACGCTCTGTTCCACTGACCTATAGCCGTCCCATGTCCACTGCCCTGTTCCACCGACCTATAGCTGACAACGTTTACCCCCTGTTCCACTGACCTATAGCTGTCCAATACCCACTGCCTGTTCCACTGATCTATAGCTGTCCAATACCCACTGCTCTGTTCCACTGATCTATAGCTGTCCAATACCCACTGCTCTGTTCCACTGACCTATAGCTCCAATACCCACTGCTCTGTTCCACTGGCCATACTGTCCAATACCCACTGCTCTGTTCCACTGATCTATAGCTGTCCAATACCCACTGCTCTGTTCCACTGACCTATAGCTGTCCAATACCCACTGCTCTGTTCCACTGACCCATAGCTGTCCAATACCCACTGCTCTGTTCCACTGACATATAGCTGACCAATACCCACTGCTCTGTTCCACTGACCTATAGCTGTCCAATACCCATTGCTCTGTTCCACTGACTTATAGCTGTCCAATATCCACTGCTCTGTTCCACTGACTTATAGTTGTCCAATATCCACTGCTCTGTTCCACTGACCTATAGCTGTCCAATACCCACTGCTCTGTTCCACTGACCTATAGCCGTCCCATGTCCACTGCCCTGTTCCACTGACCTATAGCCGTCCCATGTCCACTGCCCTGTTCCACCGACCTATAGCTGTACAACGTTCACTGCTCTGTTCCACTGACCTATAGCTGTCCAATACCCACTGCTCTGTTCCACTGACCTATAGCCGTCCCATGTCCACTGCCCTGTTCCACTGACCTATAGCTGTACAACGATTACTGCCCTGTTCCACTGACCTATAGCTGTACAACGTTCACTGCCCTGTTCCGGTGATCTATAATCGTCCTGTGTCCACTGTCCTCTTCCACTGACTATAGCTGTCCGCTGCCCTGTTCCGGTGACCCATAGCCGTCCCATGTCCACTATCCTGCTTCGGCAACACGCAGCTATCCAATATCTGCTGCCCTACTTCGGTAACACGTAGCTATCCAATGTCTGCTGCCCTGCTTCGGTAACACGTAGCCATCTAATGTCCGCTGAGTATCGCTGAGCGGTGAGAAGGGGGCGGGCCGATGCGCTCTCGGCCGGCGTGCCGATGTCGTTTCCACACTGGCGAAACTGGATGTGGGGAAACGACGCCGGACCCGGCTCCCCGAGCCACCGGTTCCGCGGGCTGCTAACACTCGCTGTTCCTCCGATTTCGCTATCTCCGAACACGCGTTAGAAGGATGCCAGCTCCCAGGCGTGACACTTCGGATTGAACTGGGGTCGGAAGAATATCGCAATACGTGGAACTCATCGAGCGTTCGATAACGGAATGGTGAAACAAAGAAAGTGGATAAGGTCTTTTGTGACGCATTTCTGGCTTCGTGAAAGATGCGTTATTTTCCCGATGTTCCGAAAACATTGAACCAGATCACCTGGTGGTGACCAGGTGATCTGGTTCATACACTAGGTGACCTCACCTGGTGAGGCGGTGAGGCGGTCGTGGGCGTCTGCCAGGCAGCGAACTGCTGCTC
Source organism: Imbricaverruca yamaguchii (assembly GCA_034440575.1). Taxonomy (NCBI): domain Eukaryota; kingdom Metazoa; phylum Arthropoda; class Thecostraca; family Neoverrucidae; genus Imbricaverruca; species Imbricaverruca yamaguchii. The sequence continues at coordinate 352,546 of JAOTOL010001618.1, read as the reverse complement.
ACGGCATCGCTACGCATTCTCACCAGGCTGTTCCTTCAGGAAGGATATTCCCGGAACGTCCTGCCAGAAGAACCGGTGTCTGGCATGGCCAGCTCTAGGAGCAGGCGGGCGACTGGCAGCTATGGTTGACTGCTCGTCACTTCATGCGCGGACGGCCGCCGCGTACCTGACTTGGCCGGTGTCAACGAGGCAGTGAGCCGCATCACTGGTGGTGAAAACATGTGGGCGTCGCTCCACTTGACAGGTGGAGCGGTGGTGTGCCACACCGTGGGGTGGCAGGTGGAGTGGTGGTGTGCCACACGGCGGGGTGGCAGGTGGAGTGGTGGTGTGCCACACGGCGGGGTGGCAGGTGGAGTGGTGGTGTGCCACACGGCGGGGTGGCAGGTGGAGCGGTGGTGTGCCACACGGCGGGGTGGCAGGTGGAGTGGTGGTGTGCCACACCGTGGGGTGGCAGGTGGAGCGGTGGTGTGCCACACCGTGGGGTGGCAGGTGGAGTTGTGGTGTGTCACACGGCGGGGTGGCAGGTGTAGTGGTGGTGTGCGACACTGCGGGGTGGCAGATGGAGCGGTGGTGTGCCACACGGCGGGGTGGCAGGTGGAGCGGTGGTGTGCCACACGGCGGGGTAGCAGGTGGAGCGGTGGTGTGCCACACGGCGGGGTGGCAGGTGGAGTGGTGGTGTGCCACACGACGGGGTGGCAGGGGGAGCGGTGGTGTGCCACACCGTGGGGTGGCAGGTGGAGCGGTGGTGTGCCACACGGCGGGGTGGCAGGTGGAGTGGTGGTGTGCCAAACGGCGGGGTGGCAGGTGCAGCGGTGTTGCACCACCATCTGTGGTCACTGACCTGCAATGACCTGGAATAACCTAAACCAAAGTTTTTTTTCACATCATTTGAATCGTAGAAGTTTTTGTTGCTGTATTCGAGATAAGCACCCAAAGGACTCACAGGGAGGATTCAGATGGTATCATCGCGAGGATACTGTGCCTTTCCTAAGACGACAATGCGTGCTCTTCCAGGACAATTTCGGTTGATCAGAGCGTAATCAACCAAACGTTCCATGGTCGTATCATTACTGGAATGATTGGTGCATCATTGCCTCTATTTGATCATACTCGAAACACCGTAACCACAGATTGCACTCGTTCCTAGAATCGGACTTCTCTGCTGTCAGATAATTTATGCTATGAATGGAAAGCGGATGGCATCACACTGCCCAAACTAGGGACACAGAGCTCATGAAGTGAAGTTTTTGGTCTTCTGTGTTCCGTTCTGTGTATTTTCAATTGCGGCCGGTTAAAATAATAATGTATTCCACACGGGATTATGAGCCTTCAAATCCGCTCCACTGAACCCATTGCAGGGCCCACATCTTCCATCCTGGTGGCCATCCTCTGCCAACCTGGTGCCTCCTCTTCTATTCTGGGGGTTTCCTATTGCATCCTAGTGGGCCCTTCTCTTTCATCCTGGGGACCCTCCTCCTCTGTCCTGGGAGCATCCTCTTGCATCCTTAAGGGGCCCTCTTCTTCCATCCCGGGGACCTCCTCTTCCATCTTTGGGGCTTCATCATCTATCCTGTGGACCTCCTTTCCGAACTTGGGTCTCCTCTTCCAACTTAGGGGCCTGCTTCCACTCCTCGGGGGAAGGAGAGGGGGTTCCTCCATTGTAGCCTGGGTGACTCCTTACCCACTTGTGTGACCTTTTACGTTTTGAGGGCCTCCACTCCTCCATAAAGGGTCTCATCTTCCACCTTACGGGTCTCTACTCATTTCTTTGGGAGGGGAGGATCTTTTCTGCCGTCATGGGGCCTCCTTAGCCGGTTTAGTCGTTTACGGGAAGACACACCTCCCCAGATGTCAGAGCGAAGTGCCCAAAGACCTACGTGGGCAAATGTCACGAAACCTTATGTCAGGAATATGATAAAATAATTTTCCGTCTGGATAAAGCGTTTATCGTCACCTAAGATGTCATTGAGCTTAAGCGAGGTCATACGTCACCCAAAAATGCCGTCTCTGCTGTACTACAACGTGGGGACATGACAACAGAGCATAACGCAGTGTAAACGGCACATCACAGTGGTTGCAGATCGGCTTCGACTCCTTCATCAATAGGTACACCTGCGGCGTGTGATACGTGGATTGGGGAGGACAGGCCTCCTGATACCCATTCAACCAGCTACTATACGCACCACACACAAACACAAGCACAAATACAAACACAAACACAAACACACACACACACACACACACACACACACACCTACACAAAATATTATCACCAAAAACCCTGTGAATAATTCGTTGGGTACGCATAAACCGCAGGTGTACTTATTGATGAAGGAGTCGAAGCCGATCTGTAACCACTGTGATGTGCCGTTTACAATGCGCCATGCTCTGTTGTCATGTCTCCACTTTGGAGTATATCGGAGACGGTATTTTTGGGCTACGTGTGGACTCGCTTAAGCATAATGACATTCTAGGTGATGATTAGCTCTTTATCCAGACGGAACAATTATCTGAACATGTTTCTGACCTAAGGCTTCCTGACATCTGTCTATCAGTGTAGTATGCCATGAACATTTCTCGTGCATGCTTGCTTAGATTATTGTTTGGTCATACGTAATTAAGTATTTTAAGAACTTGAAAAGGTTGCTTGGGTATATTTAGTCGGTATTATAATGCTAATGATGAGCTCTAAATGATCATACTTGGTCTATGAGTCCTGACTTTTAAAAAACTGGCCAACCATAAACCATGGGTAGAAATTCCACTTGCTTCGACAATAAACGCCAGGTTTATTTTTAAATTCTTCAAATGCCAGCAATGTTGCTACTTTGAGCAATATTAACCCGCGCCGTCTTTCCGGTCAAATCCTCACACCCAGTCTCGGGGCGAGGGCGGTTGAAGACCCCCTCTAAAATACAGACTAAGCATTGCACGAAAACAAAAGAGGTGTCATCGGAAAGTGCTCGATGAGTAGGGTCCGGGTCAACCCTCCAAAACAATTGTTTCCCAAAAGTGACGTCACCAGGGGGATTTTCACGATTTTTCACGACTTACATTATGTTTTTGACTCTGGGGAGTTCATTTTGGGGATATATGAAAAAAAAATTATTTGGAATGAAAAAGGACAGCGAAATCGACCAGGGGTATAATTTTGTTGTGCCCACCCAAAATAAGTTTTTTTTTGTTAAATTTCAAAATTTTGAGTTTTCAAGTTTTCTTTAATTTTCCTTTTCTAATGGGTAAGAGCAGACCGTGAAACGTTGTTGGAAGTCAACTTGCCCCAATCAAAAATGCTTACTTTAGCCAGAATCCTGTATTTGAACTGAAATTTGGCAAATACGCAAAATTTATATGCAGTCGAAAACGGAAAAAATGAAAAATTCCACTCCTACGTTTTGTTGCATCCATAAAGGTAAGCAAACGCTGAAAGTTCCATTAAGATATCTGTATCCGTTAAAGCGTGACGACTGGTTTAACTTTTTTGGAGGTGACCTCACTTGACCTTGACTAACTCGTTGACCCTAGATAACCTGACCTAACAATTTTTGAATCAGCATATCAAATTGATGTGGGAAAAGGTATGCCAAATTTGGGTGCGCTGCCGCGCGCCGTTCGTCCGCTATCCGCGAAAAACCTGAGGGGACGGTTGAAGACCCCCCGAGACGGGACGGGTTAATGTCATGAACCTATATGCAATTCATGAAAGGCGAGGCTGGCTCTTCATATTGTTTTTTAAGCTTCGTTCTGTCATATCGAAAAGTGAAGGCCGATTACTAAATACTCTTGTGATATTCATGTGGTATGCCGATACTAAAACGAAGCTGGTTTTAGCCGTGTGCATTGGATATATTCTGGAGAAATTGCTTGGAACGTGAAAACTTTATCTGAATTTTCCGATGTATAGCGGATATGTATATATATATATATATATATATATATATATATATATATATATATATGTATTTATGTTTATATATCAGGGACTGATTCCGACAAAAGCTAAGACCGCCTGGTCTCCATGGTTTCGTGCTGTCCACTGCTGAAACAATGCAGGCTACCTCGAAGAAGAGCGGTGGTGACCGGTGCTAATGTCCCGACACCTGGTCTCCCTTGTACAGCCGTTATTAATACGTATGGTAGTAATGTCTGACACCTGGTCTCCCTTGTACGGCCGTTATTAATACGTATGGTAGTGGTCTGGTTCCGTAGTCCCGCGTCTATCCGGTTGCTGTAGCTCTAGGTCAAACTGCCATACAGTTTCGCGTGCCACCTATCTCTCATGGTGAGATACTGAGTTGGCTAATCAGCACAATTTTCTGGTTGTTCATCTGGAGCTCGCTGCTCACCTAATCAGAAATGCTTTGATAACTTAATTGGTGCTCTATTTGGAGTCGAGGTTTTTCACCGGCATGAAAATTTTCCCTCATGCGATTCAGGGCCTATAGATATAAACGGGTGAAGGTCTCTGAAAGATGAAGACACTATGATAAGTATGTTTGTGAGTGAGGCCGCAGGCGGAAGAGTTTACGTTCAAATGGAAGAAGATGTCAGGTGAGGAGAGGACATGAGTTGTCGGCCCAGCCCAGCCCACCCAGTCATGGCGCCTCTCAGAGGGCTATAGCTTGCCACCAGCACTACTTAGGATCAAGGAATAAGCGTACGAACACGTAGCTTGATTCAGTAAGCATTTGCAATTTTCATTTAGGCTTCAGATTTGTCTACTGTTTCAACGACACTACTCTGCACGAAGCATGTCTTCCAAATTTGAAACTATTTCATTCCGATGTTTTCGAATCGGGCGGAATTTGCACCCAGACATCAAGCACTGATTTTTCTCTCAATTCCTTAGGTATTAGATGCTATTTATTTTCAACGCTACTCGAAGCAAACAGCGCCAGCTATTAGCGAATCATATCCAGTCATGGATTCAACGAGACTGAGTCGGCATCACCCAAGAGCGGCGATTTTTTGGTACAAAATGTGTGGAAGCCCCTTTTATCCTCAGATTATTCAATTCCGACCAAAACGAATATACATTTGAACTATCCTTGGTCTTGCACCTTTCAAACACCAGCCGTTTTCGGAATTGTGCACCGAAAGGCTAGGCACAAGCAGATCGTCGTGGTCCCAGACCGTTTTCACCCTTCCCCTTATGATATTCCGATGGATCATCCTTTGACGACATCTTAATGTTAGATTATCATTATTTTACACTAGGTGTAAATACTGTAAGGCGATTTCAATGCATCGATATGACTAAAAATATTTGAACAACTGAAAAGATCCAATCTTCTCGCAGTGTTGCTGAAGCCTTTCTTAGGTTGGGGAGGGCCAAATACTCTGCGGCAGATATGATCCCCAAATATTGGCTTCATGATTCATTACTGGTGTGTGGGGGTGGTTCGGTGAGGGACACGCACATTTATTTATCTCACTCTCTCTTTATTTTTATCTCTCTCTTTCTCTCTCTCTCTCTCTCTCTCTGCTCTCTGCTCTCTGCTCTCTGCTCTCTGCTCTCTGCTCTCTGTTCTCCGCCTCCGTCTCTGTCTCTGTCTCTGTCTCTGTCTCCGCCTCTGTATCTGTCTCTGTCTCTGTCTCTGTCTCTGTCTCTGTCTCTGTCTCTGTCTCTGTCTCTGTCTCTGCCTCTGTCTCTGTCTCTGTCTCTGTCTCCGCCTCTGTCTCTGTCTCTGTCTCTGTCTCTGTCTCTGTCTCTGTCTCTGTCTCTGTCTCTGTCTCTGTCTCTGTCTCTGTCTCTGTCTCTGTCTCTGTCTCTGTCTCTGTCTCTGTCTCTGTCTCTGTCTCTGTCTCTGTCTCTGTCTCTGTCTCTGTCTCTGTCTCTGTCTCTGTCTCTGTCTCTGTCTCTGTCTCTGTCTCTGTCTCTGTCTCTGTCTCTGTCTCTGTCTCTGTCTCTGTCTCTGTCTCTGTCTCTGTCTCTGTCTCTGTCTCTGTCTCTGTCTCTGTCTCTGTCTCTGTCTCTGTCTCTGTCTCTGTCTCTGTCTCTGTCTCTGTCTCTGTCTCTGTCTCTGTCTCTGTCTCTGTCTCTGTCTCTGTCCATATTCCTGTACCCCAGCGCCAACCGGTAATATGACCGTTCCCTGTCCCCCCCCCCACGTTCGTCGTGACGCTATGCTAATCCATTGCAATGAGCCGGGCCTGTTGGGAAGGCACTGCTGTCTACCTCTTCCGTCAGATAATGTTTCCGTGCTCTTCAGAAATGGCTCGTGGCTCTCCACAACACGGACGTGACCTTGAGCCAATGACCCTGGAATGCACTGCTCATGGTCGCGACACCAGGTCTCGCAACGAGTGCGCCGAACCTCTAAGCTTTTGCAAACAGCGCTGTGCTAATCGCTGGTTTACGATCGTATTTCTCGCCGGCGAGGTCACCTGACTTCGTGTCAGGCCATGCGCGCAATTGAGGGCTTTGAAAACCGACGTCGTGTAGGAGTCACTGTTGATCTGCTGCGCTGACGCCTGCAGGCCCTTGCCATCCTATCAGCCAGGCGTGCCCATCGATTAGGGACCAAAGTGCTACGGCTTCCTCTAGCATACTTGAACTGAGCTATATTACAACATGTGACGGGAAGACAGAGCGGTGCAAGAGGACTCCGGCACTCCGGCAAATGCTGCTGTACGTAAGCACGACTCCAGTGCTCTTGACTGCGCTTGATTTTGTTTTGTTTCTACTGCACTGCATCTGCAGCTGCATCATTGGAGGCAGGGCAACAGTCTCACCACGGACCCCCTCCCCTCCCCCCATGCCGAACTCCCCGCGTGCCGGTCGGGGCCGACACCGGACCGGCGCCGCCACTCTGCTTCGGCAGCCCCTCTCTCCCTCTCGACATGGGGTCGGCCCGCCCGGCGACCTACCCGGCGGCTGTCGCTCCGCTGTCGACTTACCCGGCGGCTGTCGCTCCGCTGTCGACCTACCCGGCGGCTGTCGCTCCTCTGTCGACCGTCGCCTGCCGGGCTCACCTGCCGGGCTCACCTGCCGGGCTCACCTGCCGGGCTCACCTGCCGGGCTCACCTGCCGGGCTCACCTGCCGGGCTCACCTGCCGGGCTCACCTGCCGGGCTCACCTGCCGGGCTCACCTGCCGGGCTCACCTGCCGGGCTCACCTGCCGGGCTCACCTGCCGGGCTCACCTGCCGGCGGGCTCACCTGCCGGGCTCACCTGCCGGGTCACTCACCTGCCGGGCTCACCTGCCGGGCTCACCTGCCGGGCTCACCTGCCGGGCTCACCTGCCGGGCTCACCTGCCGGGCTCGCCTGCCGGGCTCACCCGGGCTCTGTGTCGCGGCAGTGGCCCAGGCACTCTGGAACGTCTCGTGCCAACCTCATGTGTGCTCCGTGTCGGCAATGGTCCAGGCACCCTGGAACGTCTCGCGCCGACCTCACCTGTGCTCTGTGTCGGCAGTGGCCCAGGCGCTCTGGAACAACATGCTGGAGCCAATCGACCACAAGTCGTGGGACTGGCGGATCATGGAGGGCGACCTGCGCTGCCCCACCGAGACAAACCCCTTCTTCACCACCTACAAGAACCGCTCGGGACGGCGGTGACATCCCGGGCCGAATGTGTGCCAGCTGTCAGCCGCCGGGAGAACGCGTCCACACCCGTGGTGGACGAAGGTCGAAGTGTGGACCTGTGGTGGACGAAGGTCGAAGTGTGGACCTGTGGTGGACGAAGGTCGAGGCGTGGCGACCAGACGTGGCCGTGGTCAGGTCGTGACGCGCTCGGTGTGGCGCGTCACGACCTGGCCAGACGGCGGGCGCGCGGTGTGCGTGCGCCGTTCCGCCAAGTGATCTACACGTGCCTTTCATAGCTCACACACGGCCGGCCGAGTGTGACAGGACAGGCGGCCCCACCGCACGGGCTCCGGCTCCGACCGGCGACAAATGGCGCTGGCCACAAGCGCCCCCCCCCCCCTGCCGCACGAGGTCGGCACGGGGGTGACCCCGACAGCTCGGCACACTGGTCCCACACCATTGGCGCCCCCTGTCACGGCGTGCCCGGCGCTGAGGTCAGCGCGAGGGTGACGCTGGCGGCTCGACACGCTGACGTCACAGCAGTGCCACGGCGTGCCTGGTGCTGAGGTCGGAGCGAGGGTGACGCTGGCGGCTCGACACGCCGGTGCACCAGCAGAGCGCAAAACTGCGCAACTGCCGGTCACATGCCCCGTCTCAGTACAAATGTACATTTTTGGCAGCTGGCCACCGGTCAGTGGATTTGCAACATTGTGGTGCAACATTGTGGTGCAACACCGTGTGGCAGCATTGCGCATGGGGTGCGATGGCTAAACGGGTAGCGGCGGCGAACAGACCGTTGACGTTCAATTGCTCATTGACAGGCTGTTTGTAATGGTTCCGACTGAATGGTTGCTCTGTTCTCTACGAGTGCCACCTCATGGGAATATTTCCCGCGGTGTGCAGCGACGAAAGCTTTATCGTCCGTATCCGTATCTAGGAGCTGGTCCAAACCGCCGCATTATAGCTCGGACATCGGCACGTCCAGGAACGCAGATAATACACCAATCGGTGGTCCAAAAACACCAGCGCAGGTCGGAGGCATGTACCTGGTATGGCCAGTCGGGCCGTACTGCTGTTGGCTGGTATCGGCTGATTGTGTCACGATAGTACCGACGGCACACTTTTCCCACCGTACACAAATGAGCCGCACGAACTACAATGTATGGGCCAACACAGAGCACCGACCTGCATTCAATACAAAGTTATCCGGTACTTCCCCGGTTGGCCAGAGGATCACACGTCAGGTTGTCTGAGTATGCCATATTATCGACACAGCATCTATGCAGCAACACGTGGCCGTGTATAACGTAGCGTACTTGCGGGCCGTATTTAATCGACACACAAAGCGTGCCAATGCTTAACCAGTGCACCCACCCCTCAGCATCGATTCCCAACTGGTCAGTCTGATGATCATGGGTGACGACTCCGAGTTTTGGGTGGGTTCTGGAGCTCCTACTCAAAGCGGATGACGCTAGGCTTGTGACGCATATTAGATAGTCCGACCCGAGGATGCAATGTGCAACACTCGCGCCACCTGTGCTTCCCCCGTCTCGAGTTTAGGGACATGTTTACAGCGGTTCCCATTGCACGACAAATCGACAACAGCATAACGCCCAATATTTTATATTTCGATGAAAATAATTGTACGGATTGCCTGATGCGCCAAATTCAACTGTGCCATCTTTAGAAAAATCAGATCAGAGGCCAACGAGTTATAGCCTTGGGTATTTGTGGGATGTCACCTAAAATGGCTGTTTTTTTTAAGATCCTAAACAAAGCGAATAACAATCTGAATTGTGGAAACGTATATACGTGTGAACTCACAATGAGCCATTACATCTTTTGGCTATTTTGGAATTTTCGTTTACTGGCTACTTGAAATCGTGACATGGTGATCTGAAGTCATTTTACCTACTTTAACTTTCTGGACAAAGTGCAAACATGAACTTCGATGCTTTATCTTTCTAAGCATTTTTATTAGCGTTTTGCCTCTATATCTATACATATCAGTTGTAAATTAGGCATGCATAGTTGGTTTTACGTTAGTTTATAATGACCTGTTTTAACATGTGTTTAGAACGGTATATTACTGAAATACAAGCCTTTTGGCGTTTGAGGTACGTGATGGGATGAGGATGTTAATCAACAATATTTTGAGTGTTGCTTTGCACAATTGGTCTAACTCGTTGTGAGGTCAATGGTTAAACAGAAATGGCAGAAATGTATCTGACTGTCTAGAAATGTCTTCCTTTGCCCTTCACATTTCCATAAAAATACTTATGCAGGGCTAGTTTGTTTCTATAATACAGCTGTGCAATTTTGGGGAAGATCGGAACAACGGTTAAGGAGTTATAGCCTCGAACATTTTTTAGAGGTCACCTATGTCTTTGGAGGCCTGGAACTCAATGAACAGCAAAAAAAATTGCATGAAGCTACATATCGGTGAGCTTGTCGTGATCCACTGCATTTTGCATCAATTCATGAATTTTGTTCACGTGTTTTTTTTTTTATATCGAGAGCTTGTGACTCAGGATAACGTGACCTAGTTTGACCTTCGAGACAGCCACAATGCCATTTTGATAATGCAGAAACGTCTAAGGGTGATTTGTGAAGTCCCAGCACGTTACTTGTGAGGAGAAAATGAATTAAAACGTTTTTACATCATGCAACAAATATATGCAGCAATGTCAGCATATCAAAAATGTACGATCATATTTTACCGATAACACTGGAAGGTTTATAACGCCGTCAACCATTGTAGTATAACATTTATAGCGCTTCATATGCCACTTTCTGAATAGGAAAAGATGCGCCTTGACTGAGCAAGCGCATTCATCTTGCACTTTTTTAGAACAACTTTGGTGCGGAAAGGGAATGACACATGTTGAATCTGAAATGAATCTAATTTGATCATGAACCGTCTACATCTGTGCAGTAAAATAAAGTAGCATAATTATGCAATGCAATACAATACAGTAATCCGTTGCAGAACAGTAACATAATGTAATGGAATATAATGATCTACAGATCTGCAGATCGTCTCATACCATTTTAGAATACTAGTTCAGAATGATTCTCTCTCACTGCTATGGTATAAATCGACGAACCGTATTCAACCAACAACACTGATGGATTTATAACACTGCCAACTACTGTAATATCAATTTTCTGACGTTTCAAACCCGACATTCTGAATTGGATCATGAGCCGTCTACAACGGTGTGATACAATAAAGCAACAAAATCAAACAATGCAACGCTATGCAACAATGCAACGCAATACAACAATGCGCTACAGTACAGTACCCTAATGCAATGCACTGCAATGCAATGATCAACATATCTGCATACCTTGTCAGAATCACAGTTCAAACTGATGACATGTCACTGCAATAATATCAATCAACACAATATGTATCAGCGCTTACACCAACACATATCACTTTAACCAGCCACCATCAACACACCCCCCGCATCGGTAGACAGTTCATTAACTAGTACAGTGATGTGTGTCACTGGAGCGAACTTGTGGTACCCCGTGTTCCCTTCACCGTGATGGTTTACGGGAAGAGCTCGGTGAGGTGGGTCGGGACGTCCATTGCCTTCTGCTTTGATACAAATATGAACTTGATGCAGCTGACTAGCTTGTGCGACAGATATTCATGCATGCCCTCCGCCGTCAGTATCTGATTGTTAAGAGGGCACTTGAGGTTCTCTTGAGCCGCGGCACGCTTGGCTGTGCCCCCGATGCCGTGGCAAGCGCCCTTGCCATGAGATGTGACAAACAAAGCCACTCACAGTGTACCCCACATCTATCTGACGGTGACACACCTCGAAGTTATGCTTATTACTTGTATTACTTATAGTTTCTCGCCTATCGGAATGTGATTGCTATGTTGTGGGTGCTTCTCTTTCCTTGTACTTCGTCGCAATGCATAATTCCTAAATAATCTACTACCACAATTTGGAGACATTTTGCCATCTCGCTTTAATCTTTGACCTCACGAGTTATAATACTTCTGCAACACAAAGCTCAGGATCATATAACCAACCTCGAACCATGTGTCTCGAACGTCAAAAGGCTTGTATTTCAGTAATATACCGCCTCAATTAAACATGCCACGATAAATTAGCGCAAAAATAACCATGCATGCCAAATTTAGAACGGATATGAAGAGTTTTAGGGGTGAACCATTTTTTCCTTCGGAAGACAAAACATCAACCTTCGTTTCTGCACTTTTTCCAAATCGCATTGTGACTGTCCACAAAGTTATAGGTCACGCGACCTTAGGTCTCTATGTGTCGATTTTAAATTGCCCGCAAACGAAAATTCTGAAATAGTCAAAAGATGCAGTGGATTATTGTGAGTTCACCGATATACACTCCTGCATAACTGGGATTGTTCTTCATTGAATTAAATACCTCAAAAGAAATTCTTGTTAGGTGGCATCTCGAAAATTATCGAGGCTATAACTCTTTGATCGGTGATGTGATCTCTCTGAAAATGGCACAGCTGGATTCGGCCATCAGATAACCCCACATCAGTATTTTCATGAAAACATAAAACATTGGGTGCTATTTCACATTCTAAATAATTTATATATACTGCCGATTTATACATTATAAATCGGCAGTTTCACTTGCCGATTTTTCTTGAAATGGGCCAGCGGTGCTTCTGGCTGATGAAACTGACATAACTGGTTAAATTTAGAGATGCTGTTTGAACGAATGAAGTGGAGTTGTTTGCGGCTGTTAACACAAATAATATCTTCATTGTTATGTGTAAAATCAGAATTTTTGCTATGGAAATGGGAACTGCCAAAAAGCACAAATAACCACGGTATTTTATCATTTGGGGTAAAAAATAGTACATACCATAATTTTCATTTATCTTAAGAACATATAATTGGATGATATATGGACCCGAGGTGGCGAAGTAGGAAAACATGAATCGGGCTGATTCAAGCTGCATCTCAGTCTACATGTGGACCTACGACTGGGTTGAGACGAGCCTCGACGGACTCTACACTGCCGGAACCTAAACAGTCCGATATGTCAATAAGGAAACAATTGTATGCCTCGCAGGTCGGGCGGGGCATTTGCGGCGGCCGCGACATGTGAATGTTTGCCGCACTATGACCGTCGCTGGGCGCCGGCCACCGGATGCTTAATGACAGAGGATGGCCATAACTCAGGCCCTCGTGCCGGGCGTCAGCATGTTTTCTGCTTGGGTCGCGGATAATATTGCAATGCTGTCTGAACTTTATGGTGAATCATGGCTCGGCCAATAGCACTAAGTAGTGCAAAGCAGAGAGAAGACGAGCGAAGTTCCCTGCAGTAATTGTTTGTAATTGAACCCACGAAGACATGCTTGTGTTGTATCTCGCACCAGCGTAAGACACATGATGTGGTTGTCGCCATCACAGTGTTAATAGCACCGCATGTATGTGTTCCTCATGTGTACATGCCGAATGAGTGTAAAATGTCAACTCATAGCGAATAACAGACTGCATTTGACAAGTGGTCATGTTCGTGAGCCAACATGCGGTGTATGCTGAAGATGCATCGATGGGCAACACAGTTCAATTAAATATACGTGAGAGCACATTGCTAGACTTCTGTATCAAGCGTGGGTACCCATAAGATTATGACTCTAAGCTGACCGGGGGCTTCTATTGCCAGACCGGCACCTAGCCAGCGTCTTTAGCACTTCGAGCTTTCTGTAGGTATTGTCCCGAATTATAGGAATCTAAAACAGGGGCTTGCATTGTAAGAATTCCCCCTCTAGAGAGAAGCTGAGAAGTGCACGGAGATTTAAACTTGGAAAGGGAAATCGTGGTAGCGTTTGGTATTTAGTGTATGCTACGTTATGCGAGAGAGTCAGTTGTCAAAGGCGTCACCACCTTCAGCTTTTAGATGGGGTTTAACCCCAGAGGGACGTGAACCATTTTCAAATTAGATGGGTTAGATAGTGGTCGTCTGCGTGCGACTTGTATTCTAATCTCTAGCAAATGCTGAAGTCGCTCGTCATTGTCCTGGTGCGTTTTGCATGCTCATGAACTCTAAACGATGTGAGTCACTAGTGAGTAGGTGTGGGATATCTCCCTGAAGTTGCTCAGTTTTCTAGAAGGGTTCGGTTCCAAACGAGGAAAAACATTCCCGGTGGGTTCGGATTGTAGGAACGCCGGATTCGAATTCGGAATGCCGATACCCTTGAAAATGAGGAGTGTTTTACCAGCCAATGAGGTGGAATAGTTCGGAAAAGGTCAAGAACGGCTGATCTGAGAACATGATTAACATTCATCTCACTCTGCTCAATAGCCACGCGAACGAGACGTAGTCATAAATAGTGGCTGTCGGGGAAGGGGAATGTGTGGAAGTGTTCTGAGATTCACTTCTAGGAGAGAGCAGAGTAGCATGATAAAACGACAAAGCCTCTAATGACGTTTAAACACTCAGCCAATATGATAGGAAAAACCGGGCACAGTATGATATGGTCAAATAGATACGGCATCTGCTGGTAATGCTGCAATGATACCCATGCCAGGAATACATTATGGCGAAAAAGCAACGGTTGCTACAGTTGCATTCCGTACACTTCATGGAAATCAACCTACTAAGTGAAAACACTGGCCGTAGGAGCTCAAGACAAGTTCCTGATAGATGCATTTCCCGCGTACATTTTGGAATTGGGGGACATTGTAGCATCACCACATCAATGGAATTAATTGTATCGTAGATGGGACACAATTTCCTGCACGTTTTTCGACATGTAGTACACAGTTGTTCTATGTGGATGTGAACGTGGAGGCGCTGACACGAATAATTTGATTAACCAAAGGATACTGGTTGTGCACAGAGCACAGCTGCCTATAGTCTCGAATAGCGGGGGAGGAGGGTGTGAATAAAATACGGGTAAGTACTGGGATCACGACCGAAAGGCTGTGGGTTTGGGTACAATTTGTTCATGCTCTTCGCCTGCGACCAAGTAACGTGACAGATTGGTGAAGCCATGTCATCAAAGCAGCGACGCGTTCTAAAGACCAATTATCAGACAAATCAGCCATAATTCTCATAACGTCGACGTACAGGGGAACTGAGGGCGCCACCGGTATGGAGACGATAGGTATAGGTGGCGCTAGTAACATTGTCATGGTCAGGCTGGAACGAGACGCGCTGGCCATTATCTAGTCCGTAGCATAAACATTACCGGAACAGGGCGCCATTATTGAAGCTGAGTGAGCGAGAACAAGAGGCAGGTCAGGTACCGCCACACTACAGGCATCACACCGCCACAGCAAGCGTATAGATCGACCGCGGATGTGTTCCTTTGGCAACCGGTGAAACTATTCACCTTATGCTGTTCAATGCTCGTGAAAACGCAGCATTTTGAAGAATCAAGTCAAAATGTTTTTCGGCGATTTGCCACAATGGATTCAAATTTGCGAAGCATGTTCCATATTCAGCATAGGAGTCTGATTGTGCAAGTGGTGCCTGCAATTTAGAGTATGTACGGTGAAGAATAGTCAAGTTCAGTCGAAATTTGCAGTCTTGCCGAAATCTGATTCGCTAGCCAAATATAATGTACACGTCTTAAACTGAAATGGGATATGCCGAATTGTCGAGTTAGCGTAGGTGCCACGCTTTGTCACGACCATTTTCGTTTTTTTTCCCGCTCAGTTCACGCTGCACACAACGGTTCAGTGCGGCACCCTCCGGCGGAGTGATGCCAGCCACCCGACCTCGGGGCGCGCAGGTTACGTGGCATGATGTCATGACCACGAGACCGGCGGCCGGTCGCCTTCCGCCGAAGCCGGCTGTACTGGCGGCTGGCTGGTCGCCTTCCGTCGGAGCAGGCTGTACTGGCGGCTGGCTGGTCGCCTTCCGCCGAAGCAGGCTGTACTGGCGGCTGGCTGGTCGCCTTCGGTCGGGGCAGGCTATACTGGCGGCTGGCTGGTCACCTTCCGTCGGAGCAGACTGTACTGGCTGGCCGCCTTCCGCCGAAGCCGGCTGTACTGGCGGCTGGCTGGTCGCCTTCAGTCGGAGCAGGCTGTACTGGCGGCTGGCTGGTCGCCTTCCGCCGAAGCAGGCTGTACTGGCGGCTGGCTGGTCGCCTTCCGCCGAAGCCGGCTGTACTGGCGGCTGGCTGGTCGCCTTCCGTCGGAGCAGGCTGTACTGGCGGCTGGCTGGTCGCCTTCCGTCGGAGCAGGCTGTACTGGCGGCTGGCTGGTCGCCTTCCGCCGAAGCAGGCTGTACTGGCTGGTCGCCTTCCGCCGAAGCCGGCTGTACTGGCGGCTGGCTGGTCGCCTTCAGTCGGAGCAGGCTGTACTGGCGGCTGGCTGGTCGCCTTCAGTCGGAGCAGGCTGTACTGGCGGCTGGCTGGTCGCCTTCCGTCGGAGCAGGCTGTACTGGCGGCTGGCTGGTCGCCTTCCGTCGGAGCAGGCTGTACTGGCGGCTGGCTGGTCGCCTTCCGTCGGAGCAGACTGTACTGGCTGGTCGCCTTCCGCCGAAGCCGGCTGTACTGGCGGCTGGCTGGTCGCCTTCAGTCGGAGCAGGCTGTACTGGCGGCTGGCTGGTCGCCTTCAGTCGGAGCAGGCTGTACTGGCGGCTGGCTGGTCGCCTTCAGTCGGAGCAGGCTGTACCGGCGGCTGGCTGGTCGCCTTCCGTCGGAGCAGGCTGTACTGGCGGCTGGCTGGTCGCCTTCAGTCGGAGCAGGCTGTACTGGCGGCTGGCTGGTCGCCTTCAGTCGACGCCGCCAAGTTCCGGCATAGTTCATTTCATTCTAACCAAAAGTACGCGAGCTGCAAGTGAGAATGCTCAAATCTGCGAAAGGCGATTTTCGTTCACAGCAAGTAATTAATGTATAGACAGAAGTGTTAAGCATGCCATAACCAAGTATGCCACAAGGCTTGTTGGTAATGTCACTACTGATGAAGTATTGTTTGTTTATTGGTTGGTTCACGACACACTTTATGCACATTCACGGCTAATGGCGCCGCCCACACTGTTTCGCCGGTGGGTCGCGGGATTGGGAAGTGTCCTGAGTGGCGCTAGAGTCGAACCCGGGACCTTTGGTACCCATATCCCGACACCTTAACCACTCGACCATCCCCGCCCCCTACTGATGAAGTAAAACACGAACAATCTTGCTTGGAAACATGGCGGGGCGTGCCGTGCGTACAGTCACCTGTTTCGAATGAGAGGGACAGAGGTGCAAAAAATACTCTCTTTTCCCCCATCAAGCCTTGTGAATGACTTAAAGCACAATAATATCCATGTCTGAAGTTCATGAAATCAAGCAAAATGAATATAGATAATTGTCTATAATTGATTTTGATGCCCCTCGTTGGGCGTTGTTAATGCAATGTTAATGCGAAAATCTGGGGATCTCCAGTAAAGGAAGAAAACAAGTATGTTCTTGATGCCATTCAAGAACTCTGGAATATGCGACCGCGACAAGCGCGGCCGGATGCACACTAGTGTATGCGCGAAGAATATAGTTACAATTTATGATGCTCTATCTCCATACAATTGATGCGTAGTGCATTTATGAAAGTTAGCCTGTCTTCAAGCGTGAATTTCATCGTCACTTACAGTGATATGTTGCGCATATTATTACTTTGCGCATTGCCTTCTGGAAATATTTTCCACCATAGACGGAGGGCCGCCGCGCCGGCGAGGCGGCGACGCCCGCGGCCCGGGGCTCGTCCCCGACTGCCCGACATTCGTCATATGGCGGGCGTGGAACCATACCTTGAATGCTAATGGCCCTCAACGCCAAAGTTACGTTACAGCGTAGTTCTTCGATTTGTGGAATTTTATCGTCTGTTGTGTTGACAGTGTGGCAAACAATTAAAATTTGTGTATATATCACTGATGGCCTTTTTTGTGGTCCAAATCCTAAGCATAATTTTTCATGATCGCAACTGAACTTAACGTTCGACGAATTCATGGCATTATAGCACAGTGCTGCGACTTATTAAAATTCCTCGCCCCGTTTATCTGATATTGAGGCAATTTTAAATTCTTGGATGTCGGGCTCACGACTTGAACCGCCGCCAGGGTCGCTATAGCTATCCTGGATAACTATATTTATGGACGATAAGATCAAATTAACACGTTTTTGTAAAAGTACCTGACTGAGGCAATCAACTCCAGATGTATTTCTTTACATGTGTCGTATTCCGCATGTCCTTGCGCGAAAATTGATGTCGGCATGTTGTGGTTGAAAGTAGCACGTCGTTAATCCACTCATGTTGCAAATCGCATCAATCACGGCATCGTTTTGGGGGTCCAAAACCTGAACCGAATTATTCAACAACCTGACCGCAACTAAGCTTAACCCTCATCGTCTTTCCAGTCATATCCTTACACCCGTCTCAGGGGGGGGGGTTGATATGGACCCCTTATAATCTCCAAACTAAGCGTCCCACAAAAACAAAAGAGGTATCATCGGAAAGCGCTCGACGAGTTGGGCCAGACCCCCCCCCCGCCGCGGCCACAAAAATGTCCATCCAAAAGTGAGGTCACTAGGGGGTCTAGGTTTTCACGACCTACATCATGTTTTTAGCTCTGGAGAGTTCATTTAGGGGTATTTGAAAAGACAAAAAAAATATTTGGAATCAGAAAAGGAAAGCGAAATCGACCAGCGCCATAAAAGTTTCGGCCACCCGAAAATTGCCGAATTGAGGACATTATAACACAGCGCTGCGACTTTTCTAGATTCGTGGCCAGTTTTCTTGATATTGCAGCAGCCAATTACAAATTCGTAGATTAATCAATGATCACATTGTTTTGAGGGTCCAAATCCCGAACAAATTTTTTTTTATCGACAAAATGACCGCAACTGAGCTTAATGGTCGCCGAATTCATAATATTATAAGGCAGTATTGCGACTTTTAGATTCGTGACCGGTTTTCTTGATATCGCGCCAAACAATTACATATTCGTGAATGGATCAATGACGGCATTTTTTGAGGGTCCAAATCTCGAAGCTAATTTTTCAACAAAATGATCGCAACTAAGCTTAACGTTCGCCGAATTCATGGCATCACAACGCAGTGCTGCGACTTTTTCAACATATATTGCATGACTCTGTGATATTGCTTGAATTTATGACAATGTCGGCCAGTTCTGTCTATAGTTTCCCCGCCGGGCGACTGGCGGCGCTGGTTTTCCCGCCGGCCGGTCGGTGGCGCTGGTTTCGCCATTAATTCCACTTTCTGCAACTTAAAGCCATAGCGATGAAACGCGGGGTCATCGAAGAACTCGATCAAACTTTTGACCTAAACATATCTGGTTTGAAATGTTTCTCGAGTGTTCACCGCCGGCTATCGCTTGATACCAGATTTGGATAGGATTGAGTGAAAACGAACACCATTAAGGCGACCAAAGCATCAGCTTGGCCTTTGCCATTGAAAAATTATTCGATTGCTAAGCTTTCTGATATCGCAAAAGCCACGTCGAATGACGCTATTTGATGGAAATTGAAACGATTGCAACCGAACCTCGTGTTTGGTCCATTTCGCTTCAATATCGCCATCTAATAAATCGGGCTAACCTTTGACCTGAAAATTTAGCCTTGACATATACCTGTTTGAAATGCTGCACGATGGTTCACCACAGGCTGTTCCTTGATATCAGATTTGGGCAGGTTAAGGTGAAAAGAAACAAAAATGTGAGGCGACCGAAGAAACCGGTACACGTTGGACTTTGACCGTTAAAGTGGTCATGTGAGACCTATGTAATTGCTTCCAGCGTGCTCGGTACAAGCAGGGACATTCGTGGTAATTGATTCGAATGATCCTAAACCCGTCACTGAATCCCAATGCCAATACAAATACGCCTTTAGCGAACTCGTACTTTTACGCACACACGTACACATTCGCACTCACGTACACATTCGTTTTGCACACACACGTACACATTAGTGCACAAGTTCGGCTCCGGAGATGACCAGCAACATATCTTTCCTCTGTTCAAACATCTTTTGAAGCCCGCGCTTTATTGTACAAGCAACTCGCTGAAGCGCAATTGCATAACAATATCACACGTAACATGACGGGTCTATGCACCCTACGATTGGCACTTGTATTTATAGGTAGCGTAACCTTGCGATTGTCACCGGCATGCAAATGCTTCCATGGACACAGCTCAATAATGCGCATCATACATCATCTATTGCTAACGTGGTACACTCACTGCACAATTAAATGCAATGATGTGTGATGCATTTCTAAATCACTCGTCCAGTGCAACAATCATCCATTTCAGAATATCTCATAACCAAGCAGGGACACTATTCCTAACTACGTCGAGATCACCGACAGTGAGGAATTTCATGACAGAAGTCCGAAGCAAAGGTGGATTCAATGCTGCGCACCTCCAGGATCCGTAAAACAATAGGTGAATGCATTTGTGAACATGACACACCTTCCCCTAAGCGGCACCGTGGTACTGATCTTGGCATATTTGGTGTGGGCACGGATATGACTTCCTTCGACATCCAGTGTGCATGTGTAACAGAGATATATACAGAGGTGCACCCAATGGCACAGCAGACCCGAGCTCTAATTTTAACAAGAACAATTTCGATACCCAAGGTGAAACAAGAAATACTGGGATTTTCACCAGGCAGAACTAGCCATTTTCGGTGCGCTTCGTTCGTCGGAGGTGATCTCAATTACATAACATTTTTATTTCGTTCGTCCATCCGTAAGAAAATACAGTCTGCGGCCCTGAGTGCATATATATATATATATATATATATATATATATATATATATATATATATATATATATATATATATATATATATGCATGTATATATGTATATATATATATATGTATATGCATATATATACTATGTATGTTGCAGTTCTCGGATCCCGCTGAAAGAGTCCATAATCGGCAAACACTGGAGACATCAAGTGATCAGTCGCCAAGCAGCGAAATAGAGTTGCCTGTAATGCCCGCTAGATGTCTCCGTACAGACCACACCATTCGTCAATAACTGACAACACCTCTGACGGGAGAGAAGCAAAGGCGCGTCGCAGCGAGGGTAAGAGAACTCACACACATGCACACACACATACCATGAATGTGCGGTACGGTAGAACATGAGGATGCCAAAGTCGTGCATGGAAAACAGCATCGTAGGAGCTGATTACATTTGTTTGCGCATTTCTCCAGAGAAGACTGCCGGCCATCCGAGCGGCCGAGTTCACAAATACTGGCCGTGTCAGAACTTTCAACCCATCAAAAATGCCCGAGTTCACAAGTACTGGTCATGTCAGTAACTTCAACCGATGAACAATGCCTGAATTCACAGGTCCTGGCCGTGTCGGTAACTTCAACCGATGCCCGAGTTTCTCCAAATACAGGACAAGGCAATGGACACATACAGGCTTCAGACAGAACATGCGTGGAACATTGATGCAACTAGATTTCCAGCGGTGCAAGAATCAGGACCACCGGGACGATTAGAACCACCAGGACCATCAGGACCATCAGGACCACCAGGACCACCAGGATCACCAGAACCACCAGGACTATCAGGACCACCAGGACCACCAGGACCACCAGGGCTAGCAGGACCACCAGGACCACCAGGACCACCAGGACCACCAGGACCACCAGGACCATCAGGACCACCAGGACCACCAGGATCACCAGGATGCTTCGGCACAGGATGACATCTGGATGGACGATCGCGCACAACTTCAAGAAGTTCCTGGCGCACTTGGTGCTCGGCACTGGATGTTGTCCAAAGTGGCTGGTACTGACTCTGCTGAACAGTCTGAGCCCATCTGGGGATTAAAACCATAAACTACGCCACCGGAAATGGTGTAGTGATGCTCTCATGTCCACCTGACTGCTCTCACAAGTTCCAGCCACTGGACAACAGTGTGTTTGGGCCGCTGGAAAACCAAGTGGCTCCAAAGCAGCCAGCGCATACGACGGCCATCGGCACGCATATCCTTGGCAACGTTCTAGGCAGGAGCAGGTCGGCCAGACCTTGACCAGACCGTAGCAGCAGGTCGGCCAGACCCAGGTCGGCCAGACCCAGGTCGGCCAGACCCAGGTCTGACCGCAGCAGCAGGTCGGCCAGACCTTGACCAGACCTTTACAGCAGGTCGGCCAGACCCAGGTCGGCCAGATCCAGGTCTGACCGCAGCAGCAGGTCGGTCAGACACAGGTCTGACCGCAGCAGCAGGTCGGCTAGACCAGGTCTGATCGCAGCAGCAGGTCGGCCAAACCTTGACCGTTTTTGGTATCCTGGACGTGATTGTTGATAAATACTGCGTTCCTGTGTCAGTGGTGTAGCCAAGGGGAAGGGGTGGGGGTGCGAAGGGGACAGCCCCCGGAGGTACCGAGGGGTCCGCAGGGCGTAGGCGCAGTTGGCTCGCAAGGCCCCTGGGCCAACGTGAAGAGCCCCTAGCCAGTGGCGTAGCCAATGGGGAGGGGAGAAAGGGGGCAGCCTTCCTGGAGGATCGGAGGGGCCATTCAGGCCGATGCATAGGGCCCCTTGACCGATGAAAGGGTTCCGGGTCGATAAAGAGGACCTGAGGCAACGAAGAGTGCCCTCAAGATGATGTTGAGGGCCTAATTGTACAATTGTGCGCGTTCACATGTGGCTTCTCTGACAAATTTGGCAGCTTCCGTTGAACCACTAAGAGGAAGGCGGACAATTTGAAAAAAGTTTCATATTTCGTATGTTCGGAACAGCAATATGCCAGTGTAAATTAAGAACTAGCGATGAGAGCACAGTCCAAGCAGGTTACGAAGGATTTCCACGAGAGTGCAATGTTGTAATCAGTGGTGTATCCAGGAATGGACAAGTTTCACGTAATGGGTATTTTGTTGCAAAAACAAACGTATTATAATATTTCGTATGCAAAACTGAAGTATTTTGCTTATAGGAGGTGTATTTCCTATCCAATTAAATAATTTCAGTTAAGTGTTGTCTTCGATTGCAAAAACCTACTCGTGGTGATGACGTCAGATATGTTGTGCTTCGCAGTGGCCAAGCCAGAGACGCGCAGTGAAGTCTATATCTGGTATTCATACGCTAACTTTTGAAACCGAGTCGCGTCATGGAGAACAAGGTGAATGCTTGTGGCACTAAGCTGAATGAATTTCCAAGAAAATATGAAGCTCGAAAGGGTAAATAATCTATTTTGGTGGTAATGTAACAGCTAACCTTTCTCTTTCAAATCCAAAGCATTCTGATGTGTGAACAAACAGCAAACACTTGTACTCTGTTTTTGAGTAAAATGTGTGAAACAATTGGAAGGGCCAAGGCATAT
This sequence comes from Imbricaverruca yamaguchii, assembly GCA_034440575.1. NCBI lineage: Eukaryota > Metazoa > Arthropoda > Thecostraca > Neoverrucidae > Imbricaverruca > Imbricaverruca yamaguchii. Next base: position 329,714 of record JAOTOL010001618.1, on the reverse strand, counting down.
ATTAATATATGTTTTAGCTGGACACCATGGCTTCCACCTTCAGTAAACGAGAGGCTATTTATACATTCAACTTTACTTTATATTTTAACTCCACAGTGAGATAGCTGACATTCCATGGTAGGTAATGGTACATCGTAAGACGTATCCCAATGTTGTAATAACTCGATAATTGATTAATTAATCATGATAAGTTTAGTTTATGCATTGAGCATTAATTTCTCATTACATGATAGTTTAAATATCTACATGAGGAAATCTGAGAAGGGGGCATCTGAACATGTTCCGTCTCCCCAACAACTACATTTGAAAGTCTTCCATGTCACGTGCAGTACATAAATAACACAAAAGATGGCAATATTCATACACGGTGGACCTTTCTCTACCAAAATATGAAGGTCTGATTGCATAGTCCCACCAATTCTTTGTGTACTGAGCTATTCAAGTCTGCTGGTGCCATTTTTAGGCTTTGAAGAACAGTTAGCTTAGAAAAGCCATAAAGAAGTGACCTCCAATATTTCCTTTTTCAATTCCATTGGAATTTTTTAGTGGCTACTAATAACTTACACCACAGCAGCTACAGTGGAGCAATTCTGCACAACATTTTCATGTTCAGGATATGACACACCACTACAAAATAATGATCCTTTTGAAAATCCTCTTTGCAAATCTTTTGCCGATTTTTATCAAAAGGAATTGTTTAAATATGGATAGCTTGTTCATTTGTATGTTCAATAAACAGTACAATTACTGTTTCGATTATACAGAAGCAGCAGTAGAGCTATTTGTTGCATGTCTTCGGTGTTCGGAGCCCCTCCCCTCCCCCTACATGGGGATGTGGGTGAAGTGTATGCATACATTGATGATACTTTGGCAGACGTCAAGACCTCTAATCATCATTGTGATGGAACAAATTGAGTATGATGCCTCATGCAAATGCTGTCAGGTTTTGCTAATGTCAATGGAGATATTACGAGAAAGGACTGCTATCAAATGGCAAATTAAATGTATGCATTGGTCACAGCCTATCGCTTTTAGATGTGGAGCATGCTTTTCAGGATCATTCTGTTGGTGCATGGAATGCCAGGCATGTTATGGAATTTCAATTTTTTGCGAGATACAAATTGTACTGGTGTAGCAATTAATGCAGTAAATTATCAATGGGTGTAGGAAGACATGACGCTCTCCACAGGTGTAGGCTTGTGTGATGAAGCATACTTGGGTATACGGCGATCAGAGTTGATCAAGCATACTTGGGCAATTCGGAAGGCCGATAAATATCGTGTTTGGCTTACTAAAAGTTGTATTTCTACACCTGGGCACAAAGCAAGTATAATAGGAGGCATTTTCTGCGATCCACTGTCGCCTGACTGTGGGATGTTTTTTAGGGACATTTAAGCTAAAACAGTTACGATTAATCCAAACTCGGCGGCGTCCTATACGCAAAATCGAATGCCTGATAGTTGACCTTCGCTATCAACGACATACGTAACGTCACAGTTATTTTGACCAATCAGAAAGCGGGGCATTCTGAAGGGATTCTTTACATTATTTAAGTACTTTAAGGAGTTAAAAATAAATGAATGCCACCATCGTGTTTAGAGCTAAAAATCACAAGTGAAACCGGAAAAAATACGGTTTGTCCCGATATGAAAGATGTCCATTGTCATGGGGCATTTACTTGTCTGGAGGAGCGTCATTTCTTTGTAGCGACGCCACTGCGAAAGCACCTGGAGGGGCGCCTCTGGCTCCAAAATTGGAGGGGGCAGGATGGATTCGGCCCTTCCCGAAGGGGTGCCTTTTCTTCCAAGGGTGCCTTTTTATTTCATAGTGGCGTCTCCGGTTGAAAAAAATTGGAACGGATACACTGGGACCTTTTCAGAGGGGCGCTTTTCCCGGCCTGAGGGACGACACCTTTCTACGTAGGGGAATACATGCTCTCAGTGCCATATCATTTATCCGCCCTGGTTGTCATTGCACCGAAATGTGTCCCCATAAAACAGGAAGACATGGGAAAGGTAATTGTATGTGCATATTTGCTACTATGAAGCCATCTTCCAATATTTTATGTTTTTTTTTACTGCCACAAAATGGCAACGCTTAACATACTTACAGCATTGCTCTATGGTGATTGTTAAATTGTGTCCAATGCATACGATATAAAGCTAGATGTTCATAGGCAGTGATAAGGAGATATTTGCAAATTTTTGCTGAACTTTCTGTCCCCATTTTTTCCTTGGTAAATGTGAAAACCAGACATTGAAAAAGAAAGTGGCTGAAATCCAAGGATTTGCTTTTTCGGTGGGGGCGGGGACTGGGGTTAGGCCCCTCCCATTCTGTTCAGACTTACCGCCTCTCTGGTTTGTTCCCCCCACTCAATTTCGATTCCGTGGGTACACCCATGTTTGAGGGTAGTATCTCATGCAAGGGACAATAACCCACGACGTTTTATACAAAAAGTCAAAATGTACTATTTATGATAGCATTGCCCCACACGCTGACACAATCTGACACCAACAATATACCAAATGTTGTGGTAAAGTGCTACACATGTTGTCATGAGGAGTCCCAGGGGATCTGCCGAACGCTTCTAAAGATGTCCGTTGAAAACCTCATGAAGGGGTTCCATATATCGGTCATCGTCTTGCACTGGCGAATGTTAGAGCACGAAAGCAGTCCCTGTTGGACATAGGCTCTCCAATAATGATCGCTCTTCCATTGCAACGCTGGGAACCAACTGTAATTCAGCAGAATGTGAGAGTTTTATGACGGTGGGAATCCTTTCCTCGTTCTCTCCGCGATACAAGCAGACATACCCATCAATGGTAGTTGAATGATAATCGCTAAATTATAAATCACTTGCGTCGGAAAACTTGTACTTAGCGAAATTAGTTCGTGTCCTTCTCCCCTTCTCATTATTACCAGTAGCATTACCATTCTTCTTACTATTGTTCTTGTTGTTATTATTTTTGTTGTTATTATCTCGGCTCCAGCCAGCAGGTCCACACACGAGTACCGTGGAGCTGTCCTGCACAACACGCTGGCCAGTGATTACCACCGAATGATCACCGGTCTTTAACCGACCATCAGGCGGCTAAAAGCGTGCTCCGGCCGGCCGCTCCCAGCCACCCGACAGCCGACACGGGCCGTTGTTAGCGTCAGTTCCATCTCATCAGCGGCGGCCGGCGCGCTTTTCACGTGCAGCAGGTCAGAAACTCGCGGCATCACGCCCGGCCGAGCCCAGCCTGCCGTCGGCCGGGCCCGATGCGGCCGCATGCGCCGACATTGCCGCCTGCTCATCTGCGCCGGATAAGCCGCCAACCGGAATAAGTTTTCACAGCGGCGCCGGCGGATTTGGTGACGATTTGCGCTGATCTGCGCCGCACAATGGCGCGTCTCCGGTGGGGCTGCCGGGACGGATGGCGCCGGCGCTATATTTTGGCGCGGTTTTGTCTGGCGCGCTTTTCATGGCGCGCCGTGATGAAAGACGGTCGTTTAGCGAGCGACACCGTGAAAGCGCGGCTTATGCGTGACTTGGTTAATATTTTAAGTGGGCATTTCCAGTAGGTCTGTTCGCCCTTGTCGTATTGTGAACGGGACGACGGTGTGAATGACTCAATTGATGGAGGATTCACCTCATTCACGCACACTTCACACAATAGCACCATACTGTGATCCACTTCTGGCGGCGTGCATTTCGACATGCGTGCATCGTGAGTGTTTGTTGTATTGACAGATGGTATATAAAAAGTAGTGTGCGTTATATATGTTTTGTTCTGAACATAGACCAGAATCAAGCTTCGTTGGAGATATTCTTGTAGCAAATTTGGAGGTACAAGTTGTGATATAATTTCGTTTCGTTGGAGATGCAAGTTGTGGCAAATATTTCAAGTCACATATAAATGATTTGAATTTGTGGTATCATCATTGTTAGGAGCGAGGGAGCAGAGCCAGTACATACCACTACCGGCGAGACTTCGATCACGCATATAGCTTGAATGCCTACAGGCCGCGGGCCTACTATTTGGGTACGTTAAACTCTCGGTATATTATACCACATGGGGAGGGAGAAGACCATAGGCAGGTGGTGTGCACAGTCAGGACTGGGCCGGTGTCCATCCAACTCGTCACCAGACCTTCAGCGCTGGACTAAGCGCGTCTACTGGGACAGACTGCGGACTGATTCCGTGCGACAGTGCGACCGATACCGTGGTTACTTCTGGATGATCTGCCATTCGACGAAGGCACAGGCAAGTTCTACCACTTGCTCACCGCGGCCAACCGGGATCACATCCCAGTGGTCACACCAGCTATGGTCCGACGGCGCTGGTCGGTCTGAGTCGGCGGCCACAGCTGTGGTCCGCTGGTTGGTCTCAGTCGGCGGGCACAGCCGTGGTCCGCTGGTCGGTCTGAGTCGGCGGCCACAGCCGTGGTCCAACGGCGCTGGTCGGTCTGAGTCGGCGGCCACAGCTGTGGTCCGCTGGTCGGTCTCAGTCGGCGGCCACAGCTGTGGTCCGCTGGTCGGTCTGAGTCGGCGGCCACAGCTGTGGTTCGACGACGCGTTGAGAGCGTATCTGATGCATAAGCAGGCCACCCACCGACGTGTGAATAGAAACAGATCCTTCCGAGACTGAAGTCGTGTTTCAGGAGAAAATGAGATAAGTAGCTCTCTAGTGAACAAGTTGTATGCCCACCTAAAATGATCGATAGGATGATTGAAATCAAACCCCAAACGCTTTCGGACTTACCTGAAAATGCTGAATGGAAGTGCAATGCAAACAGTGCAATGTCTATCTTCACGAACGGTGATCGGAAAACCGCAAACGGCCGCAATCACGCTGTACTGATGAGCCGTGCATTTGCTGCTGGGTTCTCGGATCCCTGCGTGGTGCCGTATTCGGTGACTCGCGAGTACCCGTTAGACCCCCTGTGCCCGCTTTATGGAAACTGTGCGAGGTATTCTGTCCAGTGTTAACCAACCCAAGGCCTGTGTCCTGACGAGGTAAGCGCACGGCTGATCTGTGAATGTACAGACGAGTTGCCTGCGCCAGTCACTAAGGCTTGCAGGCTGTCTTTGCAAAGGAGGGTATTCTCAAAGACGTGGAAGGGAGCGAACGTCATGATAATTTGTAAGAATGGAGCCAAAGGTTTGCTAACAAACTGTCGCTGTGTCTCTGGCACCTCTGCTTAGTAAGTTCCTTGAACGAGTCGCCTACGCCCGCCTACATGCCCACGTGAAACCGGCTCTGTCAGACAGGCATCAAGGGTTCATGCCGACATTTCCTGCGACTCCAATCTGAGAATCGTACTGCGCGCTGTCTGGGGCAACAGATAAGATGGCTCAGAGACATGTGTGATATATGCTGACCACAGTTCGGCCTTTCAAAGTATGGATCGCCAGTTGCTTCTGTGCAAACCGAAGCACTCATTTCATGTTTCAAACCAAGCATTTGCGTGGTGCGAATCGTATCTGGCTGGATGGGAGCAGCAGGTGGCCGTGAATGGCAAGTACTCACCATGTATTCCGGTGATGTCGGCGACATCCCACGGTGGTTTGCTATCACCCTCACCATGTGCATAATTCATGAACGGCCTGGCAGCTTGTGTCGAGACTAGCTGTTTGCTGTTTGCGGACTACGCTAAATAGCACAGCAGAGAAGACGGCAGTGTTGATGTCGATTATCTGCAGGAGGTACTGAACGCAGCGTGTCGCTGGTCGTTATCGTAAAGCCTTAACACGCGCCCTAGAGGGGGGGGGGGGCGAAATCCGCCCACCCCTCCGGATTTTCGTAGATAGCTGCCGATGTTACCGGCCGATATACGCCAATGTTTGTGTACCTGCTTCGAAATGAATGGCACGTTGTTTAAAGGAAGAAAAACGAAAATCGACCCGATATTTTTTGAGTTAGAGGTCGGTAAATTAAACAAATATATTAGCGCCAGACCTCAAATATCGGCGCTGATGCGCTTCCCGTATATTGGCAAAAAGGAAGTGTTCTTGGCAACACTAGCGACTTGTTTGATGCATATTGTTATGCTGCATTGTTTCAAAGTCATGTCAGGTCACCGAGGTCAAGTCAGGTCAAGTTCATGCCAGGCTAACACACACTCCGGAGGGATGGAGGGGAAATCCGCCCACCCCTCCGATTTTTCCTACACAACTCCATATTGTACCGGCCGATATACGCAATTTTTTCCGTACCTGCTTCGAAATGACCGGCGCATTGGTTAAAGTAAGGAAAATGAAAATCGGTTAAATAGTTTTTAAGTTATGGTCCGTTAAGGTCTTTTTTTTAATCGCAGAGCCCGAACACAAAAATCGGCGCTGATGTGCTTCCGCATATTGGCAAAAGGAAATGTTCTTGACAACATTAAGAGACTTGTTTCACGCATATTGTTACGCTATATAATTTAAAAGTCATGTTAGGTCGCCGAGGACATCATGACAGGCTAATGGAACCAAACTTGGTCAACTGGAATATTGTCATAAATGGAAATGACTGTCATGGGATTGATGTCACTTTGCATGCTACGCCCTACACATCCGGAAATCTACTGTTTGTCATTTTGTGCCAAAGCGTTCCTATACTTTATTCATGTATTCCGCTCCTTTCTTTGCGAATCCGATTGTGAGAGCCGCCCAACGGATCAGTCAGGTGGGCAGTCCGGTTCCGGTAACTGGAGCAGGTAATGACCTGATAAAGTGCTCATATTTAGGTGACCTGAGTTCAAATGGCGAATCTGACAAATGTATTGCATCATTAGCAATGTCAAAAACATCATTAATGGCAATTTTGGAGCATTTAAACACAATCACAGGAATCCATAACAATGACAAGCCAAGCTACGCAAAACCAGAAAATTTTGCTATTTTGACCTCATTTGACATTGAAGATATTGGCCTAAGGTCACGAAATTGGCACATAATAGAGTTAACTATCGTGCCCATCCACCCTGCGAATTTCGTTGCTCTAGCCTTAATGGGAACTGAGATCTTAGAGGGGCGGAATCCGCCCCACAGTGCGCGTAAGTTTCAGAGGCCCTCCAGAGCGCATGTTAATCCAGCCGAGTGTAAGGTGCTAACCCTAATGCTGCGACGCTCTCAAACGGTGGGTGTCTACACTATGAGCGGAAAACCCATACAGGGAGTGAGGAAAAGGTGCGATTTTGGCGTTTTATCTCATGAAAATATTACATTGTGCAGCCACGTGTACAGCATTGTGCGTAAAGGGTAAAAACACTTGGACTTGGATGAATGAGCTTCAGTCAGACATCATCAGCAACAATAATTATGGGAAGCTCCCATATATGCGCAATGATTCTGATTCGAGTTATGCATGACTAACACCGATGGGAGCGGAGAATGCTCCTTCGTGGCTTAAATGTAGTGTGGGGTCCTGAAGCGGCAGTTGGGAACCTCACACTACTTTTATACCCTTCACTACAATGGATTTGTGGACCTTCGAGTGAAACTTTTGAAAATGAGAAAATTATCCGATGGGTTCGTAACGCTCAACGCATCAAATTTCGAGCCAGATGTCAAACTAATTCGGGCTGAGTTATGGCTTAGATTTCCCGTCGCCCTGATTTTTGGGCAGACCAGGGAAAAGACAACACAAAGCCAAGCGACGAGCTGTGGCTTAATGTCGCGATAATGGAATAGTAAGGCACATGCAGGACTAGAGATTTGTCACGAAGCCAGGGGGACCAAGTTCTTATTCACAAGACATTTTCAGATTGAATTGGGAAAATGACAAATTTGCATTTGCAGGGTACCAAATCGGAGGGGTCCAGACAAGTCTTCCCTCCCCGCCCCAGACCCGCCCGGGACCGGCACCAGCCATGCGCACGTGTACGTATAGATCGCACAGCTTCTGAAGTGCATCTCAGATTGCACAGCCAAGGGCGAATCCAGTTGGTGGGGAAGGTTGGAGGCAGGTCATGACCCTCATGGCAGCGATTTTGCAGGGGAACATCGTAATTGTACACGACTTCCTTCAACTCCAGAAACATTTCCTCCAGACAATATTGCATTAAGCTCTTCCTAGTTCTCGTATCGTTCAAAACTTAGTTTTCTTCTATTCCGAACTCGGTACAATGTTCTGTTTGTTCTTCACAAGCATTTCATGTCCCATGATTGTTTTGCTCGACCTCTCCCTGCAAGCTTATCAACTGAATCCTGTTTTGCACACAGCTCGTGAAATAAGTCGCTTTCCTTTGTTGAGGCACTTCTCCTTTGACATCGGCTCTGCATTAGCAAATCGTGTTACGCGACAAATTTCCAGGCAAATCGTCCAAATCTTGTTTCTGCACTTCGACATATGCTGACACTGATCTTTCATCACATCAACGATTCCCTTTTAGGGCTGGAAAACTGCGCATCTGATTGTCATTGGTCCGCGCGACCCTTTAGACGGTGCAGAAGAGACTGTTGGCTGTCCTGGACGGCACATGTCACGTGAAGCGGCCGATTGCCGACTGTCCTGGACGGCACATGTCACGTGACGCGGCCGATTGCCGACTGCCCGCAGAGCGAGCCAGATCGACCGCCACGCAGGCTTCCAGCTCACCTGGCGGCGCACCATCCTTCAGCTGCGCCGCCAGCCGTTTCCGAACCGCTCCAACTCCCGCTACCAATACCATGATGACGTCCCTGCCAGCCAAACCGAACCCGCCGCCCAGCTGATTGGAAAACGATAAATCTGGTAGAGCCGAAGCAGTGCCGGCGCGATGGCGGTGACACTGGTGGTCATTCGACAGACCGGACATCCCTCTCTCCCTCTCTCCCCCGCAAGGCCTGTCACGAGCTGTCCATCACGGCTGTCCGTCACGGCTGCCTCTCTCTCTCTCTCTCTCTCTCTCTCTCTCTCTCTCTCTCTCTCTCTCTCTCTCTCTCTCTCTCTCTCTCTCTCTCTCTCTCTCTCTCTCCCCCTTCTCCATGCTCTTTGTCGAGTGTAGTTCTGACGTAGACGGTCAATGGGCACAATGCAATCGAGTTCTCATTAACAAGTGTCACATGGACATCCAACCCTGGCTGCCGGCTGCTGATGACGCTCTTCAAGCGGCCCATGATGCCGGCCTCGCTGGTATTAGTTGTGCCCATCATGGAACACAAGTGGTGTCAGATTACTCCACCACAGCCACCCACCAAGTCAGGGGTGTCGATTTTTTAGACAAAAAAAAATGGGGGAGGAGGGGGTGGGCGAAGTGCATTGGACCTCCCCCCCCCCCCCAACCAACCAACCAAAAACTTATCGGATTTCGCCCACTATATTTTCCTACCTCAATAATTATTTCACGATGTGTACGTTTATGTTTATTCAATATCCTCGCCAATGGGAAAAATCGTTCAGTAACAAGTGAAGTCACGTAAGCAAAAGAGCAGTGCACCGTGCACGTCAATATAAAAAACTGTGAGTCATAGCATGCGACCACAGTGTCATACCGTGTATTCGGGTCCATCGTCAACGGCATCGTCATCTTCGACGTCATAGTCATCGTCAACATCAACGTCACCGTCACCCTCCCCTCACTCCAAGCATCAGCAAACACACAACGGCTCAAATAAAATACTCATGCCCCCATATGCAGGCTAAAACACACCGGCCTTGATGGAGCATCGGAGCACAGCCAGCCTGAGCTGTGATGACGATGGATAAAGGTATTTCCTTGGTGCCTAGCATTAGGGAGTGACGAAGCCAACGTTTTGGTGGGCCGAGTTCAGGGTTGGGAAGTCCACTGTCAAAGCCTGATCTGTTTCTTTTCAGTACGCTGGCTAACATAGACTAAGTTTTCTATGTTGCATGGTATTTTTATTCTTTCTTCGTTTAGCTTTCTTATCAGCACAAAAACAGCATAAGTTATTGGGGGGCCCAAATCAACATTGAGGGGCCAAGATCAACATTGGTGTGGCCATGGCCCCCACAAAAGGATACAAATCGTGGCGAAGCTGCGCACGAGCCCATCGAGCCTATCCTTGCTCATATGTTTCTTCGAGCACGATAAACAAATATTTTTCCTAACACTTTGATTTTCCCCAGACTTCCTTAATCATGAATGAACGAACATCCATTGATTCGCTATCATTATCGATAGTCCTCCTTGGTAGCTATATGCAGTGAAGCCCCACTGGCAGTAATCAATGGTAGCACGGGCAGATTTGGGTAAGCTCCGGGAGTTCCAAAAGTCACTTGGCAAATAATACCCATCAGGGACCTGGTGTTATTGTGCCTCAATGGAATATGGGATCGGTTGAAGAAGCATTCATGACCGATTCTTCTTAGATATAATAAACAAGAATGTGACACACCTCTCTGTTGTCAGCTGGTTTGGAGCTTAATCCCACATTGTCTGCACATGCAATACAATGGCCCCACATGCAAAGAAGCCGACCCACAAAATAGCCGACACCATCGGACAATAAATATAAACTGCAGAATATAAAAGCACCTTGATGATATGCATGGGCGGACGGCCAATTTTGACATTTAAGGCAGTGTCTCATCTGAGTAGAGCTGAGAAGTATTTTTGAATGTTATTTTTGCACTAAATGATGCTTTCATCCACTGGAAAGTAGCAAAGTTGAGAAAAATCTGGAAACAAATATGAATGGGTAAATAGTAATTATGGTAAACATTGAAGTTCACATTTACATCTTAGCTTCATCTTAGCTTAGCTCTATTAGCGGTTGGCAGAGACACAGCTCTGACAGGTATTGTTATATATTGCGCTTTCGTTTCATAACAAGCGGAGGGTATGCGGCCTTTTTAGAGTGGAGTGCATTGTTTCCTCTCAATGGTGATCATCTCCATTGATAGTATCGCAATCCTTCACATATCGCTGTGTGAACGACAATTTTGAGGTTTAACCGGCCATGTTTTACATACAAATGTCCCCATTGATTCGTCAAAACAGAAGAACGTGCAACATTGTGGGACATGAGCAAGTTAGCTACCCACCCACTTTGAAATGCGCGACAAGTGGTAAATACTGGAATCGAAGGCCCAACGAGGAAGTCTGTCCGGACCAGTGGGCCCTTACTGGGCTTTGATGTGTTTAGTCAGCTCTATAAACTCCATGTATTCACTAGAATTTCAAGAGGGACATCGAAGTCCAGCCATCAAAAATACAACTGCCTGACTTGAAGCAAACTTTTCTTCCTTCTCAACTTATGCAAAATCTACGTAGCATTTTATGAAATGATGTTGCTTTGAGCTTATGCTTGGACAGTTAGGCACCTACGAAACTTTCCAAATCCAAAAAAATGAAAAGTTGTTAGAATTAATTTTTACCTGGCCCTAACAAACGACTAAAAACCAACTTCTCGGATCTGCACAATGCATGTAATTTGGATGTCAATAGTATTATCAACGCATTCGCATTCGCATCCAGCATCCTATTCGCATGCTCTCCGATTTCGTTCCTTGTTGCCTGCCAAAGTAAAGCAAACGGAAATTATTCAGTAGGACGACCAGTTTCATATCTAAAGGTCAAGAAAGATCATTCGGGTCCAAAATGGTGTACCGCATGAACTTCAAAGTGTTTCACTTAGCCGAATAATTCCAACGCCTAGATGTCCGTTGTCCATCGAAGATGTAGCACATCGAATTACGTGACCTTCAATGTGACAGTCTGACCTCAGATCATCAAAGTTTGTTTTACTCATGCGCTATATCTATTTACGAGGTACCGAATACAGTCATCGTGATACATTTCATATGATATATGATACATGGTGATACATTGTATATGCCCAAGTTTTGAAGGTATAACACTATACATAACACGTACGTGGAGCAAATCGATCAAAATGACCTGTCGTGGTCACCGATTCATCCCCGCTCGCAGAAATACCAAAAGATAGCAAATATATCACATTCTTGTGTACCCGATAATTTCTGCAATATTTCACATGACACCACGAAATAACACACAGGAATTGCGTATGGCGCCTGGATGCAGCACTTTCAAGCGTCTGACGTACAATCTCAAAGTTTGACCATGTTCACAAAATATTGTTTTATTCTTGCACTGTTGCCATCTACGGAGTGCCGAATATTATCTACCGAACTGCATTCATCGGATGGACATTAGCGCCGAACAATCTCCAATCCGGAAGTATAGCAGCACATAGAAGCATGCGTGGTGACTTTGAGTGACCAGTTGACTGGGCTTGCTGCATGCCACCTTGATAGCGGCTGTACAATCGTTTTAATAATTCCAATAAGTATGTTATCCAGCAAGTTATGCGGTACCCCATAGTTGACCTCGTTGGCCTTTTGGCCTCTGCAGGCGAAAAAATTCGTCGAAGCAAAAAAAAATCGTGTCGTGGTGCCTGTAAGGGTATGTCTGCGAAGGCTGTGAAACATTTTCGGACGAATTGGAGTGTATTGGTGAATGTGTTTCTGAATGGGTTGCTGAATGGGATGCTAATGCTACCTGATGAAATGCGTCATCCATAGAGGTCAGGTCACGCAGTGTGCTGTTGTTGTTTTTTGTATTGACAATGCATGCATCAGCGTTGTGATAGTCTATATTCAATGTTTCGTTTGACAGCACGTTAAGCATTTAATTAAAATGATGTCGTTCTGGTCGTTCAGCAGAATTGGTTCGGTGAGTTGGTGGGGTCATGGTATACGCAACAATATCTGCTTAGCAAAGACTCTGATCCCAGAATATATTCGATGCAGACATTTTGATTAAAAAATTGTTTTAATCCGAATTACAACGGAGAATAACTATCAAGGATTTTCATGGTCTAGTGATATGTTCGTCCAGGCTAATATTTAAAACCCCGAAGATAATGGGATGAGTTTAGGCCAATTGCAGGGTTGAAATTCCCCCCCCCTTCATACACGTACATAGCGGAAGCTCAATAAGTGTTGTTTGAACACTAATACTAATGGTTTCACTCGCACCGAGAACATAGACCAGAATTATCACAAAATGATCCCAAACCAAACCAAAAATAGTTGTAAAATTATCCATCAGTCGTCAAAAGGGATCCAACGAGAAGGGTCAATTTGAAAGTACTTGTACTGCGATGATAGTTCGCTTTCAGTACCACATATGCAGCAGCTTCCCTTAGCAGTGAAAGTTGTGTGTTCACTATTAAAATGCTCGGGTTCTCTATCCAAAAGTGCTCAACCAAGTACTTTGCGAGATGCATGGGTGCGCCCCTGCTGTTGACCCTGGCTCGTCCACTTTCTTGGACGTTCCTACGACTATGGTCTATATATATATATATATATATATATATATGTATATATATATATATATATATATATATATATATATATATATATATATATCAACCGTGACGTTACAAGATATATATGCTATAGTTAGCATTGTATAACAGAGCACATTGTAGGTAATCCCTCCACCTAGAATTGAGTTACGAGATGTTCGTGTATCACGACCCGTTGTGGTGAGCATCATAATAATGATACTACACACGAGGTCTGAAGACCTCACATGCATGCATCACGAGGCTCGACGTCGATACTTCTTCTAGACGGATGTCGATTCAGTGCTCAGAAAGTGGTATATTGCACCAAATTTCATGAATAAATTTATCGCTGTCCCACGATCATCATTCGTCATCATCATCAGTATTCGTTTTAATTTCCACCTCAGACGCGAAATGTATTGCGAGAATAAATAATCTACGCTTCCTGCCATTTTTTCTCATTTGACCTTTCACTCTTCGGCTGCTGGTTCGAACGCGTTCCCTCACTAGCCATTTTGTGATAGTTCACTAGAGTGAGACAACAGCGCAGTCGTCACCACCTGACAGCATGTGGCCACGTTAACACCTAATGCAATTTGGCGGCACGATTCAGTCGTTGCGATTTTCTGAGGATCGGTTCGCACGGCTGGGTCCGCCTGAAATGTCGGGACTGCGTCAGTCAGCTGGCGACTAAAGGACTGTTCTCACCTAGCGTAATCTCGACGCACTGCCGGAATCGACGCAAAAGTAGCGGACAGGTAGCATGGAGCCCAATGAGTCTGCCGATTCTGTCATTGCGGCGGCCTTGTATCAGCTGTCTGCCGAGTCATACGAAGCGCTGGCGATTTCCGAGCAGATAAAGTTGGAGCTTCTCAACATTTTCCGCTCGGCGCACCAGCGGCCTTGACGCAAGGTCGACAGACTGCTTGGGATAAACTGCAGTCGCCATATTTGCTGATCTTCGGCGGATTTGGCCACATCGGCTGCGGTTTTTTTCAGCTTGTAAGTTGCAACCATGACTTAACATGTGCGTTGGGATTATGCCTAGTCTTGCGCTGTCATTGCGCTGGCTTTTTTTCGTGGAGATCACGCTAGATGTGAACAGTCCTTTAGTCAGCTGGCGCTGCGGCGACCATGTCGGCCCGTCGGACTCCGATGGCCGTCACTATCCAATACCAAGAGCTGACCTCGGCGGCGCTGTTTTTCCGTGTCCGAGCGCCGTCAACACGCGCCCCGGGCCACACCCTGTTCATCACCGCCGCTCGGTTATGGCATTTTCTGCCGCTGCTATTGGCTTTTAAGATTATTAGCTGCAATTATTAATGCCCAAGTATTCTGCCCCACCTATAAAGTCGCTTACTCTAAACGAGACCTAATTTAGCTAAAAGGTCGCAATTCGGCTGGCGAATAATTAGCCTCACCTGAGCAGTCAGTTCGCCGTTGGCGGTCTGCGCCTCGTCTTTGTGGCTGCGCTCGCGCCCGAAGCCAGAGCCGGCTCGCCTGCCACGCGCCGGGCCGCCGCGACTCGAGACTGTGTGTAAAAGGCCGTCGGCGTTCTCCGTAAATTAAATTAAGCTAGAAGGCAGGTGTTGGGCAGCGGTGCGCACGCCGAGCCTCGACCGAGCCAGCCGAGAACGTCTGACGGCCGGCCGTGACAGATTATCGGCGCGTCCCGATCCACCCTGTAATTATCGACCTATTTGCTTAATTAATTACCATCGCTGGTACATTGGGTGGTCGGCCGGGCACCGGCGAGCGGCGGTGGTGCGGACGCATTTGTCATCACGTGTCGACGCGGGACGCGCGCGGGCGGGGATCCACTCCGCCGGCATCACCTGCACAGATAACGTCATTACCGAAAAACGCACGGCGCTGTGGCGGCAGAGTGGCCACACAGGTGAGCGTGCGCGAGCGTCCTCGTCACCCGGCCCAAAGGCCCTCGCCGGCCGGACCAGGTCTGCGGCTCTCGTGTCACGCTGCAGCGCAGGGCGGACACCGAGACGGGTCTCCTGATGCACACCAGATGGAAGAAATTGCACGCGACACGGGCGACGTTTTGTGACGTCGGTTGGAGGGGGAGATGTGCTGTGGTTTGTGGCTTTACGACGAACCAGTCGAGGCTATATGGCGTGGCCTGCCTCTCATTCTGACATCAGCGGCTGGCATCGGGGTAATCGAACTCCGTACCACTGGCTTCCCAGACGCTCAGCTTAACCACTAAGTTACCGACGTCCTACGCAAATAGGGAATGTAAAATGCTCACAACTTAAAGTAAACTTGACGTGATATTCATTGATCACTTATCGAGTGCTTGCATTGGGATGCAGCTTGCAGTTTATCCTACTACGGAATGCTATTATGGAACTAGGTATATATAGCTTCTGTTTTGCTGATGGGAAGCCATTGTGTTTGTTTAGCTAAGCTACACATATTTTATGTTATTGTTTTTTTTCATATTTTGTTTATTTTACCCATAAACATAGTACCAGCTTTTGGTGTTTGTACGCAACGCAATGCGCGAAATTTGAAACAAAAATATTTCCTGTATTACCACCATACAAATTACCTACCCTTCCAAGCTTCATACTTCGTAAAAATTGGTAGCATTTCAGTAGCACAAGACTTCGCTTTAGTATCCATGACACCAGTCGGTTGAAACACTGCATGAAACAATATAACGTACGGTTCCCTCTTCGTTTCGGGCATGGCCGCTTCGAGACATGGCTACGAGAAGGTTTTTAAATCGATGGCAACCCCTAAGTGAAATTATTAAAATATGCTGTGAATGCTTCTCCTATGATAAAAAAAAATATTTCAGCTTCGTCTGCGAGGTATTATTACCGCTGTTTTGCAGCCAGAAGCCCATTACGTGAATCGTGTCCATTTCTAAGGTGCCCACGACCACAGATTCCATGTTCATCCCAAAGATTTGGTTTGGGCGAACTTTTAAATGAACGCTGTTCCACCGATTTTGTTGCCAAAGCCACATTCACGCAGTTTGAACCTCTTTCGGATGCTCGACATATGCACCATTACACAATACAGTGTCCCATGTGTCATGTCCACATGAGCAGTGTCCCAAGAATGTGAATAACGAAGTCACATATAAGTTGTGAGATTGATGCTTTCGGGCACAGCCTACGTCCAGCGTCACAGAAAAGAGTGGATTGCAAAAGGTGTTCCACTGTATGCCCATGTAAATGATGCTCTGCAGGTGGAAAGAAAACATAATTGTACTTCTTCTTATTATTTTAGCATGGTCGAATATGGTCAGATTGCATCGATGTCGTCTTTAATGATATTCAATGCATTGTGCAGGAAAACACCAGATGTTACGAAGTAAAATCACTCCGTTGCACGGAAATAAGCTACGACTTTATCACTGATCACATAATGTGCAGCCCTTGTTAAGGAAACTACAAGAGCTACTAGAGAGCTACGCATTTTTATCTTGGAAAAAGAAGTTCTCATCATGTGACATTTATTTCGTTGTTCTATTCAGTCGTTGTTCTATTGTTTAGTGCTTTGCAGTAATATGCAATTATGTGCAATATGAAGTGAGTGCCCGAAGCGTGAACAATGAAATCACAGGAAACTGGTGAAAATGTTCATGTATTCGGGGACACGCTATCTATGCAGTGACAGAAACGCGTGTGTGCATTACAGCAGGGATTTGACTGTACATCCATGCAAATGATGCATACAGGTTGAATGAAGGCATGCATAATTGTACTTCTTGTTGGGGGCCAGCAAGATTGAACATGGTTAGTCATTTCGATCGCCAGACCATCAGATGTTCCGAAGTAAAATTAATTTATCACACGGGGATACGCCTATAAATGACCTATCGGTAGTCGGTTACCTTGAAATTTGTGATATTTCCTAATGTTAACTATAAGACCTACATGAATAAGTTAGAAATATTGCTTTGTTGAGCAAACGTTTTTATATCATCCGCTTTTAATTTTTTGCTCGATCTTCGTAGTTGTCCAATGGGAGAAAACACGATACACTCCAGTTCTGAAAATCGCAAATTCATAAAAACCCACGAAGAACAAACATCTGTATGGGATACTTAAAAGCAATACGCACGTTTATAAAGACAAAAATATAGGGCATCTAAATCATGCCGTTTTATTCCTGCCGCTAAAATGATCAACTTAAGTGGGCTATTGGTCACAGAAGATCACGAGGTCACAAGGTCAGGTGTCACGAAGTCAAACGTGAGAAATGTTGATATTGTATGGCACGGATATGGTTTCTGTCCTCGTTTTTATTCTCAAAGATGCATTAGATGCCACACTTCTTCTGCATTATCAGTGATATATCTATCATCATATATGCCCTTGTATGGCGTAAAAACACTACCGGAGACGACAACACTGAAACCGTTGCTCGGGTTGGTTGAAACTTGTTCAGGTATGTTCAGAGCCTAAGATTACGCTATACAGAAATGTTGATCTAAATACATGCTTAGTGGGTGTACAATTATAAAATATTTGTGGATTTATCGTGAAAAGCACCAGTTGTAAAGCAGCCTAACGTTTTTTTATGCCGATGGCTAAATCTTTGTGAAGTCTTCCGAAATATAACTTTTCGTCTACGATTGAAATAAAATATGTACATATATAACAACGAAATCTGGTTAACTTTGCAATTACTTTCCCGTCGAAAATAAACAAAATCTCGGATAAACTTCTGTTTCTTTCGCCTCATGCTAGTTTCTCCTGCAGTGATATTTTAAAAAAATATATATTAATTGAGTGCACGTCATTTCCAGTCATTACTGGATGTGCAGCAATGCACATTCCAGAGTACCCCGGGGTGTTATTTTCGTAGCCTTTCTTGCGGACCAAAAATAGCCCCTCCCCTAACTTTATGCATTTAGTGGCATTGACTGATGTTCTTTCCCGTCGAAGCACGTCTGTGGTGTCCGGAGCTATGATTGCAACGTCTAGTTCATTACACGAATTGTTCGATGACACTCAGTAAGTCGGATGACCTGTGAAGTGTGCTATTTACGTGCACGTATTGCGTATAGTGAATTATAATAATAACAATGCAAAGAATAATGCAATAATAAACAACCAATAATAATGCAAAGAATGTCGACATATGGTAGGAAGAATCTCATTATGATGTGGAGAAGGCAACTACGTGAAATTCATAAGCTTCATTATATTCCTTTCTCTCGAAAATCCGCTTTAAGATACACTGTAATGTTGGCAGCCACCGCCCTTGTTCATCAATTTTCCCCTTCCTCTCGGTGGGGAACGGCATTTTAAATACCTTTTCTGATGCGTGGTTGAATGCATCAGAACTTGTATGATGCATGAAACATCATTTTCCTTTGCTGATGCATGGAACATTGGTATCAGAAAAGGCATCTAAAAGGGCGGCGTTCCCCACCGAGAACAAGGGGAAAACTTGACGAACAAGGGCGGTATACTTCCACCATGACAATTTTTGGAAGCGGATTTATCACCACCAAAAATATATCGAAGCTTATGAATTTTACGTCGTTGCTTTCCCCACATCATAATGAGACTCTTCGTACCATATGTTAACATTATTTTCGTAATTACTGATGAAAAATACGATTATTATCTTTCTTCATATGCAATACATGTACGTAGATAGCGCATTCCACAAGTCATCCGACCTACCGAGTGTCACCGAACGTCGTATGTGATGACGCTGCAGTGAGAGCTCCGGACACCACAGACCAGCTTCTGGAACATCGGCAGTGCCTGACGGTGTTTGGTTTTGGCACAAGTCAGCTGGTGGCTCTCCCTACTCCACACTACGGCTACACATGTCTTAGTAACGGCCGGTACAGCACTCCCTGCGGCTCGTGTGTGAGCTGGGTACAGTGGCTGTGGCTGTGGTTCAGTGGCTGTGTTCTGGGCTGACTGATATCGTCCTCCGTCGCAACAGACCAAGGCCTATCAAGGGCACAGCAATGCGCTTACAAAGCCTTCGCCAGTTCAAAGTGTCGAATTTCCAGCACAACTTGGAAACGCGCGTTTTCGAGCGAAAACGGGCATTTTGGTTAGTTGGAGCCGCACCGTGTTCCTGCAGTCCGACAGAAACCGCTGATAAGCTCTGATTCTGGTGAAGACATTTCCGTGCAAAAGCCGCTGATCCCGGAAAAGTATTCGGCGGATTTTCTAAGATGAAGGTAGGATACGCTTAATTCGTTCATTCACCGTTCAAGCAGACGAAATCATCAATACTCACAAAACACTTGACAGTAGCATACTTTTCTACTTCTCATTCACATACACCCAATCTTGTGTATAAGCTCCGCGCTTCCCGATCGATCTTTCTCCATAAATGTATGATAATATTTTTTTTTACATTATAGCATATCCTCACTCTCCCTACGCATTCATCGTTTTCTTGCAATTATTCGGATTTACCAGTGTACTGACTGTATATAATCAGTTCCATAATTGAAGAATGTACTCACTTATCCGTGACGCTATGTATCGGTTTGTTACTCGCAATCTCAACGCTGCCGTACTGCTGATGATAAATTGACCGTCTGAACAACAAGCCGATTTGCTGTTTCCCTGAAAACCTCGATTTGGCCACAGGAAGATCTAGAGGAGGACATTCAAGGCTGTCGCTTTCTCCTTGGTCTTGGGAGCAGTTATTGTACCTTTCTCCCTCACACTCGGCCACCATGCTCAGAGCCTGTAATCTCTGCGCCAATTTATAACTCAGAAATATTAGTGCCCCAATGTAAATATTAGCATATATAAGTATATCCACGTAACTCTGCTATATTAGTAGACTTACGTTGTCCATCTTCATTTCTGGCTAGTTTTATAATTATTCTGGTTAGTTTCCAGTAATTGTAGGATACAGCCGAAGCGCTACGACACAGATCCTCAAATTGAATGATAATTGCAGTCACGTTTAGTAAGCAAAAGTGCTTAAGCTCCCCTTTCCACCCGCCCGCTGAACAAATTTGTGTTCGGGTTATATCAATCTGAGATGGACCTTCCATCCACACTTCTTCAAACACTCCTACGTCCATGGATTCTGCCCCGTCTTAGAGGTATGTTGGATCCTTAATTGTCCACCTTCAAAATTTGCAAAGCAATTTTACAGTGAATGTGATTAGAGGGTAAGGCTTTCTACACTCGGCAAGTGCGCCGATTTTTCAACGTCTGCACGGGTCCCAAAGCTTGGAAACGAGAGAACGGGGGAGGGTGGTGGTGATGATCAGTGTGGTATTACCTGCGATGGAGCACTCTTGGCGATCCGCAGGGTCTCCTTTTTAAACTGGAATCAAACACAACTGTTGTGTGGGCATCCTAAAATGTCGCTCTTAGATTATCTCAAAGGGACCTCAACTTCTACTGGATTTGTTTTCTTCATAGAAATACGACAGTATTTTACATGGAAGAGGACCGCTGCTATTACGGCTACAGTTCTGCTCTGCTCCAGGAACCTGGCACGAAACATCTGTTTGATCACGAACCCTTCTGAATGCATCGGGAAAGTTTTTTTTGTGTTACACCCGGAGCCCCTAGTGTCCCTCGCAAGATACCCAGAATCTTGAAGAACCACTTGGTTTCTACCTGTTGTCCGGTGGACGTCTCAGAACAAGTCCAAGAAGTCAAACAAGTCTGAGAAATGAACGCCCGACACGGACAGAATATTTGCAGTTCTCATTCTCCCACGGTACCCTTCCGGCACAGTTCTACAGGGTGACCTCTGTGTTCTTCAGTCGCCCAGGAGCACACTCAGCTTGCCCTCCTTGCCATTCAGTATGCCAGGAACATCCTCTGGGTATCCCCATGCCTTTCAGTCCCTCAGGAACATACTCGGGGTATCTTCCGTGCCCTTAAGTCGCCCAAGAACATCCTCAGAGAATCCCCCATGCCCTTTAGTCGCCCAGGAACATACGTGGGGTATCCTCCGTGCCCTTCGATTGCCCAGGGACATCCTCGGGGTATCCTCCGTGTTCTTCAATCGTCCAGGAACTTCCTTGGGGTATCCTCCGTGTCCTCCAGTCGCCCAGGAACATGCTCTCGTCCTCCGTGCTCGTCAGTCACCCAGGAGCATCATCAGCCTGCCCTGCGTGCTCTTCAGGCGCTCCCGAGCATCCTGCGACCGTCCTCTGGGATGCAGTTGCGGTCGGCTGATGATCAGTTCGTCACTGATCTCGCTCGGTGTGATCAGAACGGATCTGCAGGGCGATCTGGCTCACCGCCCACGTGCTAACATCGCCCCCACTCGGGCCAACATCGCCCCCATTCGGGCCAACATCGCCCGTACTCTGGCCAAATAGACCTCTTCTAATTCACCACTTCCCCCAATAAACTCGTTTCTTGTGCTTTCAGCACTGATAGCCTTCTCTGTTTCCAATTGAGTCTGGCAGCGGAGGTAATAGGCTCCCTCCTCACTCTTCCCATTACATGGCTTTTACTCTCAGCAACTACGCTTTCAACTGCGAATTAGAAACATTAGACGGGCCCATCGGCGCTGGATCTGGTTAGGATAATGCCACCTCTGAGGTTTCAGCAGCCATTACGGTGTCGGCGGCGGACCCGGTCGCCATCAGACCAGGATTTTATTCAATACGTTGTGATTTGATTGTGCCGAGCTTTCATCTGGCTGAGCCGTGTTGTTCGGCGACGCGTACTCAGATCGGCGGCCTTTGCGGCGCGTCGACGGCACGTGCGGAACGAGGCGGCGTCTTGGCGCGCGGGAGCGGCGCTGCTCGCCTCCGCCGCGCCGAGCCGAACATGGCGCCGTCGCGCACTGACGACGCCAATTCCAGCGGCCCCTCGGGCTCGGCCATTTTGAACCCGACGACAGATTTTAACGGCACTTTCTTCCCGTCATTTGTTACGTCGATGTGCTGGCGGGACAGCTGTAACGGCCCTTAAGTCACACGGCGCAGCTAAAGTAATATTTACAGCGAAATGACTTGGGTAAAGTACCGCTGGAAATGCGCGCGAGTTTTATCCGCAGCCTCTTGGGAGGGTTGAGTGTCGGCCCGTGCGAGCCGACAAGGATTTCCGCCGGAAAAAGTAGCAACGCGCCGTAATTGACTTCTGCAGAGCGAGGACAAAGGAAGAGGCGGAGATTGGTTAGGGCGGGCGGACTTTTCAGCGAAAACACCCTGTTTGCCAACTCACAGCGCTCTCCGGCTGAATGGCGGAATCAGAAGCAATCGGCTCGCACGGGTCGGTTGCCCCTGGTTCCGCGGATGAAACTTTGCAATCGCATACCATTGAACCTGTTTGCACAGCCTGTCCGGAATGGTATGCTTGCTGGCGATGGTGGCCTCTTGCTGGCGATGGTGGCCTCTTGCTGGCGATGGTGGTCTCTTGTTTGCGATGGTGGTCTCTTGTTTGCGGTGGTGGTTTCTTGCTGAAGATGTTGGTCTCCAAGATGACACATTGCAATGAATGAATCACATCGTGAAGTACGTCTGCGAAGACGGGGTACACCATGCCATATTGAGATGGTAATAACCGATATTGGTTCGTAAAGAAGTGGCGGCGGCACTTCGTATGGACTGGGGAGCAAACATACACGTTATTTCTAATGTAACGCCATTGGTAAACTTCACGTTTTTGACGCGGAACTGTCTTCCCCCCCCCTAATCCGCCGCCACTATATCCTAGCGTGTCTGAAAAGCTGTCAGACATTCTGACCATTCCCAGTGCAGACGGTGTTTAACACGCGCCCTGGAGGGCCTCGGAACATTACGCGCACTGGAGGGGGAGGACGGTGTTTAACACCAAGATCTCGGCTCCTACTAAGGCTAGAGCAACGAAATTCGCAGGGTGGATAGGCACGATAGTAAACTCTATTGTGTGCAAATTTTATGACCTTAGGTCAATATCTTCAAGGTCAAAGGAGGTCAAAATAGTAAAATTTTCAGGTTTTGGGTGGATTGGCTTGTCGATGTTATGGATCGCTGTTGTTGTGTTTAAATGCTCCAAAATTGGCATTAATGATGCTTTGGACATTACTAATGATGCAATACAGATGCCAGATCTGCCATTTGACCCCAGGTCACCTATATAGGAGCACTTCAGCAGGTCATTACCTGCTCCAGTTACCGGAACTGGGCTGCCCACCAGACTGCTCCGTTGGGCAGTTCGGCACAAGCGGATTCCCAAAGAAAGGAGTGAAATACATAAATAAAGTATGAAAACGCTTAGGCACACAATGATAAAGAGTAGATTTCGGGATGTGTAGGGAGTAGCATGTAAAGTGACATCAATCGCATAACAGTCATTTGCATTTTTGACAACATTCAAGTTGACCAAGTTTGGTTCTATTAGCATGTCATGAACTTGACCTGACTTGACCTCGGCGACCTAACATGATTGTTAAATTCTATAGCACGACAAAATGCATCAAACAAGTTGCTAGTGTTGTCAAGAATAGTTCCCTTTTGCCAATATACGGGAAGCGCATAAGCGCCGATTTTTGTGGTCTGGCGCTGCGAATTGTTTTTATTTCAACTGCCCCTAACTTGAAAAGTTATCGGCCGTGTGTTAACCTGTCATAAACTTGACCTGACTTGACCTCGGTGACCTGACATGACTTTGAAAAACAAATTTAGCATAACAATGTACACCAAACAAGTCGCTAGTTTTGTCAAGAACACTTCCTTTTTGCCAATATACGGGAAGCGCATCAGCGCCGATATTTGTGGTCTGACGCTGATAATTTTTTTGACTTTATTGACCCCTAAGTCGAAACATTTCCGGTCGGTTTTCATTTTTCTTATTTTAAGCTACGCGCCAGTCACTTTTAAACAGGTACACAAACAATGGCATATATCTGCCGGTAAAATCTGGAGTTATCTACGAAACAACCGGAGGGGTGGGCGAATTCCGCCCCCCCCCCCTCCAGGACGCGTGTTAAATGAACCCCGACCTTCAGTTCCTTCCTAGGTCGCTATGAATTGTGCCACGGTGTCATGCTATGGTCTCTTCTCCATCTTAGCGTATCTCAATCATCCTGATTCCTGAAAACTCTGTGGATCGTCTCGGATACAATTTCTCACATGGAATGGGATAAATAACGGTGCAATGAGGAAAATTGATTGCTGATTTTGAAAGTGAACTACTTACTTTAAAAGTGCAATTTTTGTCTCCCTAAAGGTGGGCATGCATCCACAAACCTAATTTATGTGCCATTATTCTGACATACCCATCTGGAAAGTTAAAAGAACTCGCTACCCATTCTTGGTTATACCAGCTCGTCGAATTTGAGGGGATGTGACGATCGAATAAAGCTACAGCACACATATATTGTTCGATGTGCTTCACTGGTAGCTGGTGTTGTAACACTGCCAAGACAGCAGAGAAGCCTGAAGTACGTATCTGCCGATGACCGTCGATCAGATTTGTTTGGACTTTAGACAGAGGCGACCCGAAGGACGAAAATGGGATGAGGCAGAGTCACCGCTGTACAATCCGGCTTCCTCCAAAAAAACTCATCGGATTTCGGCCCCTTTGTTTTTCTTTTTCAAAAGTACGGAAAATGTTTGCTCCCCCAATCGGACCCATCTTGAAAACAGGAAGTCCTGAGACACCACTGACTGCGCCCACAGGAAAAGGATAGGAAGTCCCCCGACACACCTCGACTGTCTCGAAAATCTCAATAAACTGTGGTTTTATATTTGCCTTCCGCATTCGTTCTCTGAAATTACATCGCTAGATTGTGTGATGTTTATCACTCAAATGTATCCATTTTTAATGACACTCATATTTCCATAGATTATCTTGCTTAAAGTAAAAAGTTGCCCATCATAATTATTAAACAAAAACACCATGCACATAATAATGGCAAGTTGTTCCATCTGATCTCATTCGGCAAACATGAAGCAAACTTGAAACAAAGTAGCTACAGATAAAATTAGTCTTTACACGAAAAGACAAATATCTTCCGCAACAAATTCGAAAAAAATATAATCTTCAAAATTGTTAACACAAAATCTTAATGAAATCTTACTTAACATATCCTAGCCTGCATTTGAAGAAAACCATTCCATTTTTAGTTTTGTAATTCAAGACTTCCCAAATAAAAAACCTAACCTAACCCCTTTGTTTGCTTCCTGGAGGTAACGTATGTAAAACACGTCCTGTGAATACCTCAAAGCACAATAAAACCAAGTTCTCTTGCATGACGTCATCCATATTTCCTAAGATAGGCATGACTGCATTTTCCATTCTACAGAAACATAGCACACAACATAGAGGAATTTAGGGAAAGCCCAGTCCATTTTTCTGGCCACACATATACAATAAATTGCCTAGTGCACTGGTTCATATACTAAGGAACCAACTGTATAATAATATATAAATAAGTATTAGTTAAGGAGTTCGGATCCACTAAATGTATTACGGGACAATGTGGTAAAAAAAAAACACCATAAAGATTCCATATTTGCTAACCCATCAATAATCAGGGGTATCACTTAGAGGTGGCCCGCATCTCTTTCAACTTTCCCAACCGAACTCCTTTAACACTTGCAGGGCTGGAGATCTCTCACAAAGCCAGGGGATCCAAGTGTATATCCTGAAGGCATATTTTCAAATTAAATAAGGAAAATGACAAATTACAATTTGCAGGGCACCAGACCAGGTGGTCCTGACCTGATCTACGGTGGATATCCAACCATGGACACTTTTCTACCCAATGTGAGAAGGAACTTGAACAACATCATGAACCCAAAGATCAACCCAAACACCTGGTGAGACAA
Source organism: Imbricaverruca yamaguchii (assembly GCA_034440575.1). Classification (NCBI taxonomy): domain Eukaryota; kingdom Metazoa; phylum Arthropoda; class Thecostraca; family Neoverrucidae; genus Imbricaverruca; species Imbricaverruca yamaguchii. Next base: position 303,738 of record JAOTOL010001618.1, on the reverse strand, counting down.
AACCTTGTTTCGAATTGGAACCAGTTCAGCCTACCAGTACAAAATGTGTGCATTGGCAGATACAGAGCTGGTTTTGGGTTGCTCATTGGAGCCAAGCACCACTGACGGTATAATGCATTCCACTGAAACACTTTTGCCCACCTATGGAAGGCCGTATGCCCTGCGCTTCTTTTAAAGCGAAAGCCATATATGGCGATATCTGACAGAGGCATGCCCCCTTCATACATATTAGAGATTATTGATAGAGCTGTTTGAAATTAAATGTGCAAATCTGAACTTAAATTTTCACGATAATTACGAATCACCCATGTTCTTGTCATGTTCAGTTATTCATTTTGTTATTTTACTGTGGATAAGAGCATCGTGTTGCACGAAAATAGGATAAAAGATATTTCAGCTTTACTCAAGTGAGGCACTGCCTTAAATGCCTTAGTGGGCGGGCCGCCCCTGACTTTAGATAGGATTCCAAAACCACAAATATACCGTAAGCTGGAGCTAACCTGCCATTGAGCCATCAACAATTAATTAGTAAACAATAAACAACAATATCAACAAATAACAAATGAGTGAGTGAATGTGAGCTCAGAGGCGTGCCGGACCATAAAGGTCATTTGCACCGCCTGTTTGCAGGACTCCACTGCAAGCAAGTCCATGTTTACGTGAACTGAAGCATTACGTTAAAGTGTGAGTACGCGCGTGTCAAGGTGCTGAAGGCGGAGGAAGTGGGGAAAAGGGGCGACAACGTGTTCAGAAGGCCCCCCATAAAGATTAGGTTACTGCGGCCATCCGCAAGATAATTCGGTGGTGAGGGGATGAGCCCTGGGGAAATTTTGTTCATTGCGTCGTGGTGCTGGGACATGGTCTACTCCTCTCCGAAAACACCGAGGGATCCATGCCGTACGGGCAAGAGAGGAATAGTCCACACTGCCTTTCACAACGGCCACTGCGCGTCAACAGCGCGCAATCTATGGAGGCGGTGGGGTCGCATACGCGGTTGTGCATGGGGTCCATATGGTGCTCGGCAAGTGCACATCGGTTCATCTACTCGCGATGATATGTACCACCAGGAAATCACTTTGGCTCACTTTGATCACTCTTAAGTTCACGAACGGCTCATGCACGTACGACTGCTCCGCTGGGCTAACATTTACTTCAAGTGAGACAACAAATCGGCTCATGTACATCCAATGATCTCCGTGAACAGAGGGACAGCCAAGAGGGGCGCCCCTCCCTTTAGCAACCAAAAATACACTAGAACAAACAAAACATTTTAGACTTGCACCGTGTAAAAGAAGACAATTTCGGTGTGATTCGCCTGCCGAAAGCGTTCTCTGTTTCGTTCGTTCTTTTTGTCAGGTTCCCCTTAAAAAATTCCTGACTGCGCCACTGTCCGTGGATGTGGATGACTACTTACGTCACCATTAGAAGTGCTCGTGCACGTATGCAGTGCGTGTCAGCAGGGTTGAGTATTGACAGTCCTGTCAGTCGTGAGTATTTACAATCCTGTCAGTCGTGAGTATTGACAGTCTTAATAGATTGGTGGATCGAAGAGCCAAAAGGTAAATGAGAATATCTATGTGCTCCCTGCCCAATACCGAAGCAAAGGGGAGGGCGATGACCTCATTATGGCGGTAGCCATGGATTGATCGTCTTCGTGCATCACATTTACTTAAATGTATCAGGATGCAGCCTATTTTTGATGTGGTGTTACATGTTTGACAGGTTGGTTGGTTGTTGGTTTTACGACACATCGACCGTTGAGTCATGCAGCGTCGCCAATCTCTCATGCCGATTGGTCGCGGGCGAAGAGTAGCGGCATGTGAGACTCGAACCCACAACCTTTCGATTGCGAGACGAGCATCTTACCCTCAGGCTACTCGTCCCCTACATGTCTGACAGCGCGGTGTTGTTCAAGTGTTGTTTGTGTTACATTTGTGCGACCAGTTTCAGGTTATCAATTGCTTGTTTTTGGGAGTGATAAATTTGACATGCTCCATGCATTTAATAATGCTGGCTTTGTGTTGCATGTGTGATTTGAGTGGTGAGGTGTGGAACTGTGTTGCGTCTATGCGCTTTCCCGACCCTTTCGAACGCGGTGCCGTAGGATATCTTTGCAGTCATTCACCGAGTATCCCATATGAGAGTAAGTGTCGGATGCCAGGGCTCTCTTTGCAAATCCGCTCATTTCCTTGAATGTTCGCGTTCTCGGGATCCAGATGAAATTGATGCTATTCACGCTCCAGACCACGGCTTACTGGATTAGATTCATTGCTGGATGGCAGCAAACCCGAATGTTGCTGATTAACCAAAGGACAGATCTGAAGCATGAAGAGATGTCTACATTAGTCAGTGCTTTGTGGCTCTTTGGGGAAGTGACATCGACAGGTATATCTCTGTTATATCTGCTATCATCTCTGCGGGTGACATTTGTGTCTTGGAGACGCTTGGAAAACTCATAGGGTTTGGCCCAGTGATGTCGATGCCTAGTTTGTCCTCATCTTCCCCTTCCATCAATATCAGTGTTTTGTGGCTGATATTAGCAGCATACTCATTGAAGTGGAAACAACTTCAGCCCGTGTGATGTCTGATAACCTATCTGGGATAAAATACTAGATCGTTGGCTGAGCATTGACCCAGCAATGCACAGGGCGTGGGCCCAAATACAGCGCGGTGTGTGGGCCCAAGTGCTATGAGGTGCTGGGTTAAAGTGCTGTGAGGTGCGTGGTGTGAGTCCAGAACTGTGCGGTGCGTGGTGTGAGTCCAGAACTGTGCGGTGCGTGGGCCCAGAACTGTGGGGTGCGTGGGCCCAGACTATGCGATGTGTGGACCAATAAATTTGCCGTGTGTGGGCCAAAGTATAGTGCGATGCGTGGATCCAAGTGCATGGGCTGTACATGGGCTGTGCATGGGTCCAGAACTGTGACATGCGTAGGCGCATAACTGTGAGATGCGTGGGCCCAGAACTATGCCCTGCGAGGGTCACGCAGGCATAGTTGCGTGCTGCGCGGTCCAGCTGCTGGGGCTGGCATGGTGAGGTTGAGATCTAAAAGAGTCGTGGCAATTTGGATCCCAAGTGGAGTGAGTGTCCTCCGAACTCGGCCCTTGTTGTATCTGTGAGTCATACCTTATATCTTGCTATCTGACCGTTCAGCCTTCCGTATCTATGAGTCGTATTTATGTAAGTCGTACCTTGTCGTATCTGTGAGTCTCCTTGTGTTCTGGTTTTATCTGTGAGTCGTTTACTATGTATCCCTGTGAGTCGTACCTTGCCGTATCTATGAGTCGTACTTTGTATATGTAAGTCGTACCTTGTCGTATCTGTGAGTCGTACCTTGTCGTATCTGTGAGTCGTGCTTGTCGTATCTGTGAGTCGTACATTTCGTATCCTGTCGTATCTGTGAGTCATACCTTGCCGTATCTATGAGTCGTACCTTGTATATGTAAGTCGTACCTTGTCGTGTCTGTGAGTCGTACCTTGTCGTATTTGTAAGTCGTACCTTGTCGCATTTGCGAGTGGTATCTAATCGTATCTGTGCGTCGTACCTTGTCGTATCTGTGAGTCGTACCTTGTCGTATCTGTGAGTCGTACCTTGTCGGATCTGTGAGTCCGACAGCAGCGCTGTACCGGGCCGTTTTGGATGTATTTAGTTGTGACCTGGCATTGGTGAGTGGCAGCGGTTGCAGGGAGAGGGGGCAGGGTGAATAGGATGGGCAGGATTGGCAGCTGCCCCTCCTCGCATCGGACGGATTATGTTGCCAATACCCCCTATAGCCCCTGGGATCTTGGGACAGCTCATCTGCAATTTCGCACACGAGAGGACCTCTCTGACCTAATCCACTACCCTCTAACTTGGCACGCCCAAATGGATGCCCACTAGACCAACCAGGCGCTCCATTACATTAAACAGGTGCCCCTCTGCAAAAAGGAGGCGCTTCTCTGAACATTATGAGTATCTGAACTAGGCAGACGCCACTATGGGCTAGGCGGCGCCTTCTGGTTTAGGCGTACCTAATCACTGGACATCACAGATGCCCATTTTGTCTAAAGGGCGGTCCTCTGGATGAGCCGTTCTTTTGGGACCAGAGTGACGCCCTCTAAACTACGTAAGCGCTCCGCCGGAGCTTGCCAGGAACCACTGGGAATTAACCAGGTGTTTATATGAACTAGACGGGCGCTACTCTTGGCTAAGCTGGCACCTTTCTAGGACTTAACAGACGCTCATCTGAACTGGGCACCGAGCGACCACATTAACAAGTTCTATATTTATTTCGCAGACAAAAAAAAATGAGTGATTGTAGTCTAGTCTAATTTGGGGTGGAATGACCGTTGTGTGGCTTCGGAGATGAGGTGACTATGGCCTACTGACAGTTAGGACAGTTAGGAAAGGTGCCTTGCAAATACAGATTGCTAATGGTGGGCAGGAGGTAAGATAAATAGTTTTCGCTGGGGAGCTTTAGGTACATTTAGGTACATTTAGGTGGTATATGTCGTCGTACCGCCCAAGTGACGTGTTTGCACTTCCCGATCAAAGGACTTAATTGGTGTACAGTAAATGACTGAGTGCACCTTCCAGTGTTATCGGGGTTGAGGTTTATTTTTCGCACCACACACGCGCCGCATAGTTCTGAACCCACGCACCGCATCACTCACACCACTCACCGCAAAGCACTTTAGCCTGGCACCCCTTAGCTCTTGGGCCCACACACCGCGCTGTATTTGGGTCCACGCCCTGTGCATTGCTGGGCCGATGTTCAGCCAACGATCTAGTACTTAATCCCATATAGGTTATCAGACATCACACGGGCTCACGTTGTTTCCACTTCAATGAATATGCTCCCAATATCAGCCACAAAACACTGATATTCATGGACGGGGAACATGAGGACAAACGAGGCATCGGCATCACTGGGTCAAGCCCTATGAGTTTTCCAAGCGTCTCCAAGACACAATTGTCACCCGCAGAGATGATAGCCAACGACTGTCCATAATAGCCACTGCACGTGGAGGGCATGTATCGTGAAATAAATGATTGAATAAATTAATAGCAGATATAGCATAGCTACAGCTGTCGATGTCACATCTCCAAGGAGCCACAAAGCACTGACTAACGTAGCCATCTGCTCATGTTTAATATATTGGGTGTTGGGAGAGTCGGCCTGGGTGGAAGCAAAGGTGTAGGTAAAGTTGGCCTTGGTGGCAACAACGGCTTTCAGAGAGTTGGCGTGGGTGACATCACAGGAGTTGAGGAAGTTGGCGTGGGTGACAGTATAGGAGTTGGAGCAGTTAGTCTGGGTCTCAGCATAGGAGTTGAGGAAGTTTGCGTGGGTGACAGCATAGGAGTTGAGGTAGTTAGTTTGGGTGTCAGCATAGGAGTTGGGGCAGTTGGTCTGGGTGATAGCATAGGCGTTTACTGCTGCGACGCCGGTGCAGTGCACCTTAAAGTGGTGGAGGAATTATGGGCCAGTGATATGCCAATTGTGCCAATTGTCCACTGTTCATCGCCAATTGTGTGAATGGGTCTGGTGGTAGGCTGGTCATGAGCGTCACGTGGTTCGATATACTACCGGCTGGGGAAATAAATTTAATTATGACGCCAACTTTTGTCAGGCGCTGTGTCGCGCTGTTCGACTTGCATCCGGTAGTGTTGTGCGATTGTATGTGCTGGAGAAAGTGCGCTTCGCACATACATCGTGTGCACTGTTTGTGGACGTTTGACGAGCAACCACTTTAACCCTTTGACAACCCGGGACCCATTTAGGTGCCAACGCCTTTTCCCGTGGCTTCCCACTTTCCGAGACCCCGGATTGTGTTATTGTTCAACAATTTCCAATTGAGCCTGTATTAATTTTGTCAGAATGCCGTTAGCATTCCATTTACGAAAACATTCCATTGCCACACGTGACTGGTTTGTTGGTGACTCTAAGTGAAAGTGGAAGGCGGACAGGAACGTCGGACCTGCAGGGGTGTAGGTGAGCTGTGCGTGGAGCCCGACAGAACTGACTGTCGGACTGGTGCCACGAGCTGTGCTGACCAGGACCGACGCGCGACGGAAGCCGCCTGGGGGCCCTGCAGGCCAGGTGGTGTCGGTCTGGGTTGGATGAGTTGGACTGCAGGCCAGGTGGTGTCGGTCTGGATTGATGAGTTTGGCTGCAGGTCAGGTGGTGTCGGTCTGGCTGGACGAGTCGGACTGCAGGCCAGGTGGTGTCGGTCTGGCTGGACGAGTCGGACTGCAGGTCAGGTGGTGTCGGTCTGGCTGGACGAGTCGGACTGCAGGTCAGGTGGTGTCGGTCTGGCTGGACGAGTCGGACTGCAGGCCAGGTGGTGTCGGTCTGGCTGTACGAGTCGGACTGCAGGCCAGGTGGTGTCGGTCTGGCTGGACGAGTTGGACTGCAGGTGTGTGGTCGGCGGAGTCGACGAGGCTAGATGTGTCGGTCTGGCGGACGAGTGGACGAGGTCAGGGGTGTCGGTCTGGCTGTAGAGTCGGACTACAGGTCAGAGGTGTCGGTCTGGGAATGACAGGTCAGGTGGTGTGGTCGGGGATGAGTCGGACTACAGGTCAGGTGGTGTCGGTCTGGCGTACGAGTCGGACACAGGTCAGATGGGTCGGTCTGGCACGAGTCGGGCAGGTCAGGTGGTGTCGGTCTGGACGAGTCGGACGAGGTCAGGTGGTGCCGGTCTGGCGGTGTCGCAGGTCAGGTGGTGTTTGTCGGCTGTAGAGTTGGACGCAGGCCAGGTGGTGTCGGTGGTTGACGAGTGGACCAGGTCAGGGGTGCGGTCGGGGAGTCGGACTGCAGGTCAGGTGGTGTCGGTCTGGCTGTACGAGTCGGACTGCAGGTCAGATGGTGTCGATCTGGCTGGACGAGTCGGACTGCAGGCCAGGTGGTGTCGGTCTGGCTGGATGAGTCGGACTGCAGGTCAGGTGGTGTCGGTCTGGCTGTACGAGTCGGACTGCAGGTCAGATGGTGTCGATCTGGCTGGACGAGTCGGACTGCAGGCCAGGTGGTGTCGGTCTGGCTGGATGAGTCGGATGGTGTGTGTGTAGAGGTGCTGGTGATGGAGCAGGCTGCGGTGGGGCGAGGGTGTCTGGTTGGTAGGATGGGGAGTCTTCGACGTGACCGTCGTCGGGGCGGCGACGGTCTTCGGACTCTGGACGCGCGCGGTGGCCTTGGTCTCAGGTTGGAGAGAAGCGTGAGGAAAGTGACGAGGACCGGGTGGGGGAAGCGCATGGAAGGCGCCGTGCCGGCCAAGTGGGATGTAGCAGACGGTATCTTATCCCACTCCCTATTTGGCTCCCTACATGATTTAGAAGGCCCCGTTTTGCTCAATACACGTGATAATCCAAACATTGTTATTGGCCTCCTCAGCGACTACCTGTACATACTGAAATGGGACAAGCTGGCAACGTCCCTCTCGAGGAAGCAGCAGACCGTAGTGCTTGACCTGACGAACTCGAAGTGGCCGTTGAAGCGGTCTGCCCAAACAGCATCAATGGCAGGAGTGTTTGTTTGTGATCTAGAGTTCTTCTGGGATCGGATATATTGACGTGAGTGCTTCCGGCGTAGCTACGTTGCGTTGGTCCAGGTAACGCTGATGTTTTTAGACTGGACGATGGTTGGTGGCTTTTGACAGCGTTCCGTAGGTGGCGACAATGTGACCCAGAAGTGACACGGATCGTTGTTGTCTACTCGGAACTTCCTGCACTCCTTCACCTGGCTTCTGATGCTTGAGCATTCACCTGCTAACGTTTGTTAGTGCGTCGGCGTAATGTCCGTTAGAGATGCATGGTGGATCCAGTGGTGCGCTTCAGACACATATCCAGGCTGTGTACGGAGCAGTAGGCGAGGGCCTGGAGTAAGCTGGTGGACAGGTGGCAGTCAAGAGGTCAAAGTGTGGGATGCATTTGTTGAAGCATCGCTTCAACCACAGGGTGGAGTTCTAGATTGTGATCACCGTGGCGATCACAATCAGATGTTATGTGTCACATATCAGACGTTCAAATAGACCACCCTGGCGATCACAATCAGATGTTATGATGTGTCACATATCAGACGTTCGAATAGACCACCCTAGCGATCACAATCAGATGTTATGATGTGTCACATATCAGACGTTCGAATAGATCACCCTGCCTATCACAATCAGATGTTATGATGTGTCACATATCAGACGTTCGAATAGACCACCCTGGCCATCACAATCAGATGTTATGATGTGTCACATATCAGACGTTCAAATGCATCACCATGGCTATCACAATCAGAGGTGAAGATATGCACTGGCGGATCTGCCCCACCGGTTGGGGGGGGGGGACTTTCGGCTTTCGGCAGCAGCTCCCCCCCCCCCAGTGGAATACCTAGCATTTGAATCAGAAGAGGGATCCAACGGATTTGTAGGGTGCCCATACGGCCACTAATTTTCGTGTAGAAGCACCGGATTTCGACCACTATTTGGCAACAGGACCCGTTTCTAAAAAATGACAATTAATGACAACATAATTCCCTGTGTGAGGGCCCCAGCCTACCTTCACTGTTTCTAAGTTACCGGATTCTTGTTCGTGTTTACCACAACGTTCACGTTCACGTTCAACGTCTCGCACCACATCAACGTTGGTGCGCATGAACACACTGGCGGATCCGATTCCGTCAACTCTTGCTGCAAACAGAAGCTGAACAGCATAGAACCCTCGATGTGTGTTAGCATCTACTATGCTATATAATTAATGTCGATATATTCCTAAGATATAATTATGCTATGAAATAATATATGCTGAGCTTCCAAACAAATACATGGAAATACCTTTAAAATTGGACAATCTTTCATTGGAATGCTATTTCTAACCTCGGTAAAGAGTACTTAAATTTAATTTAAGTCACATATCAGACGTTCAAATAGAACGTCTGATATGTTACCAGGTGCATAAAAAGTGTACATGTCCCTCTGCACTGAAACCCTTTGCTTTACACCAAAAAGTTATTTCTTTATGTAACTACAAATCACAAAAAGTCACAATAATCCAGACTATATCTTGCTGTAGCTCCCAGGTAAAAAGTAGCGTTGGTGTCTAAAGCGGTCTTCTTGGGGTGGGCGCTAGTCTGGACGAAGCCTAGAAGTAATATCGACTCGCGATGTACAGCCTGCAGCGGCGTTCACTTTCATCTTCTGTATGTTCGCCACTATTGAGTCCGAATCCCGCCACACGAATAACACAGCTCATGTCGACTCTTGGCTGGAGGCGCACAATGCAGAGAAAAGGCATTGTCTATTAAGTTGGTGGCAAGAAAAGAAGAGGTATCACGACATCATATAGCCACGTATCTCACTCCGATGTAGACATTATTTGCCAAATTTAAGGAATTGCTGGAAAAGCCTCATATACGGTGCCGCAATCTCCCGTGACAGCCGGACATGTCACGCGAAAAATAGCCATCCGAGCGGCTTGATGCGCTTTGCATCGCGCATGTACATTCACTCAACAGCGTACACATTTTGGAACAGCTTTACCATTCGTTTCACCCGAACTTTACCAAGAGCGGTTTGTTTCAATAATTCCTCCCGTCGTTCGGCAGCAACAGCGCATTTCGCCCGGCTCATTGTTACCAGGCAGCTGTGATGAGTAAGGCGGTCCGGAGACAATCCGACTGTGATTCGCACACACTAGCACAGCTGCCGTGCCCCCTCTCCCCCTCGGCGGACACCGGTTGTCTCCGATTACGTTGAGCGGCGGTCGCTCGGACCGCGTCGAGTTTTGGTGCGCTTGGGTTGGTCGCTGGTCACCACAAGTTTCTTTTTACAGTGCCGACAAAAACCTCCAACGTTGGATGCGTCATTGCAGACGGTACGACAAGCCGTACTGCTGAGCACAGGGTGGGACATCCAACCATGTGCTGCTGAACACAGGATGGGACATCTCACTATGTGTTGCTGAGCACAGGGTGGAACATCCCACCACCAGTTCGCGCCACCGGTACCTCACGGCGGCCCTGACATCGCCTGCGACAACACTCGGTGAGCAGCACACGCTGCCCACGTGACTGGCCAGTGTTCCGGCGAATTTGTCGCGGACAGTGGCGCGGCGGGGCGCCGGATCTGTGCCGTGTAATTACCGGGCGGCAGGCCGCCGCGGCCGCGCGCGCCGCCGCCCGTTTGCCACTCCGATCACGTATAAAATCGATGCTATTCACGGGTGGCCGGTACGACTATCCTGTACACAGGCTAAAAGGTTTCGCATTAATATGCATTGTTGAACGGACGTATCCTATTTGTAGGCTTTCAGGGGCGGGTAAAGTGCATCAATAGTGGCTCGTGGTCTGTTATGTTTGCATGAGTGGGCTGAAGAGGGGAGAAGATTTGCTTGGATCTAGCCGCTCGTGCAGTCTAAAATACAAGCATGCGCTCCACACAAAATGTGCTACTTTACGGCATATTCATCGGCTAATGCACATATGTTCAGCGACGAAGAAAGCGAAAGGCATAACAGAACCGAGAAGCTTGAAATTCCGCTGTTTATCACTCACTTATGCCACCGTGCGCAGGGTCAGCTCAAAGGCATAGATCGAGTGGAGACAAGAATAAGTCTTCTATGATCTTCCCTCTTCATGTAGCATGTTTGAGAGAGCGTAATGAGTCATGACCCAGAGACAAGGTGCGCTCTTCTATACAACAAATAACTACCAGCTGGCCACATATGGTCTACTGTACCAGCCCTGTGGGCGGTTTCTAAGTATTATGATGTCTTAGACGTCACTTAGAGCACTGGCTCGTATTGGCCTCCACTGATCCGGCGACACAGAACTGGAGTCGCTTCAGCATATGCCAACGACTCACCTCCGAAGGAGAGATCCAGCCGAACTCTTGTCTGATACCGTTTGGGACTATATTAGCTCGTTCCATCGTAGCTATAGGCTAGCGGATGTGTACAATGCCCATTTTTGCATCCACAATTTGCTTGAAACAGGTACGACCTTCAGCGGCCAACTGATGGTGTCCTGCAACGTTTCGCATTACGTATCTGTAGCCTAGTTGTCACGTTTCTCAAACACTTCTTGAAAAGTAGCCTTTCATATACGATGGTTATATTATGGCCCACGTATTTCAAGTACGGAGATCCCTATGCACATTTTGCACAGTATTTTGCATACACATAACAGTTTGCTTGGAAATTCCCAAAAGCATTCCTCAAAACGATCAACCGTGCCTTAAAGATGCCCCTGGAAGTGATCACCTGCCTGTATCTCAAAGCTATACCTCAAGATGGTTAGTACAATATTTGAATATTTCGATGGGCGGTAACCACTACGGAAAATTCAAACGAATTCCGAAAATCATAGGTTAAATTTCCAAATGTGACTCTTCCTACTGGCCACGATCAAGCCAAAGATGGACTAACGAAGTAAAGGTGATGCTGAAGTAAATCGACGTAGTGCTTGAGCACCACCTCGGTTCGCAAGAAGCCTCACTAGTGAGGGTTCTATTAAAAATACATCACCGGTGTAAGGTAATGTAGCCCAGAGCTCGACAAGCGAGGGCATGTGCTTAAAGCGCGACTGAAGCCGAATATCAGTGTTTGTCAGTCGTAGGCACATTGCCTTCTGTGTTTATAGAGCCACGCACCTTCGGCATGCTTGCAGATGAAAATGAATTGGGATTCGATGCATTCACCGAATTACATTATTAACGGTAGACCTAAAACGTCATTCATTCCTGGAACTAAACTCGAAAAACTAGGATACAAACCGAAGACTTTGCCCCGTTGCCATCCAGTATAGATAACTCGCACCGACTGCGGTGCAAGGTGAATCGGAAGCTGCTACCAGACGCGCGGATTTGATCACCGCAAACACCTTCCTTTGAAAACACAATTTCTTGTGCTTCAGGGAAGACATTGCGATGAAAGTTGATATATTTCAAAATAAAAAGAGCAGATCTAGCTCTGAATGAGACACTGAGCTTGAAATTGTATTACGCCATGAAATGTTGTCGAAAGCTGTTTAATGGCGCAAATATCGCTGCGAGCCATTTTCTCTCAACGACGATTAAGCAATATTGGTGATTAAGCGATATTAGTGGGGTACAATTGGTGAAATCATATAGAAGGAGCTCATGACGCTGGATGAAAAGAAATTCGAAAGCAACATCCTGCACCACAACAGATATTACGGCTTCAAAAGCGTGAATACCGAGGCAGACCAGGCCACTCAGATGAACTTCTGTACCGTACACACGAGAGTATACTCGCTCGGGCCGGACCAGGCCACTCAGATGAACTTCTGTACCGTATAAATTGGAGTATTCTCGCTCAGACTGTTCGTTATCTCGTAGTTAGTATTAAAACGCAATGACTAGACCTGGTCGGAATGTGCCTTTTCTCACCAGAATACACATAATTGTTGTGGAAAACGCCGTGGATGCTTGGGCCATTTGGTGTGTACTGTTACGACAGTATCCACAAAATCTCAAGGTGGAAATTGTTTATGCCGCACGCAAGCCTATATAGTCGACCATCTAGAGAAGTAAGCTAAAGATAGGGTTCAGAGAGGACAGATAAACAGCCTCTCGGGGCGGATAAGCTCTGCAGCTAAACCAAAAAAAAAACTTCGCAATTCCGAACATTTCAACTCTTGCAACCACACTCCCACATCACCGCCTTTTACGAAAAGCTTTCGGGATTGTTGGACGGCAATGTTTTGAACTTACTTCGCTAAAAAAGTGAATCATGCTTGCAACTGTTTGAAATTGACACAACTTGCACCATGGAAAATTATCGTAGTAAGATAATTGTATGCCTGCGAACTGCGAACTATATCATAAACATACTCAAGTCCGACACTAGTGTCATCAAAACAAATTACAGGATGTAATACTTCAGGGGTGGGAATTCGCTGCTAGCCATTCCATTTGCGCGCCAACTAGCATGGGCATCGGTGACTTCATTAACTGCGGTTTGTGGAAACGGAATGCATTTTAGGCAGATTCCAATCGTATATGGGCATTGGCTTAATCAAATATATACACAGGGCTGAAGTGTTAATTCAGCTAAATTCATTGTCGATCTGGTGTGTCAGAACACATTTGCATGCCCTCCCGCTCGTCATTGGTCGATTTACAACCACAATATGAAGTTATAGTGTCAGTGCCAGTTCTGGTTGACCAGTGCCAGTTCTGGCACTGGTCAGTGGTCACTGTCGAATGGACGAATACGCACACTGACACACTGACACACTGACACAGTTACACATGGGTCACTATCTTGTGACGATTGTCAGCCCCTAGTTTGAGTGTGGTCAATTAGGTCCATTGGTCCCATCCATTGATGACCTCTATATACCTAGACGACCGACTCGCGGCCCGCCACAAGCTCCGCGCCATATTCCGGCCGGTCCCGGCTGTAGGTATGTCGAGCGGTGGTATGTGGGCAAAAGATCGGGTGCACCTATTTCGACTGAAAGTGGTGCAAAATGATGCTGTATTCATGCTGAGCAGATTGAAATGGAGAAACACCTTGTGAAATATTGTAGTTGTTCTTTGGAGATCTAACATGTATCATCGTTTTGCCAACTTTGTGTGGTATTCCGAATGCGTACCCATGTAACTAAGACCTCGGACACCCCATAAACGGTAGCGAAGTAACGCTGGGAATGTTTGTAGTATGTGTACTGTGTATGCATTCTATATCCTAATCAGGGGCGGATCTAGGAATTGTCACGTGGAGGGGTATTAGTCTGGGGGCGTCATTTCTTAGAAGGTGCACCCTGTGAAAATACCTGAAGGGGCGCCTTCGACTGAGAATCAATTTCGCGAGGGAGGGGCCGTGCACTTGAGCACACTGTAGGGATGCTTCTGGCTGGAAAATATTAGGGGGAGCACTCGAGCCTTCCCGGAGGGCGCGGGTTCCAAATTTCATGAGGACATGTCCCTGAATCCGCACGACCATCCTGCAGGGCACGGGTTGGCGCTCAGACAGGGGTGTTGCTTTATATACTTTCGAGGGGTCAAGTACCCCATCAATGTTGGCGTTGCCCAATCAATGTTGGATGAGTCCTCAGGGGTACCTTCAGCTGAACATTTCGAGAGGGGCGTGCTCGATGGTCTTGGAAGGGCGACTTCGGCTGAAAATTCAAGGGGTGCACTCAATGATTCTAAGCGGCACATTTTCATCTCGAGGGGCACCTTTAGCTGAAAAATTAGAAAGCTTTGCACCCGAGCCTCACTGTAGGACCACTTTTCCTGGTAAGATCGGCGCCACCTTGCCATGAGCGGACACATGTCCCCATGTGCCCTCTGTATCTGTCTCCGCAATGGGATGAACTGCAGGGATGCGGCAGGTTCAGACTTAATGGTATGATGTGGTGTTTGCTTGACATGCGCATATATATATATATATATATATATATATATATATATATATATATATATATATATATATATATATATATATATATATGCGAATATCAAGCAAAAGGTTTGTGCTTCATGTATGCCTGTATCATTCGTAAATGATAGTCGTAATGACGACCTAGAATGCCCTAGCACCACCGCTCTGCGTCCACAGAACTCTGCGCGGCGCCTATAAGCGCCGCCGTTTTGCCCATATGCGGCGCCGCCGTCGGGAACCTTTGAAAAGTCGAGTCGGCCGTCTAGGTATATGTAGAGGTCAATGGTCCCATCGGACTTATCGGTTCATCGATTCATCGGTGCCTCGGTCCATCGATCAATCGATCCATCGGTCCATCGGCCCATCGATCCATCGGTCCATCAGTCCATCGGTCCATCGGCCCATCGGCCCATCGGTCCATCGGTCCATCGGTCCATCGGTCAATTTTAGCGACCACTGGCCAGTGGCAGGAGAGATCTCCGCCAGTGAGGTACCGCACGCGCTGCCACGTGGCGTACCACGTGAGGTACAGCGTGACCCTGTGATGATGACGCCTCGCCACGCCGCATCCCGTGCCGTCCTCATCACGTCCGCCGGCCACCTTCCCTCGCCACGTCCCGTGTCGTCCTCATCACTCTCCGCCGACCACCTCGCCTCGCCACGTCCCGCGCCGTCCTCATCACGTCCGCCGGCCACCTCGCCTCGCCGCGTCCCGTGTCGTCCTCATCACTCTCCGCCGGCCACCTCGCCTCGCCACGTCCCGTGCCGTCCTAATCACTCTCCGCCGGCCACCTCGCCTCGCCGCGTCCCGTGTCGTCCTCATCACTCTCCGCCAGCCACTTCGCCTCGCCACGTCCTGAGTCGTCCTCATCACTCTCCGCCGGCCACCTCGCCTCGCCACGTCCTGAGTCGTCCTCATCACTCTCCGCCGGCCACCTCGCCTCGCCACGTCCCATGTCGTCCTCATCACGTCCGCCGGCCACCTCGCCTCGCCACGTCCCGTGTCGTCCTCATCACGTCCGCTGGGCACCTCGCCTTATCGCGTCCCGTGTCGTCCTCATCACGTCCGCCGGCCACCTCGCCTCGCCGCGTCCCGTGTCGTCCTCATCACGTCCGCCGGGCACCTCGCCTTGTCGCGTCCCGTGTCGTCCTCATCACGTCCGCCGGCCACCTCGCCTCGCCGCGTCCCGTGTCGTCCTCATCACGTCCGCCGGGCACCTCGCCTCGCCACGTCCCGTGCCGTCCTCATCACGTCCGCCGGCCACCTTCCCTCGCCACGTCCCGTGTCGTCCTCATCACTCTCCGCCGACCACCTCGCCTCGCCACGTCCCGCGCCGTCCTCATCACGTCCGCCGGCCACCTCGCCTCGCCACGTCCCGTGCCGTCCTCATCACGTCCGCCGGCCACCTTCCCTCGCCACGTCCCGTGTCGTCCTCATCACTCTCCGCCGACCACCTCGCCTCGCCACGTCCCGTGCCGTCCTCATCACGTCCGCCGGCCACCTCGCCTCGCCGCGTCCCGTGTCGTCCTCATCACTCTCCGCCGGCCACCTCGCCTCGCCACGTCCCGTGCCGTCCTAATCACTCTCCGCCGGCCACCTCGCCTCGCCGCGTCCCGTGTCGTCCTCATCACTCTCCGCCGGCCACTTCGCCTCGCCACGTCCTGAGTCGTCCTCATCACTCTCCGCCGGCCACCTCGCCTCGCCACGTCCCATGTCGTCCTCATCACGTCCGCCGGCCACCTCGCCTCGCCACGTCCCATGTCGTCCTCATCACGTCCGCCGGGCACCTCGCCTTGTCGCGTCCCGTGTCGTCCTCATCACGTCCGCCGGCCACCTCGCCTCGCCGCGTCCCGTGTCGTCCTCATCACGTCCGCCGGCCACCTCGCCTCGCCACGTCCCGTGCCGTCCTCATCACGTCCGCCGGCCACCTCGCCTCGCCACGTCCCGTGTCGTCCTCATCACTCTCCGCCGGCCACCTTCCCTCGCCGCGTCCCGTGCCGTCCTCATCACTCTCTGCCGGCCACCTCGCCTCGCCACGTCCCATGTCGTCCTCATCACTCTCCGCCGGCCACCTTCCCTCGCCGCGTCCCGTGCCGTCCTCATCACTCTCCGCCGGCCACCTCGCCTCGCCGCGTCCCGTGCCGTCCTCATCACGTTCGTCGGGCACCTCCGTCACACTAGACCGGCTACATTACGCCCTGCTCGCCGTGGGGGGCAGCCTCAAAGACACGCCGCGATTTGTACCAGTCGACACAAGATAGGAAAACATTATTGTTGAAAAGTTGCCGCATTTCGCGGTCGGTGCGTCGCCAAAGGAGGGGCGCGCTCCTCTCGGCGGGTATTAGCTCAGATGGCTCAGAGAAACGAGCCGCAGGAAAATGCTATGCTTCACAGCTGGGGTGGCTCGTTGTTTTTTCCTCACGCGGTGGTGGCTGGCCGGATTACGTGCTTGTGGAAAGCTGGCCATTGTTGGGCGTGGCGGGAAGCCGCGGTGTCGCCGCGTTAATGACGCGCTCACACACATACACGGGAGTCACTGGCACGCACGCTCTCCTCTGGTGAATGTACACTCGCTCAGGGACGCTCAATGAAGACGGCGGCCCATTGAAGAGCATTCAGGTTGATTTGAATACCACAGGTTTAATGGTCGGAGAACGATATTGCTGAGACAGTGGTTAAGCGACATAGAAAGTGGCAAGCAATTGCCCGGGCGAAATGTTCTTTGTTAAAAAGGGACATAGTTGAACTTCACCACACTCTTCGGTGGCCTCATATTTTTCCCATCATTTCATTAAAAACATCCGAGATCTATTTCACCAGGATAAATCATAACGTTATTTTTTCTGCGATTGCAATCAATCCTTTTTCATTATTCATATGCAACTGATTGATGGTGAATGATCATTTATTTAGAGCACACGAAATGCAACGCCTTGATTTTTCCTGCAAAATTACGTCATGATATTCATTCGGTGGTGAAACTCCCATATTTCTGCCCTTCGAAGTTTGATCCAAGTTTATGGTAGATAACTGTTCTGCCCGTCAAAACAGGTAAACGAGTGCATGTGAGACTGATTTGCCATCTTAATTCCGCTTTCACTGTGCCTCGAGCCCTGGGTTTGTCATGCTACCTATCCGGGCCGGAGACGCTGGAGCGGCTTGTGTGAAGGATTGCCAGTATCGTCGACAGTATTCCGCCTATGGCTGGAGCTTAGTCACACCACGGCGAAGTCCTCACCACGTGCAGGTACACACATTATTATTGCCAGCTACATGTCTGCCCAAAATTGTTACCCGAAGCATCCGCATGCGAACACTGTGATTGTTTTCAATAATGTGACATGCAAGGGCTCACTATTCAAAACAAACAAAACAGATAGAGATAACAGTGCGTGCCCCTCGTTCCCCACCAGAATTGGCCTCCGTACGCAAAAATGTAAAAGATGACGTATTTGGATGCAGTGAATCATATCAGTCTGCGTTTTCCAGTATCAGTGATAAAAACATTCAGCTAGACATTGGGCTTGGGCTAAAGTACTGCGTCATGGCTTAAAAGACAAAATGCAAAGATAACCCTCCGACAGTCCGGATCCCCTCCCGTCGGCTCAGGGACTGAACTCTTCCACGGCTTAGTGCATTCGCCAAAGTCACAACTTTCAAAAGTTTGGACCTCCTCTTGCGATTTAGAAGCTCTTCATGTTAGCCCAGCCAAGGGCCCTCAAAATCTTCCTGAGGGCACTCTTCGTTGACTCTGGATTTTCTTCCTTGGCCCGGGACCCTTTCCGTCGGACCGGAGACACTTTCGTCGGTGCAGGTGCCCTTCGCGTCGTCCCATGGAGCCCTTGCGGGCACCCTGCACCTATGCCTTGAGGGGCCTTTGTGGGCCCCTCAAGGCGGTCGCCTGGAATAACACCTTTGATCCTTCAAGGGGCGGCTGCTCCTTCACCCCCACCCCCCTGACTACGGATACTACCTTCACTAGACATACCTTGCGCCGTACTTGGCTATACAAATTTTAACTCGCATGTATATCCACGGGGGTGCACGTATCCGAGGTCTCGTGGGACGCCGTCAGCAACTTGCCAACGGACAGTTTATTGGTTTTCCGAAGGTTATGTGCGGGGAAAATCCGATTTTAATTTAACTTCAATCGATTCCAGCTGTTTCCATGGATGCAAACGTCCCACGGACCTAACAGCTGCGTGGTGCAGACAACCGTGGGGGTCGCTGCCGGGGGGGGTTGGACACGCTCCCCCACCCCATCCCAGAGATGTCTGGGTTTGGCATAAACCCATTACGTTGACCGTGGCGACGCCAATGCAGGCAATGCGATGCAATGCAATGTAATAAAGTGAGACTCTTCTGTGGCGTGACACGTACATCTCCTTGCAAGGTGTCGTGAACAAAACACAATAGCTATTTTCATTCCTGATCACAGGGGATCACACGGATCCTGATGATCCTCCGTGGCGGGGAAAATGCTGAAGTTGAGGGCCAGAACTGCGGAAGCAGCCGAGCTTACGTTTTGGGAGAGTCACACCTACCAGGCCATTAGCGAGGATTTCAGCTCGTCTCAATGAGCCCGCCCAGCCAAAAGGAGGGGGAGGGGGCTTTATAAAATATCATCGGAGGTCAAGGGGTTTTAATATGAATACAATGTTAGCTTAACGTACGTGCTTACGGCTGCCCAAGTCGTTTGAAACGGCTGTGCAAGTTGTCACCAAGTGCACCCTATGGTGTCGAACATGTCCGGCGATACCCAGGACCATGTTTGTTCAATATATATATATTTATGCGCAGGGGAAGGCAGCCTAAGCCTTGCGATCATGCAAATTTATTGTCTCGCAAAGCACAATTTTTCACCCATGCGAAAAGACAGATTGGTTAAGGTTCATGTTATTCAGGAATGGTCTGGAAGCAGAAATTTCTCACACTTGCTGATCTACAACTCCGAGATTTTGTGGTGACAGACAGCCCGTGAGGCCCGTTGATTGGCTAAATCGGCTTCTAGTATTTTTGGAGATACTTTTGTAAGGATTTTCACCATACAAATGATTAAGCAAAATTTTGCGGCGATCGTGCACAGTTACTTTTAATAGCTGAGGCTTGGGGGACAAGAAAGAAATTGAGGGGGACAAATCACCACTCTTGACAAAATTGGGGATATGTCCTCCCCACCCTTCTCAAAGATTGTGCCCATGGCTAATGACACCTTCCGACGTGCTGCACACTTATATCCGGCATCTCCTCACTGCAAGGATTAGTTGGATGGCTCCCCGAATCCCGGCAATGCTACAGCGCCCTAGTCAGGTAGAAGTAGAGCAGTAAATGGGTGCTAAGGATAGCCGCAGTAGAGTCGAAGTGGTAACCTCAGAACTATATCAAGTTATACAAGTGAGTCGTGAGTTTTAAGAGAATATACTGATGTACCAGAAAACGGGACGGTGTTAACAAGGAACAAAACCAGAAGTCGCAACGTTGCGTAAGGTTATTTTTTTCTCTCTAAATTTAATCAAAGTACGGAACGCACTACCTTCCACATCTTTCACCATTGGTTTTGCTTTGCGGTGACAATCCTCCCTAGTTTAGATATGAAAACCCTTAGTGTGAAGCATTCCCCAAAAATGTACACGTGAAAAAAACAACACATCCGTCGCAGCAAGTCTTGCAAATAAATGGCTTTGCGTCAACGGATCAGTGTTTCCGACATGAATCGGCGTCACTGCGAAGAAGAAGCCTCCTGCCAATTCCCAACCCGGCTCGAAAATTCCATTTCCCTCCATTTCATAAGCGCTCCAAATCTGCTTAATTAACGTCACAGCGCCGCTCGCTGCCAAACTTTTCCGAATTCACTTCGACTTTTACGAGGTGGTTGTGTGGCAGCCGTCGAGCAGCGGTCTGGTCGACCCGCTGCGTCGATCAGTAGGGCCGGGACATGCGGCGGCGGCCACACCGCCGCCATCACCATAAACACCGCGCAGCACAAGATTGATCCTCCTTTCGCATTAGCCGGGATTAACGTGCTATCTAGTTGTCGCCTTTCAATTTCATCCATCACTTACCTTTGGCCCCTATAGAACTAAACGAAAATGTATATGTCCCCAAGGTGCATTTCATTAGTGCGGTGTATTAGGCAGCGTTGTTGCTCATACGTCTGGGGAGCGGCGTGGCGTCAGCTGGCGGGTAGGCAGGCCGACCTCCGCACCACGACCCGACCAGGCCGACCTCCGCACCACGACCCGACCAGGCCGACCTCCGCACCACGACCCGACCAGGCTGACCTCCGCACCACGACCCGACCTCCGCACCACGACCCGACCAGGCCGACCTCCGCACCAGGACCCGACCAGGCCGACCTCCGCACCAGGACCCGACCAGGCCGACCTCCGCACCAGGACCCGACCAGGCCGACCTCCGCACCAGGACCCGACCAAGCCGACCTCCGCACCACGACCCGACCAGGCCGACCTCCGCACCACGACCCGACCAGGCTGACCTCCGCACCAGGACCCGACCAGGCCGACCTCCGCACCAGGACCCGACCAGGCCGACCTCCGCACCACGACCCGACCAGGCCGACCTCCGCACCAGGACCCGACCAGGCCGACCTCCGCACCAGGACCCGACCAGGCCGACCTCCGCACCAGGACCCGACCAGGCCGACCTCCGCACCACGACCCGACCAGGCCGACCCCACCACACCCGACCAGGCCGACCTCCACACCACTACCCGACCAGGCCGACCTCCGCACCACGACCCGACCAGGCTGACCTCCGCCGCCACCAGACCCGACCAGGCCAACCTCCCCACCACGACCCGACCAGGCCGAACCTCCGCACCAGGACCCGACCAGGCCGACCTCCGCACCACGACCCTACCAGGCCGACCTCCGCACCACGACCCGACCTCCGCACCAGGACCCGACCAGGCCGACCTCCGCACCACGACCCGACCAGGCCGACCTCCGCACCAGGACCCGACCAGGCCGACCTCCGCACCACGACCCGACCAGGCCAACCTCCCCACCACGACCCGACCAGGCCGACCTCCGCACCACGACCCGACCAGGCCAACCTCCCCACCACGACCCGACCAGGCCGACCTCCGCACCACGACCCGACCAGGCCGACCTCCACACCACGACCAAGCACCTCCAGGACCCGACCAGGCCGACCTCCGCACCACGACCCGACCAGGCCCACCTCCGCACCAGGACCCGACCAGGCCAACCTCCGCACCACGACCCGACCAGGCCGACCTCCGCATCGGTTGGCCGTGCCACCACCGCCCCAGGCCACCCGGCTGGTTGTGCCGCTCCGTGGAGGCAGTCCATCGGACCGATTTCGCACACGCAAAAGACACGGTGACAAGCCGCAGCGATTGTGTACTGAAAGCCGCCGATACCGGGAGAAACGCAGGGTATACGAATGGCGGGTGGGTGCATGGGGAAGAGTGGGACAACCAGGGAATTGCCAAACGGCAGTCAATGATCCTAAAGGCAGCGGGAGGGGGATGCACAAAGCTGTGGCCGCCGTTCTATGTTCGCCACGACGCTCCCGGAGCCAATCGAAATCGGCAATGTCACGGAAAGGGCGTCTAATGATGCTGACGACATGCACTATGCTGCAGAAACTCTTTCGATCAGCAGAAAATGAATATTGGCGCGCTGAAAATTGTATGAAACCGCCGTTGTTATCTCATCCAGACGGAACATCGTACTTTGTGTGAAATGCCTACATCAAACTGGACGAAGACGCAATCATTGCGTCGTACATCGCTGAAGTCTTGGAAAACCAAACCTATTGGCGACCGGCAAGACGGCAGCATGCCAGGCGCCGGAGGAACAAAAGTTGTTATAAACTATGAATACCTTCGTGTTTGGTGGCACTTTGCCGAGGAGGCGTTGGAAACTTGAGCAGATAATCGCCAGGGAGCAGAGTATGGAAACAGAGAGCAGGTATTGGCGGTCCAGGGGACATCACCGGGGATCACAGAGTACGGGGGCAGAAAAGGCAAAGACAAAGGTGTCAATGAGTCAGGGGGCATCACCAGGGACGACGGAGTACTGAGACAGAGAGCAGGTGTCAGTGAACCAGGAGATGGGCTCACCAGAGTCAGGAGGGTCTGGGTGGTTTAGGAGACAAGAGATATAATATTGGTGTGAATAGCCCAGGCGTAAGAGAGATATCTGCTTCTCCTGCAATATCTACTCTGTCTTCTCTTTCTCTCTCTCTCTCTCTCTCTCTCTCTCTCTCTCTCTCTCTCTCTCTCTCTCTCCCCCCCTCTCTCTCTCTCTCTCTCTCTCTCTCTCTCTCTCTCTCTCTCTCTCTCTCTCTCCCTCCTTGACCCGCCTATATATGTTGTGATTCCTGTTCTGGAACCAGGATCACAAGTATAAAGAGACAAGACAAGCACGGACGGAGCTCCGCATGATCTTCGAGTTGGACGCCTGTTAAACTTTTATTTTTGGCAACCTATGCTTTAAATTTATCATCCTCTCATCATTTTCATCTTCCGCCTTTTTGTGATGTGGAAAGCTTGACTGTCTTTATTAACTTCATGTATAAAAATTTCATAATCTTGATTTATTTCTTCCATTGGACATTGGCGAGTTCCGAGTCGGCAGTGTACGTCTGAGTGTGGTGGTGGTGGTTGGGGGAGGTCAGCGGAACAGCACGGCTCTGGGGCGCCTGCAGACACCCCGGGTGCTGTGTACTGTGGGGAGGGGGAGGGGGTTGGAGTGCTGCCGAGTGGCATGGCCGGACTCAGCACTCGGCAGTGCAGTCTACAGGGACGTGCCGGAATGTGGCAGACCGTGGGGCGGCAGATGGTGCTCGCAAGGGTGTCGCCGCGCGTCTACTAACGACGACAATGGGCCAGTTTCCAGAAATTGGATTAGCGACAGTCACCTGGCGTGTTGTGTGGGGTTGAATAATTCAGCTGCGATGTGCCGGAGGGCGGTGGGGCGCGACTACCGACGCTGAGCTGTGTCGTGTTGGACTGCCGGTGCTGAGCTGTGTCGTGTTGTACCGCCAGCGCTGAGCTGTGTCATGTTGGACCGCCGGCGCTGAGCTGTGTCATGTTGGACCGCCAGCGATGAGTTGTGTCATGTTGGACCGCCGGCGCTGAGTTGTGTCATGTTGGACTGCCGGCGATGAGTTGTGTCATGTTGGACCGCCGGCGCTGAGCTGCGTCATGTTGGACTGCCGGTGCTGAGTTGTGTCATGTTGGACTGCCGGTGCTGAGTTGTGTCGTGTTGGACCGCCGGCGCTGAGTTGTGTCATGTTGGACCGCCGGCGCTGAGTTGTGTCATGTTGGACCGCCGGCGCTGAGTTGTGTCATGTTGGACCGCCAGCGCTGAGTTGTGTCCTGTTGGACCGCCAGCGCTGAGTTGTGTCGTGTTGTACCGCCGGCGCTGAGTTGTGTCGTGTTGGACTGCCGGCGCTGAGTTGTGTCGTGTTGGACTGCCGGCGCTGAGCAGTGTCGTGTTGGACCGCCGCGCTGAGCTGTGTCGTGTTGGACCGCCGGCATTGAGTTGTGTCGTATTGGACCGCCGGCGCTGAGTTGTGTCGTGTTGGACTGCCGGCGCCCAGACCGGTGTCGGCTGATGAGGAGACAGCCGCCCAGATCGGTGCCGGCTGATGAGGAGACAGCCGTCCAGACCGGTGTCGACTGATGAGGAGACACGGCCGCCTGAAATGGCGCCGGAGTTTGAGTCGACAAGTGGCTTTTAGTGATGCGACGATTTACGTGTTGACCAGCATTTGACATTTTTGTCGGAATTAGTGCTTGGTCCGGTTACCGTGAGCAGGAACGATATGTCAACAGACAATTCCAAGACGAATGTTGAAGTTTAGGTATGGTGCTCGCAAGCTAAGTCCTTTTCATACAGGAGTATCGTTTGATAGGAACAGTTTGGTGGGCACATCAAATTCGTCTTCCAAAATAGAATATTCCACGGTATTTCAAGACCTCATGTTAACTTGTGTACTAAAAACAACATGTTGAGAGCATTTGCCTATGATTTTTTTTCCTCAGTTTTGAGTGCTCGCAACTTATCATTGAAGGGGTATGATTCAGCGCTGGAAGGACACGTACCCCTCCAAAAGCGTTCAGAATAACATCATTTGGTTTTGATGTTAAAGGCTAATGCGCAGATACTTTAAATGGTAGCCCAGTTTTTTCGACCATTTCTGGCGACTTCGAGAAGAAGTCGCCAGAAATGGTCAGAAAGAAGGCCAGAAATGAAGACCATGGCAAGAGATGAGGGAACAAATCGAGTGGAAGAGAACCACGATGCAATACGGCGTGGGGCAAGATGAATGGGTGCGGTACATGATACAAAGGATAGGGTGCCACTACGGGAATGTCGCGGATGTCCAGATTTTGTTCATACTTAAACAAACTTTCCTTTGGCAGGTGCATACATATAGAGCTGCCTGGAAAGTGGTTTTATGTCATTCGCCAAGAACTATTGGTAAAAAGTGATACTTTCAACAAATTATTCCGAAGACTCGCCACTAATGACTTGATCAGAATGCATTAATATATTATCTGAAAACGTACTGAAAGGTTTGGTCGGTGAGGCTTCATGTAAAAATCTGCGAATATTGAGGAGCTCAGTTGATTATTGGAGGGTTCCGAATCACGGGCTTGTAAATCGGGGATGGGGAGGGGGCAAAGGGGATAGCCCAAATCGTAATCGAGCTTATTATTGACCTGAGATTAGCCCGCACTGTCTCGGGGAGTTACTTTACGGCCTTTCCCCTAGATTTTCTCCGGATACTGGAAAACGGCCCATCGAAATCTGGTACGCCTCTTCTCACACCAATTTGGCATGTTTTGCAAAAAGGTTGAGGTCATCTACGATTGACGAGTTAGTCCAAGTCAGGTGAGGACACCTCCAAAAATGTTCAACCAGCCGTCACGCTTTAATGGATAAATAAATTTGAATGGAACTAACAGCGTTTGCTTGTATGCAAACGCTGTTAGGGAACAGCGTTTGCACAAACGCTTTAGGGAATGCAACAAAGCGCACGAGAGGAATTGTGAATTTGTTTCGTTTTTAGTGACGAATTATTCGATGATTCTGTCCAAAGTAAGCATTTTGTATGATGGCAAGTCGACTTAAAGCAACGTTTCTCGGTTCGTTCTAACCATTATAGAACTAAAAATATAAGAAAATTGAAAACCAAAAATCTTGAAAATGTGAACGAAAATAAATAAAATGTTGATTTGGGTTGCGCAAAAATTATGGAATAATGTTCGATTTCGCTTTCCATTTCAACATATTTTTATTCGAAATATTTTTCATTCCCTCCCCTCCAATAAAATTCCTGAGCCAAAAACATGTCAGCCGTGATCCCATAGTACCCTAGTGGCGTCACTTTTAGGTGATAGTATTTTTGAGGTAATTGTAGGCCCTACTCGTCGAGCACTTTCCGATAAAATCACTAGCGCTTCAAACATGGTCTCTGTCAATTATGCAATATAGATTTTCCATATCATAAAATGTCTTAATTTTTAGATAAATGTTTACTTGATTTTGGCATCGGGGTACATGGCATTCCCTTGCCCTTGTCACCTACCAACAATATATCAAAGGGAGCCTGTTTACAGGATCCGTAAAGGTTAAGAACCTTCCGAGCCATAGGGGACCCTCGGTGCCGATGAACACGTACAATTTTCTTGCCCATTAAATCTAAATTACCTTCCGCTGCCACCGATGAACAGGCCCCCAAAAGTTGTAGTAGGACAGGGGCGGATCCAGGGATAAGCATTCGGAGGGGCACATTTCGATGACCGATTGCGGCCGCATGATTAACAAAAGAGACATATAAGTAATGTGCAACATGTTTGGCGACACAAACGCACCCGAGCTCATTCGACATCATTGTATCACTAGTGGCGCTTTGTCCCAGCGCAGCACAAAGGCGACTACTGGTGGGCTGATCCACTTCACACGCATGCGAACTGCATTCTTGAGTCGGTCATTCGTGTGCCGAGCGGTAAGAGCATGGTACTGTCTGCCACCTGATGTGAAGATGGCGTTGCATTTGCAGGCGATGTGGAAGGAAGGCGATTGTGGGATACACTCGAACCGTCCTACACAGGCGCCTTTGCCGGTCGGGGGGACGGTAGTTTTGGTAGGGTGAGGCACATTCTCCCACCCATGTATCCGTCACTGGTGCAGAACTCTCATACCATTCGCTAGGAAGCACTGTAAATGCGGCCAGGAGTCCCTCGCGGCTGCTGAAGGAGCCTACCGACGCTCACCAGAGAAGGCTCACCAGAGCAGCTGGAAGCCAGTGAGGTTAAAAAATGTCATCAGAGCGACAGGACGCTTCATGCTTGCCTCTCATGCGCTGCATGGTTCACACTCATGTGTGCATCGTGACGATGCATCATCATAGCGTTAGTGTAATGCGAATGCCCTTCAGCTCAAAATCGGACGATGAGATCTATTACGACAATTGAGGATCTTTGAGGCCTAGAGAGGATCAGGTGACTCAATTCAACAGGGGGGGTTCTGGTTCCTCACGCGCGGTTCGGCAAAACCTGCGTATTCACACGCCGTTAGGCAAGAGCTGGACACGGGGTGGATCCAGCATGCTTTATTGGGAACATGTTTGAGGTGGAGAAGACCGGTCCTGGTGATCGCCATACTATTTCGGTTCGGAGCCAAATATCGAGCTGAATTACGGAGAGAAAAGAACCTTTGGATCGTTTTTTTGTGCGATGAGAGTTTGAATGTACGTAAAGAAGTATGGTACAATAAAATATGGCTAGAAAGGAAGAGAAATCTAAAATACTGCTTTTAAAATTTCATTCATCCTAGGATGGAGGCATCAGGCCATTTCTATTTACCATCCTCTCCTGGAAGGTGAGACCATGCGTTATATGCGCTCCGTTCCTATGATTTCTTGACGAAGTACTCACGGCAAAAGGACAATAACAAAAAATTCCAACCAAGCAAGAAGCCAACCTTGGTCTTGCTGGTGACCTTTGGTCTTTCCCAGGGGCATGCCATAGAGTTTGATGACTAATATGAATGGGCAACTGTTCCCTACAAGGCAGATCAGATGTGGAGCCAAGAAGCAGTGCCCCTTAAAATCCGCACAACGCACATTGATATTTGTCAACCCTTATTGGATAGTCATTCAGGTGCTTGATATAAAATGACAGTTTCTGTTAAGAAGCAACAAATTGTACCTCATTCAGCCGGAAGCCCAGATGGTTGCTTCCCAGGCAAAGCTCCACAAAAATAATGCTTGTCAAAATCCTTCCGGCAGTGGCGCAACCAGAATGTGGTCAAGAGGAGATCGGTCAGCTGAAAAGGGGCTCCTCCCTACTCTTAGGCCTCATACAGTTGAAAATGGTCCGTACCAAATTCGTCCTCCTGGAAGACTGGAAGACCAATTGTTGGAGGAATTTGTTTTCATCACAGTGAAGTTTTTGCCCCCTAATACCACTCCTCTCATCCAGCCCGTGGGCCAGCAGGTCATTTCAATCTTTAAAAATAAACTATACACCAAAACACTGTTTCAAAGGTTCTTTGAAGCGACCTCGGACACTGAATTGTCCCTAAGAGAGTTCTGAAGGAATCACTTCAATATCCTCAATTGCATAAGCCTTACAGATAAGGCTTGGCAGAGACTGACTTGCAGGACGATGAACTCTGCTTGGAGAAAATTGTTGCCAGAACGTGTCCTGGAGAAGGATTTTCAGTGGTTTGAGGCTGACACTGACGATCGTACACCTGTTATGGAATCTATTGTGCCTTTGGGGAAGTCCATGGGGCTGGATGTGAGTGGCCAGGATGTGGAAGAATTGGTGGACGACCACAGGGAAGAACTAACCACTGAATAACTGCAAGACCTTCAACTGGAACAGCAACGAACGGCGGCTGAGGAAGTTGCTTCAGAAAAGGAGGATGAGGAAGAGAGAGGGGAGAATGTGCCTTCTTCAGTGACTAAGGGGAGGTGTGCAAAGTGGAGGGAGTTGCAAAGTTTCGTGGATAAATATCACCCTAACAAAGCTGTTGCTAGCCATGTCTGCAACACGTTCAATGATAGTGCCTTGTCCCATTTTATGCAAATTTTACAAAGACGCCAGAAACAGACCTCTCTGGACATATTTTGTTTTGTGCGACAGGTTTCCAGTGACTCTCAGGCTGGTCCTAGTGCCAGTAAAAGACAAAGAAGGGAAGTAACCCCAGATAGGGCCTTGATACCTGAAGTCCTTATGGAGGGATTCCCCTTCCAAACAATAACCTTTCCTCCTCCCTCTCCCTGCCTCGCCGTCTTCCATACGCCAAGAAGAGTCTCCAATACAGGTAAAAGTGATGTTAAATGTTCATTTATACATCTCATTAGCATTTATAATGATTTATAATTGTTTTCTGTATGCAAAACCATAGTTATTCTCTAAAAATGTAACTTTTGTCAATGTTTTTAGGTGTCTGGAACGCATTAATTGGATTTACATTATTTATTATGGCAAATATTGTTTCAGTTTTTGTACATTCGGTTTTCGTCCGACTTTTTAAACGGATTAATCACGAAAACCGAGGTTCCACTATATATATATATATATATATATATATATATATATATATATATATATATATATATATATATATATGCATATATATGTATATATATATATGCATATGTATATTTCTTTTTTGTTTCAATAACATTCAAGCAGTCAGTTGCTAGCTAGCTCAGAGAGCATCCCAGTGCTCTGTGGCCCTCGGGGCTGTTTATTCCTCAGTTGTTCAGCTGTTCAGGGCCCTCTCGGGTGGGCCCTTCGCAGCCCTTACTGGCTGCTCCCTTGGCGCTCAGCCTGATTGCGCACCGCCTCTCGTTGGCATTGGTCCATCGAGAAGACGCGTGGATCCGAGCCGACGCCTCCGACATCGGTCGTGTCGGGGCGGATCAGTACACTTAATTTCATACACCGTTTTATTTAATGCCATGCTAATTCACAACGATCTGTGTACCGCTAAGCAAACAATCACTGACAGCAATATATCAATATATGTGAGAAATATATCAGTGATATTCATTGGCTGTTGAAAGCCACATATGGTTGTCATTTTTTCCCGATTTTTAAGAACCTCTTCTTAAAAATATATCTCCTCACTTTTGAAATGGCCGAATATGTGTGCCCCTTCAAGCTTAGCATGGAGGAGAAGCCCTCCGCCCTCGTGTTCCGCCGCCCCTGCCATCTATTGTCATCAGCAGATTCGCCAGGCTGGAGCGGCGCCACTACCTCCGCCCCACAGATCAATAGTTAATCGACGAGCTCGCCTCAAACCGAGCGCACTGGGCCTGTCTAGCGCGTTCAGCAGCAGCCCGCAGACCTGATTACAAACGCTCTGTTCGACATAATTACAGTCGATCCCAGCCGCCGACCTAGCTAGCTCGTCTTTTGGCCGGCGACCAATCAGCGGCCGGCATTCTACCGCCAATCAATGCCGCGATCATCGAGGGCGGGGCCTCGGCCGACGATCGGCGCCGACCGGGGCAAGTGGGCGGAGACACGGAGCCAACCGGCGGCAATAGAGAAATAATAGAAAAGGTTGGCACAACCGGGCCCAATCGGGCCGCTATTTCCCGGTCGACGGTCGGCGACAGCGGCCAGCAGCCATGTCGGCTCCCGGCTCGCCCGACAGTGGCAGTGACAGTCCCGCGGCGTCACGCTCGCCGTCGCCCGCCGCACGCGCCTCGCCCGGCCGCGCCTCGCCGCACGCCGGCCAACAGCCCGCCAGGAAGTCGTTCAGCATCTTGGACATCCTGAGCCGGTCTGATCCGGTGCGAGAGCGCGTCGACGACACGCAGAAGCTGCTGGACGCCGCCGCGGCCGCCAGGTGGGACCGTCTCCCCCGCCACCCGCCGCCGCGGACTGGCTGACCGGCAGGGGCTGAGCACACGCAGGAATATTTAGGAACGCTTATAATTAATCGGCAACTATTTGCGGTTTGTCTACCTAGAACGACCAAGTTGAAGCAAAACTCTGTACTTATTTCAAGTATGATGTAAATTTGAATTGTATTCCAGAAGTTTGCTTCCGTGATAATTGCAGGCATACAGCAACCCAACAACAGGCTAGTTTATATCTAACAGGACCATTGCTATGTTTAAAAAAAAGGATATTTATATTTACTCATGCTCTCCCATCGTGGTACATGGTGGACGCCAGACATCTGGAACCAAAGGCCTGTGTTTGAGGGCTATGTTTAGCATAAACTAACACCTATAAAAGTACCCTCTCCGCCTATTAAAAATAGCCAAGCTTCAAAATCACCAGAATTTAACCATGTGTGGAGAACATAGCAGTGCAAGCATTCATCCACAGCGTTCAGGTGTGGGGCGGGAACTCCAACGCACAATGTACAGCAGGCATGCTCATTTCGCCAAAAGTATGAAAAGTTACAGCTTCAACAGTTATTTCCCATGAACTATTCCACATAGAAGTCCATTTGCACCAGTATGTTAAAATTTTGACGTTTTCTAAGTGTCAAGTACGGAGCTTAAATATTTCATTTGTTATACTCTAGGTTATTTCGCATTTCGATAATTAATCAATACAATTATATGAACCTGCACCTTTTCGAAACCGTCTTGCCGGGTGAATTCGCTTAAAGTCGAAATTGAACAACATGTGGCTTGTCGTTCAAAAGTTGTGCTCGTTTTAGACCGCACTATGCTGGCCTTTCCCAAGAGTGTTGGCGTTGATGTACTCCACAGCGTTTTTGTTCACAAAGATGCTGATATGAAGAGTCAATCATATGTATAGTCAAGAAGTGTTATGATACTTATGTAAAAATGAAAGAAGAAACATAATCCAAACGGTCTGTTAAAAATTTTGCTTGAGTTTCGACCAATTACTCTGTTGTGAGAGAAGAGAAGTGTCATCGGCCGGAAAAACAACACTCGCTGAGCTGGGAAGGTGGGTGCATTGCGCTCAAGCGTTCTAGAAGGGTTCAGAGGCTCTACGAGCTCAATTGTTAAGCTTCGGTCTGATTGAGGGAGGAAGCTAATGATTGGGAGAGGGCAAATTGATTATTAGGGGTCAGTTGCTTCCCTCAGCGCATTCAAAGTAACACCTCTATTTTCACCTGTATTTTTCACACCAGTGGAGGAATTTTGCGCGTGAAATATACCTGAAGCATATTTGCAGCAAATGCCACATTTATTGTTCACTTATTACTGGTCATGAGCGCTATGTGATATGCATGGCCGGTGCGCTGTATAGCTCAAGTAACCAACGAACCCACTTACTCATTACTGGTCAGCACATTTTGTCATGTCCATACAGATAACCTTGTAATTCGTTCTGTCCAGTTTCATGACTGACCGTCCTGTGAAGGATTTTAAGTGATGTATCTCGTCGAGTACTAAGTCCGCCAGCAATAGAGACAATGCATACGACTGCACATACTGGTAAACAATATAAAATACACCTTGTTCCTTACATGTTAGCGTGCAATCATCAAAACCACTGGGTCCACGTCCATCGACTGACAAGTGCTTAATTGGTTAATCTTCCTCAATCATTGGAGAAAGCGACCTTCCAACCGAGGCAGGAAAGAAGCACAGCATAAGTGACTGTACAGGGCGTTCTATGCTTCTAGGAAGTGGTGCGTTTCAAGACTGTGAGTCGACGGTACTGCAGAATAGCTTGATATGTTGTGGAATGAACTATGGATGAAAAACTGGGATGCTGTAGCTTCCTTGGCTCTCTGATCTTGATCAACACATGGACCTGTGCATAGATTGCACATTTAGCTTATAGGTTGTCACACTATACCTACACTTCGTCAAAAAACCGATGACATTGACGCTGACCGAACCTGTGCTCGATTTGCCGTACTTAGCAAAGCTGAAACGTGACTATCGAATTCGTATTGCATATTGTTCACCACCGTAGATGATTATCACATCAGGTGACCGTGCAGTTTATGTAAACTTAACTTCTCATGCAGGATTTTCTGTAAACTTTACTGGGCCGTAAGATACACCAATGCCTATAGGCTGAGAAAGACCAGCATGCGTAGTTCTAAAACGGACATAGCATTCAATTGTTGGGGGTAGTATCCATCTTGAGTTGGATTCTACACGACTTTTCTCGTCGAGACGATTCATTAGAGATGAAGGTTGATATAGTTATCGCCACCAGGTCTCGATGCACTAAACTAGCCGAAGCTATAAACACTGATTCGAACAATAACTGGCTTAGCTATAGCTAACGAACGGAGCTTCAATGGTTTGTTTGCAGATGCACTGCAGCAGTGCCAGGCAGAGCTTACAACACTACACTGTCATTGCAGTAGCACCAGGCATAGCTTACAACAATGCACTGTAATTGCAGTAGCACCAGGCATAGCTTACAGCAATGCACTGTCATTGCAGTAGCACCAGGCATAGCTTACAGCAATACACTGTCATTGCAGTAGCACCAGGCATAGCTTACAACACTACACTGTCATTGCAGTAGTACCAGGCATAGCTTGCAACAATGCACTGTTGTTGCAGTAGCATCAGGCATAGCTTGCAACAATACACTGTCATTACAGAGGTGCGAGGCATAGCTTGCAATAACAATGTCATGGCAGCAGCTCTAGGTATAGCTTGCAATAACAATGTCATTGCGGTGGCGCTGGGCATAGCTTGCAATAACACAATGTCATTGTAGACGTGCCAGACATAGCTTGCACGAACACCCTGGCATTCCAGCAGTTCCAGATATAGCTTGCATCATCACATCGTCATTGCAGCAGTGCCAGGCATAGCTTGCAACAATACACTCTAATTGAAGAAGCACCAGGCATGGCTTTCAACAATACACTGTCATTGCAGACGTGTCAGGAATAGCTTGAAACAATGCACTATAATTGCAGAGGTGCGAGGCATAGCTTGCAATAACACAATTCCATTGCAGCAATACCAGGCATACCTTGTAATAACACAATAAAATTATAGAGGTACCAGACATGGATTCCACTAACACACTGGTTTAAGGTTTAGCTTGCAATAACCCAGTCATTGAACGGGGGTTGCAACTGTACGCTGAAATTACCGAGCCAGAGCAGAAATTAGCATTTCTAAGCTATGGTATCGAACACCATTGCTTGGGTGTGGTGTGGAACACCATGGAACGGGAACAATGGTGTGATTTCGGAGGGGACTTGGGGATGCACCACAAGCACTGGAGATGCGTCTTTTCGAGCTGGGGATGCGCGTGTATCCCAGAAGTATAAATTCTGCCCGTTGCCATGCTCAACTGCGGTCGTTTTGTCGTACACTCTTCTCGCTCGGTTTATGCGCATATACCCGTTCAGCGCGGCGCCCTCCATCGAACTGACACCAGTCACGCAGTCGTCCGGCCTCGGGGCACGCAGGTCGCGCGATATGACAATATAATCACGTGGTCTGCGGCTGACTGGCTGGCCCTGAACTAGTGCCAGGAAACCTTTACTCTTAAGAACAAATGCGCGTGATTGAAGAATAATTTTGTGGTGAAAACTGGCGCAGATCAAAAGTAAAAGGCCATGTCTTCTTCTGAGTAAATAATGACTTGCATCGCCGGAACAATAATGTTATCAAAAGGTTAGGCCGAGCCGGATTGCTCTGCTTAACGTGTGTTGTATGCACGAGAGTACACTGGAGTACATTCGCTCGCGTTTCGTCTTGGTTCGTAACATTGCAGGAGTAAACAAAAAAGCAGTATCCGATCAACATCCAGACCAGAAGAAAATAATTGTTCCGCGGGAGAAGAGGAGGGCACACTTTAAGATTTTCACATCCAACCGCGGAGGAAGAATTCGATTGTTGTGGGGAATAATTACTGACAGCAGGATCAACACTCCTCCATGCCCACCCCACCCAATAGGTATAGGCTTCTGAAATGTATTGCGGGGCACAATGCATGGAGACTGTTGGCAATCTCAAATAGATTGTGGGGGATGTACCACATGGAGTCCCATGTTAAATGTTGAATTTATTGGGGGAGCAAGGCCAATATTGGAAGGGAAAGCAAGTACCCTTTAAAAAAAAACATACGAATCGATGCCGCTGACCCCACCAAACCAAAATATCCAAACAGACTCTGGCCTGAATATACGAGATTCCCTTGCATACGAAGAGTGCTTTTGATAGGCCATTATCAAGGACGGCTCCAGGCAAGCAAGGCTTGTGTTTGGTAAGCTATATATACTAGAATATGGGCACATTGGGCAAGTCATTAAACCCACTAACATGTTTTCACCAAATATTTTCCCCAATTATCTGACTCAGCTATTAAAAAAGACTCCCATTAAACACAAATCATACCGGAAGCAAACACTTTCAGATTGCAGACTGCACGAGCCGAAATGTACAATACCTATTTGCTCCCGTCTTTTTTGTGTTCCATTATAGCAACAGCAACAAAACAAAAGAGTGCATAGCAATACAAAAAGCGATACGATAGGGCATCTTGCACGAGCCGGCGCCCATTATTGTAAGCACTACGTCCTTCATAGACCGAGTGTGTACCATTGTCAGGCCGGCTGTCAAGAGACGGCCAACCTATCGGCAACTGACCGAGATGCTGATCAGAGGATCCAGCACAGAAAAACTGAGCAAAGTAACCAGCTATTTATGGAATATTTTGAAATTATTCTTCCGCCAATTTCCCTGGAAAATGGCGCGTGTTTTCCCGGATTATTTTTTCCATTGTCCATTTATTTATTCTGTCAAACATAAATTGAAGGTAATAGTAAAATATGGGGAGTAATTTCGTCCAACCTATTAAGTCTTGGAATTGTGAACAAGCGGCATCTTGAAATATGATGGCTGGCAGAGGCACAGACAAAGGCTCCCCTTAGGCCCTTCCACCAAACACTAGATAACACAAGCCATTTTGTAATTTCCCAACTCCAAAACAGACATCTTCAGCGTGCTTCGCGCCTGAAGAGGTCTCGATATCAATGTATTTGTATTCCGTCCCTGTATGAAAATCCTGACTGCACACCTGGTGATTAGTGTTTTCACGATGGTGTTAGCGAACACTGGCAGGAATGGAAAACTTTTGCAAAAGGAATTTCTCGGCATGAGCCAATGCCATATAAATCTTTGCCCTATCTGCGTTGCCAGCATGTTGTCAAATTTAGCACCGAGCTAGAAACAAAGATATGGTTTGCGTGTTCATAATAGCATTGTGGCATCCGTTCCCGCTTTTTATTAACAGATGAAATTTGGCAGGATATTCCAATTATCCGATGTTTTGAGGATGAAAGATCACTGGTAAATGGATGTACTTGACTGGGGAAGTGCATAGCCGTCCAAAGTTTGTTATGGCAACATTCAGAATTGCCGAGTCCTTCTCGAATATTCATTTGTTTGGTATTATTTGGTGTTGATATCCCTTTATCATTTACTTGTCCATATAGTAAAAATAGTCTGTGTATCGAAAGCTCTGAATTGAAATGTTTCTTGTTCTATCTATCATACATTTATAGTCAAGCGTCCGCCAAATATACATTTAAACCAGTGAAGAAGTGGTGATATGCAAGTTTCGTAAATGTTGTGGAGCACTTGACGTGGCAAGGCTGAAAATCTTTCGCCCAACCAAGGTGTCCAGGTCCATATTTTCAAGACATGTTTTCAGACTAGATAGGTAAAATGACAAATGAACATTAGCGATGTGCTCAACAATGGGAGAGGGAGGGTCCGGACCCCCGACCCACAAGGAATCTCTGGTCACGGTCGTAATCATGATCCTATGCGATACCTATATGGGGCTGAGGGCAGTGCTGGCTTTTCTAATAATTGCATTAACGTTAGTATGGAAGTGATGATGTGAGACAGAAAGGCCTTGGTGTGAAATGGTGTCTGTTCGTAATGAGTTGATCGGGAAAGATTAAGGTGGGTGGTAGGTGCTAAGCGTTGATGCTAAAGATCCTAGTGGTGGTCTAGTAGGCTAAAAGCAAGTGCCCAATTGGTCTTATTGTTCACAATTATGTCCCGGTCATTTTGAAGGGATGTACATATAATTGCTAGCGGTGTAAGATGCCCATAAGGAAGTATCGTACGAGTCGGAAATCGCTCTGTTAGTATGTTAGTCTGCAAGTCCATTGAGGTGGGGAAGAGCAAGAAGGTCGAAGCTGAACCCTGTGGGCAGCTTGCATTGACGCCCTTTCTGGCTGAATAAGAGTTGCAAACCCTAGCAGTGTGACGTCGATCTGTAGCATACGATAATAGTCAGCTTAGTGCTGAAGCAGTGAGTGACATGGTAGCCAGGTTCACATTTCTGAAGCAATCTTGCAGTGTAGTCTTGCAGTCTTGCCCGTCAAACTTGGCCAAAACAGTTTCTAGCGTCTGGGTATACGGCAATAACGTCATGGCATTTATCCAGTTCTTCACAGAGGAAGTGGGTGATGTGCACTAGCTGTGCCTTCATGCAGGACTAGATACCTGCAATTTGGTGAATAATGAGTTCTGCCCTTATCCTTGAATATGGCTGCGTTCCTGGCTACTTTCCAAGAGTTGGGAGATTTTGATTCTCTGAGATACCTAATTGTTGGTTGTTGTCGGTGGTTTATGGATCAAAATTGAGCCATGTTCAAAGGTTTTGCTGGGAGCTGGTCTAGTCCAGTGAGTGTGCGGGGATTCGAGTAGTTAATTCGCGCTAGTGCTTCCTCTTCAGCGATTGTGAGTTTGATAGGAGTAGGTACCGATCATGCCCTTCTCATGTGCTGTGGGAGCGTATGTGTCATGTTAGGTTGTATTTTGCTGCAAAGTGGTTATTGAGTAGGGTGGATTATTATATGTCGCTGACAACCCTTGTCGGTCCCTGAACGAACGAAAAGGGCCCCGGGCTGACGGAGAGTCCCAGGCCAGCGAAGAAGGATCAGATTCAATAGATAATCCCACCGGAAAGATGCTGAAGGCCATGGGCTGGGCTATGCGAAAGGCTTCCAGGTCGACAGAGGGGGTCCTGGCTCGTTGGAAGGGCCACAGGGCTGACAGAAAGGGGCCCTGAGAATGTACTACCCGGCTGAGTCCCGAGTCAACGACACAGTATAAACTGTCTATTCGATGCGATAACCGGCAATGCGATGCTGAGCTGCGAGATTAACACCAACCCACGTGCCACCGTTGTAGACGTACTTACGTTCAGCAATTTGCGAGCGAACATTAAACACTGCTGAACAATGTTCACTCTGCGCTCTTTAGTGTTCGGCCGTAGCTGAACTGCACTCATTCACGGGCGAAAAGAGGACAAAGGACTTCATAGCGCCACCGTCTCCTGATCGAGGGCGCCTGGTTCAGTGTCCGGATAGCTCTCCAAGGCTTGGCCCGATGACCAGGGGGCCTCCCGTACCACGATGGCTTCACCAACGGCATCGATTCGTGGATAAGTTGCGTCCTATATTTAGAATAGCATTCATTATGGACATCGAGAGCTTCCTATCCCAGCGATTGACAATAATTAATCAGTCCGCACGTGACTGACATACAAGCGATTGATAACAATTCATCATTCCGCATGTCAGTCGGACACACCAACGATTGACAATAATTCATCAGTCTGCACGTGACTCTGAAATGGTCCACTGGGCTGTGCTCTGGAAAATGAGCAGGTAAAAGAGGTAGCTTCTTTTAAACCGATTTTTTAAAGTCTGGCATCCAAGATCAAGTGACTAGGATTTCCCCCTCTTCTTACCCAACGACTGCAAGTGCATTACATTATTTTACATTATACATACATTATACATTATTAGTTAACAAATTAAATAACATTAAATTCGTGGCATTCCCAGCTCAGAGATGGAAAACGAGCAAACAACCATACAAAGCAACCGGTGTTAGAGAATACAGCTAACAATATAGAATGTGTTGTGCCCAGGTGCATGGGAAGGAAAAGTGACTCAGCTCCAAGGATCCTTGGATTTGGTGCGGTTGGGTACTCATAATAGCGAAACAGCGATGCAGAATTTCTCACCAGTGCACAATTATTTCCCTGTTCCATTCCAAATGTTAAAGTCACAACAAACGCCGCGATGAACCAAGATCAGTTAATGGTGCATTGACAAGCTTTCCTGAATGAAACTGCCAGTTTCAATAATTCATCATCAACAGGATATTATAATGTTGGTTGGCATGGTTCAACATACGCATCACCTACGCCCCGCTACATTGCTACAGACGGAGTATTGCCAAGTCAAGTGGAGAAGGCAGGCAGCGTGTAGCTCGTAAAGCTTGGGGAGGATCGAGGAAATTTGATCAAGAGCACTCGTCTGGATGAGTACCATTGAAGGATACAAATTTAAGGGGGTGGAGGGGCTACAATTCAGTGGTCTGAAGTGAACATTTTCTCCTCAGAATGGCGCTCTCCGCTGAAAAGTTGAAGGGGGATTCCACAGCGATTGCCTAGAGGGGAGTCCATTTCAGTCACAGGAGCGCAGCCTCTCCATGTGGGGGAGGAGAAAATATGCCCTCTGTGGATTCGCCTGGTACAAAGCGAAACAAGCATCGAGGATTTTAAACTACTATGTCCATGAGACAGCCAATATTGGCATAACTCCTCAATGACAGTAATTTGAGAACAGAATGTCGTACCTTCGTCATGGATTTCCCCTAGCGAAATTGGCGCCAGTGTGTGAAGCGAACCAGAGTTCACCGAACAGGGGAGGGAGCAGGCAAGCCTACCTTCCCCCATCATCACCTACCCTCTCACTGCGGGCGCCGCTCCGCCATATCGGCAGGAAAGGATTTATAGGGACGTTTTGGGGTTTGTCGAACAAAGGAATCTAAGTCCTTATCTTAATGGAATCTTTCCCTCTGATACCTGCCCAGTTTGTGTTGATGTGATGACACATCTGTTCAACGTATGCAGCACGCTGTTTTTACATCCGGCACCACCACTGCTAGCGAGTGTACTTGTTCCGTTTGACACCTGACGCCACCCCTGCTAGTCAGTGTACTTGTTCGACTTGACATCTGGCGTCGCCAATGCTGGGCAGTGTACCTGTTCGGCATGTCAGCACAGAAACTCTTGGACTTCAGATTCGCGTGTCCCGACATCTGTGTCTCTGCCGACAGGTTCGGCTTTCTACAGCTGGGCTCGCTGGCAGCTCGGTACCCGTACCTGACCGGCTGCGACGTTCTGGGGAAGCCGTTCCCGTGGCAGTCGGTGTGGCCCCCCGCCGGACACCTGCCCGCCCAGCCACCGCCCGTGCACCAGGGCCGCCTCCCGCTGCACGTTCACTCCCCAGGTCAGTACTGCACACACACACACACACACATATATACACACACGCA
The DNA here is from genome assembly GCA_034440575.1 of Imbricaverruca yamaguchii. Classification (NCBI taxonomy): domain Eukaryota; kingdom Metazoa; phylum Arthropoda; class Thecostraca; family Neoverrucidae; genus Imbricaverruca; species Imbricaverruca yamaguchii. The sequence continues at coordinate 264,051 of JAOTOL010001618.1, read as the reverse complement.
CACATGCACACACACACACACACACACACACACACACACACACACACACACACACACACACACATATATACACACACGCACACATGCACACACACACACACACACACACACACACACACACACACACACACACACACACACACATACACACACATGCACACATACACACACACATATAAGGCGTGCAAAGCGAGGACTGTGATTGGCAACCGACCATCGAGGACCATATGAAGGCACCAGCTGACAAGGTTCAGACTTGTCACGGTAGTAGTCGTGCATGTCCTATCATGTGCTGCTTATTTGGTTGTGGAGGAACACATCGTGGTAGGCCATCAAAGTGAAACTAAATACCGAGGACCGATGCGATAACCGAGGACCGACTTCGCACGGGCGCGACTAAGGGGCACAACTGCGGGCGTTTGCTCCTTTCCTCGCATATAGCGTCTTTCAGCCGAAGGAGTCTCTCAGAGTAAAACAGGCATCCAATCCAGATAAATGACACTCATCCGGAGAAATGGCACGCATCCAGAAGAAAAATACGGTAATGATTAAATTACTTTCATTCGGTGTGTATTACCGGTTTACCGGTGTGTAAACTGTGTAATTACTGGTGTATAATTACCGGTGTGTAAACTGCGAACGTGATGTGAATACCGAGGACCGTGTGTGAAGGGTTCTTTCCATCCACCACATGCGAGGACAGTTTCAAACCCATTAACATTGCCTTCTCAGACGCTCTGCGCGACACCGTCGTTTATCACAGCCACGACTAAGTGATTATGAGTCTGGCGTGTGCCATCATGTAGCAGGACATAACTTGACGTCCGCTGAGAAGCAACGTATATTCCCCGGGTACGTCCAATGCTTCCCTTGGTACGTAGTTTCAGTACTTTGAAGCCACGACTACGGAGCATCGTGAAATTTCGTTCAGCATCAGCTGCTGCTTAGTGCGACCGCAATGTTCTAGCTGAGGAGAAATGTCTGAAATACCAGGTGTCCTCCATTTTCCCGCCGCCACCCCGACTGCGCAGTAGCGGGGAGCAGCAAGGGGGCTTTCCATAATAGAACATGTTTTTCAATCCATTCTTGGCAGTCGAAGACCACACCCTAACCTAACTTAGGCAAACTCTGTGTCATCTCGTTTTATTGAAAGACATGCATTGATAAAACCCGAATGCGTCGGACACAATGTGAAAACATGCGATATGACACGATATGATACAGGCCCAGCTCCCCTCACCCGTCCCCCACTTCACCTCGAATCACGTTAAGCTCTACATCAAGTTTGGAGGACTACCGAGCTCCTCCTGCTGGGCACAGAGGAACTGACTGCACCAGTGGTAGTGACCCCCTCTACCGAAACCCCTCCTGTGGGGCTATGTCCTCCTGATGCGGGGTATTAAAAATATGCTAGGTAACGGCAACAGAAAAAGCATGCAGGAATATGGAACTTATAAAAATATTACGATAAAATGAGGACATGTTGGAACCATTGCAGGGATTTTCCCGCCGCCAACACGCTAAAATATGCTTTGCCCTGCTGTGTGCCGTGGGAGCTGACTGGGCCGATGCTGATGGCGTCCCTAACGAGCTGTCCCTACTGAGTACTGTGGCAGCTGACCGAACTGTGCTGTTGGTTTCTCTGTCGAGTGGCCCCTGTTGATTGGACCGGTGCTGGTAGCGTCGCTACCGAGCCTGAATAACGTGAGTGCCTCGACCGGTGCTGGTAATGTCACTGCTGAGCCTACTGAGCACCGGTGGAGTCGACCGGCCGACGCTATTGGCGTACGGACTGAACGGTTCCTACCGAGTACTGGGGAAGCTGACCAGACCGGTGATGGTGGCATACCTGCCGAGCGACGCATGCTGAGTTTGGGCGTGCTGACCGCGCGACGCTGGTGGCGTAAGAGCCCAGCGGCCCCTACTATGCACCGTGGGAGCTGACTGGACCCATGCTGGCATCCCTGCCGAATACCGTGAGAGCTGATCCGAACGGTGCTGGTGGAGTGCGCGCCGAGTGGCTCCTACTGAGTACCAGGGAAGCTGACTGAACCGGTGCTGGTGTTGTTTCTGTCGAGCCGACACTACTAAATACCGTGGGAGTTCACCGGACCAGTGCTGATGACGTCCCTGCCGAGTTACCCTTACTGGGTACCAGGGGAGCTGACCGGACCGGTGCTGGTTGAGTCCCTGCCGAGCGGCCCCCGATGGGTACCAATGCCGTGGGAGTTGACTGGGCCAGTGCTGGTGGCGTTTCTGTCGAGCCGCCAATTCTGGGTACTGGGGGAGCTGACCGGACCGGTGCTGGTGGCGTCTCTGCTGAGCGGCCCCGACTGAGCAACGGTGGAGCTGATCGGCCGATGTTGGTGAGTATCGGCCAAGCATTCTCCATGTGGGGCAGGACCTGGTCCTGCTGATGCGTCCTACTATTGCTGTGGTACCGAAGGAGTGTATTGGTCATAGTGCAACGGTTTCAGATATCGAGCAACACGCCGAGTTCCCGTGTGAACATCAGTCTGTTTTGTGGGGGCGTTTGAATCGTACTGCGTGCCGTTAACCGCTGCGATAAGGATTCGTAATTGTGAATCAAGGAACCGGACCGAGTGTTGCCTTCGGCCATGTTTGCTGTATTTTGTCTCACTTATTCGTATTTTACTAGCACTGCAGTCGGTTTCATCAAAAGTCTGGTTCGAACAATCTTCGAAACAAAACTTGGCATCCTCTACAGTTTCAAACTGCCATTTTCGTTGTCTTCCAGCAGTGGCCTCTTTATGATGGCTAACACCAGGCTGAGGCTTGTCTATTTGCGTGGCCATTCAGTTAATTTTCAAGTCAATCTTAATGATACAATTGTATCGATGTGAAAATGTTTTGCACGCCTTACTCACGGTATTAACACTACATAAGAACATATACCGCTTTGTAGTTACCTCTAAAGGTAAAATGAATAGCGATTTGAAGAACAATGTTTATTTTGACGCTATCAGGCACGGCACCACTCCCGAAAGACATGTTTCACGATGCAGAATATACGTTGTGTTATGGGGTTAGCATGTTGTTTCGCGATAAGATGTCTAGTTAGTCTTCTTATGCCTTATCAGGAAAGGCCATTCTAACATAGTGATTATACTGGTCATATGCATCCAATATTCAAGACCATCATAGTGATCTTGAAAGTTCAATATTTGCAAGTGAGGATATGGGAGGCCCAACTTCGTCTCGGTACTATGAAGGAATAGTGAATACGTGGATTATAGATAATACTGTGAAAACGAAAACTGTTTCATAAAAAATTGGAATCGCGTACAACTCCAGTTATGTTTGACCACCTTTAACAGAGTAAGCTCTCTGGCTTGGTGTTTAAGGGATGGTGAGCGCAGATGACCACCCCTATTCAGTGGCGTCGCCACGAAATTCTTCCAGGGGGGCGAGATCGAAAGGCGGCCTCCTGCTCCCCGAAAAGGGGCCTCCATTGTGTTAGGGCCTCCTATTGTTTTTAGACCCTTAGTATGGCTCGGGAATGGGAAACTGAGGGCTGGAGGGCCTCCTTTTCGTCCTGGAGGGCCTCCTTTTCGTCCTGGAGGGTCTCCTTTTCGTCCTAGAGGGCATCCTTTTCGTCCTGGAAGGCCTCCTTTCCATCCTGGGGGCCTCCTTTTCGTCCTGGGGGCCTCCTTTTGGTCCTGGAGGGCCTCCTTTTAGTCCTGGAGTCCTCCTTTTCGTCCTGGGGACCTCCTTTTCGTCCTGACGTACCTTCTTTTTGTCCTGGGGGCCTCTTTTTCGTCCTGAGGGCCTCCTTTTGGTCATGGGGGTTTCGTTTTCGTCCTGGGGGCCTCCTTTTCGTCCTGTGGGCCTCATTTTCGTCCTGGGGGCTTCCTCAAATTTCAGGGGGCGGCGCCCCCCCCCCAGTCTCACGGCAGGGGTGGCAATTGCCCCCTCTGCCCCCCGGTGGCGACGCCCCTGCCCCTATTAGAACTACTGCTCGCTCATTCGGAATTATTTTTCGGCATAGTTGCCCTAACCAAGTTGCCACCCATTACCAACCTTTGCCATGGTCCGATTACCATGACAAATTTGGTACCTCTTCCAAATACCACATTGAAAACCACCGGGCATTACTACCCCAGTGCACTCAAATATTACTCCGTATGGCGCAGAGTATGGAGTATGACTGCATTCATATTCGCTTGTGGTACCCAAGCCACACATTGAAACTTTTGTCCAAGTTTTCAATAGGAATAAGCTCTGAATTCCTCTAGTCATTGGCGCATCTTCATCGAAGGTGGTAACCAGTCCAACGATAGGCATACAGCAATGGAAAAGACGGAGGAGGCAAGCAGCAGTACCCGTTTTGATTAAGTCAAATTAATATTAAGCGAAAATGAAGTTGATTTCGACCGCATGCTCGGGCTGAGTGCACAATCACCTTCGACTATTGGCCAGGGCTCCACAAGGCTTCTGAAGGAAGCTACTGTCTGCCACTGCCAGCAGACAGTCCAGAGTTGCCGGTGGACGGTCCGCCGCTACTGGTGGACGGTTCACCGCTGCTGGTGGACGGTTCACCGCTGCTGGTGGACGGTCCGCCGCTACTGGTGGACGGTTCACCGCTGCTGGTGGATGGTTCACCGCTGCTGGTGGATGGTTCACCGCTGCTGGTGGACGGTTCACCGTTGCTGGTGGACGGTTCACCGCTACTGGTGGATGGTTCACCGCTGCTGGTGGAAGGTTCACCGCTGCTGGTGGACGGTTCACCGCTGCTGGTGGACGGTTCACCGCTGCTGGTGGACGGTTCACCGCTGCTGGTGGATGGTTCACCGCTGCTGGTGGACGGTTCACCGCTGCCGGTGGACGGTTCACCGCTGCTGGTGGACGGTTCACCGCTGCTGGTGGACGGTCCAGAGCTGCTGGTGGACGGTTCACCGCTGCTGGTGGACGGTCCAGAGCTGCCGGTGGACGGTCCAGAGCTGCTGGTGGACGGTCCAGAGCTGCCGGCGGACGGTCCAGAGCTGCTGGTGGATGGTCCGCCGCTGCTGGTGGACGGTCTAGGCCTGACGGGGGACGTTCTGCCAGCAACACATTCTTAATAGATACTTAGCTCTCGCCGTTTGTTTCTGAAAGATTCTTTTTGTTTTATTGAAAAGCAGGTTACATTAGTTTGTGTTAGGTTCAGTTAGGATATTACATTTGGCAAATTTTGAGAATACAAATTGTTCAGAATTTTACTTCTTGGCGTTTCCTTTCTCCAGAAAGTTGTCAGGCTAGGTTAGGTTAGGTTAGGTTATGTGACATTTTATATTTTTCACATATTACTTTCTATGCTATCCTTCATAACCCCTTTTTGGTGTTATTTTGCTCATAAACTGAAAAGTAAGCATTCGCACAAGAAGTGAGTAGTCCCATCATCTTAGCAACATTCAAGAACATTAATTGCATTGGAAGGATACATTCCAAGAATAAAAGCATAAACACAAATTTACCAGTTTGTCTTTGGTCATCAGCGCACCGTATGCAAGGCTGCAAAGTATGGCGAATCGCCTGACAAGGATATATTAAGGCTGCGTTCTTTGTGTCCTTCATTCCGAGGATTCCCTGGATTGTGACGTCGCACAATTCGTGGACCGCAGCCGCGGAGCGTTCTCTGAAATTTCGCGCCGGATTACTTATGTGAGCCATTTGTGTCGCTGTTCGCAAACTACTAATTGTTACGATTAGCATTGATTGCATGCTGTTGCATTAAAGCAATGTGGTTGAATCGCTTCTTGGCAACACCAGTAATTATACGAAGCCTCCACCTATGATCTTATTGTTATTGGCCACTAATGCCTAATTTAATGCACATGGATACACGATAAAAAAGACAAAAATGTGAAACCATTCTGAGATGGATCGTGCTCTAGGTAGATGAACGTCAGTCATGTCCAGGGAAGGCTATGACAGGCATGTCAAGAGTAGGGAGGAAATTTACTTTGGTCATTGCCCAGTGAACATGCCGACAGCGGATCGACGTCGTTCCTCTATCTGAACGCCAGTGGCCCGCTGTCGGCTGATGAGTGGAGCTACCGACACCCAGCCAAAGTGGGACCGCCGTCAGGCTGCCGTCGGGACCCTAGGGGCCCGCTGTCAGCTGTGGAGTGGGATGTCTGACAACGGCCCGACGTTAGCTGGCCGCTATCGATATTCAGAATTCAATCCGACATATGCTGATATTGCAGGTCAGTATACTGATGTCGGCCCGAGAGCGGCCCAATGTTGGCATGCCGTTTATTAGATGTCAAGCTCGCCTCGACACACGCGGACAGCGTGCCGATATCGGCACGTTTACTTGGCGGAGATGCAGATAATCAGAGAAAGAAGCTTCTGAAGATAGTGTCTAGCTTCCTGCTGTTTCACCTCAACAATTGAGAATTTGGCCACGCTGCAAGGGAAAATCCTCGCCGGTGGGAACATGACATTCATTAGTAACACCTCCGCACAATCTATCCCAATCGTATCCACTCCACAACACTACTTACGAATTTGCAATATCTTCCTTGGCCCGCACATCACTTCCAATGTGCGTCGCCATCTTGAGAAAACCGCACAGGACGGGGCTGGACAGTTTTTTCATTCCGCGCGTTCCCCGGGGAATCCGCGAAATCTGGCCGCGGAATTCCTGACGAACGGACAAAGAACGGCACATGACGTCAGAGTCCAGGGAATTCCTGGACGGAACGTGACAAAGAACGCAGCCTAAGTTAGGTTTTTGATTGAAAGAAGTTAGGAACATAAATTGCTAGAAGTTTGTCAACATTATATCCTTTGATTTTTTCTCCAAGCATATAGCCTGTCATCGCTTTGGAGAAAAAAATAGGCAAGATTAGGCGAAGAGACATTTTTTTTGTAATGCACTTTTTATGCTATGCTACTTAACTCAGCCCCTTGCTTGGTGATATTTTGCTCACAAACTGAAGAGTAAGAATTTGCCCAGCAAATAAGTGGTTCATCATCTTTGTCACATTCAAGAAGATTGCATTGGAAGGATACATTCCAAGAATTCATCAAACACCCTGAAGGAGGAATTTACCGGTTTGTCCACCGTTATATAGCTATGCATGACTGACTGCAGAGTATGGCAAATGGTTCGACGAGGCGCACTAACCGCGCAAAGCACCTTTAACTCTTTGTTTAATATTAAAAATAAGAATACATTCTCATTCTCGTTTGGGTGGTTTTATGAACCAGGGTTCTATTGCTAAGCAGAGCTTGTTGCGTGCACCCTGGCCCCACTACCCGATCCACGAATTCCAGTTCAATGACAGAATTTAATTGCGTTTTATATTGATTGCTCGCTTAAAGTTAAGCAATTTTGTTCAGTGTACACTGAATAATAAAATATGACTAACATTAAGCGGGTAATCAATATAAAACGAGTTGCCCCGGCGTTGGTAGCCTGGGGCTCACCCATTATTGGCACCCTCCACATTCCATAACTGGGCCCTAGTTGCTATCACTATAAAAGTTACGCATGCCCTCACCCCCACCCCACCCCCACCCTCTGACTTAAGGTCCTGGTAGCCCAGCTGTCCATAGGCGCATTGCAAGATATAGCCAAGCTAATATTCTTGACGCAAAAAGTGCACTGATATTCGGCACCGAGGACGCTTTATCGAGACGCTCATGAGTATTTGTAAAATGTAATGAGTGACTAAAAGCTGAGTCACTGGCGCCTATGTTGGTACACCCAGCTGACACACCACACCGCTGCTTGTGCGCTACCAGGGCCCAGAGCCGAGTCTCTACCCCCCCCTCCCCTGGTACACCCAGCTGACGCACCACACCACTGCTTGTGCGCTACCAGGGCCCAGAGCCGAGTCGCTACCCCCGGTACACCCAGCTGACGCACCACACCGCTGCTTGTGCGCTACCAGGGCCCAGAGCCGAGTCTCTACCCCCCCTCCCCCTGGTACACCCAGCTGACGCACCACACCACTGCTTGTGCGCTACCAGGGCCCAGAGCCGAGTCGCTACCCCCGGTACACCCAGCTGACGCACCACACCGCTGCTTGTGCGCTACCAGGGCCCAGAGCCGAGTCTTTACCCCCCCCTCCCCCTGGTACACCCAGCTGGCGCACCGCATCGCTGCCTGCGCACTGCCAGGCTGCTACATATCCCGGCCGGTATCGATGGCATAAAAATACGCTCTCTCCACCGTTGATCCGATTGATGCGGCCGGTAATTTCGCCGGCCAGGTTTTGAGCGGGAATTATCCGGGGCAGGTCGGTGGCCGGATTGTCCGGCACGCCACTGCCGACAGCAGTAATAGGAGGCAGGACGGTGATGGGCTAGCGCGGCTGGCCAGCGCACACTCCGCTGCCACACGGCCGACGGCATCTTCTCTCTCAGGTCCATGGTCTGCTGGAAAAAGGGGCGGCATCTAATCCAACGGTGGTAGGCAGAGGATTGGATCCACTGTTTGTCATCAGGTACGGCTGACAGGCATCTCCAAATATCTGTCATGTTATCACAACGTAGCTTTCGAACTGATACAGACCACAGATTGGCTCGCGCGCCGGTCCCGGGGTCGGGTCGCGGCGCCGGCGCTCCTCGCCCGACCTGTGCCTCTAGTGCCAATCCTTGTGTGTTTGGGGGTGTGACGTGCGAACGTGAGCGAGTTCGAGTGATGTTCGGCCCGGCTCCGCTGGAGGCGATCTACCAGCTGGAGGACGACCACACATCATGGGACTGGGGGTTTTCCCAGCCATCGGGACTTACTGCGGCTTGTTGTGCTGCTGGCTGTGGTGCGTGCAATCGTGCTGGTCGCGGCCCCTGCTGTTCGCCTGCCCCGTCTTATGTCCGGCATTCGATTCCCACCGGTGACCTTGGAAGCGGCGGCACATCGCTGGGTGACCGCGTGCCCGCCGGCACTGGGTCAGCGATGCCGGGCGGCCTATCAGCGAGTTCCAGCGGCCACCCTCGCCGGCGCGGGCGCGGCAGGCGCGCGCCTGGCGTGAGAAAGCGGGGGAGCAAAGGCGCCCAACGCCGACAGAGGAATCTATGGCCAGCTACCAGTTCAAGACTCAACATTCGCGTGCTGAACATCCAAAGCATTAAGCCAAAATTACTGGAAATGTCTGAAATACCACATCGCTATAAGTATGACATCATATGCCTAGCCGAAACCTGGCTGAAGCCTGCGACGCCCAACAGATTGCTGCTGCTGCCTGGGTACCAGTTGTACCGGGCCGATCGCCCCGACGGGCGAGGGTACGGAGGAGTGGCGCTGGCCACCAGGGAATGTATCAACGCGTCTCCGCTGAAAATAGCAACGGCTATCAACCATCCCAACAGCAAGCTGGAGACGTTGTGGATGTTGGTTAAACCAGACAGTAAGCGCCAATTCATCATCTGCACCGCATATCGTCCACCGAGACGGAATCTGACCAACGTGAAAGCGGACTTTGTAGACTTGGAAGCACAATTCCAGTGTGTGATTGTTGACTATCCGAAGTCCAAACTTTTTATTTGCGGAGATTTAAACTATGACTTGCGAAAACAGACTCGGACCAAGGTATGCGTGTGCTGTCTAATTTTATTTTTGAATACTCGTTATTTCAGTGTGTGACCTCGCCCACCTATTCGACTGGCTCTTTCCTTGACGTGGTTATCACCAACTGTCGTGACATTATGCAGCACTGCCGTACACAATTTTGTCACTTTAATCCGCATAGATTTGTTCGTTTTTCTGTCAATGAGCCCAGATCTAGGCCGAGCTGCGTCACTGTTCGCACCCGTTGCTTTCGCCGTATTGATCCGAATGCTTTGCTTTATGATCTTTGTTTGGCTGACTGGAGTTCTGTTTTCAATTCTCCCTCTGTCACGCTCAAGTGGGACTGTTTTCTGGACATCTTTTTATCCATCATTGACATCCATGCTCCCATCAGGACTGTTAGAATCAGGAACCCTAGCGCCCCGATCGTATCAGATGAAAATAAAGCTTTAATGTGTCGCCGCCGTGGTGCGCTGACTGTCTATGGGCACCAGTCTACGGCATACAGGGACGCCAACCGAGCTGTACGTCGGCGGCAAGCAGGCCATTCGTAAGCTGTCTGACGCGACAGCTGATGACCTCAACCGATTTTTTGTCTGCGTGGGCCCGTGCGTGGCTGACGAGGTTAGGAGTATGGGAGCGACGCCGAGTATCTCCTGTCGTATGCGGCATGTCGGTGCCTGTGGGCTTACCCTGGTGCCGTTGTCGCTACCTGAGCTGCGGGCCGTCGTCTTCGGGATGAACGGCTCGTCAGCCTGTGACGAGGACGGCATCAGCATCCACATGTTCAGGGTGTGCTTCGACTCGTTTGGTGAGGTGCTCCTGCATTTGGTCGATTCCAGCACTACCCAATGCGATGTTCCTGATTCTTGGAAGCACTCCCTCGTCCATCCCATCTTCAAGTCTGGTGATCCCTGTAACCCTTCCAATGTCCGTGCTATCTCCATCGTCCCAGTCATTGCGAAAATTGTAGAGCGTGCCGTCCACCAGCAACTTTACAATTACCTGTCCGATAACCACCTCCTCTCCCAAACTCAGCACGGCTTCCGTCCTCGTCACTCGACGGAAACCGCTCTGACCTCCATATCTGACCAGATCCTATCCGCATGTGACCATGGAGAGGTGTCCCTTCTCTGCCTGCTGGATTTGAGCAAGTGCTTTGATATGATAGATCACTCAAAACCCCTGTGAAAATTAAGTCTCAACGGCATCGATACTTCCTGGTTTTCGGCTTATCTTCAGAGCCACACCCAGAGTGTCAGCCTTACTGACAGTCTGGGTGTCGTCCACAAATCTGCCCCGTTGCCCAACAGCATCGGCGTTTTTCAAGGATCATCACTAGGGCCTCTCCTCTACTGTTCTTTCGCCAACGACCTCAGCCTGTTCGCCGAAGGTGCTGTGGTAGTTCAATACGCCGACGACACCCAAATTTTGGTCAGTGGTAAGAAATCTGAAATTCAAAATGTTGTCACTCATATGGAAATAGTTCTGGCCTCCTTCGACATCTCGTTTCGAGCAAATGGACTGAAAATTAACGTAACTAAGACACAGTTGATGATGTTGGGCAACCCACAAAATGTGCGTGCCTTACCGGATGTAACAGTGAAATTTCGCGATCACGACCAACCATTTCGGAATACAAAAATATCGGTCATATTTTCGATCGCTCGCTCAACTAGGACTCACACGTTTCGAATTGACTCGGCGTTATTTTGGAGTTTTGGGTGGCCTGTCGCATTTGAGGGGGCACCTTCCACCTGCCGTCATCTCTGCGTTGGTCAATACTCTGGTCTTCTCGCAGATCCGATACTGTATTTCTGTGTATGGTAACGGAGCCAAAAAGAACCTATCTGGCATTACAAAATTATAAACTACTCGGCAAAGGTAATTTTCGGCCGCAAAAAGTTTCACCACGTTTCGGATCTGCTGAGGAGGCTGGGGTGGCTCAGCGCGGAGAACCTGGCCAGTTACCACACCCTTCGCCTCACACATAAGGTGCGCCTTCATGGTGAGCCAGAGTCACTGGCTCACGATCTCGCCACGATGACGGAGATTCGTGACCGGACCACCCGCCAAGACCACAACTTACATGTCCCCGGTCCCGCACCGAGATGGGGAAGAAACATTTTAGTTCCAGAGCGCCACACATGTACAACTCACTGCCACCTGAGCTAACGCGACTTCCCGTGTCGATCTTTGGTCGCCACCTACGGGAGTACCTATTTGACGTGCCGCCCGTGCCGGACTGATTGGCTGCTCGACTTGCTGTATTTTATTTCTTTTTATTTGTATTCCGTGATTTTGATCCTTTTCTTACCTTTTATGCTGTGTTGTTTTATCTATTTGACGCGATGTCGTAATGGCCACGAGTCAATTGTGGATGACCTCAATAAAGTATGTCTGTCTGTCTGAGGAAGCACGGGCAAATGTCCCAAAAGTATTGCCAGACTGAGCAAGGCGACTACCACTGCGCGAGTACACACTGGTTCGGACTCGTTAAGCATTATCAGATTCAGCAAGGCGCCTACCATAATGCGAGTACACACTGGGTTGGATCTGCCAGGCATTACCAGACCCAGCAAAAGGCGACTACCACTGTGCGAGTAGACACTGGTTCGGACCGTCATGTTTTATCAGACAACCTGCCCGCCACTGACGGCCACCGGGCGCATACTGGCATCGCACAGGTGGTCTGGTGTCACTCCAGTGTACCGGGGCGAGCTGCTGGTGAGATGTGTTGACACCACACGGGAACAGTACCACCGAGTCTCCGTCCATCCTGACGCGGTGAGCTGCTGAGGAGACGTGTTGACACCACACGGGAACAGTACCGCCCGCTCTCCGTCCACCCTGACGCGGCGAGCTGCTGAGGAGACGTGTTGACATCACACGGGAACAGTACCACCGGGTCTCCGTCCACCCTGACGCGGCGAGCTGCTGAGGAGACGTGTTGACACCACACGGGAACAGTACCGCCCGCTCTCCGTCCACCCTGACGCGGCGAGCTGCTGAGGAGACGGTTGACACCACACGGGAACAGTACCGCCGGGTCTCCGTCCATCCTGACGCGGCGAGCTGCTGAGGAGACGTGTTGACACCACACGGGAACAGTGCCGCCCGCTCTCCGTCCACCCTGACGCGGCGAGCTGCTGAGGAGACGTGTTGACACCACACGGGAACAGTACCGCCGGGTCTCCGTCCACCCTGACGCGGCGAGCTGCTGAGGAGACGTGTTGACACCACACGGGAACAGTACCGCCGGGTCTCCGTCCACCCTGACGCGGCGAGCTGCTGAGGAGACGTGTTGACACCACACGGGAACAGTACCGCCCGCTCCTCCACCTGACGCCACTCTCCCACCCTGACGCCGCGAGCTGCTGAGGAGACGTGTTGACACCACACGTGAACAGTACCGCCGGGTCTCCGTCCACCCTGACGCGGCGAGCTGCTGAGGAGACGTGTTGACACCACACGGGAACAGTACCGCCCGCTCTCCGTCCACACTGACGCGGCGAGCTGCTGAGGAGACGTGTTGACACCACACGGGAACAGTACCGCCGGGTCTCCGTCCACCCTGACGCGGCGAGCTGCTGAGGAGACGTGTTGACACCACACGGGAACAGTACCGCCGGGTCTCCGTCCATCCTGACGCGGCGAGCTGCTGAGGAGACGTGTTGACACCACATGGGAACAGTACCGCCCGCTCTCTGTCCACCCTGACGCGGCGAGCTGCTGAGGAGACGTGTTGACACCACACGGGAACAGTACCGCCGGGTCTCCGTCCACCCTGACGCGGCGAGCTGCTGAGGAGACGTGTTGACACCACACGGGAACAGTACCGCCGGGTCTCCGTCCACCCTGACGCGGCGAGCTGCTGAGGAGACGTGTTGACACCACACGGGAACAGTACCGCCGGGTCTCCGTCCACCCTGACGCGGCGAGCTGCTGAGGAGACGTGTTGACACCACACGGGAACAGTACCGCCGGGTCTCCGTCCACCCTGACGCGACGAGCTGCTGAGGAGACGTGTTGACACCACACGGGAACAGTACCGCCGGGTCTCCGTCCACCCTGACGCGGCGAGCTGCTGAGGAGATGTGTTGACACCACACGGGAACAGTACCACCGGGTCCCCGTCCACCCTGACGCGGCGAGCTGCTGAGGAGACGTGTTGACACCACACGGGAACAGTACCGCCGGGTCTCCGTCCACCCTGACGCGGCGAGCTGCTGAGGAGACGTGTTGACACCACACGGGAACAGTACCACCGGGTCTCCGTCCACCCTGACGCGGCGAGCTGCTGAGGAGATGTGTTGACACCACACGGGAACAGTACCGCCGGGTCTCCGTCCGTCCGGCGCGGCGAGCTGCTGAGAAGTGCTGGATGAGAAGGCGGTGGTTTTGTTGCCATGTGGTTTCAGGATTATGCACGTGAACTGACGCATACAAACTCGCCGCAGCTATGATAATGCGTGCTCTACGTGGATTGGTGTGAAATGCCCGAGTGTGGCAGCAGCGACGCGGCGCGCCACCGCTAGATATCCGTACTCCTGCTCGCGACGAACCTGCGTTCACTTGCAAGACTGCCCAGCCTCGCCAGTGGAACGAGCGCCATCTGAATAGCAAGCAGCCAGCACGGGAAAGCACAGCTCTGCTGAATGTCAGCTGTCCCACTTGCTGGATGGCGTCTCACTGCGTCGGCTCCGGCGAGTCCGGAAACAATGGCATCGCCGGCAAAACCAAGCTGCCAGCACAAAGAAGAGTAAAGCGTACGGTAGGGTGTCAGTCGCGGTGAGGTCGCGGCATATAGGCAGCCGCAGTAAGGTGGCGGTGTTTAGGCAGTCGCAGTAAGGTGGCGGCATATAGGCAGCCGCGGTGAGGTGGCGGCATATAGGCAGCCGCGGTGAGGTGGCGGCATATAGGCAGCCGCGGTGAGGTGGCGGTGTTTAGGCAGCCGCGGTGAGGTGGCGGTGTTTAGGCAGCCGCGGTGAGGTGGCGGCGTTTAGGCAGCCGCGGTGAGGTGGCGGCATATAGGCAGCCGCGGTGAGGTGGCGGGGTATAGGCAGCCGCGGTGAGGTGGCGGTGTTTAGGCAGCCGCGGTGAGGTGGCGGGGTATAGGCAGCCGCGGTGAGGTGGTGGGGTATAGGCAGCCGCGGTGAGGTGGCGGGGTATAGGCAGCCGCGGTGAGGTGGCGGTGTTTAGGCAGCCGCGGTGAGGTGGCGGTGTTTAGGCAGCCGCGGTGAGGTGGCGGGGTATAGGCAGCCGCGGTGAGGTGGCGGTGTTTAGGCAGCCGCGGTGAGGTGGCGGGGTATATGCGGCCGCGGTGAGGTGGCGGGGTATAGGCAGCCGCGGTGAGGTGGCCGGTGAGGTGGCGGGGTATAGGCAGCCGCGGTGAGGTGGCGGTGTTTAGGCAGCCGCGGTGAGGTGGCGGTGTTTAGGCAGCCGCGGTGAGGTGGCGGGGTATAGGCAGCCGCGGTGAGGTGGCGGTGTTTAGGCAGCCGCGGTGAGGTGGCGGCCGTTTACTGCTGGATGATTTGCGGCGAACACTAATTACATGGTCGGCGGGGCTTCGCTCTCAATACGTGGAGCGCCTCTCTCCCCAGCGCGATGCGATGGTCCGGGATTAATTCTTTCCGAACCTTTATCCCCGTCAACGAAGCACTTCCCCACAGCACCATGATTATCATCTCTATCAAAAAGCCATCGGGCCCCACATGATGTTAAAAGCCCTGAATGAGAATTTAATATGCGCTTTAATGAAGAGAGGCCGTAAAATGCGACCGTCCGGTTTTGTATCAGCGCCGGCTGCTCGCGTCTGTGGACCAAACACGCCGGCCGCCGACCGTCGCGTCCGTGTCGCGTCACCACGCCCGGTGACGTCATCGGCGGCGTGGAGCGACGCAGCTCGCGGCACACTCCAGCGGATGACGAGCATGGCAGAGGCACGTGTGTCGCGGCGCGCACATATCTCGGCAGGCCGGCTGGCCGCGGCCGGAGCCCACAAAAACGGCGCGGCGGCCGCGCGGGGCGGGTGGCGCGCTAACGAGACAGCCGCCGGCCGGCGTGTGTCGGCCACGGGAGACCCACGGGAGGCCCACGGGAGGCCCACGGGAGGCCCTCGGCGTCCGGCAACCCTGAAATTAGTCGCATGCATCACTACTGCTGGGAGAATGATCGGCTTTCTTTGTGCGCAAGCAGAAAGTGTTAATGTGACGACAAGTGATGTCATTTTTCTCAGAAGTACGCAAGCAAGGGGTGGTTGTCATCATAGTGTGTTGAAATAGCCACGGAATGGATTATTTATTGAATAAACTAACGTAGAATGTTGCGTCTACTTCAGACTGCAATATTCCCGGGAATTCATTGATAAAATGAAGAACGATAAGATATAATAAAATGACCACGTTCGGCGCCATCAGACCCGTTGTGTTCTTTAGTGCTGTTCGCGCCAATATACAAGGAGGCCATTGGCACCACGCTGGGTGCACGCTACGCAGCTCTAGGCCCACGCGAGATCACGTGTACGGACGCATGCTCACATGCGGGCCCTTCACAATTTGTTCGATAAGCTGTTTTCACTGGCCGATCTTCGTATTTCCCATCCAGAAGCCCGTCGTGACGGTCAGCATCCTCGGCTACGACCGACTGTCAGTCGGGGTAGGAAAATATCCGGAACATGTTCACTACACAACGACTCACGAATATACCAACATTTTCGTCGTAGGTATCACACGAAGCAGATCGCTCATGTCACCGCTCAATGTATGTAATCGTAGCATTTCCCAACTTTCCATGCACATTTCCACACACGTAATGCTACATGTCAAAATATACTATTGGGAATCAGTTTGCCATCATCGTGGTGACAGAGCTGCCGGTCACGTGGTGACAGAGCTGCCGGTCACGTAGTGACAGAGCTGGTCATGCCGGTCGCGTAGTAGCGATTGTGAGTGCAGGCGACTGACAACTGGTGTTGTCGACAGAGCCACCGTCGCCGCCAGCTGCCGATCGGAAGTCGCCGCCCAGCGCGCCGCTTCCCGTCGACGTCGGCAACGATGTCGACGAGCGCGGCGTTGACGAGCTCGGCAAGGACCGGCGCAAGAAGAAGACGCGCACCGTGTTCTCGCGCAGCCAGGTGTTCCAGCTGGAGTCGACGTTCGACATGAAGCGCTACCTGTCCAGCTCGGAGCGTGCCGGCCTGGCCGCCTCGCTGCACCTCACCGAGACGCAGGTCAAGATCTGGTTCCAGAACCGGCGCAACAAGTGGAAGCGCCAGCTGGCCGCCGAGCTGGAGGCGGCCAACATGGCGCACGCGGCGCAGCGGCTGGTGCGCGTGCCGATCCTGTACCACGAGGGCGGCGGCGGCGGCGGCGGGGGCGGCGGCAAGGCAGCGAGCGGCGAGCAGTCGGGGTCCGGCAGCCAGCCGCCGCCGCACGGCCAGCCCCTGGCCGGCTACCCGCCGCTCTTCTACACGCCCTCGTCGCCGTACACGCCCACCTGCCGGCCGTCGCTCACCAGTTTAGTGTGAGCGCGACTCTGGCCCGGCCCGGCCCGCCCATGGGCCGCTGTCAGCGCGAGCTCCGTCGACCCACGCTCCAGCCGCGCTGACCCACAGTCTGGCCGTGCTGACTCCAGCCGCGCTGACCCACAGTCTGACCGTGCTGACTCCAGCCGCGCTGACCCACAGTCTGACCGTGCTGACTCCAGCCGAGCTGACCCACAGTCTGGCCGTGCTGACTCCAGCCGAGCTGACCCACAGTCGGACCGTGCCGACCCACAGTTGGACCATGCTAACCTACAGTCGGACCGCTCTGACCCACAGTCGGACCGTGCCGACCCACAGTTGGACCATGCTAACCTACACGCTCTGACTCACAATCGAACCGCTCTGACCCACAATCGGACCGCTCTGACCCACAGCCGGACCGTGCTGACCCACAGTCGGACCGCGCTGACCCACAGCCGGACCCCGCTGGCCCACAGTCGGACCGTGCTGAATTAGGTTGGCGGACTGTTGAGACGACCCAAACTGGCTTCAGGCCCGCTGCTGGAGAGCCTGGGGCCACCCAATACGAGCGAGTGAATTGACCCAACCTCCGCAATGCTACAACATTCCTTCCGGCACTCGCTCTTGCCTGGTTGTCACCCCTCGGTGTGTCAGACAGTTCAGGTAGCGTCCTACTCGACCAGGCTGCCTCGACTCTGCGTTGCAATATTTATATCACACAACAGGTATCGGCACTAGTCAGACCCCTGAGGGTATAGGACGAGGCCAGGGTCTCCGAGGCGCTGGGACTGGTATGTTATTGGCACTGGCCAGCGTTCCCGAGGCTCTGGGATAAGGCCAGGGTCTTCGAGGCTCTGGGACTAGTGTGCTATTGGCACTACTCAGGGTCCTCGAGGATCTGGAACAAGGCCAGGGTCCCCGAGGCTCTGGGAATGGTTTGCCGCCAGCACCGGCCAGAGCCCCTAAGGGTCTCAGATTGGTGTGGTACCGGTACTGGCCTGGGCCTGAAGATCTCATATTGGTGTGATACTGACACTGGCCAGAGTCCCCGATGGTCAGGGAATGATGCAGCACCAGTGCTAGCTGGATCCAGGTGGGACAGATATTCAGTGAGTGGGACGACAGCATCACAAAGATTGGGATGGGACAGGGCTACGTATGTGGTGGATGAGTCATCTAGTCAGAATCGGGTACTAATGAATGTTGTTCGGTGCGCGAGGTATCAAGGATATTCACTGATCGATGTACGAGGTTTCAAGGATAGTCATTTACCGATGCATGAAGTGTTAAGGATATTCGCCGACCGATGTATGAGGTATCAATGATACTCGCTGACCGATACACGAGGTTTCAAGGATACTCACCGATGGACGTGAGATATAAAGTGGACACAACGGTGCTTCGAAGTGCACAGGAAGCATTCGATTTCGATGTATGATGCTAGTTCTTCATGTACTGTACATACCAGATTGGCTATTGAACTTGTGAACAGAATTGTAGCTAACCACTGAATCACGTAATGCACCAATCCCGCTGTTAACCATGGATTCTACAAAGTCTTACCTTGCGCGATGTGCTTATTTTGCGCCTCATGTACTCTGCAATCGACGCCTATGTGCTTGATCGGGGCGATATAATATCCACAGGGGGATGGATATGAACACAGATTCTGGGAGTCTAGTCAATGGCATGCGTGCATTACGCTGGGTCCGAAACCATTGCTTTTATCCAGCGGCAGCAGAAGTCGGACATCGTTAGACCTCTCTTTCCGGTAATTACTGCAGCCTCGATAACGCGAGGGTTTGTCAAGATGTATTGTGAGCAATTCAGCTGATCCTTGGCAAACAATGGGATGCCTGGCATGTTTGTTTTACGCTGGTGTATGTGCATGACTGCACCGGCTCTCTAAATGTTCGCACGTACACAGTATACAATATATTGAATTGAATGTCACATCCTGAATGTGTAATCGTATGCATTTGTTGATTAATAAAATGATTCCAATTTGGAGCACGGGCTCTTTGTCTTCAGCTTTGTCTATGAACCTCTCCGGAGCATGAATACTGCAGCAGTTGGACAGTCAGCATTTCCGTCAGCAGCGCCACGAGGGGGACGTGGTCGCTGTGGGTGCATTCTTTCCATATAAATCCTATGCTAGTAATGCTACAACTCGACAACGTATTTATCGGGGGTGACATGTTGCCGTCTCCCTTGGCGCCAACCATGGGCATTTATGTTGCCGGGCTGGCCAATATTGTAGTTCCGCTTGATGGGCAGCAGGTGATAGTGAGGTGATTGTTTCCACTGTCTCTGCAGGACTGACCATTGAAAGTGACGGATAATTGAAAGTGAGTCAGGAAGCGATCCTGAGAAGTTTCTTGATATCAGTTCCGATAGGATGGGAGATATCGTGGTATTTAATAGTACATCAAGCGCCGGTCTAGAGTCAGAGCAAATGACAGGCTTGGTTAGCTTATGTTGAATGATGCGATGCAATACTGCGAAGATCTCAGTCATCTCATCAGAGAGAACTGACATGGGGTCTTGGAAACGTGCTGGCCATGTCACACGTGGCCCAGATACGCAGCGCCAGTCTTTCGCCCACACAAGGGCCATCAGAGTAAATGAACACACTCAGGACGGCAGCCATTAAAACCTCGGAACTGCTCCTGGATTAGTGGAATTGAACGTTCAATTTCTGGCGCAAAGAAAAGGAGCACCACGGTTAGAGGACGAAGCCAACATTGAACGCATCCAGCACATTTCTATGCCGCCATATTGGATGTTTTGAATGTTCCGTGCAAATCGCATAGACATTCTGAAATGGTGGAAACAGGACGAGTGCGGCCACGAATGGCGCTGCAGTCGCGGGAAGTGATGAGTTGAAGCAATGGTGACACCGGGGTTGAACTTTCATGCCGAAGCGAAGAAGCTGGTGACGAATGCGCTGGGCGAGACTCGGGATGTTGCGTTTGGCACGAATATTGATCATTGGATTGATGTGGAAGCCACCTGTTGTAAGATTCAGAACCTCATTCTAGAAATCCTCAATCCGTCGCACCAAAGTGAAAATCGACATCAACCGAGGTGATGACACCTACCGTCACCTGTACCGTCACCGTCACAACACCTACCGTCCATGTGTCCAAATTATATAAGATTGAGAACCTCGTGATGGATATCCTCAATTCGTTGCGGTGGCAATCGATATCAACCGACGTGATGATACCTATCGTCCGTGTGTACAATTTTTTATTTTAGGCGTCGAGGCCAGGATGAAAATATATTAACATAGCGTCCAAGTTCTGAAAAATAGTCATCAAATTCTGAAGTGGGGCATATCCAGATGAGAACAAATTCGAGATCAATGGATCTGTGACGCTCACGATAATAGTCAAATTGTGCACCTTCTACTGACTTATAGGCGTCGCCACATAGGATGCACCGAGGGAATTTGTCGTCCTCTCTAGCTTCAAGACAGTGTGGCAAGGGGCGGAACAGAGTGTGGGGGGCCGGGCAAGCCTTTGGAAATAAAGTGAACTAAATCAAAATAGAGATTTTGGATTTGTACCACGTCGAAACCCTCGTAAGAAAATCCTGCATCTGTCCTCATTATACCTTCAATGATGGCAATTTTTTTTAAAGCAAAAAGTTGCAGAACATGCAGGAAATAATCTCGATTTGACCTGTCCTTTCGGTGCTATGGCGACGCTAATGTTGTTGCTACACTATCTGGTGCAACGCCTTCGTAATGTGTCCCGAGCACTGCTAAAGGATCTATCACGAATCCAAAATGTTCCAGTCCATTTTCAAGATATATTCCAATTGAATAAGGAAAATGACAAAATAGCATTCGCACGATACCAAACCAAAGGGGTATAGACCCTCTCCTTCCCACGACCCACCCGGAATCTACAGCCATCATCCCAACAATTCCACTCAGCCGCCTTTTACATACATGTACACAAAATGAAATTGATCGATTTGCTAGTTGTTTCCCTTTTATTTATCCATATTTTTCTTGATCATTTTTCACTATGTTTATTTTATTTAATCCTAGGTGCCACTTAACTATTTATGTCGTGCACGTCATTTATGTCATTTTAATTTATTCATGTAATAACGACATATATGCTGTGACGTCACTTAATGGTGGACATGAAAAACGACTGGATGCTCCCTTCCCCCGTATTACTTAGTCCGAACAGTGGTTCTGCACGTCTGGCCTAGAACCCCCATCCATTCACTTAAGGACCCTATTTCACGGCTGAGGACACTCCGGAGGAGGTGCCCTGTGCGGGGTGACACTCACCTCTTCGAAAGCTTTTGTCTCCTCCACCATTATGCGGTCCCGGCCCCCATCAGCCCAGGGGCCCTTCACAACAGCTCTGGGCCCTCTACGACGGGCCGGTATCCTCCTACGCCTAGGGGTCCTCTTCGCAGGTGCAGGGATTTTCATCAGCGATCCGAGGCGTTCGCTATCAAACCGGAGGTCCCTTTCAACAGCTTCGCCCCTTCCGTCAGGCCAGACAGCTCATTTTTTAAGATGCAATATATCTTAGCTGGACTAATATAATGTGCTAAATAATTTGCTCTGAAATGCCGATTTTTGTACCTTCATTGTTTGTCAATTTTCTATCTTTCTTAAGTTAGTTTTTCATTCTGATACCAAATTTTACAGCTGATTTTCTGAAGCAGTGCACGGTTCACGCACGCCGTGCCACCTGCTGGCCCGGACCGCCAGGTGTGGCTGTGTCGTCACGGCCCGGACCGTCGGGTGTGGCTGTGACGTCACGGCCCGGACCGCCGGGTGTAGTTGTGTCGTCACGGCCCGGACCGCCGGGTGTGGCTTTGTTGTCACGACCCGGACCGCCGGGTGTGGGTGTGTTGTCACGGCTCGGACCGCCGGGCGTGGCTGTGTCGTCACGGCCCGGACCGCCGGGTGTGGCTTTGTTGTCACGACCCGGACCGCCGGGTGTGGCTGTGACGTCACGGCTCGGACCGCCGGGTGTGGCTGTGACGTCACGGCTCGGACCGCCGGGTGTGGCTGTGTTGACTGTACCGTCACCGTTACCGTGACTGTGCCGTCACGGTTGGTCTCGTGACGAACTACACGATGCTGTCAGTCACGGTGCGGATATTGCTACTGGCCTGACTCGCAAGTCTTTTTTCCAAAGGATTCCATTGAAGGGTCACTGTGACGGGTAGTACCTACCATCCTTGTATGAATGACCACGTTAAAACCAACCGGAAAAGTGTGAAGTAAATGACAGTAAGTGAAGCAAGTGAAGCGAATGTGTAAAGGCACTTGCAGTCTCCTATCTACGCTTGATCGGTGGGTTTCCACCTGCCGCTCCGTTAGTGTGCGGACCGGCTGACAGTTGGTCGGATTCGGCCGTCAGCCGGCCGATCAGCCGGCCTCCGTGTGTCGACAGCAGAGCGCGGTGTAGGCTGCCACCTCCGTCGGCCGCCATCTTCCCGGCGCGCGCGCGCCGGCCAAGGTGCGCAATCGGCCCGCTCGAAATTGGATTAAAACAGCGCAATCGGGCGCGGCCGGCGGCGGACCGCTCCGGCGGACGGCGGCGGCGGCGGCCGGGCGGCAATCGATACGGGCCCGCTCGAGCTGTCTGCGACAAGGCGCATCCGGCTGCTGCCGGCCGGTCGGCGCGGCAGAGCGACGGCGCCGCGCCGAGTGTGCCGCTCACGCTGGCCGTGGGAGAAACACGCCAGGTGCGGCGTCAGAGGGTGGCTGCTCGACGGTGTGGGCCGTGTGCCGGCCAAGTGCACAGTTTAGCCGGACAGGATGCGTTTGGCGGGCTCTCGGGTGTGATGGAGAGCTTTTTCAGGCATCACCGAACACTGGCCGGCACAGATCACAGGCAGACGGATGACGGATGAAAATGGCCGGGGAGAGGAGGGGGAGGGTGAAGGCGGTCCAACGGGAAGGACAAGGGGGGACTTCCTGGCCGGGATACCTCTCCGCGGAGGACTGGGGTTCGTTTGCATCCAGTTACCGCAGGTCGTTACTATCGTTACCAATTGCTCGCATTAATGCTGGCAATTCGGTGACAACGGGCGGCTGATCGGCCGGGTCGCCGTGGCTGTACTCGGGTTACCAATCACGCCGAGTCGGGTCATCCGCACAGCCGGCGGCCGGCGCTAATGCTCTGATCGAGGCGCAGCCAGCGCCACGTCGCCAGAGGCGGCCGCTGCTTCAGTTACCAATCAACCGCGCGCGCGCGCGGCCGTCACACGGGTAATTGTGCGCCAGCGAAGCGTCTGCACTGCTAACAAGGCCCGCCGCATGAGCCGTGTGGTGCGCCCACGGCCACCACCAGAGCCGGCCGGCAGGGTCATCAGCGGCGGCGTCACCAGCGGCGCCATCAGGGGCTCCATCGGCCGGTCCGGCCGCCGCCTCGTCAAAGCGCCATCAGCGGCCCATCAGCGGCCCATCAGCGACATCGTCAGCGGCTACGCCAGCGGGTCTCCGGTCGGCAGATGGCTCAATACCCAGCGGCGGTGCCGGCGACCGGCGGCGGCTGGCAGGGCTGAGTCGCCGCCGTGCCGGCATTTTTAGAACAGCCATCATTGGAACCGCCTGCTGCGTCGGCCACGGCACTGTAACTGCGTATGACCGTGCACAGGTGGCCAAGGTGGCTGCAAAGGACAGCGAACACCGAGCGAGTTTGCCGCCGTTTAAACCCGGAAACAATCATGTGGAGACCTGAGACATCTGGTTGCCATGTTGGCTAGCGAGTCCTAATCCCCAGTAGCAAACAAGCGAGCGACCCAGCCGACCGTCACATTTCTAAGTCTTAATATCCCGATGTTACAATGCTCCCAGTCTCGCCTTTTTTGCTGGGAATTACACCTCTTAAATTTCGATTGTTGACACCGTTCGTCATCACAATTCGACGTCCCCCATGGAGACGCTATGCTCCTCTGACTGGACAACTGCGCCCTCCAAGACGCTTCAGTACACTCCTCAAATGTTGTTCAGCTGGAGGCGTTACTTTGAATAGAAAAGGAGACCTCTGACCCTCCAGACCCTGTATCCCTCTTCACTCTCGTAAAGCTTCCTGGATTCTTGTGAAAATTCCTAAGTCCGTATACAATACTATGCTTAGAAGACACTCAGCACGAAGAGGGACCCGCTAAACATTGCTTTGCTTATAATACGGTTGATAAATAACCCTCTCGAACTATCTTCCTGGAGAGGTTCAGTGGTTTCTGGCTGTTGACTGAAATGTTATTGTGAGTGATGCAATTTCAT
Organism: Imbricaverruca yamaguchii; assembly: GCA_034440575.1. Taxonomy (NCBI): domain Eukaryota; kingdom Metazoa; phylum Arthropoda; class Thecostraca; family Neoverrucidae; genus Imbricaverruca; species Imbricaverruca yamaguchii. Next base: position 239,748 of record JAOTOL010001618.1, on the reverse strand, counting down.
TCTTTTAAAAACATGCTGGTGCTGGGGCAAACAAAAATGTCATCAGAAACATATAAGCTCGTGATGAAACGGTTTTGTTGGAAGCGATATCAAAGGAGGATGATGGACTCCCATCGTATGCCGCATAGACATCACCAGCCAAGTGGTTAGTGGTTGGAGAATACAAATATATCGCACAGACATTACCAGCCAAGTGGTCAGTGGGTGGAGAATACAAATATACCGCACAGACATCACCAGCCAAATGACCAGTGGTTGGAGTACACAGATATGCAGGCTAGCGCTTACACTAATTGTATTTGCTTATCTACCGCAATACCCATCTGCAATCAGTAGCGCAACCATTTATTAAACGGTGGGCGAAGCCGAAATGGACAGAGACCCTGACCGTATATTTCATCGGCAGGTTGAAGGAGCTGAGAGAAGGCCTGCGGTGGCATCCTTGGGGTCATCTGAGTGTCATATATGAGACAGACAGAAGTGCTTCAGCACCATAGCCCTGACCATTGCACAGAGCCCGTGATGGTTCTCGGGTTCTGACCAGGGGGGGGGGGGGCCTGGTCACCCCCTGGTCCTGGCCCTGGCCGTAGCGCACGGTGCTAACCCACCCACCCACAGGGCCTCGGGTTCTGACCAGGGGGGCCTGGTCACCCCCTGGTCCTGGCCCTGGCCGTAGCGCACGGTGCTAACCCACCCACCCACAGGGCCTCGGGCCTGAGCGGCACACAGCTCTGACCGCCGCAGCGCTCTAACCACCCTGCGGCTCAAATTGATTCGTGTATCAGGTGAATGGAATGAGAGGTAAATGGAATGAGAGGCGAATGGAATGAAAGCAGAAGCGCAGTCCAGGAACCTTGTCGGAAGACCAGGTTTGGACAAGGTCCCTTTCCCCATTCGGGTAGGAGATCCCCTGGGAAATGGAGGACCTCCTCAGATGTTTGCCCCCTCCCGTACGAAAAAAAAACTGGCTGCGCTTTGGTGCAATCTGATATGTATATATTTATATATATATATATATATATATATATATATATATATATATATATATATATATATATATATATATATATATATATATATATATATATATATGTGTGTGTGTGTGTGTGTGTGTGTGTGTGTGTGTGTGTGTGTGTGTGTGTGTGTATGTGTGTGTGTGTGTGTGTGTGTGTGCATGTGTGTGTGTGTGGGTGCTAGCATTGTGCATATAGTTCTTAATAGCATACCGCCATAAAAAGCAGGGCGAAATCCACATGTAACGAAATAATTCACCTACCACACCAAACTGGTTTGTCCATAAGTGCACTGCCTTATGCAGCTCTCCTGTAATCGCATCCAATTATCAGTTCGTTTAGGGTGTGAGGGAAACATACTCGAGCCACGTCCTTCCAGCGCATTACACGCATCAGGTTTTCCTATTAAACTTTGGCCCACCGCAAATCCCGGCGGAATTCACATCATTTATTCAGTCACCGCGCCGGCAATAAATTACCACCCCCTCCTCTCGCCATCCCATTCCTGAGATCACACATATTTGGCCACTTTAACCACGTGGAACAGCCGGCGCTTATCACAATGTAATCGGACAGCCATCGGGGCGCTCAATCGTCGCCTCCTCAGCTGCGCCGCAATCTGGACCGCTGACGGTGGCGGACGGCGCGCGCGCAGCCAGCGCCACCAGTTTGCGCAATAATTAACTGTAATACACTGGGCCATTACCGTTCGGTAAGCGGGAATAATACAGGTCGGGGCGCGGGGCCGGGGAGCGGGTATTAGGCTAATGCCCGCGCTGGTCCTATTACGGGCGCATCTGGCGGCCCAAGCGCCGTCGGCCATTCACCGTCGGGTGGCCGGAAACCAGCGCGCCGCGCCGCGCCGCTGGGACAGGGTCACGTGACCGGGGCCTCGCGCGGGCCGCAGAGTCACGTGACCGGCCGGTGGGCGCGCGGCGGTGGCGCGCGAACTGGCGGCTGCCGTCGGATTAGAGGCTGCGGCCGGCGGCAGCTCACAAAACACAGTGTTTATCCCGCGCCGCGACGCGACAATCCGCGCGGCAGCCAAAGCGCATTACCGACTGGCCGAATCTGACCGGTCCTAAGAGGGCTCACTTCCTCCGATGTCGGCCGTACCGCGTCGCATCCTCGGCGAGGAGGGGGCGGGTGGCGGCTGGCAGGGTACAAGTTGGCTCCGGCGTGATACTTCGGTATGGCAATGTCGAAGCTGAAGATCAGTAAGCTGGAGCCGCGCAACAAACTTCACAGTATTGGTAAAGTATGAAATTCTGGATATTATCCCCCATATTCGACTCCATCTGTGACTTGTCCGGTGATATTTCAAACACGTTCACCAGTGCAGTATGTTGTTTATTCCAAAATTGCACATCCAAACACGTAGATAAACACATCATGGGGCCTTGATATTGTCGAATTGGCATGCAAATAAAGTATGGAAACAATGAGGGTGGATAATTTAAATCCTTCCTATTCTCAGGGTGTGTTCGATGGATTGTTATTCTGCATAAATGAAACAGTACGTAATGACAGAACACGTCTAAATCACATTTGTAGCTCATCCGATTTAGATGGTGACATCTTTGTCCATAACTGTAATGGTTTATATTCGCTATCTAGGCAGGCGTTGACGGGCTGCCTACCCATCAAAGCCTGCCTTTAATACCCGTCAAATCCTGACTTGACAACCCGTCAAGGCCTGTCGTGACAGGCCTGTCTTGGCAACCCACCATGGCCTGTCTTGGCAGCTCGTCAAGGCCTGTGCATGGTAAAGCTTCCTGGTGACTTCCTTACTTCTGTATGATACATTCCTGTTTATTGCCCCAAGCATTCTCAGTGCCTTCTTTCTGGCTTCCTTGACCTGTTCTGATGCCTCCAATTTTGTGTTCAGAATAACACCTAAATCCTTCTCCTGTCGAGTCACTGATAGTATTTGGCCACCCATCAAGTATGGAACCTTCATATGCTTCCTGCCTATATGCATGATTTTTAACTTATAATTAAATTTTATTTGTCATTCTTCGGACCACTTCACAAGTTCTTATAAGTCTTTCTGCAGCGAGATATGCTCTTTATAACCTGTCACTGCCCTAAATAACTTCAAATCGTCCGCAAATTTCAAAATGTTGCTTAGGCCGCTTTCAATATTATTTACAAATATAATGAACATTAGTGGCCCCAGTACTGACCCCTGAGGGACTCCATTAAGAACATTTTGCCATGGTGACTTTGTACCATTTAGCATAACTCTTTGCTGTCTATCTGAAAGACACAACTCTCTCCATTTTAAGATGCTACCTGCAATACCATGGACCTGAAGCTGCATCATTAACCGTTTATGGGGTACCTTGTCAAAGGGCTTACTAAAGTCAAGGTGTGCTACATCAACCTGATTTCCCTGATCAAATTGTTCTGTGGCGAAGCTCAAAAAGTCCAAGAGATTTGTGAGACATGATCGCCCTTTCCTAAACCCATGTTGAGTATATTGAATCAATCTGTTTCCTTCTAGATAACTAACTATTCTATCCTTGATAATTGATTCGAGTGCCTTGCAGACTAGGGATGTGAGACTTACTGGCCTATAGTCGTAAACTTTCCATCTTTCTCTCCTTTCTTGAAAATAGGAACTACATTTGCCCTTTTCCAATCTGTTGGGATTTCACTTTGTGAAACTGATCTAGAAAATATTTTACTAAGTGGAAATGCCAGTTCCTTTTCAGCTTCGGCAATACCTTAACATAAATTTCATCAGGTCCTGCTGCCTTATTTGGCTTTATTTTCCTGACATGATTGAGAACAACAGTACTATCAAAGAAATCGACATAGTTTATCCGATCACATGTCACTGAACTATGATGTACGGTCGGCAGATTAGTCATATCTTCCCATGTAAACACTGATTTAAACTGCTTGCTCAGCTCTTCAACCATCTCACTATCCTCACCCAATGAAGTCCCATTTACTGCCAGAGGACTAATGGTGCCAGAAACTTTACTCAACTTGTAGAAACTAAAGAACTTTTTGCTGTCCCCATTACAGTTCCTAGCCAAATCCAATTCTTTTGACCGCTTTGCTGCTCTGGTATTTTTTTTTTGCTTCGCAGTGTCTAGCCTTATTAGTAGCTCTAAGAAAGCCCCAATATTGCTGGTGGCTAAACCGTTCGGCTGGAAATGCTGCGATCCGCCTCGTCAGTAGATAAGAAGGCATCAATACTGCTGGTGGCCGGATCATGCGGCTGACTGACTAAAAGGCATATAGTGTCTCTTTCGTACCTTAAAACATGGCCATACCTCCAACGATGAAACCAACGAGAAAGACTCCAGTCCGTTCTTTGCATTCGACTTCTGAGCAGTGTGAACTTTAGAAAATCACACCTTGCATACTTACTGTTACTCCAGCGCATGGAGCATGGCGAAAATCCACCAAGGCATCTGCACACTTGCAGTGTAATTATCTATTGTAATGAGACGTAGCTACCACGGGGTACATCTCCTAGCCTTGCCAGCTGTATCCAACAAGCTGCGCTGCCAGGACACAATATCGCCGTGTGAAAAGTGGTGTTGGGTGTATATGGGATCGGATAGCAACACGTCAGCCACGCCTCTCGTTCAAAGGAAGTCAGGAGCAAAGGCAGATCAAGATGTGCTGGTGGGGTGCGGGCCTGGGCAGTGGTGTAACCACCGATCCTTTGCGTCCCGGGACGACCCTTGGTTTTTAAATTGTCATCCCGTTTGACAGAAGGTACTGGGGTGGGGTCAGGCAAGAGTACCGATTTATGAATTAAAAATCATTGGGGGGAGGGGAGACAAAATAGGTAGATAATAGACGGGTCGAAATGGGTTCGAGGGGACACACTCCATGGAGTCCCTGTTGAATGTTGAAAACATTGCCGGGAGGCAAAGGTAACACTGAGGCGATACTTGGCCTCTCAGAAGCATACAAACAAAAAACACACATGGAGATAGCACATCATAAATAAAAGGAACCTTTCCCAGACTCCTACAGGAAGGATACCGCTTCCAGTGAGGAGCACTCATCATTTGTGAGCGACATATCGTCCCAATGAGACAGACGACGCGCACGTCCTAATTAAAAACACTCCGGGATAATCGCACCACAGGATACGGTCACACAACATGGCTCCTGCAATGCCACGATATGTTAGTTACATTCAATGGGGAGTTCCTGCCACCCTACGTGGAAAATTGAGGCAGCATTTCAGTATTGACACCCTCTCTGTGGCGGGCGCAGCATGGTTGTCGTGATGACCAAGAGGGCGCACATCTCCAGATCTGACCATTGACTACATTGCAGACAAACAGCTAGTGACAATATAAGGCTATGCAATGTAATTATTCCGATAATGATACCCAAAAGGGATGGTCCGTTCCAGAATTGATAAATGAAGCTACAGTGTAGATTCATGTATATAAAAGCGTATGGTTCATCTTCATAGTATGTAGGGTTCTGAAGGGCGAAGAACGCATACAATGAATATGAAGAACATTTTTAGAGCACTTGAATCAGCGCCTTTCGCTCCGAGAGGAAACAGCGCCTCTCCGGGAAGACTCGAGTAAACCCTGTCCTCATTTTTTCCCTGCCAAAGGCGCCCCTGGGAAGGCAAAGTGGCGCCCCTCCTGAAATGCCCCCACCCCCTCCACCCCCGACAATTCCTGGCTCCGCCCATGTATGGTGTGGTGTGTAAGCTCCACCACCAGGATAAGTTAGTCGGAGCTACCAACTAGAAAGCAACTTCTTGTTGACCTGGGGCATGTTTGCAAGTCAGAAGACTGCCGTCCACTCCACTCAGGTTCCCTGTTTTAATTCGGCGATTAGCGGGCCAAATGTTCACACAAGTTTGAATGGAAAGAGTGTCAAACAATCAAAGCGACGAACACTTTAAGATGCGTCATAAGGGTCCCACAATGCCTGACAAAAGGACTGAAAGAGAAAAGATCACCATGTATGGTCCTTAAGAGAGGACCCTTACAGACCTCGATAAGCCCTATCAAAGCTCAAAGGGTCCTCTTAGAATACAAAGGTGAACCTGCATGCATCGCAGTGGCCATCACAAGCGCCGTGAGGTCGTCCCACAGCCTAAACATGCCCTCCTAAAGCACCAATAAGCACCCTAACATTTAAAAGGGCCCTGAAAGTACTCCAATTGCCCTCTCTGAATCCTGGGGGCCTCGGAGAGCCTCAACCGATCCTCGACACCTTAAAAGTTCCTTACAAGCCGTGAGAGGTTACAATGAGCCCTAAAGTAATACTCTCTTCATTCAAAGGGGCCATCGCTGGCCCATACGAGGCGCTTTTAAGCTTAAGCTATCCATAGCGTGCTTCGCGATGGACCGGAAGACGAAACGACCATTAAAATAAACTCCATAAGGCCCCATACTTCTAATGGGTTATCACTGCAATTACCCAAGAAGCTCACTTTATGGGCATCCTTTGGGAAATCATGAGGCTTAGCGCCCTTCAGAACCTTCGGCTCCAAAGTGGTCCTCGTCTCTCGATAGTATCAATAGTATGGGCGTGACCTGCTTGGTCCCCTTGGACATGTTTGTCTGCAATGTAGTCAATGATCAGATCTGGAGATGTGCGCCCTCTTGGTCATCACGACAATCATGCTGAGCCCGCCACAGGGAGGGTGTCAATACTGGAATGCTGCCTCAATTTTCCACGTAGGGTGGCAGGAACTCCCCATTGAATGTAACTTACATATCGTGGCATTGCAGGAGCCATGTTGTGTGACCGTGTTCAGCGGTGCGATTATCCCGGAGTGTTTTTACTTAGGACGTGCGCGTCGTCTGTCTCATTGGGACGATATGTCGCTCACAAATGATGAGTGGAAGCGGTATCCTTCCTGTAGGAGTCTGGGAAAGGTTCCTAATATTTATGATGTGCTATCTCCATGTGTGTTTTTTGTTTGTATGCTTCTGAGAGGCCAAGTATCGCCTCAGTGTTACCTTTGCCTCCCGGCAATGTTTTCAACATTCAACAGGGACTCCATGGAGTGTGCCCCCTCGAACCCATTTCGACCCGTCTATTATCTACCTATTTTGTCTCCCCTCCCCCCAATGATTTTTAATTCATAAATCGGTACTCTTGCCTGACCCCACCCCAGTACCTTCTGTCAAACGGGATGACCATTTAAAAACCAAGGGTCGTCCCGGGACGCAAAGGATCGGTGGTTACACCACTGCCCAGGCCCGCACCCCACCAGCACATCTTGATCTGCCTTTGCTCCTGACTTCCTTTGAACGAGAGGCGTGGCTGACGTGTTGCTATCCGATCCCATATACACCCAACACCACTTTTCACACGGCGATATTGTGTCCTGGCAGCGCAGCTTGTTGGATACAGCTGGCAAGGCTAGGAGATGTACCCCGTGGTAGCTACGTCTCATTACAATAGATAATTACACTGCAAGTGTGCAGATGCCTTGGTGGATTTTCGCCATGCTCCATGTGCTGGAGTAACAGTAAGTATGCAAGGTGTGATTTTCTAAAGTTCACACTGCTCAGAAGTCGAATGCAAAGAACGGACTGGAGTCTTTCTCGTTGGTTTCATCGTTGGAGGTATGGCCATGTTTTAAGGTACGAAAGAGACACTATATGCCTTTTAGTCAGTCAGCCGCATGATCCGGCCACCAGCAGTATTGATACCTTCTTATCTACTGACGAGGCGGATCGCAGCATTTCCAGCCGAACGGTTTAGCCACCAGCAATATTGGGGCTTTCTTAGAGCTACTAATAAGGTTAGAGACACTGCGAAGCAAAAAAAAAACCAGAGCAGCAAAGCGAGCAAAAGAATTCGATTTCGCTAGGAACTGTAATGGGGACAGCACAAAGTTCTTTAGTTTCTACAAGATGAGTAAAGTTTCTGGCACCATTAGTCCTCTGGAAGTAAATGGGACTACATTGGGTGAGGATAGTGAGATGGCTGAAGAGCTGAGCAAGTAGTTTAATTCAGTGTTTACATGGGAAGCCATGACTAATCTGCCGACCGTACATCATAGTTCAGTGACATGTGATCGGATAAACTATGTAGACTTCTTTGATAGTGTTGTTGTTCTCAATCATATCAGGAAAATAAACCCAAATAAGGCAGCAGGACCTGATGAAATTTATGTTAAGGTATTGCCGAAGCTGAAAAGGAACTGTCATTTCCACTTAGTAAAATATTTTGTAGATCTGTTTCACAAAGTGAAATCCCAACAGATTGGAAAAGGGCAAATGTAGTTCCTATTTTCAAGAAAGGAGAAAGAGGGAAAGTTGACGACTATAGAGCAGTAAGTCTCACATCCCTAGTCCGCAAGGTACTCGAATCAATTATCAAATATATAATAGTTAGTTATCTAGAAGGAAACAGATTGATTCAATATACTCAACATGGGTTTAGGAAAGGGCGACCATGTCTCACAAATCTCTTGGACTTTTTAACTTCGCCACAGAACAATTTGATCAAGGAAATCAGGTTGATGTAGCACATCTTGACTTTAGTAAGGCCTTTGACAAGGTACCCCATAAACGGTTAATGATGCAGCTTCAGGTCCATGGTATTGCAGGTAGCATCTTAAAATGGATAGAGTTGTGTCTTTCAGATAGACAGTAAAGAGTGATTCTAAATGGTACAAAGTCACCATGGCAAAATGCTCTTAGTGGAGTCCCCCAGGGGTCAGTACTGGGGTCACTAATGTTCATTATATTTGTAAATAATATTGAAAGTGGCCTAAGCAGCAAGGTTTTGTAATTTGCGGACGATTTGAAGTTATTTAGGGCAGTAACAGGTTATAAAGAGCATATCTCGCTGCAGAAAGACTTAGAAGAGCTTGTGAAGTGGTTCGAGGAATGACAAATAAAATTTAATTGTGATAAGTGAAAAATCATGCATATAAGTAGGCAGCATATGAAGGCTCCATACTTGATGGGTGGCCAAATACTATCAGTGACTCGACAGGAAAAGGATTTAGGTGTTATTTTGAACACAAAATTGGAGGCATCAGAGCAGGTCAAGGAAACCAGAAAGAAGGCACTGAGAATGCTTGGGGCAATAAACGGGAATGTATCATACAGAAGTAAGGAAGTCACCAGGAAGCTTTACTATGCATATGTCAGGCCACATTTGGGATATTGCATCCAAGCTTGGTCTTCTAACTATGAAAAACTTCGTTGGCTTTTAGAGAGAGTACAAAAGAGGGCTATAGAATGGTTAATCGTGTAAGCATCCTGGCATATGAGGAAAGATTGAAGAAATTGAACATGTTTTCAGTTAGATGTAGAAGGCTGAAAGGAGACCTCATCGATGTTTTTAAATTTGTCCATGGCCTGGAAAAGGGATATCTTGGGGAAATGTTTGAATTTAACAGAAATGATGCAATTAGAGGTCATCAATTCAAAATTAAAGTTAACCACAGCAGGACAAGGTTAAGACAGTTTTCATTCACCAACAGGGTAGTAGAACACCGGAAGCAGCTTCCAGAAACCATTGTGAGTAGCAGCACATTGATCATCTTTGCATCTTTACAGCATCTTTACAGCATATACAATCATGGGAATAGAGGGCTTGCTTTTCAGTATTCCAGGGAGGGCTGATCAACGGATTTGGTGAGCAACTGATTGAGTGTCCAAAGTGCAGCCAAGAAGAGCCCTTGTGGCTCATAGTTGCACTAATCTTTTATGTCTTTATGTCTTTATGTCTAAGGCGGGCTACATTATTTCCAACTTTATGCTTTGTCCACCAGCGGTACTGGAGCTTTCGCATCCACTGAAAGAGCGGGTTACAGAATTTCCAACCTAACTCCTTATCCACCAGCTGTATTGGCGCCTTCATATGCACTGGTATTTCGGGTTGTAGCATTTATGACCAAACGCCTTATCCACCAGTGGTATTGGCGCCTTCTAATACACTTACACGGCGGGTTACGGCAGCACAAGTTCTCAAATGAGGACCCTACTGCTCTCAAGAGAGAGGTTCCCTTCCGGGAAAATTGGTTGGTGTCCGAGATAGTCGTGTGGTATCAGGCAGGTTGTTCAACCTTCTCCAAAAACCTTCACTGACACGCTTTCAAAAACATCCAAGGACCTTGCTAACGTATTTCTAGTACACCAGAGATAGTGTCATACTAATGTCCCGCACACCGTTACAGGATGCCATGTAAGCACATTTTTGTCGAAAAATTACTAATCCGTAGTATTTCTCCATTTACAAAAAAAATCCTGTATAAAACAATAACCGCAGTGGGCACACGAGCAATGATTGCAACCGTTCCCGCTGATCTGATGCTTAGAGTCGTAATATGTATATAATGCTGCCAGCACAGGCTGGCATCTACCCCAAAGAAACAATGAAAAACAAATATTCCTGACGGACATAGGAGAAACGATGAGGTCGATGACGAGCAAACCAACCGGAAGTGCAACTAAACTGGAACCGGAGCGAATAACCGAACCAGAAATGGAACCGGAGCAATCGACGGGCGGAGCGCATATTCTGAGTTGGAAGAAGCCTTCTGGTGCACCACTGCTGGCGCCGTTGTACCAACCTGGACATGGATGACGTGTAGCTGGAGGGACGCCAGTGTCACCTTACAGGGATACAGCACCACGCTCCCAATGTAGCGCACTGTGCCACTTCCTCCTTGTCCACGACGATGATGTATCCTCTGCGGTGGCAGTTATGATTATTATGGACCAAAGTGTGTTTGAGCATTGTGCAGCGTAACCTGATACATAGCAACTGTTGAGATGAAGTGAAAATATTGCCTGATTGTGACTGGAACATACTGACTGATGATATTGATAAATTACATGTGGTGATTTAAATGTTATCATAGTAATTTTGTGAACAGTAAACACCACAGCGAACAATTCGTGGAGAAGGCTGGTGCAGGGCTGGACCTTTACAAAAATTAAGGTTGCAAAGTGGGAATATCGACGACATCTCGCCGGTACGCACTAATGTACCGGTGAGACATCCCTTTGCGCATGGGGAGGTCGGTATGCATGAACTATACAGTGCTGGTGCGGACGGATGTGTAGAGAGAAAGTGAGGAGTGAATGAAACATGTGAAGGAAAAAGTAAATCGCTGCCGCAGACGCGCTTCATATTTGCCTCCCATCCTGGCAACATATTGAATGAATCTCATCCATTTTCACGATCAACTATATGCGGTTTAATATTATTTATTGCAAGTATTTTTCCTTGAGGTGCCCTATTTTGGGACATAGCAACCGCCATTGAGGTAGATCGGCCTTGGGATTGGTGCTGTACACCCGTCCAAAGCCTGTACATTGGTGCTGTACACCCGTCCAAAGCCTGTACATTGGTGCTGTGCACCCGTCCAAAGCCTGTACATTGGTGCTGTACATCCGTCCAAAGCCTGTACATTGGTGCTGTACACCCGTCCAAAGCTTGTACATTGGTGCTGTACACCCGTTCAAAGCCTGTACATTGGTGCTGTACACCTGTCCAAAGCCTGTACATTGGTGCTGTACACCCGTCCAAAGCCTGTACATTGGTGCTGTACACCCGTCCAAAGCCTGTACATTGGTGCTGTACACCCGTCCAAAGCCTGTACATTGGTGCTGTACACCTGTCCAAAGCCTGTACATTGGTGCTGTACACCCGTCCAAAGCATGTACATTGGTGCTGTACACCCGTCCAAAGCCTGTACATTGGTGCTGTACATCTGTCCAAGGCCAGAGGCGCCGAAGCACACGAGCCGAGACATGAGGTAAATCACCGGTCGATATCACGTCCGTCTTGTATCCCTCGTGGTAGCAAAGAATTTGTGTTGCTACATAGTAAATAACGAAATGAGAGTGGATAACTTATAGTTTTAGAGAATGTATACATGGATATGTTCTGATATATATATATATATATATGTGTGTGTGTATATATAACTAAATAAATATATAAATATATCTACATATACATATGCATTACTCATATGTGCATGTAGGTTTCAATTCTCGTAATTTCGACTTAATGTAAGATATACATGCATTGAAGATGACTCGAATATAACAGTTCATACATTTTCGACCTACCAATGATAGGAAGAATGCGTTTCGGGAATTACAATGGGTCTTTAAAAATGCACCATCTGTCATTTTCTGTTCTTCGTTTTCGTTCTCGTCTTTATTAATGTTTTAATATTTTAATCTCGTCTTTATTAATCTCGTCTTTATTATGGTTTGGAAAACTACTCTGCACCACCAATTCAGTGAAATTCATAGTCTGATAACCATAGAATAAAGATAGCATGATCATTTGGCTACGACATTTGTTGGGAGTTGGGCCAGCACCTGTGGACAGTATCATTCTCATCACCATACAGTAGATTCCCCTACTGTCATTTCAGCAAATGAACCCTGTAAACACTCCATGGTAATTATCAACATTTCAGACTTATCCGAAGTGTGGCAAATTTAGCGAGTTTCAATTAGTAAATCACGTTCCAACCATGCTTACAGAGAAACCGGTGCACCATGAGTTCGGCTACATGCAAAGCTATGTCATCCCGAACACCAATCCCTGGCACCACCTCGAGCTGGGCAGTACCAGTCTCAGGCGTGGCCCCTGCAGCTGGGCAGTACCAGTCTCGGGCGTGGCCTCTACAGCTGCGCAGTACCGGTCTCAAGCGTGGCCTCTACAGCTGAACAGTACCAGTCTCAGGCGTGGCCCCTACAGCTGGGCAGTACCAGTCTCGGGCATGGCCTCAACAGCTGGGCAGTACCAGTCTCAGGCATGGCCCCTGCAGCAGGGCAGTACCAGTCTCAGGCGTGGCCTCTACAGCTGGGCAGTACCAGTCTCAAGCGTGGCCTCTACAGCTGAGCAGTACCAGTCTCAGGCGTGGCCCCTACAGCTGGGCAGTACCAGTCTCAGGCATGACCTCAACAGCTGGGCAGTACCAGTCTCAGGCGTGGCCTCAACAGCTGGGCAGTACCAGTCTCAGGTATGGCCCCTACACCTGGGCAGTACCAGTCTCAGGCGTGGCCCCTACAGCTGGGCAGTACCAGTCTCAGGCGTGGCCCCTACAGCTGGGCAGTACCAGTCTCAGGCGTGGCCCCTACAGCTGGGCAGTACCAGTCTCAGGCGTGGCCTCTACAGCTGGGCAGTACCAGTCTCAGGCGTGGCCCCTACAGCTGGGCAGTACCAGTCTCAAGCGTGGCCCCTACAGCTGGGCAGTACCAGCCTCAGGCGTGGCCTCTACAGCTGGGCAGTACCAGTCTCAGGCGTGGCCTCTACAGCTGGGCAGTACCAGTCTCAAGGCGGATGCATGTATCTGAGCGGTGGGTGCTTTATATTTAAAAAACTAGTTCGCACCAGGAAAGAAACCGGTAATGAAAGAAGATTATATGAAAATTAATTGAGCTGTCCATAAAAATTGAAAGGATTACTTCAATTTGTTCACAGATATGAAGCATCCGAGTAAAATGTTTAGCATTTTTGCATCTCGCGTACTTTTTATTCTTTTCCTTCACATAATTAACATACTGCTCATTCCCCTCCCCATCAGTTTGCACCAGCACTGGTTTATGCAGCACCCCCTTCCCACTTTGGTGCTCACAAACCCCTACATGCGCAAATGGGATGACCACCCCTTCCTCATTACGCCATTGGTTGTGATTACATGTGTATATATATATATATATATATATATATATATATATATATATATATATATATATATATATATACATCAAATAGTGTTTAGAGCCATTCGAAATTATATGCATCCGTCCGCACCAGCACTGTTTTGTGCATGCATACCGACATCTCCGTGTGCAAAGGTACGTCCCACAAGTACATTCGTGCGTACCGGCGAGATCCAGCTGAGATTTCCGCTTTGCAGCCATACTTTTCGGAAAAGTCCAGCCCTGCACGAGCCATCTCCACGAATGGCTACTGTTCAAGGTTTACTGTTCCCAAAATTACGATGATAACATTTAGTGCACCACGAGTTATATTAGTATATCAGTCCGTATGTTCCAGTCACAATCCGGCAATATTTTAAATTCTTCTCAACAGTTGCTATATATCAGGTTGCACCACACAATGTCCACACACGCACACACCTTGGTCCATAACAATCATAACTGCCACCGCAGACGGATGCATCATCGTCGCGGACGAGGAGGAAGTCGCACAGTGAGCGACCCTGGGAGCGCCGGTGCTGCTGTGGGACGTAGTCCACAGTGTTCCGGCGCAGATGGAAAAAGTGAAATACCGGTATTACTCCAGGAACCACTGCCACCATCGGGTCCACCCATCCCGTTTCTCTTCGGTGCCCCTGTGGCATCTCTGCCGCAGGTTGAGGTGTGGTGGGGGATGAGCGAGTGGTCAGTCAGCTGCAGGTGCTGGTGTCGAATACGCCCGTCTTCAGCAACTACCGGCCAACAGCTCACGCCCAAGCCACCGACACATGTGCATGATAAATGTACCGGTGCATGTACCATAGTTGCGGCAACGCGAGTTTGACGGCAGTGAACAGCCGTCAATCCAGAACAGCTACCGTTTGGCTGTCATAATATTTCAGAAACGCCATGATCCCTATGGTAGGGAAAGCGATGGCGTGAGTGTGATTGTGATTATCTGGTGGTGCGCGGTGTGCCGCTGCTGACCTGTGGCAGACTCCCGGAGCCCCCGCCCGCTCACCACTGGCCTGGCAGTCGATCGGCAGAGCCGGCCGCCGCTGACGTCAGAGGCAGCAGCGCCGTCTCGCCCCGCCGCACGCCCAGGGGTAAAACGGGCCGACCGCAGCTGGCTCGCGCGCGCGCACCCACCACCCATGAAATGGAGTCGTGTGCTGCGGAGCGGCCACCCGACTCTAAACGGCCGCACACGCCCGCCCGCCGCTCGGTAAATCAACAGCGCACATTTTAATTACTTAATTAGTTTTCTACAGGCAATGATCACTCAATTACGAGCGCACCTGGTCGTCGACCGCAAGCGTGCGTGTGAATCAAACGTGGAGGGTTTTAATCAGCGATCCGATTGGCCGCGGGCATCCACCTGGTTAATTAGGTTAAATTAACTCGCGACACCACGACAATGGACTCGGCCGGTGGGCCGGGGGCGGCTTTCATCGCGTCACAGCAGCAACGGGTCGGAAACGATGCCACACGACAATTGGCGGCATCGGCATCGGCGGTCGACGCGAGTAATGGAGAGCGATGGCGGCGACGGCGACGCGGAGAGGGGCGTCCCGGCGGCCAGTGATCCGGCGGGCCACTCCAGGGAGCTCGCCTCATCACCCCGGGGAGCCGGCCGCCACTGGACGGCCCTGACGTGCCACCACTCACCCTCTGCCGGCTGCACACAGGTCGCGGCGCAGACGCTGCTCAGAAGTCGCGCCGCCCGCCCGGCCGCAGCTGGCAGCGGCATCACACAGCGGTCCGCTGCATCCAGTGGCGCAGCCAGGACTTGGTCTAAGGGAAAACATCTGAAGAGGGCCCCTGCATGCCGAGGTCTCCACCCACTTTTCCGAAACTACTCGGATTTGGGTCACTTTATTTTCGAATGGGGCCCAAATCGACGACAAATTAATCTTCGACAAATCGACAATAGGATGGCACAAAACATTTCATATTTTGATGAAAATATTTGTGTGGGGTTGTCTGATACGACGAATCCAGCTGTGCAATTTTTTCTTCACATAGATCAGTTCAACGGTGAAGGAGTTATAGCATCGGGCATTTATGAGGTGTCACCAAATAAGGGTGTCTTTTGAGGTCCATAAAGCAGCGAAAAACAATCCGAATGGTGCAAAAGTATATATCGATTACTTCATGATAATTCATGAACTAATTGGCCCTCTTTTGGCTATTTGGAAATCTTCGCTACGGGCCATTTGAAATTGTGATATTGTGACCTAAGGTCACGTGACCTACTTTAACTATCACAATGCGATTTGAAAGGTGTAGAAAATAACTTCGATATCTTATCATTCGAAGCACAAAAGGCTTTGTTCTTAAAAATATATATGTCCGTTCAAAATGCATGCATTGCTGTGTTTTCGCTTGTTTAGTGGCCAATTTTCATATTTGTTTAGAACAGTATATCACTGAAATACAAGCATTTTGATGTTCATGGCACGTGATGGGGCGAACATGTTAGTCATCTGATCATGAGTGCTGCGTTGCACAAGTGTTCTAACTCGTTGTGAGGTCAAGGACAAAAATGTCTGGCAAAAATGACAGAAATGTCTCCGGATGGTAGATGGTCCATTCCATGACAAATCGAAAATTGAAGGAACGAAATTGTATTCTACACCTCGATGAGAATACTTGTATAGGATTAGTTTCTCTCTATAATTCAGCTGTACAATTTTGGGAAATATTAGGGCAACGGTTAAGGACTTATAGCATCGGAAATTTTTCAGATGTTTTGGAGACCTGGAACTCAATAAAGAGTAACACGAATTGCATGACGCTATATATCACTGAACTCGTCATAATCCACTGCATCATGTGTTAATTTAGAAATTTTTGTTCACGCATTTTTTAATTCTTCAAATCTTGAGCTTGTGACCTAAGGTAACGTGACCTAGTTTGACCTTCGAAACAGTCACAGTGCTATTTTGTAAATTCAGAAGCGACGAAGGATCATTTGTGAACTCCTAGATCGTCACTTGTAAGGAGAAAAGTAATATAAATATATATAATAGAAACCTTATGCAATATATTTCTGCCTCAATGGCAGCATGTCAAAAATATACGACCATATTTCACCGACAATGCAGAATGGTTAAATCACCGCCAATAACTGTAATATCAACCTTCTAGCATTATAAATCCAAAATTCGGAAACGAAAAGATGAACCTCACTGACTGAGTAATCGTATTCATCTTGAACTGCTTCAGAACAAATTTGACTCGGACGCATCCATTTACACATGCTGAGCCTGAAAGGAATCGCATCGAATCATGAGCCGTCGAAATCGGTATAATAAAATAAAATAACATAATTCCACAATGTAATACAATACAATCATTTGTTGCAGTACAGTATTACAATGCAATGAAATGTAATGATCTACAGATCTGCAGATCATCCCATACCTTGTCAGAATCCGAGTCCTGACTGATGATCTGTCACTGTGATAAACCAATCAACAAAATATCTATCTGCGCGCACACTAATACGTCTCACTTTAACCAACTACGATTAACACACTCCCAGCATCGGTAAGCAGTTCATGGTACGGTGATGTGGGTTACTGGTGCGAACTTGTGGAACCCTTGTGTTTCCTTCACATTGATGGCTTTCGAGAAGCACTCGGTGAAGTGGGTAGTAATGTCCATTGCATCTTGCTTGGATACAAATATGTATTTGATGCGGCTGACTTGTGCAACAGATGGTCACACATGTCCTCCGCCATCAGTATCTGTTTGTTAAGCGGGTGCTTAAGACTCTCTTGAGCCGTGCCACGCTTAGCTGTGCCCCTGATGCCGTCGGAAGTGCTCTTGCCGTGAGATGTGACAAAAAGCTGCTCACAGGATACACCAAAATATGTCTGATGATGACACACGTTGACGAAGTCATGCTTATTCGCATACTGCCTCCTGTGAAGTAAACATATTCTAAGTTCAGGTACTGCGGTCCGAATTTCTGAGAGAAGCCGTTGTAGGAACGCACACACCATGTCGGTGTTGTGATCTGTGCCGCCAGATATAGCAGTAGATGTGATGGCACAGTACCTCGTCCTCACGCCAGTGCACTGCACAAGGGTGCACGGTACACTGGGACGAATCCCAGTGGAGGCTTCGAGCTGCATCCTGCACTACAAATTAATAATTTTCAGCGAAATATCGTGTTGGACAATCACTTCGCCTTCCTTGCCAGTAGCCTTTGCATAAGTGAAGTGCTGACTTTGTTTGTCAGTCGCAAAATGGTGTCTGGTCAGCTTCACGTTTTGCTGACTCAACTATCTCATGCCTTCCTCTTTGATCTAAACAATTTCTATGAGTGTACAGCGATGCGTACTCATCCACTGTTTGTACCTAACCTCATTATCTATGTCTTAATCTGGGGCTATATCACCTTCACTCCTGATTTGTCTGCAAGGATAATTCTCAGAAAGTCCATCACCCCGTCCTCACCAGGGCAGTCCTCACAGGTCTGCATCATTCAATCACGGTGTTCTGTGCCAAGTGCAGCGTGATCGAGTAGGTTACGGTATTTGACACCGAGAAGGCCGAGAGCGGATATGAACAGTTTTTGGTTTTATGATAAGTGCGGTGCACACCGAGTACGGTTCACTGCTGTCTGACAAGACGCAATGACGCAATGCTTCGGACAAAGGGCGGCAAAGGCTAAGACGCTGGTGCGAGAGTAGAGTTCTGCTTGTACAGATCATATATCACAGAAATTTCAAAAGGCAATCCTTTTCTGAACTCTACTGCTGGTTTCATCAGCATCTCGCACCGTGGCACGGTCGGTCTTGCCGAGACACATCCGTCTGATCTGGTCCGACACCCTCATAAATGTCCTGGTTTCACAGGCAGCACGTTCAGAGAGAGTAGGCGGTGAGCACTGGGCACCCAGCACGGTGCTACCAATTGTTTGCTCCCTTCCTGATATTTACTACAGTCGCCGATTATTATTTCCGTTCGGCAATAAATGGTTGTGCGAGTGGTTTGTCAGTTATCGGAACGCAGCTGATATATTGTGGATGCTTCTCTCTCCTTGTAATTCATGGCAAGGTCTAACTCATAAATCATCTATTACCACAACTTGGAGACATTTCTGACGTTTTGTTTAGCCCGTGACCTCACGAATTAGAACACCTGTACAACAAAGCATTCAAGATCAGATGACTAACAATATCATCCCATCACGTGACTCGAACGTCAAAAGCCTTGCATTTCAGTAATATATGTTATAAATACATATCCATACAGGCCACGATAAACTAGTGCAGAAACAACCATTCATTCCTAATTTTTAACGGATAGGTAGAGTTTTAGGAACAAAGCCCTACTTTTTTGCTTCGAAAGATAAGATATCGAACTTCATTTCTGCACCTCTTTAAATCGCATTGTGACTGTCCCGAAATGTAAAATAAGTCACGTGACCTTAGGTTATGATGTCACGAGTTCAATTACCACGTAAACGAAAATTTCGGAATAGCCAAAAGATGCAGTGGGTATTGTGAGTTCACCGACATATATCGTTACACAATTCAAATTGTTCTTCATTGAGATAGACTTCAAAACACACCCTAGTTAAGCGACATCTAAAAAAATCCCGAGGCTATAACTCATTGACCGTTAACCTGATCCTTTTTTTAAATGGTATAAGTGGATTCGGCGCATCAGATGACCCTATATGAACATTTTCATCAAAATATAAAATATTGGGTGATATTTTGGCCATTTCACTTGTCAATTTGTCGTGGAGTGGACCAGGGGTTCTACATATACCTAATATATATATATATATATATATATATATATATATATATATATGTTAAAGGTGGCTAAATTCATAGGAGAACAAGGCATTCTGCGATGGAGTTGTTGATGCGAGACCTACGAGCATGGTCCACCAGTCTAAAGATCAGAAATAAAAATAAGTCATTTAGCTCCCAACAAGAACCAACAACAGAGCATCTATTCAGAAAAATAAAGGTAAAATAGCACATCTTCAATGAATGCATGTATTTTATTAGCTTGAGCAAAAATAATAGTGCTCATTTCCATGAACACGATTGCTTCTTTCTGCAAGCAAGTCGTGTATGCTATTCTTACTGGCGTTTCATTTGGTGGCCACAAGTTAAAATACACATGGGAATATCAATAATTCCCATTGTGATCTTAAAGCTGCAAGTACAAGCTATTGTGCTTATTGATATTCATGTCGGTGCGATACAAGCCAAATCATACTCTTCGTCACAAGCTTCATCACTAGGCACAGTTAATATTTGTTCGTTTACCGTCCAACTCCAGTACAAGGTAGCATGCCCAAATAGCCGTTCATTCCTTCATCTTCAACTTCAACATGAATCCGAGCATGAATCTAGATTGTGGCTGCAAACGGTAGAATTGCTAACACACTTTGGCTGGAGTACATCGCTGAGGAACTTCCTTAAACTTGCAGCCTCGCACCCTGCGGTACCCGGGAAGCGTATTCTGGCCTGGAGCGAAATACTCTACCGGGCCTGAGCTGTAATCTATAGGCCCATCTCCCAGACAAGAATCCAATAAATCCAGCCATCCGCTCGCGGATTCTCAAAGAAGCCAAATAACGCAGCAAGAAGAGGTTCAGCTAGTGTTTCCATTCTTATTCTTACCATAAACATCTAATATCAGCGATCTGGAAGGCGGGGAACCTAAAACCGCCGAGACAGAACGAGTCCCACAAACGAGGCGGGCTCAACGAGACAAGCCAACCAACCAATGCAAGCCAAATGAGCCAGACACACAGAACCGCCTAGGTAGCCAAGCCGACCGAAACGAGCACGAGTACCACGAAAAACATCTGCAGGTCGATCTCCCAAAATCAATGAGGCGATCACAAAGAGCACGGGAGCCAGGTTCAAACACAATCAGCTTGACCTTCGCCAAACCTATAAAAACCAAACTGCTACTAAAACATCAGTCGCCATCTGATCGAACCGCACTGGCACCATTACCACGAGCGGCATGACGACTCTGCGACACATGCACTGCTGCTAATCCAGTGGAGCGGCATACAGCCCACGTGGCACGCGGCGTACATTAAATATAGGGCACAGTCAATAGCCATCATGACAGAAGCTCTACACATAAGCGCTGAATTTTCATAATCGCACCCCTAACTGAAACACTCATCACATGCTCAGCGCTTTCCATTTCGGGTTTTCTCACGTGGGTTTTCAAACCTGTAGGAACAATTTTCATGAAGATGTTCTAAGAATGAAACGCTGTCATCATTTTTTTTTAGCGTACGTTAGGATATTTGCATGCACCTCGGTAAAAATGGAGCATCCATTCGTGTTAGTGAATATTCATTGCAATGTATTAGCCATTGTATTCCTGCTAAGTAGTACATTTTATACTTTATAAAATGTACTACTATATCAACCTACTATACATCAACCCAGCATTGGAAAGCTTATGCCATCGTTTTCGCGGGCTAAAACCGAGGATAGAACAGGTCGGTCAAAGTTATCTTTGGCCATCGAGTGACCAAAACTGGTCAAAACCATGGTTCAAGCACAAGTGTAGAACATTTTTTTTTCTTCAGAGAAGACAATCGCTATGTTAGATCCTATACATTATTTGTTGTGCAGTTATCGACTTCTACGAGTCTGACGGGACAAGTAGGATGTGTCCCGGAAAAAAAAGACTGCATCGTCGTTCGTGAAGAGAATGGCGTGAAAGTGACGAGACAGAAATGTCTTATACTGGGGAGCTTAACCCGTGCCGTCTTTCCGGTCAGATCCTCCCACCCCGTCTCGGGGGGAGGGGGCGGTTAAAGACCCCCTCTAAAATCCAAACTAAGCGTCGCACGAAAACGAAAGAGGCGTCATCAGAAAGCGCTCGACGAGTAGGGTCCCACCCTCCAAAACAATTTCCCCTAAAAAGTGGTGACGTCACCAGGGGGGCTAGATTTTCACGACTTTTCACTGCTTACATTATGTTTTTGACTCTGGGGAGTTCATTTTGGAAGATATATGACAAACATTATTTGGAATGAGAAAGGGGCAGCAGAATCGACCAGCGCTATAATTTGCTCCCCCCCCCAAAAAAAAAGAGTTTTCAATTTTCTTTAATTTTCCTTTTCCAATGGTAGAGCAGACCGAGAAGCGTCGTTGGAAGTCAACTTACCCCAATAAAAAATGCTTACTTTAGCCAGAATCCTGCATTTCAACTGCAATTTGGCAAATACGCAGGTTATATGTAGTCAAAAACGAAAAAAAATCCACTGGTACGTTTTGTTGCATCCGTAAAGATAAGCAAACGCTGGAAGTTTCATTAAAATATCTGTATCCCTTAAAGCGTGACGACTGGTTGAACGTTTTTGGAGGTGACCTCACTTGACCTTGACTAACTCGTTGACCCTAGAGGACCTGACATAAATATTCTGAATCAACATGTTAAATTGATGTGGGAAGAGGTATGCCGAATTTGGGCGCGCTGCCTTGCACCGTTCGTCCGCTAACCTCGAAAAACCTGAAGGGGCGGTTGAAGACCCCCCCCCCCCGAGACGGGACGGGTTAAGAGATATTTATGTCGCGTACAAGGAGGCCAACGGTGTGTCAGCCTTGGGCTTCTCTTCTTTCGCAGCACTACGACCCAAATGCTGCGTGGCACGGTCCAGCGGTACGCACGCAATATGTGTGTGTACCTATCATCAGAATGCGAAGCTGATGGTCGATCATTAGGCGTTGCGGGGCTGACATATCACGATCTCATGGGCATGGCCGTCTGCGACACTACGAACAAAACATGCATGCCGGGAAACTGCCTCAGTTTCCCCGGGGAGCAGGGCGTCCTCTTCTTCATGGAATTAGTAGAGGACGAGCACGAGGACAACATGAACATGGAGGACTCTATCACATATAACAAGTGGGTTAAAACTGATCGTTGTGCATTGCTCGATCATATTGAGCCGCGTGACGTGTTTATGACGACCTTGTCTGAGACGATCCGCACCCTGACCAGACGTCCTGATGTGTCTAAGGAACACGGCGTACAGGATGAGGTACAGGTTGGCTTGATTATTTGGGCTCACGGGCGCATCGGGATGAGGTACAGAGTTATCATTGGGACGTTCCTCAAGTGACGGTTCATTCTTTTGTAGCTTATTGGAAAGAGGACAATTCCACAGTACATCAGAGTTTATGTGTTATATCCGATGCACTGAAGCACAATGCTGCTATTGTCCGTGTTCTTACAATAGTTAGTTCCTATTTTGAAGTCACATGTCCCTGATCTCAAAAGGAATCACTACGTTTCAGACGGATGCACCGGCCAGTACAAGAATCGTTTCAATTTGGTGAATCTTTGCCGTCACCGTGAAGATTTCGATGTTGACTGCGAGTGGCACTTTTTCGGTACCTCCCATGGCAAGAGCGTATGCGATGGTGTCGGTGGTACAGTGAAAAGAGCGACGGCTATGAACAGTTTGAGATGACCTAACCAGGACCAGATTCTGAGTGCTGAAGATATGCACCGGTTTCTCAGTGAAAAATTCATTTCGGTCATTCACTTCCTATTCGTTGCAAAAGATTACGTTTCAAAAGTGACTGAATCCCTTAAAGAGCGGCTCGCCAAGTCTCTCACCGTCAAGGGCACACAAAGGTTTCATAAGTTTACAACAGTTGGCCGGTTTCACATCATTGCCTCTGAACTATCATCCAGTACTGCAGGAGTTCATGTTCGCGTTTGTAAGGGTGAGTAGGTAAGCGTTGGTATGTAGTTGATTTTAGGTGACCCGAGTGTGAGCGAATGTAGGCATGCCAATAAAAAAAACGCGTGATGAGATTTTCATTGGCTTGCAGTTACGGCATTTTGTTGTTGGAGGATTCGTTTATTCTTATGTCGATATTATCGTTATTATGCATATGGATGCATATGGTGGTATGTTGCCAGTGTTTATTTTTAACTTTGCATGCGAAATGAATAAATGTTGGCATATTAATGCTATCTCTAAAAACTATTCACGCTAGGTTTCTGAGAGCTGAGAGGTTTCTCAGCTCTCATGGCTGGCGAACATCAAGGTAAAGTTGAAGCTACTTTTCATCGTCTTCCGACATGACCATTTTTAACCTCCATTAACGTATTTAACCTGACCTGAATACGTGACCTGGTAACCTGAGGCCATAAAATCGGGCACGTTCGGGTTCGTCTCATCGTGCTTGATAAGTGTATGTCTTAAATTATAGCCCTATGAGCTTTGGAGTCAATCACTAGAAAAAAAGACTGACCGGACCACTCAGCAAAACGTGCGAAAATCAATAAACTCGGGTGGGATGAAGGCAAATTAATAATAGTTATCAGTAAATAAACACAATTTGTCTTCTTTCCTTCGAAAGACAATCGATGGCCCTCATGGTAAATATGGTTACAAGTGTAAATATAAAGTGGCTTGGGGTCACGGGAGGTCACGTGTCCTGAGGTCGTGACACGTGACCTCACGACCTCAGGTCACGTTTTATTCAGCATTTTTACAACTTTGTTCAAAATTGAAAACTGACACCAGAAATGAAAAGAAGAGGTCTTTGCGATTCCAAAGATATGCTGTGTCTATGCTAGGCTTTACAGTACCGGAGATAATCGCTCTCAAAGATTTACCTGCAACGCGACCTACGAAATTTTCCTCAGGCCGTCTCCGAGATAGCTGCCAGTACGAAGCTAAAACTTACACAGACTGATTCAGCGCCCATGACTACCCTATACACCCATTTTGGTTGAAATCGCTCGCGTGGCGGTGCCATTTCCCAAGTATTTTGGTCGCCTGGTAATGGATCTTCCCAGCTGTGAAAATCCATGAAGTAATCTGGAGAAAGTAGGCTTTCGATGCCGAATCTTTAGTGCTTCAGCCTATGGCACCACAAATGTTAAATGAATGCTGATATTAAAATGCTAGGCAGGTAGACGCCTACCCACCTAAGCCACCTGCCTCAGCATGTCAAGGTCATTCACGTATATGGTCGGGATCATGATGGCTGGCTAATTGTGAACCCCGCAGAAACCTCTTTTCGGAATCACTCCTAGACTAGGAATAGACTCCTAGACCAGCCTGCCTGACGATAATGAAAAGTGGACCTACGCTTGTAGAGGCATCCGGACATCCGATTTGCACTGGACGGGACTCACAGCACGTATTGCGCTGTGTCGTCGTATTGCAAGTATTCGCTAAGATCAGAAGAAGAACACTGTAGGTTTGCAACACGCAGATTGATTGTTAGAGATAAGTGGAATGGTGACAGTTGGCAAAGCGTCACCAACATCTGTATTCTTGTTGGCTGGGTGGACGCATGCGCCTCTTCGCGGCAACTCCGTTGCTCCTGCGCTGTGCAGTTGTCCTGGGTACTGGCAGCTTACGTGGTACACGGCTGTCGACGCATGACGTGTTGTCACTTTGGTACTGTCGGAAAAATTACGTGCTGCTTCTGGACTTTTGGTGTTCAGAACATTAACCTTTGCAGAAAATTGTTGTTCAATTTTTCTCATTTGGAGATTGAATGGTGCTGTTTGGCAATGAACTGCTCTGTGATGAAATGCTCAAGATTCACTGGAAAGTGCAAACTCGGGTTCTGATGTCCCAGGTTTTAAGAAAAATGTCCTTTCAACATTTCACCAGGAGCCGTTCGCATTTTCTACAATTCACAATTTCAAACGTCCATAATTCGAAAATTTGAAGTTAACTTGCAAAAATTGGACGTGAACTTCAAAATATCCGGGATAGGAGGCATTCATCTTTTTAAAAGTTTCTCATTTCCAAATTGGAAGTCAATTTCCAAAAAGTGAGTTAGCTGCCAAATTGGAAGTTAACTTGCAAAAATTGGAAGGTAGCTTCCAAGAGTCGGAAAGTTAGGTTAGACTAGGCTAGGTTAGGCCGGGTAAAGTTAGGTTAGGCTAGATCGGGCTCGGTTAGGTTATGCTTGATTTGGTTCCTTTCCGGGTTACTTTTGAAGTTCACTTCCAATTCTTGGAACTTAGCTTTCAAGTATCCGAAGGTGACTTCCAATCTGGAAGCTAACTTTTTATCTGGAAATTATGAACTTCATAAAATGTGAATGCTGTGAAATTATGAACTATGAACATCTGGGCTATCTTGGAGGTTCACCTCCAATTTTGGGAAGTTAACTTCCAATTAGTAAATTATGAACGTTGGAAGCTGTGAATTTTGGAAGACATGATAT
This sequence comes from Imbricaverruca yamaguchii, assembly GCA_034440575.1. Lineage (NCBI taxonomy): Eukaryota > Metazoa > Arthropoda > Thecostraca > Neoverrucidae > Imbricaverruca > Imbricaverruca yamaguchii. The sequence continues at coordinate 213,870 of JAOTOL010001618.1, read as the reverse complement.
TCCGCCATTTAATGGCACAAAATAGCTCTCTCTTCATCCACCATTGCATTTTTTAAATTATTTTTTATTATTTATCATTATCAATTTTCTGCTGGGTGGTCAACGGATTTAACAAAGGGTGCCGTCCAGGGAATAATTCCCCTGGACGACACCAACAAGAACACGGCCGTCGCCACCCGGCGGTCTGGGCTTACAACACATTGGACACGGAAACAGCACGCAATACAAAAGTCGCATCGCCGCGAACGGTGTGCTTCTTTTTAACGTCGAGGGAAAGCGTCCCAGCCTTCGACATCTCATCTCATACCATTCAATGAATCCTCTCCGCAAACGACATTACCAATCATATCCAGCAAAACACCAAACACTCCGCAAAACGTCCGTAAATCCAAACACCGAGCATTCCAGAACAAACATCCTCAAGCGCCCGACATGTAAACAACGGACAAACAGTCAGTCCCAGTGACGCGCCGGCTCGCCGCTGATGGCCATGGAGAATTACAAATCCAATCCTGTGCTGGTACGGGCGACCACGCAACCCCAATAGTCGATCGAACAGAGCACTGCATTTTACATTGTATTCTTTTCAACGTACACACTTTACACAATACCTCTTGACAGTACGAAACTTAGTCCAGCCTCCCCGGAGCAACCTGAACGCTACAACCCAGTTCCGACCTACGAGGCGGGTCCGAATTAGCCGAACCATGCAAGTGCGCATCATGGCAGTCACAGCCAGCCGGCCGGTGCCACGGAGGCCGATCACTGGGTTCATCGCGTCCGCACCTGACTGACACACCAGCACCGTGCACTGGCAACGTGCACCGCGACACATGGCAGATATTGGAGGGCGCCGCCCTCGTGCACCCAGTCAGATCAAACGCATGGAAGTACATGGAGCATGGAAGTGCATGGAGCATGGGAGTGCATGAACAACCAATTGATCTGCAAAACTGGACATGTAAGACTTTAATCGAGATAAAAATATAATTGAAAGGCATTCAATCTGTATGGGGCCATGGGACGTCTCAAGGTAGCTCACCTCGACTCAGCAAGTAGATACCTCGAATCGCATCCAAGGATGACTACTGACCACTGGAATAGCATCTGATAATGACTGCTGACCTCTGAAATCGCATCCAGTGGTACCTACTGACCAGCCATACACCATGACCACTCCAGTGTGTCCCGCATCACGGTTTGGTCGTCTCCATGTGAACTATCAGCACACAAGGAAGCTCGGTCTGATTGCAGACCAGTTCAGCAGGCTGCTACTGAGCTGGCCGCTTGACGTGACATCAGCTAAGGTCCGTGCTCTGCACGGGACACGGGACGCTGTGTGCCATAGCCGCCGTCAGATACTCAACTGAAACAACGGTGGTGGTGATGTGGAGATCGCACAGCATAAGTCACTCGAAGAACACACTCAGCTGGCAGCACCATACATTACAGCCACTCCACATTCCAGCCGATGGTAAATATTTAATCGCCAATGACCAGTGTCGTGACCTATTCCCTCTCCCTTCTTTCTCTCTCCTAGTCACAGTCTCTCAGCATCTCTCAGTATATCTAAGTATCTCTCAGTATCCTTCAATATATCTCAGTATATCTCTGCATCTCTCAATATATCTCCGCATCTATCAATATATCTCAGTATCTGTCAGCATCTCTAAGTATCTCTTTCTCTCTCATCTCACCCTGTGCCCACCTCGCCCTCCCGACGTGCCCTCTCCAGCCCACACCGTCCATCACCCACCGTGGCTGACGGTCTGCCGGTACTGGCGCAGCAGCCCGACCACGAAGCGGTGGCAGCGGGAGCAGTCGGCTTCCAGGGCGGCCAGCTGCGGCTCGGCCAGCCCGGCGCCGCTCGGCCAGGCGGCCACCAGTCGCAGCGCCACCTGCAGGCCGGCCAGCACGGCCGAGCGGAGGTGGCGCTCGGCGGAGCCCGCCAGCAGACAGCGCCGGTGTAGTGACGTCACGTAGGCGGTGTGTACTGTGTACAGCTGGCCGGTCAGTCACAGACAGTGACGACACGTAGGCGGTGTGTACTGTGTACGGCCCGCCGGTCAGTCACAGACAGTGACGTCACGTAGGCGGTGTGTACTGTGTACAGCTGGCCGGTCAGTCACAGACAGTGACGACACATAGGCGGTGTGTACTGTGTACGGCCCGCCGGTCAGTCACAGACAGTGACGTCACGTAGGCGGTGTGTACTGTGTACGGCCCGCCGGTCAGTCACAGACAGTGACGACACGTAGGCGGTGTGTACTGTGTAAGGCCGGTCAGTCAAGACAGTGACGTAGGCGGTGTGTACTGTGTACGGCCCGCCGGTCAGTCACAGACAGTGACGTCACGTAGGCGGTGTGTACTGTGTAAGGCCCGCCGGCCAGTCACATACAGCGCCGGTGTAGTGACGTCACGTAGGCGGCGTGTACTGTGTACGGCCCGCCGGTCAGTCACAGACAGTGACGACACGTAGGCGGTGTGTACTGTGTACGGCCCGCCGGTCAGTCACAGACAGTGACGACACGTAGGCGGTGTGTACTGTGTACGGCCCGCCGGTCAGTCACAGACAGTGACGACACGTGATAGGTGGTGTACTGTGTACGGCCCGCCGGTCAGTCACAGACAGTGACGACACGTAGGCAGGTGTGTACTGTGTACGGCCCGCCGGTCAGTCACAGACAGTGACGACACGTAGGCGGTGTGTACTGTGTACGGCCCGCCGGTCAGTCACAGACAGCGACGACACGTAGGCGGTGTGTACTGTGTACGGCCCGCCGGTCAGTCACAGACAGTGACGACACGTAGGCGGTGTGTACTGTGTACGGCCCGCCGGTCAGTCACAGACAGTGACGTCACGTAGGCGGTGTGTACTGTGTACGGCCCGCCGGTCAGTCACAGACAGTGACGACACGTAGGCGGTGTGTACTGTGTACGGCCCGCCGGTCAGTCACAGACAGCGACGACACGTAGGCGGTGTGTACTGTGTACGGCCCGCCGGTCAGTCACAGACAGTGACGTCACGTAGGCGGTGTGTACTGTGTACGGCCCGCCGGTCAGTCACAGACAGTGACGACACGTAGGCGGTGTGTACTGTGTACGGCCCGCCGGTCAGTCACAGACAGTGACGACACGTGAAGGTGTGTACTGTGTACGGCCCGCCGGTCAGTCACAGACAGTGACGACACGTGATAGGTGTGTACTGTGTACGGCCCGCCGGTCAGTCACAGACAGTGACGACACGTGATAGGTGTGTACTGTGTACGGCCCGCCGGTCAGTCACAGACAGTGACGTCACGTAGGCGGTGTGTACTGTGTACGGCCCGCCGGTCAGTCACAGACAGTGACGTCACGTAGGCGGTGTGTACTGTGTACGGCCCGCCGGTCAGTCACAGACAGTGACGACACGTAGGCGGTATGTACTGTGTACGGCCCGCCGGTCAGTCACAGACAGTGACGTCACGTAGGCGGTGTGTACTGTGTACGGCCCGCCGGTCAGTCACAGACAGTGACGACACGTGGCGGCGTGTACTGTGTACGGCCCGCCGGTCAGTCACAGACAGTGACGACACGTAGGCGGTGTGTACTGTGTACGGCCGGCCGGTCAGTCACTGGTGGCGCTGCCGCACCGTGGAGCTAGGCGGGATGGATGAAAAAGGTGGCCGGGAGAATTGTGGAAGAAAAGGATAAAGTATCAGGGGATGAGATAACAGAGTACAGTGGCACTGGGAAGGATGGTGGTAGTGGGGATGAGGTAGTGGGAAGCGAGTGGTACCAGAAAGAATGCAATAGTGAGTGGTGAGGTAGTGGGGAGGGTGGTACTGGGAAGAATGCGGTTATGAAGGATGAGGTAGTGTGGAGGGTGGTGGAAGAGGGATGGAGGGTGGTGGTAATGGATGAGGTGATGGGTGGATGGTGACAGGGGTAACAATGGTGGTGGTAGAGAGAATGGAGGTAGTGATAAGGATTGTAGCAGTGGGGGATGATAGTAGCGGAGATGATGGCAACAATGGGGATAATGGTTTTGAAATGGCATGAAAGAGTGGATGGATACAGCAGGAAAGGTCAGCAAATCAAGGGAGAATACGACAGATGGCAGGAAGGAATCGAATAGGCATGGCTGGGAGATGGTTTGGCGGTTGCGAGAAGTGAGTTGACGTAGTACGGAGGAATACCAACAACAGAGAGGAGAGTGGAGGTAACGCGAAGGGAGATGGGCTTGGAGATGCCGAATACAGGTTCCTGGGATGATGGTAGATAGGCCAAAGGAAACAAAAAAAAATGTACCCTGCAGTAGTTGGTTTTGATCAAAGGGCCTCAGGCCAAAGACAAATTATGGTATTGATTTCTGACGTGTTCTGCCAAACATCAATTCCAAAAGATCAATGAGAACAACACAAATGCCCTCAATATCTTTCCCATCACAATAAAAGCAAGAAGGGAGCAAGAGGGATGAAAGCAATAGACGACTGCATCGAATGATCCCTGGTGTTAAGGAGGTTCATTGATTATTTGGGCTTAAGGGCGCGCCGACTAAAGCCCAAATAATCGATCAACCTCCTTAATACCAGGGAACATTCGATGCAGGACAGGCTTAGTCCGTCCCTGTACCACGACAACCTACCTTCGACAATGGAGTCAATGTTGTCGGCTTTGTCCAGTCGAGACTCCAGTTCGAGCCACGTCGAATGCAGCACCACCATCATGATGTAGCTGCAACGATCGGCAACCGCCGGCTGTCACGGCCATGTCTCGCAGCACACAGCACGTGGCGGACGGAACGCAGCGTTGGTCGGTGGTCAGGGTTTAGAATGACCAATAGCCGCACGGCACAGACCACATATGACCTGGTAGATAGGGACCGGTTCACTGCAACTTCGCGATTCGTGGGGTGTTACTCACTATTAGGAAATTACTTGAATGCTGCTTACACGTGAATGAAGCATAAAACACTGATTACAAATACGCCGGCTCTGATGGAAGTTTGATGAGAGGGAATGCCAGCAGCTGACTCAGCTATCGAAACAGTCGCATGGCACACCCGTAATGGTTCGGACCCGCAGTTGTCGTGCCCATCGCTACAGCCACAGGGCGGCAGGGGGCACCGCCATCACCACCACGTCACCTGGCGCACCAACTGTGGTCAACACTGCCGACACCAGCCGCCCCTTCACCTGTGGCCAACACTGCCGACACCAGCCGGGACGCCCCTTCACCTGTGGCCAACACTGCCGACACCAGCCGGGACGCCCCTTCACCTGTGGCCAACACTGCCGACACCAGCCGGGACGCCCCTTCACCCGTGGCCAACACTGCCGACACCAGCCGCCCCTTCACCTGTGGCCAACACTGCCGACACCAGCCCATAGCGGCAGACCGCCGCCCCTTTGCCACACCAACCGTGCTGCCCTCGGCACCTGTGTATATTGCCGACAAAATGCAGCAGCCAGGCCCTCAGCAGTTGCAAGCGCAAAATGTGCGACGTAGGTGACGAACCCGGCGCTTCGTCCAGCGCCAAACTCGCCGCAGAGCCGCCCGAAACGTCGGCCGCGGTGCCGCCAGCTGCCAGGTCTGGGACAGAACAGGTCACAGGTCTGGGACAGGACAGGCCACACAATACGTCAGGTCTGGGACAGGACAGGTCACACAATACGTCAGGTCTGGGACAGAACAAGTCACACAATACGTCAGGTCTGGGACAGGACAGGTCACACAATACGTCAGGTCTGGGCAGAAAAGTACATGGACAGAACAAGTCACACAATACAAAAGTCACAGCAGGTCTGGGACAGAACAAGTCACACAATACGTCAGGTCTGGGACAGAACAAGTCACACAATACGTCAGGTCTGGGACAGAACAAGTCACACAATACGTCCAGGTCTGGGACAGAACAAGTCACACAATACGTCAGGTCTGGGACAGAACAAGTCACACAATACGTCACACAATACGTCAGGTCTGGGACAGAACAAGTCACACAATACGTCAGGTCTGGGACAGAACAGGTCACACAATACGTCAGGTCTGGGACAGAACAGGTCACACAATACGTCAGGTCTGGGACAGAACAGGTCACACAATACGTCAGGTCTGGGACAGAACAAGTCCAGGTCTGGGACAGAACAAGTCACACAATACGTCAGGTCTGGGACAGAACAAGTCACACAATACGTCAGGTCTGGGACAGAACAGGTCACACAATACGTCAGGTCTGGGACAGAACAGGTCACAAAAGCAGGTCTGGGACAGGACAGGCCACACAATACGTCAGGTCTGGGACAGAACAAGTCACACAATACGTCAGGTCTGGGACAGAACAAGTCACACAATACGTCAGGTCTGGGACAGAACAAGTCACACAATACGTCAGGTCTGGGACAGAACAGGTCACACAATACGTCAGGTCTGGGACAGAACAAGTCACACAATACGTCAGGTCTGTGGGACAGAACAGGTCACACAATACGTCAGGTCTGGGACAGGACAGGTCACACAATACGTCAGGTCTGGGACAGAACAAGTCACACAATACGTCAGGTCTGGGACAGAACAAGTCACACAATACGTCAGGTCTGGGACAGGACAGGCCACACAATACGTCAGGTCTGGGACAGAACAAGTCACACAATACGTCAGGTCTGGGACAGAACAAGTCACACAATACGTCAGGTCTGGGACAGAACAGGTCACACAATACGTCAGGTCTGGGACAGAACAGGTCACACAATACGTCAGGTCTGGGACAGAACAAGTCACACAATACGTCAGGTCTGGGACAGAACAAGTCACACAATACGTCAGGTCTGGGACAGAACAAGTCACACAATACGTCAGGTCTGGGACAGAACAAGTCACACAATACGTCAGGTCTGGGACAGAACAGGTCACACAATACGTCAGGTCTGGGACAGAACAAGTCACACAATACGTCAGGTCTGGGACAGAACAAGTCACACAATACGTCAGGTCTGGGACAGGACAGGCCACACAATAAGTCATGTCTGGGAAAAACCAGGTCGCACAATACGTCATGCCTGGGGCAAAACAAGTCGCACAATAAATACATCATGTCTGGGACAAAGCATATCACATACCACAGCCGTGGGACAAAGCAAGTCACACAACACGACAGATCTAGGCGACACAAGCGTACGCCAATGACAGTGTCCTTTTTGGTTCCGGTAGCAAACAGTTTTGACGATTTGACAAAATTAATTTTCTTCGTCCTTGTTTAATTGTTCGTAGTAATGCATAATAATGTTTGTGACTACGATGTATATATCAATTGCGATCACGGTTAGTTAAAGTGCGCAGTAAGAAAAAGTTTTTTTTTAAGGAAAGCCGGTTTCAATCCCATCTATGGATAGTCATCAGTTCATTGTATTTCGGTAAGGTTAAAAATGACATTACGTTAACATTTTAATTATTTACACATAACGTGACCACCACATTTGTACAAATATGAACGTGATGCCATTTTTAACCTTACAGAAATACAATGAAGTGATGACAATCCCAAGATAGGATTGAAGTCGGTTCTCCTTTAAAAAAAAACATTTTTTACTACGTGCTTCAACTAACTGTGATCGCAATTCGGAGTAATGCTTTTATGAATTCCTGAGTTCCTGAAAACGATTCCTGTAATCCTAAAAGCAGCCGTAACTGAGTCCGGGGAGCTCAAGTCACGAGTTGCTTATATATCTGAATGGATTTCGGAATAAAGACGGTCTGGCCTTGGTGTGTGTAGTAAAAATAACCATGGGACTAGCAAAACGTAGCCGGCTGCCGGATCTCCTACACCAAAAAAAGTTATCAAAATAAAGCTGTGTATGCACAAATGGCAACAGCAAATGTAAGCCACAAATGGAAAAATGCACCGCACAGCAGCACCAACCTTTGAAGCTGAGAACCTGAAGGGCACGCAGCGTGAACTTGAGCCGCAGGATGAAGCGGAACATCTGGTTGTACATGACTAAGCTGTCGGCCGTGATGACGATGGTGCCCGGCCAGGGCACCTTGTACCCCAGTGTCACCGCCTCTAGCCGCTCCGGCAGGGACGCGCCAGCGTCAGGCTGGACCACAGTCACGGCGAACTGTGCTGCCATCTCTGGGTAGCGTGTTGAAATGACGTCTTCCAGAGCCAACGTCAGGGTGACCGACTCGTCAGCGGCAGTGTCGGTGGCCAGCTGAGGGCAGTGTTCTCAGCATCAGCAATACATGCTGAGCGTACGCCGTGTTCTCAATACCAGCAATTCCCACTGGGAAAGCAGCATTCTCAACACGAGCAATGCCCACTGAGCGAACGCAGCATTCTAAACGCCAGCAATACCCACTGAGGGAACGCAGCATTCTCAATACCGGAAATACCTGCTGAAGATACGCAGTATTCTCACTACCGGCAATGTCCGCTGAGGGCACAATACTCAATACCAGCAATGCCCGCTGAGGGAACACAGCATTCTCAATACCAGCAATACCTGATGAAGATACGCAGAGGTCTTAATGCCAGCAATGCCCGCCGGGGGCACAATGTTCTCAATACCACCGATGTACGCTCGGGGTAGGCAGTGATCTCAGTGCCAGCAATACCCGCCGTGAACACGCAGTGTTCTCACTACCAGCAATGCCCGCTCAGGGTTCGCATTGTTCCCAATACCAGCAATACTCGCTGATAGGCTAATTGGCACACATGGTCAATAGAACACACTATGCTCATGTTAATGGTGGGAACTATGCACCTTTGGTACTGCCCACACACCACCAATAATTATTGAAACAAAGATATGGCTGCGTGGTGTCCAGGAATCGACACAAGCCATAGCTTTATAGCGGCACTAATTACGGGATGTCTCCTTCCATGGTCGATATAATCAATCAATCCATGCAGCAGTTTGCTTGACACGCTTTGGTGTGAAGCAATTCACGCTCAAAATGCAAACATCATTCCGACCTTCATTAGTTCACTAAGGCACAGGAATACCGCGGGGTAATTTGGAGGTCATCGGTGGCTGAGTCGACTATCTCCGACGTCAGCGGCTCCACCGAGAGTGGCTGACTGCCAAGGGGAGCGGAACATCTCCTCTGTAGTACATTGTGAAATTGATCCCAGCCGGCTTTGCAAATGTTCCATCGCATGGTACCACACAGAGAGAGCTAGAGCGAAATTTCAACAAAACGATTGGTTGATTATTGGTTTTACGACACATCGACCGTAGTCATGTAGCGTCACCAATCTCTCACTCCGATTTGTCGCGGGCGAAGAGTAGCGACAGGTAAGATTCGAACCAACAACCTTTCGATTGTGAGACGAGCAACTTACCCCTAGGTTCAACAAAATGTAAAAATTGTCACTCCCCAAAAGGATCATCAACAACCGACTATTTCTCACCTGTGGGCAACAAAGTATCAGACCATTGGGCCCCCAGATGGTTGCATAATGCGAGTTGACGAGCCTACATTTGAAAGGTCCAATGATTACTCATTCATAACGCCTTCCACGTTTATTACGTGTGGTGGTAACAGTGGAGCCCCAGATCTTCCTGAGGCCAGACGGGTGGAATTTGCCAGTCCCAAGTGATGTGGATGTGGATGTAGACGTACAGCCGTGATAGACGACCACTGACCGTCTTGAAGAGTTGCTGCGTGAATTCTGCCATCAGATCGCCAGCCTCCAGCAGGAAGACGCGTCGCAGCATGCGCAGGTGTTCGAGCAACCGTAGATCGTCTCGTAGTGCAGCCACCACGCGACCACCGACGGCAGCTAGTCGGGCGGACGTGGCCGAGCCCAGCGCCGAGCAGACCACGTGAGGTACCGATGTACTGAGGCCAACGGCCGGCAGACACCTGGGAGGGACGGCGGTCAGACGTGAGGCTGTACTGAGGTCCACAGCCGGCAGACACCTGGGGAGGGGTGGTGGTCAGGCCTGAGGCCCACGGCCGACATACACCTGGGGAGGGACGGCGGTCAGACGTGAGGCTGTACTGAGGCCCACAGCCGGCAGACACCTGGGGAGGGAGGTGGTCAGGCCCAGGCCCACGGCCGACAGACACCTGGGGAGAGACGGCTCAGACGTAGGCTGTACTGAGGCCAACGACCGGCAGACACCCGGGAGGGATGGCCGTCCTGAGGCTGCCCCCCCCGCCGCCCGCAGGGGGGGGGGGGGGGGTGGGGGGGCGAGGGCCCCCCGGCCAACATAAATGGGGGGGGGGGGGTGGGGGGGGGGGGGCCCCCCCGGCGCAAAAACGGGGGGGGGGGGGGGGTGGGGGGGCGAGACCCACGGCACAACATCTGGGGAGGGACGGCGGTCAGACGTGAGGCTGTACTGAGGCCCACAGCCGGCAGACACCTGGGGAGGGGTGGTGGTCAGGCCTGAGGCCCACGGCCGACATACACCTGGGGAGGGACGGCGGTCAGACGTGAGGCCGTACTGAGGCCCACAGCCGGCAGACACCTGGGGAGGGGTGGTGGTCAGGCCTGAGGCCCACGGCCGACATACACCTGGGGAGGGACGGCGGTCAGACGTGAGGCTGTACTGAGGCCCACAGCCGGCAGACACCTGGGGAGGGGTGGTGGTCAGGCCTGAGGCCCACGGCCGACATACACCTGGGGAGGGACGGCGGTCAGACGTGAGGCTGTACTGAGGCCCACAACCGGCAGACACCTGGGGAGGGATGGTGGTCAGGCCTGAGGCCAACGGCCGACAGACACCTGGGGAGAGACGGCGGTCAGACGTGAGGCTGTACTGAGGCCAACGACCGGCAGACACCCGGGGAGGGATGGCCGTCAGACGTGAGGCTGTACTGAGGCCCACGGCCGGCAGACACACGGGGAGGGATGGTGGTCAGGCCTGAGGCCCACGGCCGGCAGACACACGGGGAGGGATGGTGGTCAGGCCTGAGGCCCACGGCCGGCAGACACCTGGGGAGGGACGGCGGTCAGACGTGAGGCTGTACTGAGGCCCACAACCGGCAGACACCCGGGGATAGTTGGTTGGTCGGTTGATTTTTGTATTGCAACGCACTCAGCACCTGAAGCCATGGCGGTGCCTGCCTCTCGTCATAGCAGGAAGGGAGGGTACCCCATGGCCATCGAGCTACCGACGCCCGACACCTGCAGGTGGGAAGCGGTATGAGATATGGCCAGCGGCCTGAGATATGGCTGTATCGAGACCCAGGGTCGGCACACACCTGGGTATGGGGAGGGATTAGTGGGCTACTGGAGAGTATGTGAAAAGCGGTTTTGGGCGTGTACGGAAACCCTGCAGTGCACATGTTTGTATAGTTGGATGTGATACATAACCGTATTACAGATTTATTAAACAGATTCCAATTTATTTATTAATTAATTATTTATTTATTTATTTACATTTATTTATTAAACAGATTCCATGAGGGAGGAAATGCAGCGGACATGACTTCATATGGGGGGCTAAATGGCAAAGACGACGGAGCACATGGCGTCGGCCACCCTGACACACAAAATCTGCTAGACGGGCAATGTTCTCTACTGGAAAAGTTTACCGGTGATTTCGTGTGCACGGTGGGTGACGCAGTGTGATCTACAAGGCATGCATATCAAGCTTTATCGAGTGGACATGAGGATAATCGAAACATAACGCGCATTGCCCGCACTCCACAGTCATCAGCAGTCACGCTGTCTACACACATGGACTTTGTCCAAGCTCCCCACCACATGATCTTCCACCAGTATGGACTCTGTCCGCCCGCATGGGCTCTGCCCACGAGCATGGGCTCTGTCCACCCGCATGGACGAGTAAGCGAATCGGTTGGCTATACTGATCGCTGTCTCCGTATACACCACACCAGCAGTGCCCGCACCGGACTGGCACCCCAGTAGCAGTACCCGAGTATCCGGAGACCAGTACCTGGGCGCCTCAGCAGGCTGGTGGACGGCACCTTTCCGAGACTCGAGCACGTCGGCGAAGGCAGCCGTCAAGTACGGCGAGCGGCACAAGTGTTGCAGCTGCTCCCGCAGTCCCGACGGCTCGTGCTCGGCTTCCGAACACCGACCGCTGTCTTCGCTCGGCGTGTCGTCGGTCGGAGGCGGACTGGCTCGTGCCGCGTCCACAGCGGCCGGCGAAGCAGACTGCGAAGCGGCGGTCGGGTCGCCGCGAGACAGAGCCTCCCCCACCAGCCGGTTGAACTCGTCCACGAGATTGGAGTCGTCTGCAAACATGGGCAGTGTCGAAAACAACAGTTTGGAATTGAATGCGAGCAATTCGGGACGTTGCCATTCTGTTGTAGAATCTCGTTTTACTGATGGCCACAATCACAATCTGGCGCAGTCTACACCATATAATTTAGCTGGAAATATGACACGAGCGTCCCGCAATCGATACACAAGTCCCAAAGTGTCGAAGCACGGCCACCCTCACTCCTGTACATGCCTTATAGTGAAAGTCCGGCTCCAAAGGTTTCCGCCGCGGCTGCTGGCTTCATGGCACTTATTCACTGGCAAAACGTGCTTCGACAATAATCATTGAACCAAAGGATGCTTTTCATCGCTTTAGAATGTTCCATTATATGATATTAACCGTCTCAACAATGCGAGTCCGGACAGCAATGCACATTTTGTTTCATGATATTAAGCACAGTAGTGAACATTTTTTAAAGGGAAATTTTAGCATTCATTATATAAAAATTTGCTTAACTTATATGCATAAATAAAAATTATCAGAATTAATAATGCCAAAACCTGTCTACTCCGAGGAAAGACAGTGGATGATATATAGATGTATCTTTGGGGTATTTTTCCACTTTACGTTTTATATACGAACAAAAGGTTTTCATCTCCTTAAAGTTGCATTCATCTTGGAACAGGCATCACTGACATGAGTGTATCGGAGTCTAGTGCACAATACTCATGTTGACAATGTACACGCGAGGATGGAGTGTGTACAGACAGTTGTGCACCTCGCCGACTGTGCACGAGAGCGTTCGTTCAGCGTGTGCGCAATGACGAAGTCACGATCTTCCTACAAAGCAAGGGGATGCCAATCCGATCACACAAGCTCATCCCAGTGGCGACACCTGACATTTACCAAGCTGTGCCGTCATGTTCAGATGGCAGAGCATCCTGAGACATTTGGCTGTTTGCACCACCCGGTCCAGATGAGGAAGCAGAAACGGCAGCGGCTCGACATCATCCGCCCACCACTCGAAGAAATCGTCGTGAACTATGAAGCCCTTGCTCCAGTACTGCGCATCGGTGACCGCGATATCTCCGTTCCTGCCAACAGAAAAGCATCGCCAAACGTAACTCACCAATAGTGTAGCCTGTAACAGTGCGTATAGCCAAATAGGATAGGCTACTGCATACGAAACAGGGGTAGACATTATTAAAAAAATAGCCGGATAGGTAGCAGAAAAGACAGTCACACTAAACACACAGCACGTGGGATACCGGCCCTGCATTTGCCACTAATGAAGGCCTCATAACATCTCGGCTAGGAGAGGGAAAAAAATGGTGCTTGTCATGACGAATTCGGTCCACGATGCCATTCAATATGGCATGTGCATTAAAATAAACCCAGCCTGAATGAAGACATCCATCCAGCAATTGCAGTATTCGAAATTTTAAGACCCGGGGACAATGTAAGTAGGCGAACCTGATACATAAAAATTGGCCATCAAGCTATCTAAACACTGCTGACATCGAGAAAGTAGCCGAGGACACGTGAAGTTACAGGTTGGATTATGTTAGGCTAGGCTAGGCTATGTTAGGCTAGGCAAGGCTAGGTTAGATTGGGCTAGGATAGATTGGGCTGGGTTAGATTGAGCTAGGTTAGATTGGGCTAGGTTGGATTGACCTAGGTTGGATTGGGCTAGGCAAGGTATCTCTGATGGCCCACCTTTCTATGAGGAAGTCGTGCGCAGAGGCCGGGTCGGTTTCGCTGACGGTCCAGTCGTTGACAATGGCCAGCAGCGGCTGCAAGGTGTCCAGGAACAGCTGCAGCAGCGAAGCCGACCACCGCTGGTCGCAGCACGTCTCCACCGACGCGTACAGCACCGACACCAGCCTGGGGAGGTAGCGCCATCCACTCGCATCACCCATCGCTTCGCCAGATTTAGGTAAGGCTGTTAATTCTGTGTTGGACACCAGTGTGCTGTGTAAGATCGGATGGTCAGACATTCCCTCACGTTGGCCTGTGATATCTTGAGGGTCGCAGGCCGATGTTGAGGAGTGCCTCTGGTTTGCTTCCCAATGTCCTGTGGTGTTTGCCAGGTGTTGATGATTGATTGATTATTTGGGCTTAAGGGCGCGTGGAAGGAGTTCATAATGGGCACCATTTTCTATATATGTGAACTTTGCACCCCCATATAGACGCTTGGCCAGCACTAGCAGATGGCATTTAAAAGCTTCATTACTCCCTCGCGGAAACACCAGGTCTCGACAAACCCACGAGGCGCGTGGAAGCGTTTCCTGTCTCAATCCAAACCTGGTGCAAAAGTAATTCGTTCAAACCTTAAATATATCCATGCGCTCTGTAAATAGAGCCCGTTTCTCTTTGAAAATTTCATGAAACCTTCAAAATCTTCCAAGATCAAGGGTGTCACTGTGGACTAGCCACTTACCAGAAACATAGCTTGATAGTTATACGTGAATGCAACATGATTCTCGTCTCTCTTGACAGGTTCAGTATTCACATTGCTCGGAGTTCCTACCTTAATCATGCAAGCGCACGTTCTATCTCAGATCTTCTACTGTCTACCTGACTGGAAGTCTGTCGCAGCGATTCAGTGGAACAGAGTGCAGGACTCATTGAATCTGGCGACACGGGTGGCACAACCAGATCCTGTCAGAAAAGCGACGTAAGTCGAGTTTTACAGCGACTTGAGTGGTCGCGTGCACAAAATGCTGGCGCCAAGCGTGACTTCAGGGAGGTTCGCCTGGCTGTGCATGGCCCGGATTCTACGGCTCGATATAGTCTTCGTTGCCGCCTATAGCGCCGCCTATATCCCGGGGAGACAACATTGTCAGATGTTACCGACGCCGGCCCGAGAGGCAGCATCATCACATCACATCCGACATAGACACTGCAGATACGCCACTTTGTGTCCAGTCTGCAGCTAGGTGAGTAGCTTGGTGGAGTCGCACACACCACCCTGCCTCGCGTGGTATGGACAGCCGGGTGCTGTGGGGTGTGTCCTCCTGCCGGTTGTGGGCTGGTGGCAGCTCACCTGGCCGCCCGGACCCAGCCGGGCCGGTCCTCGTCCACGTCCAGTACACCCCTCTGATACAGACTGTCCAGCTCCTCCAGATGGCTGAACCAGTCCGAGAGTCGGGCCTGCACGGCCAGCAGTGTCACCGTCTCCACTGCAACATGTCACCGTCACTGTCATTGTCACCGTCTCCACTGCAACATGTCACCGTCACCGTCTTCACTGAAAATGTCACCGTCACCGTCACCGTCACCGTCACTGCTACCGGCACAGTCACCACCTCAACATGTCACCGCTACTGGCACACTTCCCGTCACTCTCACCGCTACAGTGACAAAGTATTCGCGAACTAGGGCGATATGCACCGCTTTCTGAACACTGATTCGACACCCCTTCCAAAGAATTATATGGATTCTAAAGAATCTCTCAAGCTGACTGTGGCATGGGGGCAAGGGTACCTCCGAAGTAGTCGGAGCCAGATCAAAAGAAAATACAATTATCTACAACAGTACTGGTCCTGTGGAATTTCGGTGCGCAGACGAGTATGTTCCCATTTATCCAGCCAGAGCATCCTCCATGAATATAGGAAATCAACTACGTCTTACGGAACAACCCTACGTACAGTTGAAGTCTTACGAAAACAACCCGAAACAAATAACGCACAAGCACACACACTCACGCACACGCACACACGCACACGCGCACGCGCACACGCACACGCGCACGCGCACGCACACGCACACACACACACACACACCGACCGTTGCTCGGTCCAGGCTGGACGTCGACGCCGGAGCGCACCGACACCTATCACACACACCCACCCTCCTGGATGAGCTGCCGCTCCAGCGTCACCAGCTCGGCGTCCAGCGGCGCCAGGTGTGACGTCAGACTGGCGGCGAACGCGCGGTGCGTGGCCGGAGACCGGCGGCCCGGCTGGCGCGCGAACGTGCGCAGTCGCTGCAGCGCGTTCACGACCACGCACATGCGGTCCATCAGACCGGAGAAGGCCACCTGTGGAACCCACACCGGTCAACGGCGTGGGACGGCGGCGCGAGCAGCACCGGACACTCTCTGCGACCAAGACCATGTGTCGGTCTCCTCCAACATACACGTCTGAAGTTACACAGGTCAAACAAATAAAAGGGCAGCGAAATACCGGAACAAATACAGTGGTTACAAGCAAGTCTACTCCCTTGCATATAGTACGCAGTTCACCTGAGCGTCTGCGAAATATAGCAGCAAATACTATGATTACGAGCGAAGCCACTACCATGTACATGGTACGTCAGCTCACTTGAGCGGCTATGAAATAGAGCAACAAATGCAGTGATTACAAGCGGGACTACTACAGTGCATGGGTACGTTACTTCATTTGAGCGGCCCGGTCCGGCCCGGCCGTCATGCGTGTGAAACTGTAAGCACTGTTCTGCTACAGCGTTTCTCATTCCAATGTTTTCACGAGTCAGATGTCGTGGTGGTGGTGGTGGTGGGGGTGATTTAGGGGGCGTGGACTGTGTTGGTCATTTTGCGCCCATATATGTGTTCTTGCAACTCTAAGCTAGATTTCAATGGCCTTCATGTAGTGCTCAATATTTGCTGAGACAATGAGGCTGGCGGCGGCTTGTCTGTTGGCAGCCAATTTTCAACAGCGTCTCAAAGTGTAAGCATGCCAAGTTCTAATTTACCCACTCAGAGCTAGATATGCCATTATTTCGATATTTACCAACTTACATCACAATATTTTCGCCAAATCCTCAAAATCTTTGACTTCAAAAAGGAGGCCTGAGGCCACCTGTCGGCCATCAGCAGCTAACGCAGCTATTTTCCCATCGTACCCGGCAGACACCGCCGGCTCCCTCCGGTCGATGGTGTCGCGGCTAATTAGTGTTCCGGAAGTACGAGCTTAGTCCTGGCAAGGGAATTCTTTATTTCTACCTTTATGAATGTACCTTGGTTAATGTTTCCATTGAGAAATCACCTTAGTTCGACATACATCCTTGAACGCGTGTAACTGTGTAGATACACTACGCAAAACGCCTGCAACTGATATGCGTGGTGATCCGACTACGCTGCACCTTTGATACTTGCCTTCACTCGTTCAGCGCCCCCATGGATGCATTGCACTGGTAATATAGTGGTATAGTAATCAAGTACATTAACATAATTGAATAACTAAAGCAATACTGAAAACATAACTATTTATTTGCTGAACTGACATAATGAAGCGAATTTTGGTACACTTTCTCATGACAGGCCTACTGGAATGAGTTGCGTGATTACAACATGGATAACATATTAATATCGCTTGCACTCATGAGCTTAAGTACATTTGCGCAAGCCTGTCTAGGTCATTAAATGAATGACAGCTGACAGCTGTGACATGTCATGACAGCTGTCCCAATAATCAATCATGCCCGACAATTCCTCCTCCCCATCATGCACAAGAATGGGTCGCACTATTAGTGTTCAGGGGATGTCTGACTTGGATGAGGCCCTGGACGCGGTAGGGGTCGGTGTATCTGACCTGGGTGAGGCCCTGGACGCGGTATGGGTCGGTATATCTGACCTGGGTGAGGCCATGGACGTGGTAGAGGTCGGTATATCTGACCTGGGTCAGACCCTAGACGCGGTAGAGGTCGATGTACCTGACCTGGATGAGGCCATGGACGCGGTAGAGGTCGGTATATCTGACCTGGGTGAGACCCTGGACGGTGTAGAGGTTGGTAGGTCGGTATATCTGACCTGGGAGAGGCCCTGGACATGGTATAGGTCGGTATATCTGGCCTGGGTGAGGCCCTGGATGCGGTAGAGGTCGGTATATCTGACCTGGGTGAGGCCCTGGACGCGGTAGAGGTCGGTGTGTCTGACCTGGGTGAGGCCCTGGACGGTGTAGAGGTCGGTGTGTCTGACCTGGGTGAAGCCCCGGACATGGTAGAGGTCGGTGCATCTGACCTGGGTGAGGCCCTGGACGCGGTAGCGGCCGGACGACGTGAGTCGGTCTCCCTGCAGCTGCAGCAGAGGAGACTCGGCTGCAGACAGCAGCTGCCAGACCAGCTCGCGGCACACCAGCCACTCGGCCACCTTGGTTACGCGCTGTCCGGCCGCCAGTCCCAGCCGCTGCTGACACGCGTGACTGACGACACACAAGGCCTGTCAGCGTCAGCGACACACCACAGCGCCGAGCAACACACGTCGGTGTCACGTCACAGCACAGCAGCGACGGTACGTCACATAACGTCACAGCACAGCAACGGCGGTACGTCTCGTCACAGCACAGCACAGCAGCTGGAGTACATCACTCCAGGGTATACCGTAAAGAACGCAAAACATTATCATAACAGGAATTAAACCTATTTGAATTCTCCAACATACACATGTTTAATGCACACGAATGTTTAATCAGGGGCGGATAAAAATACTTGCCTGGGAAGAAAAATGAAAAGCATTCTATGTCGAAAAAACTCATGGAATTTGAACTGTAAACAGTCCATTAATCCGCTTAACACGATACACATGCAATGAAATGTTCTTAGATTATAGGAGCATGCCATTTTAGTGCAACAGTTCGGAAACTCGCTTCTTGAGGGGGGTGGTATGGCCAGTTAGCTACCCCGTAAATCCGCTAGTATGTCTGATGACATTAGCGTACATACGACACACCTGCGTGTTCGACTTACAACGTCTCGGCTCCGTCCGGCTGGGGCCTCAGCGGGCCGATTGTTTGCTGGCTCGGCTCGTACGAATGCGCCGTGTGCTCCTCTAGCCACGTGTGCGGGTCCTCCTCCTCCTCCTCCTCCTCTGCCGACGGAGGTGGTGCCCACGGCAGGACCAGACGACTAGCGGTGTCGTCAGCACCTGCCGAGCGGCTCAATGTGCCACAGACCCTACATAAACGCTATGGCGCCACTAACGTCGAGGGACAATGCATGCAAACGAGTCCCGTTATTGTAGCGAGTGAATACACACGATACAATAACGCTACAACTATTCCACTGAAGCCCACTGAACAGTAACACATTCGGGTGATAGGTTCGAAGACAAAAATGTGTAGGCTGGAGTCAAATGAAACAGAGGTCTGACTCAGACTTCGTTCTGCCGCGAACTGATGAAAGCCGTGTCAATGTGTCCTGCATACCTTCGGATATATCTATTTTATGCCCTGTATGTATCTTTATGCCATACATGTATACATTATATATTTGTGTATATATTGCACATAGTTTATACCATATACGCATTTGTACAATATATTTATCATTACGTCAAGCCATCGTCTAGACGAACTGCTGACAGAAATACAGAAACAAGATTGAGCAGCTCCAAGTAGAGCACCACCTTACTACAGTCAGAACGGCACAGCAACCGTGCCCCCCCCCCCCTCTCCAATGTGCCATTGACGAAATGTTTTCCTTTTTCAACATAGCCGCAAGTAAAAGATTATTAAGTGTAGGCTGCGTTCCACGGGCGTTAAATAACGCATGAGTTTGCCTACAAAATATTGTTTAAATGCTCCACTGGGGGACGGTAGCAGATACAGAAACGTACCAAAATGAAAAGTAATCCAGTTAACTTTCAGTAGTAGAATGCATAGTAATGCAATTCATATTGAGTAGCAGAATGCATAGTAATTCAGTTCGCTTTGAGTAGCAGAATGCATAATATACCGTTCACTTTGAGAAGGAGAATGCATAATATACAGCTCACTTTGAGTAGTAGAGTAGCAGAATGCCATTATGCATTCTGCACTTTGAGTAGCATAATACATAGTAATGGAGTTCACCTTGTGTAACAGAATGCATAAAAATAGTTATCTTTTAGTAGCAGAATGCGTAGTAATACACCTCACATTATTACATTGGTACTGATATGCAGCTTGGGAATTTATCAGCCAGCTGCTTGTACAAAAGACGTGGACTCGGAGATGTTGAGTAATCCAAACCACGGCACTGGTGAAAGTGCACAGAAAAAAACCAGTAATTTGTCATATTTTAGACAGCATTACCCTGCTACCACCGGAAGCGCACCAGCTACTAACCTTCCATGGGCCAATGTGCAGGATCCGGGTGACCGGGGGCAGCAGCATTGCCACCATCTTCTTCCTCATCCTCTTCCAGGTCTGACCACTCCTCCTGCGACATCCACAGGATCACCCCCCATTTCCACAACACAACTCCTCAGCCACACAGGAGGGAAACAGCACAGCGATGAAAATGGAACTGGGACTCAACCGCATAGCGATCTACTCCTCCAGCGACATATGCCCATACCCCTCAACGGTCTACTGCTCCAGCAACACACGTCTATACCCCACAGCAGTCTACTCCTCCCGCAGCACACGTCTATACCCCACAGCAGTCTACTGCTCCCGCAACACACGTCTATACCGCACAGCGAGTCGCCATCTGCCCGACTACATAATCAGCGCACACTGCATTGCCCTATACGAATGTGCGTCATCAGCTTCCGCGATGTGCCTAAACGTTTCCCGGAGCACCACGCTGCCGACACGTCCTGGGCCGGGTGTCCGCTCCCACGTGGTACTTCCCGGAGCACCACGCTGCCGACACGTCCTGGGCAGGAAGTGTCGCTCCCACAACGCCCCGTCGGGCCGGAGGTGTCGCTCCCACGTGGTACTTCCCGGAGCCCACGCTGCCGACAGTCCTGGGCCGGGTGTCCGCTCCCACCCCGGGCACCCCTGCCGGCACGTCATGGGCCGGAGGTGTCCGCTCCACGTGGTACTTCCCGGAGCACCACGCTGCTGACACGTCCTGGGCCGGAGGTGTCCGCTCCCACGTGGTACTTCCCGGAGCACCACGCTGCCGACACGTCCTGGGCCGGGTGTCCGCTCCCACGTGGTACTTCCCGGAGCACCACGCTGCCGGCACGTCATGGGCCGGAGGTGTCCGCTCCCACGTGGTACTTCCCGGAGCACCACCCTGCCGGCACGTCATGGGCCGGAGGTGTCCGCTCCCACGTGGTACTTCCCGGAGCACCACGCCGCTGACACGTCCTGGGCCGGAGGTGTCCGATGCCGCATTGCACTCACGCTCTGAATCCGGGACTATTAACGTCACCGATACCAGGCCCCTCCATTAATCGCCTATAGCCAAAGCCTCCTGAAGCCCAAATAACCAACTAACTAACCATAGCGTCGAAATTAATCGAGTCCTGCTTTGTGGAGTCACACGAATCCTTTACTATCACTACCTGGCTAATTATTGCCACCGACAGCTGAGTTTTGTCCGTTACCGGCCGTGACAGTGTTCTCGTCACGTCACAGCGTTATCGTCAAGCCAGTGTTATCGCCACATCACGGTGTTATTGTCACATGGTATCATCGTCACGTCAGTGTTATCGTCACGTTAGTGTTATCGTCACGTCAGTGTTATCGCCACGTCACAGCGTTATCGTCACGTCACATTGTTATCGTCACGTCATAGTGTTATCGTCACGTCACAGTGTTATCGTCACGTCACTGTGTTATCGTCACGTCACAGTGTTATCGTCACGTCACATGTGTTATCGTCACGTCACAGTGTTATCGTCACGTCACAGTGTTATCGTCACGTCACTGTGTTATCGTCACGTCACAGTGTTACCGTCAGATCACAGTGTTATCGTCAGGTCACAGTGTTATCGTCAAATCACTGTGTTATGATCACGTCACAGTGTTATCGTCACGTCACAGTGTTATCGTCACGTCACAGTGTTATAGTCAGGTCACAGTGTTATAGTCAGGTCACAGTGTTATATTCCGGCCACAGTGTTATAGTCAGGCCACAGTGTTATAGTCAGGTCACAGTGTTATATTCAGGTCACAGTGGTATAGTCAGGTCACAGTGCTATCGTCAGGTCACAGTGTTATAGTCAGGTCAATGTTACGGTCACGGGTGTGCGGACTGACCGGGCTCTCGTACGGACTGGGAGCGGGCTCGGGCTGCACCAGCTCCCGCACCCAGTCGATCTCCACGCCGGCGGCAGTCTGGGCGGACGCGGCCGGTCTGTGGCGGACGCCGGCGGACGCGCCGACGGCGTCCAGGGACGTGGGCCGACGGCTGAGGTTCACCAGCAGACTCAGCAGTCGCCACTCAATGTCCCACTGTCGGCAGACACGTGTCACTGCCGTGGGACACACGTCACTGCAGACACGTGTCACTGCCGGGGGACACACGTCACTGCAGACACGTGTCACTGCCGGGGGACACACGTCACTGCAGACACGTGTCACTGCCGGGGGACACACGTCACAGCAGACACGTGTCACTGCCGGGGGACACACGTCACTGTAGACACGTGTCACTGCCGGTGGACACACGTCACTGCAGACACGTGTCACTGTCGGGGGACACACGTCACTGCAGACACGTGTCACTGCCGGGGGACACACGTCACTGCAGACACGTGTCACTGCAGTGAGACACACGGTGTCACTACCGGAAGACACGTGTCACTGTCGGGGGACACACGTCACTGCAGACACGTGTCACTGTCGGGGGACACACGTCACTGCTGACACGTGTCACTGCAGTAAGACACACGGTGTCACTGCCGGAAGACACGTGTCAATGTCTGGGGACACACGTCACTGCACACACGCGTCACTGCACTGAGACCATGACGAAATACTGTACATCCGTGGTACGGGCTCGGTAGTTACCACGTCGAATGATGGCCTGACCGAGAGTGACCTTGACTTGACTGGAACCGATCTTACCGGACCAGGACTGGCCGTCGACCTAACCTGCTGACGCCGACCCGACGACTGACCTGCGCATTGTCGCGCCACTCCTCTCGCTGCACCAGCTGCTGCCACAGCCGCTCCAGCAGGTCGGCACGGTCGGGCAGCATGTGCACGCGCAGCTTGGTGGCAAGGCCTTGCAGCTGGCGGCGCACATCGTGGCTATTGGTGTCCAGAAAGCGGTGGTAGTAGATGTTGGAGAGCACATATCGCCGACATAGCTCGAAGTTTTCCTGGTCGGCTTCCTCCTGGAGTGTGGGGTGTGTCGAGCATGGCACGTGTCAGGCAATGATGGGTCTAAAGACGAAAATTTGTGGGGAAAATGTAGTTAGCAAATATATTTCCGCCATAACTGGAAACATATTTGCCTCGTCAAGCAGATGGTTCTTTTGGTTATTTTTGCTTTGTTTTCTTTGATTTTTATATCCATTCACTGGTTCATGTTAATCATATCCTAGATATTTACTAATTAAGAGATGCAGCTAACATTAACTACCTTCACCTTCAGGTTTGTACTGAGCTGATGGAGTGCATACCACACAACTTTTGCAATGCAGTTGTGAGTTGTGGAAGCAAATTCGATATATACGATTTTACATCCTCTTGATTTACTATGAATCAAGCATAAATATATGCTTGCATATGGCACTGAACCGAAAATTAATGTAGATGCACTGATGGCGTGAGTTCGCCAAGTGGTGCACCGGACAAGATGTGCATCAGTCAGATGTAGAGCATCAGGCATGAGTGCCTCCAAGGCATAGGGATGGAGAATAAATCAGCCCAGCTTCCATAGAAGATGGTGCTGCTTATCATGTTCCTGATATATGGGTCTGTATCCATTTATAGCCATAGACAAAAGCAATGACAAGTAAGTGTTTCAAGGGCATTTGTTAGGCATCAGTCCACATATTCACAAAGCAGGATGTTTGGTAGACCTGGAGATGTTGTGCAGCCAAACACTCAGTAACCACTGTCGTGATGTGACAGGCAAAGACATGCATGCCAAAATAACAGCATGCAAGCCTCGTAATCCATTCAGTGTGGAATGAGGTACTTACTGTACAGCCATTCAAAGAAAAGCTGTTTACTTTTGTCATGACTGTCACAAGAACATGCATCAATGTTGAACGTCATACAGCTAAAGGTGTCAGTTGCTGGTCAAAACATACTGACTGATGGTTGAATTAATCTATCCACTCACTGTTAGCTATAAAACATCCCTGCATGTGGCTGATACAGTATGGAAGATGACAAACATACACAAACTTATTTGGAAGCTACTTATATTATTGATAGTAAAACAATACACAAGTACTTACCAAGGGAGAGAAGCCTGTAACACATGTAATGAGTCCATCAACTTCTTTTTCAATCACCTTCTGATTTGCTTTTGTGGCTGCCATGATCGAATTATACCGTCATGGTGCAGGTGCAGAGATACACTGCCTTATTATTGTGGCAGACTGAAAACTGGACCTGGAAAAAGGATAAAATATATCACAAGGCTGGAAAGGACATGCACATGGACATTTTGCTTGCACCAAAAGTCATGGTTTAAATTTACTGGCTTCTGAAACAATCCTGTGGCTTTCAATGACTCAAATGATGCCACTTCAATGGCCATGCCACTTTGCAACACAGTGGGAAAACTAGCAGATTCCATGATAAAACATAAATATGTCATGTAAATATCTCACCATGTATCTTGGAGCCAACTGCAAAATAAATTCATATGGCAAATTTGTAAGTTCAGAAGGCAACATAAAATATTTGTGGATAGGAAAACAAACCATATCAAACATGCATGCATAAGTATACACACATACAAATGTATGCACTCATGTATGCACATACACCTGTAAGCATATATGTATACAAATGATATACATAAAGGAGAATCAATGATTACTGAACAAAACAGACCCAAGAGTAATAGAGGACTCAGTACTGTAGCCCACTGAAAATCAAAGCAGACATGAATGATACATCCCATTAAAAATATCTTAAAATGTATCCCATTCTTCTTTTAGATTAACATGTCCTAGCCAGGGCTGGTGGGTTTTTGCCACATGGTAGATTTTGCCATCCCAGACCATAGCTTAATATGCATGCTGGAGAGGGGGCAAAATCCACCCACCCCTCCGATTTTTTGTAAATAACTCTAGATTTTATCTGTCAATATACACCATTTTTTCATACTTGCTTAGATATGATAGGGATGTTGCTTAAAATAAGAGAAATGAAAATCTGTCTAAAAATTACTCCAGTTAGAGGACATCAACATCAAAACATTTTGAGTCAGAGCACAAAAATCAGAGCTGATGCGCTTCCTGTATATCTACAAAAGGGAAGTGTTCATGGCAATACTGGTGACTTGTTTTATGTATATTGTTATGAAATATTGTTTCAAGATCATGCTGTCACCAAGGTTAACTCAGGTCGAGTTCATAGCAGGTCAATGGAACTTCTTCTCATGCAGTGTCTACTATGTATGTACCCCTTCCTCAACTAGGCCTCTGCATCTTTTATCAATCCTGATAGGTACATTATTGGAGCTTAGGGATGCATTGATTGCATTGGTCATGCAGCACCCAATCAACCATGGCAAAATGTTCAAGGAAACCACACAACTAATCCATCCTGCACACCACATCGATTAGAGAAAGAAACAGAGCACCCAATCTCACACTGTTGACCTCACTTCCTAGGCACTTTAGATGATTGACATTGGTCCTTGACGGTACTTAAAAACCCTTAAAATAACATTTTCCTTCAACTCTGTGGACACCCTTACCTAGATGACATGTAACCGTATTTGAGCCTTTCGCGCTATGAATGAAAACAAATTAACCCACAAGTTGGCAGCACAACATGTAGTGTATTTTAGTTTATACTACGGCAGGTATCCGGTCAACTGAGCTCGGTTCATATGGCATCGCGCGGCATCGCAGTCACCGTTATGGTAACCCACTTGTGTTGTCAGTCGGTCGCGAGGACGTGCGCTGCGGGGTCGTGACGCGGCTGGCCACCTGGCCGGCCTTCGTGGCGTGTGCTAGTACGATAATACAAATCAGATTGCTTCATAGTGAGCCGACATCATGGAATTATCGGCAGCTGTCACATTGTGATAGTGTTGCAGAGGTGCATCTGTGCGTGTTATATCTGCAAGTTATAAGAAGTGAGCCAGCTCTGCAGAGGTCATGCGTTCATCAATCTCATCTCAATTCTGAAATGTACGTGATGGAGCCAAGGAGATATGTACACCACATGCTGGACAATTCGACATGGGTCAAATGTTCACTATGTCCGGGGTGGATCCGGAATGGAGGTGGCATATACTTGGGTGTCTCTTTATAAAGTTGGTCTTGGGGAGGGAAAAATGACCCTTTGGTGGTCAAAACTGTCCAGAAACCATTTGCATCTAGTGTACGCTTAATAGTTAGGTTTCAGCCTGATTGGGAGGGGGCAATTAATACTTAATGTCCCCCAGTGCCCCACTTCATGTATGTGATATGACTCCCTTTGGCACGGGCGAAATGGTATGTTTATATGTATATACACATGTATATGTATATGTATACGTATGTAGCAGGGGCGGATCTAGGAATTTTGATCGGGAGCGGCACTTTGTTCTGGAAAAGTTCCTCGTAGAAGAGGCGAGAAAGGCGTCATTTCTACTCTCAGGGCGCGTGAAGTGAGAACGAGGTGAACTCGTTCCTTAAGAAGCAGTCGCTTTTATGGATCCCGACCTGCTTTTTAGGCCCTCATGGTATGTTTACGGCCCCGGTGTGTTTTGAGAGCCCCGGTGTGCTTCAAGGGCCTTCTGTGTGTTTTTTTCGGGCTCCCGGCATGTTTTTTTAGATGCCAGTGTGGTAGTTCTGGGGTCTGTCACTTCTTATGAGACCCGGTGCGTGTTGGAGGGCGCAGGTACGTTTACGGCATCCCGGTATGGTTTCATGTCCCCACTGCTTTTCTTTGGTGCACCGACACAATTATTCTGGGCTCCAGGACGATATTTGCTCGGCGCGATTTCTCGGGGCCCAGACGGAAGGCTCCGGGGCCCCGACGCGAGTACTTTGGGGGGACTCGACACGAGTTTTCGAGACGCATTCTGAATTTTCCCGTAGGCCTTATCCTTCGGGTCACTTGTCCATGTCCCGGTGTGATTTGTCGCTCCCCAGTGCCAGAGTTTTGTGCACAGGCACGATTTTTCACGGCCGGTATATTTTGGCGCCCTTGCAAGATTTTGTCGGGCCTCTGGTGCGACTTTAAGGACCCAAAACGATTTTGAAGCCCTGAGGTTTGTTTTTCACGATCCACGCTCATTTTTTAAGGTCTCGGTTTTGGTTTTTCGGCGCCGGTGCGACTTTCTGTGTGTGCTGTATTTATGTGAACCCCGACTGAAATAATTGCGGTACCGAAGGAATTTTCTGGCCCAGGCGCCAGTTTTCGGGGCCCTGATGCGAGTTATCCGGCCCGACGCCAGTTGTCCGGCCCGACGTTAGTTGTCGGAGCCCCGACGCCAGTTGTCGGAGCCCCGACGCCAGTTGTCGGAGCCCCGACGCCAGTTGTCGGAGCCCCGACGCCAGTTGTCGGAGCCCCGACGCCAGTTGTCGGAGCCCCGACGCCAGTTGTCGGAGCCCCGACGCCAGTTGTCCGGCCCGACGCCAGTTGTCGGAGCCCCGACGCCAGTTGTCGGAGCCCCGACGCCAGTTGTCCGGCCCGACGCCAGTTGTCGGGCCCAGACATTATTTTTCCGAACCTCTTCTATATGCTCCCGAGTTCGGGTCATATTTTCGGGAACCGGTGAGATTTTTTTTTCGTGTGTGGGGGGTGGGCACTCTACCCCAATTTATGGTCACCCGATGGAATATTCTATGTCCTGATATGACTTTCGGTGCCCTACGCAATTTTAATGCTTCAGGGCGATTGTCCGGACTAGGATTGCGTAGTCATTCCGTAGTTCCTGCTTAATTTCTTCCTGGGAGTGGGCAAGCGGCTTTATTCTTTCGTAGGGCGGTACGCGGGTCACTACGTCGCCGCCTTGTCGGCAGGGCGGTACGCGGGTCACTGCGTCGCCGCCTTGTCGGCAGGGCGGTACGCGGGTCACTGCGTCGCCGCCTTGTCGGCAGGGCGGTACGCGGGTCACTGCGTCGCCGCCTTGTCGGCAGGGCGGTACCCGGGTCACTGACGTCGCCGCCTTGTCGGCAGGGCGGTACCCGGGTCACTGCGTCACCGCCTTGTCGGCAGGGCGGTACCCGGATCACTGCGTCACCGCCTTGTCGGCAGGGCGGTACGCGGTGTGGTGGCGCGGACTCGATGCTGCCTGCTGGCGCTGGCACTGCTCTGCGTCGTCTCCCTGCTGGTGCTCAACCTGGCCAGCTCGCTTCGAATCGGCGCCAACACCACCGTGGTGACCACCCACCACGAGCAGACCATCACCACCGTCCACCTGGACCGGCACGGAGTCGTCACACGCTGCCAGGTGCTCGAGGTCAAGTGAGTGCACTCTTGTTCACTGACGCGCCCTCTCACGTATGTAGCATCGTTTCTACCGACATAAAACTATGACAGACTCATCGTACTAGTAGCCGCACAGTAGAACCCAGCGCGATCCCTCTGGTCGCTAGTGTGAACTCCGGGCCCGGTCAAGGACGACCCGACCATATTCGACCGCGCTGTTCATGTTTGAATGGACGCTAAATGACCTCGTAGTCGGTGCGCCCTGGAGCCCAAGTAATCAATAAATTAATCAACAGTTCGTGTTTGCAATGTAAGTATAATTATAAGCATATGTGTGAATAATTATTGTTCTCTCATTATCACAGCTATGAAAAGTAAAAGGCTCTCAAAGGGTTTTGGGGAGACAATAATCCAGAACCTTCACCCTACGACTGTTGCCAATGTAGACAGCGGCTAATGACCACACCACTGCATTGCCGCACCCATCTGGTCCTATGCCTTATGACAGTGTGGTCTGGCTGTGCACCCGTGTGGCAGTGTGATCATGCTATGTACCTGTATGACAGTGTGATCATGCTATGTACCCATGTGGCGGTGCGGTCTGACCTCTCGTTGACCGGCCACCCCGGCAGCCGGTCTGACCTGTTGCAGTGTGCCCCACTGCCGCTGTCACCAGTACCGGCTGGGCGGGTACGGAGCCGGGAAGCCGGCCAGGCTCCGAGCCCACTACTGGTTCTGACTTCGCTGTGCTGCATTTTTCCTCGCCAACGACCCGAACTTAATCCGCCATCCCGATGTCCCGCGCAACTCCCGAAAAAATCCCACCCTCGTGAACTTGTGCAAATGTCCGACGTCCAGTTTAATGCTGGTTTACAGAATGATTACAGAAGTCACTCCAAATGAACGGCTTTCTAAACTTTAAATTTACTGTGTTTATGAGAGTCAACCGCATTGTCATTGTCAATGAGCACAATGCAAAATGCGTTTGGAAATCCCTCGTGATGACCGTGTCCGTGACGCATAGCTAATTACGCTAATATTGATAAAAATGTTCCGATCTTAAGTTTTATAGTATTCTGTAGCTGTCATGATGCAGCATTTGCTGTGGTGAAGCTCACTTTTCGCGCCGTGGAGGTGAAGTAAAAGAGCTCTGGTAGTTAGATGGCCATGAGACCTCATGGAATTCGGTCTCATCCTGTTAGCAGTCAATACTGCTTGATATGTTTCTGCTTGCCTGATTGTCTGGTTCCCGATGGACAACAAATGCAGGTCAGGCGGTTCGATCGGACGTGACCGGCGGTGTGCAGAATAAGTCGGCCGTCCTCACTAGCTTTCGTCAGAACCTGGACCATGCCACTGTGATGCGACATCGCTGCACTACTAAGGCTAAGGTGGTGCAAAAAACTCTTGCCATGGAGGGTAGCATATGGACCTGTTAGCGTGCAACTCCGTGGTGGTAAAATATTGTCGAGAACATTAGCAGAAGATATTTACCAAGATGCCGTCTATGACGAAAGCCTCATTGAATTGGAAATAAGAGAATTTGTTTCTAGGTACCAAGTCAGTCTTTTTATAATCATGCGTTCCAAAAGTTTTCCAAGACAACTGGTGATAGCGATGGGTCGAAAATTGTTGGGGTTGCTGTTATTTTTTTCCGGGTTTCGGTATCGGAATGATGAGTGTTTCATTCCAAGATTCAGGGAAAAAATATTTCCTGACCATAATTAATTAAATGCTCTTTCTCAAGATGCAAGTTTTCGTGTCGTCGGATTAATGTTTGGAAAAAGAAGAAGAATAGTGCAAATTATCGGGACCTACAGAAATATTACAGGCGGAGGAAATTGTAGTACCCAGCTCCGAAAGTTGAAAAGGGTCATTGTATGTTTCAATGACGTGAGAATCGAATTGTGCCAAATCGTTATGAAAAGTGTGTTGTGCATTTTGCAAGAATTCCGGTCGGTAGTTGCCATGAGCTATTATATTATATAGCAGGCACCATTAGCAGGCCCACGGTGCCTGCTAATGTGTTTACTATTGTTTCCGGGTCTGTAATCGTGGCGTTTTTTAATTTGAGAACCGGGAGTGATTTAAATGGGGTGCGTCCAGACAACCGTTTGATTAACTGCCTGGTTTTGCTTAGAGGTGTTTCAGACGTGAGTTGTTGCAAATATGAAGACCATGAACGGCGCCCGCCATCGCGCGAGTGATGCGGTGGGTTCAAGCTCGTTCCTGGTGTTGGTGAAGTAATTCGTGTGAATCGGGATGTCCAGGATATTTTCTAAACGCTCCTTTTCTAACTGCGATGACTTGTGCTACTTCGGGACTTCACCAAACCACTGGTGTTCTTCTTGTGAATGGTTTTGTGATTGAAATAGCGGTGGAAGCTGCTTCGAAAAACGTTTTTTTTGTTGTTGTAATTTGGTTGATGTTTTCGATAGGAGAAATGTTGGGGTTGTAGTGAATATGTGAAATTCCTGAAATGTTGTCCACTCGGCCTTCGAAATTTTCCAGCGGGGTATATAAATTGGTTGTGGTATTGTTTGCTGTTGAAAATGCGAATGTAAATTTGATGGGGTGGCGGTCGCTGTCGTGAATGTCTGTGGCATCGGTCCAGTCAAAATGATTTGCTAGAGGCGGAAAGCATATTGATATATCAATATCTGTTTCTGTATTATGTCCAAGGTGAAAAAAGTTTGTTCCCCGGTGTTAAGTGTTACTGAATTATGCCCGTATAAAATGTGTTCAATGATGTGGCCGGGGCGGGGGGGCCTCCATGTGTACGCGATCGATCCCAGGCTGGACTATGCGCATTAAATTCCTATGTGACTCGGAGACAGAGTAACTCTGAGACTATGTGTCTCCGAGTAATATGAATGTGTTCTTGAAATGTGCTATAAGGTTGTCTAATTATGTCAACAAGAAAAAAGTGTGTTGTCGGTGTGTGGTGGAATATATATGGAACATACATCTATATTCCTACCATCCAAACGTAAAGTGGGGAATTCAGTGCAATATGTGTATGCATAAAATAGTTTTTGATGTAAAGGGCTGTACCGCCACTGCGATGAGGTCCATGGACCTCGTCGTGACAGTACAGCGAATAATTAAAAAAGATTGAAATGATATGTATTGGTGGGTAAGAACGAGGTTTTCTGAAGTGCAATGAGAATGGGAGTGAATAAACTAAATAATGATTTAATTTCGGCCCATTTGGAGATGAAGCTGCGGCAATTACACTGTAAAAGTGAAGACATTTGGAAGAAAGTGTTAGTGTTTGTCTGCACCTTTCGGTGCGTGTTGGAGCCGGGAGTGTAGTTCTGGCGAACACGTGGGCTGGGTGCGGTCCACGCTGGTGGAACCGTCCGGGCCGTTCGGCCGGCCAGTGACCTTGGCAAGGTCACGGCGGCCGGCCACTGCCGCGGGGATGTCCACCGGCTGGAAGTCTGTCGGGTCACGTGGGCGCCGACCGACGCTGGACACGCAGGGCTCGGCCGGCGGCCCGCTGATGGGAACGAGAATTTGCTCCCGCAGCGGGGTAACTGCGAGCCTGTCACTCCTCCCTAGAGTGGTCCGTTTGTTAGGAGCCGGAGTGGTTTGTGTGTTGGAGTCAAGATGGTTTGTGTCAGTGTGGTCAGTGGTGTGCAATTTTTTAAGTGGAGCTAAGTCGTGAATGATGTTGGTTTGCATCGAAAGAGAGGTGGTGTTGACGCGAGGGGTTGGGGGAGCGATGCTGGTCGTCTGTGCATACGTTTTGGTGGAGCGGGAGGTGGCCTCGAGAGACCGCCGGGCCTGGGGGTAGGGCACCCCGGTCGTGGCCTTGACGGCGCAGACCTCTTTTTCCCGTCGTCAGACTGGACAGATATTGAAAGTGGTGAAGTGGACGGATGTGTTGCAGCTAAGGCAGTGAGTAGGTTTGGAGCAGGTGGAATCAGGACGAGGTGGTTCACCGCATTTGGGATAGCGGCCTGGTTGGTGACACGTCTTACTGCCGTGGCCGAAGCGCTGGCAACTAAAACAGCGTAGATGATTTGGAATAAATACACGGACTTGGTATCGGATGTAGCCGGCGAGGAGGGTTTTAAGAAGACTGGTAGAATTGAAGGTAGGGGCAAGGAGGCTTGTATCACGCTTCTGGTCGTCTTTTAAGGGTGTGATGCAGATGACGTGGGTCACCCCTCCGGCCTGAGCTCCGTCGCGCGACGGTGCCCTTGGTGGTGCCGCGGTTGGAATGTAGAGCAATCGTGACGGATTTACCAAAAATGTGGTGGTACGATGGAGGGATTTGGTCTCGGCTCGGTTGTGCGTTTTAATGACAAGGGTTCCATTGGCAGGAGCTTCGATGTCAGGATTGGTTAAGTAGCGGATGGAAAGGAGTTGCTTGGCAGACCAGAAGATGTTAATACGGGGGAAGGAAACAGATTCCTCGACAGGATTGACTACGATGTAAGAGCCAGTACTGTCGAGGTAGGGTTCAATGGGCTGGATAGGTTCAGGTTGGGAGGGTGTGGTCTGGTTCGAGCATGCGTCAGCGGCGGGTAGGGTGATGGTCTGGTCCGGATTGTGAGACGAGGTCGTGATCTTAGAACGAGCAGGGGTCGGTGAGGTATTGAGGGCTTGCATGGCGTCATCCAAACGAATATTCCGGCGTGTGTCATCGACGGTTGTATCTAGTGGGGAAGCAGCCGGGGCCGAGTCCGGAGTCGAGCGGTGGTCAGCAGGCGTGCTCAGTGGGGGAAATTCATACTCGAAGTCCGGTGGCGAGCTGGGCTCGTTGTCCTTTTTCCCTCTTCTTCCCCATCACGGGGAAAACCCGGACCCAACGAAGTCTAAATAAACACTAAGAACAGATGGAACGGAAATACGCGCCGATGTAAATCAAGCGGGGCGACGGGTGTCACCCCACTAGACAACGAAGTAGAAAAAGGGCGACGGGTGGCACCACACGAAAATGAAAAATATAGAACTGCAGCAACGGGCAGTCAGTCGCACCAAAACAACGGCACAGCGGAGTAAGCAGCGGCTCTGGCTATGGGTGAGCGAATAGCACTGAATACTCCATGATGCAGCCGGAAGTGGTGGAGGGGACGAACACGCTCTTCGACGCGCGGCAGTGGACTTGCGACGGAGACGCCCTCGGACGTCCAGCAGCGGTGTAAAGATGACGTCACTATCGGATGGAGGAGTCGAGAATGGAATCGAGGCCATCCAATGCCCACCATCTTCGTGTGGGTGTTGCCTGGCTTCATGGAGCTCCACCCGTCATCACCGCCATCCCAGCTCAGCCAACCGAACCAGCGCTGGCGTCTTCTCGCGTGGCAAGGGTGGGGGAACCATTATCCATAGACAGTGGTCGCCCCAGTCAGCAGGTGTACATATTGTCTTTCCTTTTTTCTATTTAGTGGTGTAAGTGTGAATGCAGTGTGAATGGCGGTGGCAGTGAGCAGATTTTGGTGTCTCCAAATATACTCCCGGTTGTGATTTCGCATCCCTGACCTGTGCTGATATTTACCTTTTTTCTGGTTGGCTGGTTTTCTGGTTTTCTCGTTTTCTGGTTGGCTGGTTATTTGGGCTTACGGGCGCATCGACGTCTCATTTTCTGAGTCGGTGTATAATATTTGGCGATGCAAGCTAAATGTGGTAAAGTTTGCAGGCATGTAGCTCTTGTGTTCGCCAAACTTCGGCTAATCCATCATTTTGAACAGAAGCGCCATTGCAGCGGGGAGTTAATGAGCAGGAGAGGACAATTTGCGGAGAGATGGGACACTGCTGGCTTCGCATCCTACTCAGAACGGAAGCGAGCCATATGATATAATAGGGAATGCAAACATTGAACTTTGTCACACATCACGCCAACTGTTCACACGGATTGACTAAGCGTTTGTCTGCTTAATACATCTCGCATTACACCATTCTTTAACAAGTCCTATTTTCCTGGGTGGAAACAAGGCCCGGACCCCCTACAAAAACTGCGGTCGCCCCGTACTGTTTGACACCGCCCAGCCCAGCATGGTCCGGGCACCCCTGCATACGTCTGAGACGTTGCAACTAGTATTATCTGCTGATCACCCAGACTTGTGTCAGAAGAGACCATACTGCGGCATCAGTCATGCTATCCATAACGCGAGTTTATGTCAGAATATGTGAACTATTTAATGGAAACTGCAAAGAGGCAATGTGTATTTCCATGTTTTGTCACATCACTAATATCTTCGGGGTCATCAAATCGTGTTCTTCACAATGGATGATAATTAGATACTCAGAAGAAAAAAAACCAGCTCGGCATTCCGAACGGTTATACGATTATTCATCGTTTTAATTAGCACAAAGGTGGGCACGAAGCACCAAAAATTCCAGCCAGCGGCAAACGAAGAAAGGGCACTCCCCCCATCGGAAAGCCGCGTCTTGTCTCTATAGAACGGCTCACCTCGGAGAAAGATTAACTATATCGCCACCTGGAATTTTTTACCCCCGAATTTCAAGCGGCGTACCTCCAAGAGTTCCTCAAATTTTCCCGATCAGTGACGCTCCGGGAAAATGACGCCCCAATGTAAGTGACCCACCGATCAGAATTCCTGCACCCGCTCCTGGCTCTGGCACGTAGCGCGCCAGTCGGTCTTCGACACCGCTCTGATCCACGGATCGCTGCGTGACGGCGTCAGTGCTTGGCGTCACGCTCCGGTGAGTGACGTCACGCTCCGGTGAGTGACGTCACGCTTCGGTGAGTGACGTCACGCTTCGGTATGTACCATCTCAGCCGCGCGGGCTGCTGGCCGTGCGAACAGTGAAAGTGACGCGTGCCTGTGGAGGCGTGCCTGTGGAGGCGTGCCTGTGGAGGCGTGCCTGTGGAGGCGTGCCTGTGGAGGCGTGCCTGTGGAGGCGTGCCTGTGGAGGCGTGCCTGTGGAGGCGTGCCTGTGGAGGCGTGCCTGTGGAGGCGTGCCTGTAGAGGCGTGCCTGTAGAGGCGTGCCTGTGGAGGCGTGCCTGTGGAGGCGTGCCTGTGGATGCGTGCCTGTGGATGCGTGCCTGTGGAGGCGTGCCTGTGGAGGCGTGCCTGTGGAGGCGTGCCTGTGGAGGCGTGCCTGTGGAGGCGTGCCTGTGGAGGCGTGCCTGTGCAGGCGTGCCTGTGCAGGCGTGCCTGTGCAGGCGTGCCTGTGCAGGCGTGCCTGTGGAGGCGTGCCTGTGGAGGCGTGCCTGTGCAGGCGTGACGTGACGGGGTGCGCCGAGCGGGCGGCACCGAGCCACCCGAGTCACGCCGATGGCTCGTCACGCCCCGCTGCTCGCTGCGCCTCTGAACACGTTCGTTCGCGAGTTTCGGGCTGGTGGTCGCCACACCTGCCCGGTCGAATTCCGCGCCTGCAACGGCAATGGCAACGCTAGACGGGCATGCCAAGTGTGAAGTTTATGTGGTCAGAAGGTAGCAGAGCCGAGGACGGAGCTCGGGGTTCCGCATCACCCACACATCGGGTGGGAAGAACATTGCTGCTGTGGATGAGATCTCGGGCATGATACATCAGGCACTCAATGTATTATTACTTTTTTATTCTTATTTACTTTTATTTTATTAGGCTAAACTATTTACGTTGAATTGTAGCCTCTTATATATATATAATTTTGATTATTATTATCTGCCCTCATGGATCATCTCCCCTAATCATGGCACCGATTTGACAAATTTGGAGACTATGACCCTCATTTGAAGAATCCTGGTTGTGCGTCAGTGCGGAAAGGGTTTCTTAAACAAATATATTCATGACCTTTGACAAAGCCTGACA
Organism: Imbricaverruca yamaguchii; assembly: GCA_034440575.1. Taxonomy (NCBI): domain Eukaryota; kingdom Metazoa; phylum Arthropoda; class Thecostraca; family Neoverrucidae; genus Imbricaverruca; species Imbricaverruca yamaguchii. Next base: position 177,703 of record JAOTOL010001618.1, on the reverse strand, counting down.
CAGGGGCGCCACCAGTGGCAGGGGACGGGATAGGTGAAGTAACTTTAGCCGCAGCAGGTCACAGGCATTAACCGTGCGCGGTCTCTGACAGGCTGCCGGAGTACGAGCCATTAACCGTGCGCGGTCTCTGAAAACGAGCCATTAACCGTGCGCGGTCTCTGACAGGCTGCCGGAGTACAGACATTAACCGTGCCGGTCTCTGACAGGCTGCCGGAGTACGAGCCATTAACCGTGCGCGGTCTCTGACAGGCTGCCGGAGTACGAGCCATTAACCGTGCGCGGTCTCTGACAGGCTGCCGGAGTACGAGACATTAACCGTGCGCGGTCTCTGACAGGCTGCCGGAGTACGAGACATTAACCGTGCGCGGTCTCTGACAGGCGATAACATTGTGCGCGGCAAGGTACAGTACGAGACATTAACCGTGCGCGGTCTCTGACAGGCCGCCGGAGTACGAGCCATTAACCGTGCGCGGTGTCTGACAGGCTGCCGGCGCAGGAGCGAGCTGCCCTGGCCGCCATCTCACGGGAGCGGCCGGTGCTCGAGGTGCCGTTCTCCCAGATGCTGGACACACTGCTCCGCTGTCAGAGGCTGGACGCCGTCCGGTCACATGACCGCGTGTTGTCGCAAACTACCGAACATCACCGCTGGAATGCCTTCACACTCCTGAGGGGACTGTTGCCAGGTAACGCCAATCGACAGAACTGGAATGGCAGGCTTACTTACTGTTCGTCGCCTACTGCATGTGCTGGGCTTAACTCATATATTAATTTAATATGAGTTAAGCCGTATGTTAGTTGTATATTAAGTTAAGCATACATTAGCATCTGTAACTGCCAGTGCTGGTAAAACAAGGGTGCATGAAACGAGGAGGGACCAAGGGGGCAGAGGGGGCATTTGTCCCCACCACAATGCAAAGGCGGCGCCCCTCCAGCGATGCTGAAGTGCACAACTCCCCCTTCATTTCTTTCAGCTGGAGGAGCTCTTCTGAGCAGAATGTCAGCCACCACCGCTTCTCGGATACGAAGCAAGTTCGTTGCAATGCTTGACCACAACGTCTCCTATGTTGACCACCCACATCCGGTGTTTTGTATTTATGCTGCTCTTTTACTGCGCACCCTTAGACAAAGCCTCGTTGTTGTAGTGTCATGCTTTCTATTGTAATCTCACTCAAACCGTACATTCATCCATTTCCTGGAATTGGTTTGCAGCAATAACAGTTACACAATATATAAGGAACCCATTCAGGGCGCTTCGGTGCACCACTTCCCTTGACCACATTTCCTCCACCATTGTACTGAGTGAGAAAATGTCCATGGCCGCCATGGCGCACCTCTTCAGACGAGTGCCCTTTCCTTTGAAAATTCTTGGATGCAAGCAACGACTTATGTATGTATGTATGTATGTATACAAATATCTTAACGGCAGGGGCACCTTCGTCCTCAGCGTGTCCAGTTTCGCCAAGGATTCGTCACTCTGTACACTCTTGATCCATGTTCCCTCAGCTTCCTGCAACTCGTTCACCATCAGTGTGCCATGGGCTCCGTCGGGTGATGCGGTGCGACAGTTGCCTGCGAACCGACGGATCTACGCTGTCACTCTGAAGAGTTCGGTCCACGATGAGTGCTTGGCTGCCTTGATGATAACCTACCTGCAGCTGTTGTCACATGAACTCGACCGACATCAGCTTGACTTGTTTTTCCTCTGAGTGATCCGAGATCTGGCCTTCTGTCGTCAGTTCAGACAGCCAGACAGGACAGCCTTTACAGACAGACAGACAGGTCGGACAAACAGCCTTCGCTCGGATGCGAACCGAGGCGGAGGAATTCCGGCCGTCGCAGCCATACGCAGCCTTCATCGCAGAGCTCCGCCGCGCTGCATCCTATTGGGACAGTGTCCGCCGGGTTCAGTGATCACGTACAGTGCCGCCAGCTGCTGTTGTCAGACGAGTCTTGGATCTCGGCCACTCGGTTCGCCACGAATGTGTGGAGCCGTCTGTTCTCACTCTTCATCTGTTGAAGGGCCTTACGCGAGTCTGACCAGAAGTGAATGGGGTCGATTGTGGCGTCGTGCTCCTGCTTGATGATCTCGCTCAGCCGGCGACACCTGGCTCAGGATTCCCGTCTTGATGCACGGCTTGTCTGTCTTCGTGAAGTTGGATATGAAATTATCGTCGTGGGAATACCAGTGAATGCTCGGCTCTCTTTCCACTGGGTTGTCGTTCAGGTCGACGTCTTGTGTCACGGAAGCATTTTCGGTCTGTTCGTGCGGTGTTGCCCACTCTTCATATTTGAAGCGATAGGCGATGTGCCTGGCACGTGTTCCACCACCATTGGAGTTGAGGCCGACAGGTTCTCACAATATTGTTTCAGATCAACACGGGTATGGCGTTCAATGGAAAGAATGCATCTACAACCGCGAAATTCTCCTACACCATTTTGGCATGGCCAAGTCTGTGTTGCTTAGTATTGTTCAAGGGTGGAAGTTTACTTTTCGCCGTGCCACTATTCGGCGGTCATACGGATCCTCTGGACAGCAACCGTCAACGCCTGACATGCTTCAATCCATGACAGAACTTCAAGAATGCCGGAAAGCTTCATGTCAAAAGGGGAAAATAGCATGGTTAGATATTTATAAAAGTAGTCGAGTATGGCATCAGAGGGTAGCTGATTTTATTCAGGTTTATTTGAGACCATTGGAAATTAATTCGCAAATGTAGAACATCTGATATACAAATGTGATGCATCGAAACAGAAATCCGGGAATCGGGTGCAACAGGGTTAGATATATGTAAAAGTAGTTGAGTATGACATCAGAAGGCAGCTGATTGTATGTCGGTTTATTTCAGACAAATGGAAATTAATTCGATAATGCAGAACATCTAATAAACGATTTAAAGGAATGCAATGTCATAATACGAGACACAAAACCTGGAATTGAGTGCAAAAATATCAGAGTTATATATTCGTAAAAGTAGTCGAATATGGCATTATAATCAGTCGAGTATGGCTGATTTCATGCCTGTTTATTTCATACCGTTGGAAATTAATTCGGTAATGTAGAACATCTGATAACACAATGTGAAGGAATGCAATGTGATAGTTTGGAACACAAATTCTGGAATTGAGTGCAAAGGTGGTAGGGTTAAACCTTCATGAAAGTTATTCAAGATTATATATAATTGTAGTACGTTTCATTTTCGTTTATTTAAGAACATTATAAATTATCAGCACATCACACAGAATATGTATGGTGCGTTTTTACCACAAGATGTTGAGTGACCAATTGCTTCCATTTCACTTTAAGGGCAAAGTAACAAGGACAGGATTTGATAATATAACGAAATATACATACATCATAAGAGAGCTTGTTTCAATGTTGTTGAAATTTGATCATTGGAAATATGTAGTGTGCCTGCAACCAGATACGGGTCACAGTATAGGGCGTCAGCCAGACGTCTCTCTCACCACAGTCTGTGACAGTAGTGTGTCTGCAGCCAGACACTGGTCACAGTATCGGGCGTCAGCCAGACATCTCTCTCACCACAGTCTGTGACAGTAGTGTGTCTGCGGCCAGACACTGGTCACAGTATTGTGCGTCAGCTAGACATCTCTCTCACCACAGTCTGTGACAGTAGTGTGTCTGCAGCCAGACACTGGTCACAGTATCGGGCGTCAGCCAGACATCTCTCTCACCACAGTCTGTGACAGTAGTGTGTCTGCGGCCAGACACTGGTCACAGTATTGTGTCAGCTAGACATCTCTCTCACCACAGTCTGTGACAGTAGTGTGTCTGCGGCCAGACACTGGTCACAGTATTGTGTCAGCTAGACATCTCTCTCACCACAGTCTGTGACAGTAGTGTGTCTGCGGCCAGACACTGGTCACAGTATTGTCAGCTAGACATCTCTCTCACCACAGTCTGTGACAGTAGTGTGTCTGCAGCCAGACACTGGTCACAGTATCGGGCGTCAGCCAGACATCTCTCTCACCACAGTCTGTGACAGTAGTGTGTCTGCGGCCAGACACTGGTCACAGTATTGTGTCAGCTAGACATCTCTCTCACCACAGTCTGTGACAGTAGTGTGTCTGCGGCCAGACACGGGTCACAGTATCGGGCGTCAGCCAGACATCTCTCTCACCACAGTCTGTGACAGTAGTGTGTCTGCAGCCAGACATCTCTCTCACCAGTCTGTGACAGTAGTGTGTCTGCGGCCAGACACTGGTCACAGTATCGGGTGTCAGCTAGACAACTCTCTCACCACAGTCTGTGACAGTAGTGTGTCTGCAGCCAGACACTGGTCACAGTATCGGGCGTCAGCCAGACATCTCTCTCACCACAGTCTGTGACAGTAGTGTGTCTGCAGCCAGACACTGGTCACAGTATCGGGCGTCAGCCAGACATCTCTCTCACCACAGTCTGTGACAGTAGTGTGTCTGCAGCCAGACACGGGTCACAGTATCGGGCGTCAGCCAGACATCTCTCTCACCAGTCTGTGACAGTAGTGTGTCTGCGGCCAGACACTGGTCACAGTATTGTGTCAGCTAGATAGCCTTGCAGTCGTGGGTCACAGCAGTAGTGTGTCACCACAGTCTGTAGTGTCCCACCCCAGTCCTCACAGCAGTAGTGTGTCATCACAGTCTGTAGTGTCCCACCCCAGTCCTCACAGCAGTAGTGTGTCACCACAGTCTGTAGTGTCCCACTGCAGTCCTCACAGCAGTAGTGTGTCACGACAGTCTGTAGTGTCCCACCCCAAACATCACAGCAGTAGTGTGTCATCACAGTCTGTAGTGTCCCACTCCAGTCCTCACAGCAGTAGTGTGTCACCACAGTCTGTAGTGTCCCACCCCAGACCTCACAGCAGTAGTGTGTCACCACAGTCTGTAGTGTCCCACCCCAGACCTCACAGCAGTAGTGTGTCACCACAGTCTGTAGTGTCCCACCCCAGACCTCACAGCAGTAGTGTGTCACCACAGTCTGTAGTGTCCCACCCCAGACCTCACAGCAGTAGTGTGTCACCACAGTCTGTAGTGTCCCACCCCAGACCTCACAGCAGTAGTGTGTTTGCGGCCCGACGCGGGCCACAGTTTCGGGTGTGAGTTAGATTGCTCGCGCCTGCTGACCTGACTGCGGACCCTTAACAGGTACCAAGTGGTGCGGTCTCGGCGACGAAGCCAACGGCTGGAATGACCTGGGTCAAAACGTCGAGCTGGACCGCTGCTGTCGCACACATGACCTCTGTCCGGTCAAGGTCTCCGCATACAAGCGTCGCTACGGACTCTTCAACTGGTCTCCTTTCACCAAGTAAGCCGTCCGTTTACACAGCACCGTCATTTGCAGCAGCCACGGTGCAGCCAGAAGTGGCAAATGAAAGGACCGGAAAGCCCGGCTAGAAAGCCCGATCAGGACCAGCGGGCTCTTTGACCGGTCTTGGAATATATGCCGATCTTTCAACCAGTCTTTCAGCTCATTTTATTTGAATGATTTAAATCAATACGAACTTCTTTTTTTAATCCCAATGATGATTATCATAAATATTGTGAGGCATCTTTCAACATTCCAGCCAGCAAGTACATCATACACATTGAACAATCTAATAATAAATCCTGAAGTATTTCAAAGATTCTTAGCATGCTCATTTCTGAAAACAAGTTCATCAGTGAGAGTGGTTGACAGCTCAAACATGATATGCAGATTTCAAAAGTAGGACTTGCAACTGCAAAAAACCGTAAAACAATTGATTTCACCAGATATATTGTACGGTAGAATATGGCTGGGAGCAGGCTAAAATACTAAAATGCAGGGCAACAGATTATTGTTGTAGCACATTGCCTTAAGATTATTGACCAATATTATTACTTCTTGTGCATGGTTGCATAAGCAACATATATCACTTACTTTATAATTTATTTACTGACAATAAAAGGAAACAAACATTTTTAACAGCATGAATTGTATATTGGCGTGTTTCCATAGAAGCAGTAAACGCCGAAAACTATGTATCCCTCAAAATGCACAGCTTAACATTTGCCTTCCTAATCCAGACAGCAAAATTGCCACCACGGACGAGGTTTCATTCATTCGTTTTTGAATAGCATGTAGTATGATACACATCACATCCAAGATGTTGGTCGTTCTACCGCTAAATCAATAATTCAAAACTTAATATTGTTAATTCTTCAAACTCCATACTATGTCCTCCATACAATCCATATTTCATGGTCAGAGTGCCTCCAATACAGCCGGTTGATGTGCAGATTTCATTTGCATATTGTGGTACGTTATATTAAGAGAATTGGGTGCCATCTGCAAAGGACCGCAAAAAAAAAAGTACTGAACTATTAAAATACTGGACTAATGAACTTTGTGAACACATTTACGGCAAACCCAACCCTGGAACAGCATTATACATAGGATAAATAAATGAGAGCTAAAGCTTCAGCAGCATAATTACCGGCAATTAATCACTACCACCACCATTTAAGATTTGCATAAATATCTTACTGCTGAAAATTAAACGTTATTTTTGAACTATTCTCCTTTTGTAGCCCATTTAATTTAAGACAACAATCAAAGCAAGGTAAAATGATTTGATGTAGGCATATATGTCTAATGTCATCCAGGTAAATACATTTAGGGCATATCACCCTCAAAATGTTTTTTTTTCCAATACAGGGCTCAATGATTGAACACCATTAATGTGCAGGTCGGTCATCGTTTCACCTACCACTCTTTGTCTATTGGGCATTCGGACGCTTGGAGTATGTGACAGAACAATTCCTTCCAGGGATCGTTTGATTAATGAGCTATTTATGCCTCAACAATAACAACCCTTCCAAAGTTTCGATCTTGATCTGTGATGTTGATCGCTATGTGACTTTATGTGATAGACGAACAGGAAAGTACTTCCACAAAGTTGAATGCTGCTTATCAGAATGGTGCTTGTAAATATCCATTAACTGAAATCGTACTTGAATATTTTAAATATATCCATAGCCAGCAGTATCCCATAGCAAGACCGTCTATGGGAATCACTGTATATAACTGGACTGTCACCATCCGATGGTCGCATTTTTGTCGTTGTTTGTATGCTACGATCTTTTGAACCATCCTTGTTTAATGATCGTCATGCGTCCCCAGCGAAGGATGACAGATTAGTAGGTACCTGCCTTGCATCTTAGGCATGTATTGCTGTACATGGTAATCACCTATAGTTGCATGACGCATTGTTTTAGCCAGGCAGTTCATAGTTGCGACGAAATAAGCCTCAGCATGAGAGCACAGGTTCAAGGTGAACGCGACGCATGAAGCAATAGTAAGGGAGGCCATTTATATATGGGTTGTAATCAGGGATGCGGAGCCGGAGCCGGGGCCGGGGCCGCCGGAGCCGCCGGGACATTTTACTCGGAGCCGGAGTCGGAGCCGGAGCCGTCAAAAGCATGGCGGCTCCGACTCCGAAAGAGGTGTAAACTAAACAAAATTAGCAAACGTGAAATGAACACGTTGTACCTAGCACAAAGATAGATACAGGGTTTATATGGGAAAGTTGCTTATAATTGTCTCAAGTTGGTCGCCTCTGAGCGGTCGCGACTAACTTTTTTTACACCCCCCCCCCCCTAGCTCTTACTTAATGGATCGATCACGTTTGGGACTTACGGAGCCGGAGCCGGAGCCGGAGCCGGTACATTTTTCCCGGAGCCGGCGCTGGAGCCGGAGCCGCTGGGACATTCTACTCGGAGTCGGAGTCGGAGCCGGGATACTTCCCCGGAGCCGGAGTCGGAGCCGGAGCCGTCCAAAATTGTCCCGGCTCCGCATCCCTGGTTGTAATGTATTGTGTACTAAGTGCACGACGTGTGTAATACTTTGCTGTATCTTACCATTTTGTTGATCTCTATAGATATATTAGGAAGTATCCATTTCTGATGTCTCCATTATATGTGTCCTATGTTTCTCATATGGTATAATATGGTTATGTGGGCATTCACCAAGTCACTGGGTATGTGCCTGAATAATAGGGGAAAATAGACATTATAGTATAAGACACAGATAATAAAAAGTAATTTTTCTCACACGTTTGGCTAATAATAGGCAGGGAAATAATTGATTCCCTATGAATCATTGGTGTACTGCTGTCAGAGTAGAATACCATGTTTCAATGCTGAATAATATTGCAATTTGCATATCAGAATCTGGTAGTGGTATGGTGTGCTTATTAAATACATGATGCAACATTTTACGAATCTTCGAATACTGAAAGATTGAAAGCTTGGTATCTATGCATCTAGTCTCAATTTTGCTGTTTCTTCGATCCTTACGTCCCTGACTGCAAGTTATACGTATCAACCTGTATGTTTTAAGGATTATTTTGCAATCGCTATGCTGTTGCCATCAATACCCTTTAATTGATAAAGGATTGTTTAGGCTTTCCAGTGTGATTGGAACTGTCTATATGACCTTAATTACACAAAAAGCAGCGGTACTGCATGATGTGCGAAGAATAAATGTGTTAAAGAACTTGCCTTTTGGGCAGGCTTCAGTTCAGTTGGACAAGCCTCGACCTGACTGGGTCTCATCAGACCGACCGGTCCCGGATTTTGTCCCAAATGTTTTGTTATTTGCCACCTCCGGCTCAAACACCACGAAACTCAAGCAGCAAACTTCATCGGACCATCGACAGCGAGCCAGCAGAATAAACACTATCGCATTGCTGTCTGATTGTTGCTAGGCATCGGTGCACTAACAGCTGCATGACCAATGCAGTCGATGCGTCCTGCCTCCCCCGCCCCAGAGCACCAGGCGCGAGAACCTCCGGAGCGCCGCGTCTCTATAACGGCGCGTCTCCGTCTCGACTGACGCCGTGCCGTGTTGCAGGTCGCACTGTGCCTGTGACCTCGAGTTCCGCCGCTTTCTTTTTTGGCGTTTCCCCTTCTCCCTTGCCGCTGTGCCGTGTTGTAGGTCGCACTGTGCCTGTGACCTCGAGTTCCACCGCCGCGTCTCTACCACGGCGCGTCTCCATCTCGACTGACGTCGTGCCGTGAAATTCAGGTCGACCATCTGACAGCGAGCCAGCAGGATAAACACTATCGCGATTGCTCCGCCGTTGCTAGGCATCGGTGCACTAACAGCTGCATGACCACGAGTACAATGCCGTCGATACGCGTCTCTACCTCACCCCGCCGTGCCAGAGCACCAGGCGCGAGAACCTCCGGAGTTCCACCGCCGCGTCTCTATAACGGCGCGTCTCCATCTCGACTGACGCCGTGCCGTGTTGCAGGTCGCACTGTGCTTGTGACCTCGAGTTCCACCGCTGCCTGCGGGCGTCCACGTCGGCCGTGGCCGACAGCGTCGGCCGGCTCTTCTTCGACGTGGTGCGGCCGCAGTGTGTGCGGGGCCCTGGCTGCGAGCCGCACCTCACCGCCAGACAGTGCGCCGAGCTGGTGAAGGCGGCCGGCGCTGACGGCCACTACCGCTTCTCCGCCTCGGTGCGCTCCTACTGGGCGGCCGGCCGTCGCACGGACAGTGGCCGGCGGCCGGCCGCAACAGCGCACGGTGGCTCTGTGCCGACTGCGGTGTCCGCGACAGCGCAGGGTGGCTCTGTGCCGACTGCAGTGTCCGCAGCAGCGCAGGGTGGCTCTGTGCCGGCTGCGGTGTCCGCAACAGCGCAAGGTGGCTCTGTGCCAACTGCAGTGTCCGCAACAGCGCAGGGTGGCTCCGTGCCGACTGCAGTGTCCGCGACAGCGCAGGGTGGCTCTGTGTCAACTGCGGTGTCCACGGTGCGGGCGGCTGGTTCGCTGTTATAGACGGCGCTTCGGACCGTGCGCTGATGAGTGCGGAGAGCTGGCCGCGCTTCGTCAGAACCCCGCCGAAGGTGCAGGTGATACGGTGGTAGTTTTAGCTGTTCAACGCCGGCTGACGTCAAGAGACAGTGAGCGAAATGGAATGACACGTCGGCTTCGCCTGGAAGGTGCACATTCGACATGTGCGATGGGAGCCGCCGCCCCCAGATCGCTGCTCGTCGGGAACTCGCCAAACACGTATATGTCCTCTTCAGCTCACTTGGTCCGTTCCCATGGTAACGGGCAGCAGAAGTCGTGACTTAACAGGGCCATCGGGGACATATTTAGGGAAGTGGGGCTAGGTAATGTCAGCTGATACAACTACTTGGCTTGGTTGTGTCTAGTATGGGATGATGACCCATTGCCAGTCAGCGCAATAACAAGCAATATACAAACTCGTCTCGTCTTCACTGTGTTGCCGAGAGTTGTTACGTGTGCAGTGCAGCTCAGTCAAGGTCAGGGGCGGATTTATGGGGTCTTGGGGCGTGTGCCCTCCCCCTCCATGGAAAAGCGGCGCCCCAACCGGAACCGGAAAGGCACCCAGCCAAGAGGCTCGAGTGCAGTCTCCCTCACATCCAAGCAACGGACGTCCAGACAATGACGGCCCACTCAGAGGTATTGCGGTCCCCTGAGAAGAAAATGAGGAAAATGCGCCTCTGCAGTGTATCCAATGTACTACCCTCCCCCATTGGAGGGGATCCCAACACACTGCGAAATCAGCGATCAGCGAAGGCGCTCCTCCGAGGAAATGACGCCCATACCGACGTGTCTTCTCCCTCTAATGAAAACACCAAGGACCCGCCCCTGATCAGGGTATGGCAGACAGGAGTCCGAGGCGATGCAGCGGACACACAAATTTCCTCGTCCGCCACCGACAGGTCCTTGGCCTGGCTGAGCACAAACCTGAACACAAAGCTGAGCATAAGGCTCAGCACAAACCTGAGCATCATCCCCTGAGACGATCCAAGGCCCACACAGCCACAGGCGGCTGAAAGTCAAGTATATACTGATACCAGGGCTAAGATCAGCCGCCATGCTGCTGGCGACGTTCCCATGATCTGGACGAATGGCTGAATGACCCGAAAGAGACATGAACACCCACACCGGCGTCACGGGTCAAACGCCGGGACGGTGGCGACCGTCCTGTGCTAGCTGGACGTGGTGCTGACAACAATGACTCAATGATGGTCCCAAAAGATACCAAAAGGTCCTCATTTTATCGTAAAATTTGCCTAAGTTCCAGATTACTGCATGTTTTTCGTTGCCGTTCCCTAGTATATTGCTTAAATTCCCCGCAGAAGCGGGATTCGATAAAGGCGCCAACAGCACTTGTGCAGTCAGTTCCCCTGTGTCCAGCAGGAGGCGGTCAATAGTCCTCCAAACTTGACGTAGGGCTTATCGTGCTTCGATGTGAAATGGGGTGATGAGCCTCTATCGCATCATATCGCATGTTTTCACATTTTGTCCAAGGCATTAGGGTTTGTAGAATGAATTGAAAATCATTGTATATATTATGGAATGCCTCCTCTTGCTGCTCCCCACTACTGCGCAGTTTGGATAGCAGCGGAAAATGAATGAGAACACATTGTATTTCAGACAGTGTTATTTCAGTATTTCATAAAATTATTGGATGGCGAAATACGGTCGCACTAAGGAGCATCCGATGTTGAACATAATTCAGCGATGTTCCGTGCTCGTTGACTTCGAATTAATGGAACTACGTTCCAAAGTAAGTATTCGACGTCCCCAGGAAATATACGTTGCTTCCTAGCGGACGTCAAGTTGCGTCTTGCTGCTTGATGGCAGGCATCAGACTCATAATCATTTAGTTGTGGCTGTGATAAGCGACGGTACTGCACAAGGCGTCTGAGAAGACAACGTGGATAGCGGTCCTCGCATGTGGTGGATGGTAGAACCATTCACACCACGGTCCTCGTTATTCACAGCACGTTCGCACAGTTCACACACCGGGCAGGGGCGGATGAAGGTAATTTGATAGTGGTACTTTCTTTCTGAAGGCGCACCAATTTCTCCGGATGGGCACCATTTCTCTGGATTAGGTGCCTTTTCTACCCTGAGAGACGCCTTCGATTGAAAAACGATTTGAGCGAGGAAAGAAGCACATGGTCGCAGTTGTCCCCCCCCCGGCTGCGCCCGTGCGAAGTTGGTCCTCGGTTATGGCGTCGGTCCTCGGTATTTAGTATCGCCTCTGATGGCCTGTCAGAATGTTTTTCTCCACAACCCAATAGACAGAGCATGACTAGACATGCACGGCTACTACCATGCCAAGTCTGAGCCTTGTCAGCTGGCCTTCACATGGTCCTCGATAGTCGGTGTCCAGTCACAGTCATCGCTTTGCACGCCTTACACGAATAGGTGTGTGTGTGTGTGTGTGTGTGTGTGTGTGTGTTTTCGCGTGTGCAAGTTTCGAAAAAATGCATTGAAAGGTTTGGAGGATGCATAGCAACTGGAGCAACCCCAATCAGTTTTGAGATGACCGAAAAATGCAGTGCATATGGGACTAATAAATTTGCTCCTCCACAGTTTACTTGCAAAATTATAACAATCGTACAAAACTTATAGCACTCAACACGCCATGAAAAGTCAGTTCCTTCAGATGTGTTGTGTATTGCACAAATGTCAACACCAATGTGATCCAAATTAAATGCGCTCGATTTGTTTTTAGGTGAATATGGAAGTTCGCCTTGACCAACGAAATATCGGCTTTCTCCTCAATGTTGCTTTCCAAGAATTTTGATGCAATGTCAATTATTTCACGTTTTCTAAAGTGTAAGAAACGACCCATCTTATTGACAATAGCCCAATGGATGTGTTTGCTCTTGGACGTTTTCAAGACGGCGTTGGGTAGTAGTACTCAGGGTTCATGACCCGAGGTAGAGATGAGTGGATACGTTTTTCTTCTGTTTGAATAGGTTTGACTAGGTTGGGATCGCATAGGGTCAGGAAATGATCAGTCAGTAATGCAAAAAATGCGCACCAGTATCAAGAAGTGATCGAAAGGGTTGGGAGCCTATCAAAATGTGTACAATGTGGTAATTTTCCCTTACCTGACAGACGGAAGCTTGTTGTGGCTCGCCAGCAATTTTCCCTCCCCTTGGCGAAAAGCCATTATAATCCCTATCGTGAAACTAGGCAAGGCTGACCGCGATCCTCTGCACCATCGCCCCATCTCTCTGACATCATGCGTCTGTAAGCTCATGGAGCGGATGATAAAGTTTCGTCTTAGCTGGTTTCTCGAGAAAAATGCATCCCCATAGGCTCACAATGTGTGCTCAGGAAGCATCGTAGCGCCCTTGTCACGTTTTGCGACTATATACAGAAATATGGCACGACTTCATGAAAAATAACCACCTTGGAGCAATTTTTCGACGTTGAGGCTGCCTATGATATGGTGTGGCGATGCGGGATATTTAGGGAAGTTTGGAACCACGGAATACGCGGACCCATGGGAACATTTTTGTAAACCTCCTGTGTGATCGTACCTTTCGTGTCCGCGTTGGAAACCATGTGTCCCCACGTTTTGTGCAGGAGAACGGTGTCCCACAGGGGAACGTTCTTAGCGTTGCGTTGTTCGCAATTTTGATCAATGTTATTGAAAGCGGCCTCTCACCAAGTATAGGTAGGTCACTCTTTGTTGATGACTTGTCTATTTAGTCCTGTGCGACACGACTACCATCCATGGCTAGACAACTGCAGATGGCCATAGCCTGTTTTGAAAGATGGACGATCGCGAACGGTGTCCGATTTTCTACCTCCAAGACGGTTCCCGTCCACTTCTGCCGACGTTGTCCCTACTGTCCGGAGATTGTAGTCGGATTACATGGACAGCAAATACCTGTGCAGACATCGACCCGCTTTCTAGGCGTCATTTTCAACAGCCGGCTATCATACACCGACCATGTCCATACTTTGCGAGCTAAGTGCTACCATGGAATGAATATACTGAAGTGTGTCTCACGAACTGACAACGAAGCTGACAGGCAACTCTTTAAATGCTATATCGATCTCTTATCCCCTCGAAGCTCGATTACGCATCATTCATGTATGACGGTGTCAGTAGCTCAGTGAAGCGAAAACTTGACACAGTACACCACACAGCATTGCGGATCCCCATAGGGGCATTTCTGGACGTCGCCAGTTGCGAGTATTCTAGCAGAGGCCCATGGACCATCGTTGGCAAGTTGACGCGAGAAGCTGTGGCTCCGGTATTCAATAAAGTTAAGGCAGCTTTCCGCACACCCCACGTACAAATCCGTGTTTTCTCACCGCATGCCGTCGGCTTTTCACTAGCAAAGAGGTGAAAGACTTCGACCATTCTGCGCCAGAATCCGCCAAATACTTCATGAGGCTCAAATCCCACTACGAGGCCTGGCGAAGAGGAAATGCATGCAAATTCCACCATGGGAACTCGCTTCACCCAAAATTGATGTCTCCCTCGCTACTGCCGGGAAAGGACATACTATTCCAGAGTTTTAAAAGTAGAACCATTGGGACTGCTAGAATTGTATCCCTGTCATTCTCTGACGTACACTGACGGGTCCAAGGCAGCCAATGGAACTAGTTGTGCATTTATAAGTCAGACAGCTACAATATCTTTCACTTTACCACCACACACGTCTGTGTACACTGCTGAGTCGGTTGCAATTCCTAAATCACCACGTTTTATTCCGGTTGGAAATGAAACTCTACATCTTATTTCAACATACTCGTTGAGTAGCCTCCGGCCCCACCAGTCTTTTCCGCCATCAAGCCATTTTGTTCAAGAAATACTGGCACGCCTGACAGTAATGGGTAAGGCGGGCAAGAGGATCCTCCTCTATTGGATACCGAGCCACACTGGCTCCACGGGAAATGAGCTGGCTGACGCTGCTACCAAGCGTGCCGCGCAGTCACGCATGACTCGGGCCTTGCTCCTCCCAGCCAGAGATTGCTACGGAACTGTAAATGCTTTCCTTAAAGGAAAGTGGCAAGGACGCTGGAACTCCCAACTTTTGAACAAACTCATGTCCATCAAGCCAGTTCTGGCACCATGGACATCATCGCTACGAAAAAGCAGGAGAGAAGAGGTTATTCTGGCAGGCTTGCGAATAGGAAATGCAACCGTGCGCTGCACACGTATGCAACACACGGTTACCTATTGAGAAGGGAGGCGAAGGCACGCTGTTCCCGATATGGCTCACCGATGACAGTGCGACACATACTGTTTGCATGCCCAAACTGCATAGTAGAACGAAGACGTTACTTCGGTTCGAATGTCCATGAGTTGTTGTACTACGATGTTTTAGGTGACAATTTGGAGGTCATCCAGACAGGTAAAATATATCGATATCTCTCGACTGTTCAGCCCGGCGTAATCTATTCTTTCCAAAAATAGATTCATTCCATCTAGTGTAACGTGAAATACGAGTTACGGGCGTTACATAACCAGTAGCAGTTGAGGCGCCCCTAAGCCCAAATAATCAATCAATCAACGACGAAGCATACTGCCTGGGTTGTCGCGATTGGTGGTGGTGGATTGGAGTTTAGGGGCGTGTCGATATCACGGGTCATTTTGCGCCTATTGTCGCGATTGGTGCACGTGGGCGGTGCGAACTCCGAGGTGGTTCCTTGGGGTGCCTCTGGTATTGCGTCGGCTGCTGGGGCCTTACCTGTGACAATTCTGTACTGATGAGGGGCATGCACAACCCGACCCACTCGGGAGGCTAAATTTGATGTTATGTCTGTTAGCTGGGAGACCTGCAACATGCGTGGCAATAGCGCTAATACGCATGGGTTAGTGATGCTTTGTAAGTAAATGTACTGAATATTGGAGATCGCGTTTTTTTTGCTGTGGTTGCGGCTTGTTCAAGGGTCACGGCGTGGTGTTTGCGAGTTCGTGATACCTACATGCGTCCATCATATAGGTCATCAGTGAAAGTTCCGGAAAGTTGAGCTTGGATGGGAGGCGAGTCGATTTCGGCACTCGAGTATAATTTGTGGGCCTGAAGGTTGATCCTCTCCCAGTACTGTTCCAGTCTCGATTTTCTTTTGTTTGACGCTCCTTACCTGCTCTTGTGCAGTTCTGAAGTCATGCATGCTAGCAACTCTTTTGTCATGTCTTGCTTTAGTACGTGCCATGACTGGGGGCGTGGCCCGTTATCAACGATTCTAATGTATTGGCGTTAGAGTGGCACCAACCAGCTATCAAGAGGGTCATTTATTCTTTCACTTGCACCACTACATCTGAACACCTAGTCTGCCGTGGCGACCCATGTTCCTAATTCATCAGAGTTCTGACCATCGAATCTTTTGTTTTGACTTAGCACATCGGATAGGAAAGGAGCTTTAGCAATATCATCTCCCACAGTGCTTGTTATAATCCATGGCAAGCGCAGAGTGATGCTTGTCATCAGGAGCATCTTCGTGAGCCATATTGCCATATTGTTCTTTACGTTAACAGATAAATTTAACAACAATATCGACACAATATGTTCAAACAGTTAGGAACAGCTCTAGTAGAATTTGAGGGGTATTTTGCTGTACGCTTGTTACCAACCGGTAAGAAGGTGAGTGCAGAAGACAGTGTCGGTAGCTCAAATGAATATTCGAGTCAAGCTTCGTGGTGCAGTTGAGACGAGCTGAGCTGGATGCGGCGTCCACGATGTCCGTGATGTCGAAGTCGTTGAGGATCGAAGTTGGTGGTGGCTGCGAGACTTCCGGTTGAGTAGCATAGTACGAGTACGGTGGTATCGGCAGTTATTCGGGTCGGATGGTTCTTGGAGGGCCTTCTCGGCAGCAATCAATTATTTATCTGTCGTGCTGAAGGATTCGGAGTTGATGTGTTCGGGGTTGCGGTGTCCAAGACACAACAGTTGTGGAGGCAAGGTCGGCAAAAGCACAACGATGGAAGCGGAGGGTAGATGTAGTGGTCAAATCGCACCCACACAAGTGGCAGCAACCACACTGAAAACAGTATATGAATGCGATATTAGTATGGCACTGACAAATGACCGTCCCGGCGAAACTTCGCTCAATATCTTCATGGTAGTCGCAGACGATCTTCGATGCGCGAGTTGGTGACTCGTTGTTCAGCAACTGAGATAAGCATGGTCCAATATCCACTGACCTGTCTTGGGGTTTTGCTCTATTGGGATGGATATGCCACCCAAGTGCAGTAGACCGGGCCAAAGTCGAGGGTTTGTTACTTTTTCCAGGTCTTCGCGCGGAATCCCACGTTATTTTTTTTGTGCTGAACAACATGGAATCGCTTGTTTTCCTCTAAAGACATGTTTTTTTTCGTTCCGCGCAAAAGCGATGTTTGGAAACATGTACGCATCTACTAAATGCGTGCATGTTTTACCCCGTAGGTGGTAGTACCGCCTATGGGGCAGCAATTGAGCATAATCGCACATAGACGTAAATAGGCTTTGGAAAGCTCTCTTTGGAAAGGTCTCGGCGAAATAAACAAACTTTATCTTTGTCAAAAGACCTTAAAATCAATATTCTCTGATTTAGCGACCAGAAATCATCACCTTCAACCGGCAATTTTAGCTAAAAACTGCAAGGAATGTACGT
This sequence comes from Imbricaverruca yamaguchii, assembly GCA_034440575.1. Lineage (NCBI taxonomy): Eukaryota > Metazoa > Arthropoda > Thecostraca > Neoverrucidae > Imbricaverruca > Imbricaverruca yamaguchii. The sequence goes on along the minus strand of JAOTOL010001618.1, from coordinate 160,294 downwards.
AAGCATTAATCCCTGAATCAACTCAGCCCACAATTCACGGCTCATATTTCTGTATTACTGATGACAACGTAGGAGATCAAAATATCAAGGCATGGTTTTGCTTTCCAGCGTGATTACCGAACTACCGTTGTATAAAAAGTGTAACTGGCTGACTGGCCTCGAAGAAGCGGTCCATGTAACATGTGAGCAACGGTTCACAGGGTGCTAAGCGTTGCTTTTCAGAAGCCTGTGCTCCTCCACACTCTGCACGAGCCACTGGAGGTCCCTTTTGTCCTTTGTGGTCATTCTTGCAAACTGCTCGATCAGCTGAACTGCGCGTTCTGCTGTGTCGTTGGTCACTTTGAGGGACGAGATGAACTCGCACAGTTCTATGTAGTCGGGATGTCTGGGCCACGTTTCTGGTTTGTCTTTCAGCCCCTCAGACTTGGAATCCAACACGTGGAACACGAACCACGAGTCTTCTGTGACGAGATCTGTGAGCGTGATGTGTTCACTTCCCACGACCACAGGGCTGCTGCTGCCAGGTTCGAAGTTAGCGAGCCGCTCCGTGCTGAGTAGTTTTTAGGTCGCCTCCTTTACTTCGCCATCGACGCTGTTGCTGCACAGGGTGAAGATGACGATTTCGGGTGCCATGTACCATAGGTATCGGCACGACACAGTGAGAGCTGCACGCGCCACTTCCTCGCCAACAAGCTTGTACCCCTGAAGCTTGTTGAAGAGCTGGATGTCGCTGTAGACGACGTCCGCGGCGACGGGTTGATGACGGAACGAATCGTCGTTCTCCAGCTGTGCCTGGAAACAGAAGAGCTTAGCGAAGTATAGGACCTGAAAGAGGTTGGATTTTAGGATGACAATGGTAAGCCTGGTCTGTGTTTTATGATAATGCTGAATTGGTTGGAGGATTGTCGATATGGTTGGTGTGGGACGGTAGGTACCTAACTAGGGTCATTTCGCGATGAAGCCAATGACTGCGGATGATGGAAACAGGACACAATATTATTTAAGCAGGCGATGGATGCAGGCAATAAGTGCCATTTAACTGCTACATTAGCTTACAAATTTTGAAGTAACATATATTAAGAAAATCACCTTCCCCATCCATTAGCGTTGTGCACAGCACCAGGGAAAATCCAGTGCATTCCTCGAGGTGGAACTTTTCCCGGCAGAATGAGGGCGGTCTCCGCACGTTCGCGGTAATCGCCTCGTGGGAAGCTCTCGTTGGCTATATATGAAAGAAGGCACTGTGCGGCAGCTTCCTTCTGCTGTTCCTCCCATGGAGTCGTGAACTGCAGCTGCGCCACATGCCTCTTCAGGTTCAGACTTCATCACTTTCTTCGTTCTTTCCTCTCCGAGGCTTAACCGACATCTGTGTCTGCCGACGTCGCTGTTGCAGTAAACCCTCCATGCTTGCTTTCAGAGACCCGTTTACTTTAACTTTCCGCGTCTTTCACCAGCCGCTGTTTCTTGTTCTTCATTTCGTTTTCGTAAATTACGTCCTTCTGATATATCTTCCAGATTCTGGCGCCTTTCTGATCTAAAAAGAAGCCGACGTCTACTTCCCTCTCCTTCTCGGATAGCAGACGGTTTGCACGAATAACGTCCAGCATGCTAGCGTCGAGACGTCACATAGCTCAGTGCAGGTCTTCCCCATGTCTTCGATGTCCTGTCTGTCGGCATCACTATCTCTCTTTGCACTCTCATGACAGTTACACACTGGTACCTGGCGAAGCGGCACTGCTCTTTGTCCTCGATCCTGCTGCAAAAGCAAAATCAAGCGTGCAACGCATGCCTGGTGCAGAAGTGAATTCAACTGTGGAACGCATGTGTGATTGGGGCGCTAAATCCTGGGTGTTTATGCGAACAAGGAGGCCGACGCGTGCCTGCCTCTTGTTAGCTGACAGCATCTGGCGTTTTCCCGGAGTTTAGTTGATAGGATTAAAGAAGACCGATGCATGGGTAATCCACTTGATATGCTTCTGGTGCAGAAGTTAAGTCAACCGTGCAACGATTCTCTGTGTCTGTGATTGGCGTGCTGCGTATCGGGTGTTTGTACCAACAAGGAAGCCGACGTGTGCTCGGTTGGATGAGCTGACAGCGTTTGGTGTTTCTCCGGAGTTTGGTTTAGAAGGTTAAAGAGGCCCAATGCGTGAATAATCCTGGTATGCAAGCAGTGGCCCGTGGGACGCCAAAGCGTCCGGATAACCGGATGCTTAGGATGATGACTTCCCGAAGTAGAGCGGCTGGTGCGTAGTTGGGTGTTGCGCAGTTGGTGCATGTTTGAGTGCGTGCTGTTACAGCGCCCTTTCTTCCTCTGTTGAATCTGTACAGCTCGCCCCCGTACTGATGTCGGCTGTTCACACAGCACCGAACGCTCACATCACTTTTACGGCGTGCTCTATTGGTTTTCTTCAAATAGTTTGATATCAAGTTAGCATTAGGCAGGCTATCGAAGCATCCCACGAACATAACCCAGTGCGCTAATCGGTGCCCAAGATTATTTTGTCCTATTTTAAACTTTACTATATTCCTTATCTCTGCAGTATTCCTTCATATATCCCACTGAAAGACTTCCGGACGAAATTCAAAAGAACTTGTTTTCCACACCTCCATCATATTAAAGTCCCAGATTTATGATTTTTTGTTTGTTTATTATACCTGATATAAGAATTGAGAAAATGCACACCACCGTACAGATACGTTCGCTCACATTTAATTTTCATCAACCATTTTACACAGCATTCTCTAATAACCACAATTGTTCAATGCTTGTCAAATGCCCAATGCTTGCCAAATGTAGCATCATTCATGAAAATATGCAGGAAAATCTATTCGGCCATCATCTTTCGTTGAAAGATATAAAATTCTGCGCACTCGTCGCCACAAATGTTTTCCCTCACAACTCAAATTTCAACCGCTCACTTTTGAGACCACATTATGAATCGTCCTGTTTGGAAGCGAAAACATGACCTTCTCTACAGAGACATTCCCAGCCGTCCACATTCCACAACACGATCGCATCTGTTCACTTCAGGACACCAGTCGCCGCGACCACGCGAACCGAGACAGGGCCGCAGGCGGGAGAGAGTACACACATTTCCTACGTGCTGTCCGCGGTCAGTCAGTGTTCAGCCGTTAGTCAGTGTCAGCGCAGGCCTTCGACATCGTCCGATTGCTTGTGTAACGCTACAGGGACTTTGCGAACGAAGTGCCAAAATCGACGCCCGAGGGCGATTCTGCGTATGCCAGTGCGCTGCATCCAGCTGCGCGAGCCGGGGAGCCGGGCGCGTAGATGCGCGAGTTCACTGATGCTCCAGGCGGTGCACAATGTCGCGCACAGTTGCGACCAGCGCCTGGTGCTCCTGGGGCCTCTCCAGGATCAGCGTGTGCAGCTTGGTCAGGTAGGTGTCCACCGTCTCGGGGGTCAGCGGCTCGGGGCAACCGGGCAACGTCACGCTGGAAAACCGGTCGGCCAGCAGGGCGCGCAGCTGATCGAGGTGCTGCTGCAGGGCAGTGTTCTGGGTGCGCTGTGTGTCGGTCTCCGACTCGAGTCGCTCCACCGCCTCGCGCATGTTGTCGATGTGCTTCTGCAGGGTGGCGTTCTGCTCCTCGTGCTCGGTATTCGTGCGCCGCAACTGACGCAGCTCGGCCTCACGCTCGCGGTTGTGCGCCAGGAACGTCTCGGTGAAAATGGGTATCTCCAGGATAGCCGTGTCAGCCTCGGCGTTGACCGGCGCTGGCGGAGGAGGCGGCGGACCGCGCACCTCCTTCTCGTTCTCTTTATCGTGTCGCGCCATTTTGCTGCTGCTGCCGCCTCCACCGCCCCCTCCGCCACCGCCTGTGGTCATTACGCCGCCCTTTGCTTTCACCTGCTCGCTGAAGGCGCGGTACGCGTCCGTCTGCTGGTACTTGACTAGCTCGCGACTGTAGCGCTCCTTCTGTTGCTGCGCCGCCTCCATGTACTGCTGTTTCTCCTGCTGCGGTGCCGCCTGCCACGCGTTGGCCAACAGACGCGTCATGTCGGAGAAGGTGGCGCCCGGGTTGGCGGCTCGCACCTGCTCGCGGTGATCGTTCAGAAACAGCATGTAGCCGGACATGGGCAGCTTGGGAGCGTTCACGTCCTTCAGCTTGAGCGCCCGCTTCTTGCCGCGCGGCCAGCCCTTCTTGCGGCCCTTGTCCGACGGCCCCGGCTCGGTCATGACGGAAATCACGGTCTGGAAAATCAGCACACATCAAGAGAGATCAAGAGAAAGCCTGCATACTTCTGGCATGACATACGCCAGCAGGAACTTCACGGTCACGCATCGGGCAGACCGGATTATGACACTGCTCACTGGAGAACTTGCAACCAGCTAACTTGGGCAAAGTGGAAACAGCCAAGGAAAGGGAGCACAAAAACAATGCACATTAACCATGACAAGCCTTCCAATGCATGTTAACAGCACATCTCCATGCCTCACAGTATGCTACAGAATCCATTAATCGTTATTATATACTTCTGATATTATGAATGTTAATGCATGTTAATGAATATCCTACAACAATGGAACCTGTGTTCCCAGCAGACATTATGATTGCATGCACATATGGATAAATTGTCATATATGGCATTTAATAACAGTATGATGTTTCAGCCGAAACAAAAATATAGACTAGCATATCCGGGACGGTGCCAGCAAGCTGGAGGCAGTTGGACTGCGGGTGAGAGTCGTCATCTGCGACCAAGGATCCACCAACCGCAGAGTGGCAGACCATTTAGGCGTAATGAGGTGCATCCGTTCTTCTTTCACCATTCACACAAAAATGCATGTATGATCTTCCACACTTGTTAAAGTGCATTACGAAAAACCTTCAAAGGTATGATTTTATCGCGTAATGAAATCGTGTATCGTGGCAATATGTGGCAGAGCTTGCTAAATTTGACGCTGCACATACAAACAGGCCCCAAGGTTGACGGAAAAAACACATTACTCTTCCGGCATTCTCAAAAATGAAAACGAAGACATCAACACAGACAATGAGTCACTCTGTTGCTTCTGCAACCTATCTGTTGGTTGAAGTAGGGAAGCTTTCTGCATAAGTGACACATACGTGACAATTCCTATAGCAAGTCAATGATCTGTTTGACACCCTAAATTGCGGCTTTATTGATACGGTTTCACATCGTCGAGAATGACAATCCTTTCTCCACAAGCACTGCAAGACAGTTTTGACACGCTGGAAAACATACGAATTAATACTCGCAAAGGGGTAAGTGTTTTGTCTCAAAGGGTGGAAGGTTTCCATCAGTGCAGTGATGAGCCTATGGAACGAGTTACAAGGGAAAGGTGGTACATTTTTATTGACCAGACGATTAAATCAAGACAAGTTTGAAATTTGTTTCGCTCGTATCCGCCGAAGTCTTGGTAATTCTGATAATCCTTCATGTCAGAAACTCAGATATAGCTTTCCAAACTGTTTTGTCAGTGATCTCTTCAGACCTTTTGGCACTTATTCAATCAATTGTGAAATCGATGAGGATGAACACTTCCAAAACTTGTGTCAGTGGACAAGAAGAATTATAGTTGTGGAGAAGGTTGGCTTGAGATTGAAGGCCCACAGGCAATTTTCATCCTACACACTTAATATGGCCTTGTCATTTGTAAGCACCAGATCTAACATCTCATTCCCCCTTGTAGGTTCATTTGAAACAATACACTTTCCTCAGAATAAGCAATACAACTTCTTCCTGGCTTGCCCAGACATCTTAGCTTTGTCTCCTACCCCTGTTATGTTGAAGTCCACAACAGTATATTTATCCAATGCACTCTCCTACCTCTTGCATCAGTCAGTGGCTTGATTCTGATCTGGTAGCAAATAGAATGCCAAAATCCTATTTTTGTCCTTCAGAATATTCACACAAGGATCATGATTCTTCACCATGTACCATACCTTTTATGGACTGACTTTGCATTACTTGCTCAACATACAAGAGCATCCCACCTATTATTCTTGTCTTCCTTTGATGAGCATGTATGCTGTAGCTGATCAATTCAAATTATTATGTAAGTTTTCTCCAAAAATGCTTTCATAAACCCATGCCTCAGTTTTACATACCAAATCTAGTTTTTCAGACATGCATGTTGTTTCACACCTTTTTCCAAACAATTCTGGTATTTATGTAACACATGATAAACCAATAATTTCTTTCCTTGCTAAGGAGGTAGGAACCAAAAGGGGACATTTTCTCCCTTCCTACTACTTCTCTCTTTATCAGATATATCTCCCCATGACCTGCTTAGTTTCCCTATTTCCTACTAAGAGCCTCCTCATACCTATTGCTGATAATTCCAATCCTCTTTTGCTCAGATGCAAGCCATCTAATGCAAACATTTTCATCCTCCCAAAATCCTTAGACAGATATACTCATCACAGCATTTCCTTTTCATTCCCATCCTCATTAAGAGTACCCACCCAGTAGGTATGTGCTAAGGACCTATTATAATTAAAATGAGCTGCTTAATTATAGCTTAACATATGTGGGCAGGGGGAATTTAATTTATTTCTTTATAAAAAAAATTGTTGATGTGAGACAGTACATGGAGTCAATGGGAAGGCCCAAATGGATTGGGAAGCACACATGTAGGGTCCCATGTTAAACAATTATTTTTTTTTGTGGGGGGGGGGAAACCCTCATGAAGGTCACACTTGCTCTCAGGATACAAAACAGCATCCATGTATAAGTACCATAGCACTCCAAGGCATCCAGAAGACAAGATTTGTACACATGAAGCAATCCATGGAGCTAGGTTTTGTAAGACTTTTCTAGTTGAAAAACAATTTTTTTTAAACATTAAAAACTATATTTTCTTTAAGAACAGACTAGGTTAGGTTAGGTTAGATCTGGTCTTTCTAGTTTGCAAATGTGAAATATTGTATGGTATTTTTGTGCTCCAAAATAGATGGTCAGACTAATCCAGTAATGTACAAGTACACCTTTTTGTTTTGATAGCTTTGTACTGCCTTTAAAGGATGTGTAGTAACTCTGACTGGCCGGCGCTCTGGGATAGCTGAAACTGCTAGTTGTTTTCAGGTATGGACTTTGAGTGGTAGCACTCGAGCAAACAATGTTGTTCTTCATTTTCCCTTCTGGAGTACAAAATATTTCATTTAGTCTAGTCACAATCCTGGAGTGCATAATGTATTGGTATGCATGATACCAACAAACATCAGTTTTTCCAACACTGAGTGTTTGTGAAGTTGGTTGGTTATTTGGGCTTAGGGGCGCATTGACTGCTTCGGTCATACAGCGCCCAGCTTGTGAAGTTTTCATACCTTGTTTCTAGCTGTATCCCATTTACAGGTACCATACTGTTGCTGATCATGATGGTTCCAGGATGGTGATAACAAACATCCCATAACATGATTCCAGGTGAAGAATTACCTTTGATGTGCTTTGTTTTACAATGTCAGTTTATGGCATAGGTGTTTATATCATTATCATTGATATTGGTACAACCAAATTAGGTACCTTTTAGAACAGACAAAATCGTGATTTAAACTTCTATGAAGATTTCAACATCCTGCTGCATTTGTTTTGACATCTCACACCTAACGAGAAATCAATATTTTAACACTAGTGTAATGAGATCTGTCACAATAAGCATGGGCATGATACATATAAACAAGACATATGTAGAAATGAGGCACAAAGACTTCACAGTGCAAGGAGTATGATGTCGATGATTCTTTGGGAAGGATGCTGATTCAATGTTCAGGAAGTGACATACCTATTCCACCTAATTCACAAATAATTGATTACTGACGCTACATCCGGTGTAGGCACCCCCGTGTGTCCTGTCACACGCTGCCATGATATAACCCCCCTGGTAAGGAAAAATACTGGGTATTCCTCGGGTAGATGTCACATCATTAGCAAATACCACACTTTACGTTGCAGCATACCTCCCAAGATAACTCCCACCAATACACCTCCGGAGTACCGCCTTCTTCTTCTCAAATTTTCTAAAGCGCGGCAAATGTGACAAAGGCGGCGAATGCGGTAGGCAGACCCCATGAAGCTCATTCGGTAGCACAGTCGTACTGGGCTTGAAGGTTTCCCTTCACCTATGCTCTATATGTTTTTTTTGGCGACTTTTCTGCGCAATCTTGCATGTTTTATGGCAATAAAGACTGCTTTGACTAACACCAATTGAGAGACATATTCTTCAGCTTCCGAAAAATGCATCCTAAATGGCCCAGTAGCAATCTTCCTGCCTAACAAAGTGGTCTCGCTTGAAGAAATCTGACTGCCACGGAAGGCCACAAGGCCACATGAGGCTTCGTAGCAGCGGCCACAGGAGGCACACTGTTGTCACAAGAGGGCCGATGGCCGCCACAGGAGGCAGGGGCGGATCAAGGAATTGCCATCTTGGAGGAGACATTCGTCGGGGGGTCGCCACCGCGAAAGTACCTGGAGGAGCGACCTTTCCTGCCGTGGGGCGCCTCTGGCTGAAAATTCTAATGGGGATGGGGTGCACTCGAGTCTTCGTGGAGGGGCGCTTTTCCTGGTCGGAGGGGCACTGCCTTCCAGGATTGGGGGGGGGGGGGGGCACATGCCCCCAGTTTCCCTCCCTGGATTGGCCATTGACAGGAGGGCCCATATAGCTGGAACAGGATGCTCCTCGCCGCTTCTGATGGAGGCCCGCCAGATATCCCACGCACGATATACATATACACACACACACATATATATATATATATATATATATATATATATATATATATATATATATATTCAACGGATCAACTGTGCTCGCACATTTCTTGGGATCCGTTGAGAGCCAGAACCAGGCCAGATGACCTGGTAGAAGAGTGCGGGAGGTGCCACGGTTCAGTCGGGCCAGGGACAGCTTCCACAGCTCCCACTCCCGCACTGGCCTGTGAGTGTTAGCGCTAGTCATCGGGTCAACGCAGTTCTGCGAATGGTTGAATGTCTGGAGCACATAGTTGTGGGTCCGGCCTGGTTCCGCTGCGCCATACGAACAAATCCGCATTACCAGATTTGTCGAGATACATCTGAAATAGGGATAATTTATCCATTCCACGGTAATTGCATGGCAAGAAAAAAGTTTAAAAGTCAATGGGTTTGCTGGAAAAGTGTTCTGCTTGATATCCACGCAAGCTCCAATGTCGCTATGGGACTGCAGCTCGTCGGAACAAACGGTGGTGCCAGGTTCTATGTTGCCGACGGTGATCGTGAATAAGGTGGTCGCGTCGCGCCGCTCCACAGTAGCTGGAGCTCCCCACTCTGCACCTGCAGCATCCTGGAGACCCACGGACCGCGGTTCCGCTGACCGTGGTTGTTGATTGATTTATTGAATGATTATTTGGGCTCAGGGGCGCATCAACTGCTACTTGTTATGCACCGCCCAAATCTATTTTTTCATTCTGTAATTGGCGACATGTGTCTATTTTTAGAAGGGATAGATTGCGTCCAACTGAGCCGTCGATATATATATATCAATATATTTCACCTGCCTGGATGACCTCCGAATCGTTACCTGAAACAGCACAGTACAATTCGTGGACATTTGAACCCAAGCGATATCTTCGTTCTACCATGAAGTTTGGACAAGAAAATAGTATGCGTCGAGCTTTCATCGGTGAGCCACATCGAGAACAGCGTGGCTTCGCCCCCTTCCCAAAAGGAATTTGTGTGCTTCACCTTAGCGACACCTCGTAGTGGGATTTGAGCCTCTTCAAGTAGCGAACGGATTCTGACACATAATGGTCGTAGTATTTCCCCCCTCTGCCCGCGGAAGACCAACAGCATACGGGGTGAAAAGAGGGATTTATATGTGGGATGCGCTGGAAGCTGCCTGAGCTTCATTGCGTATCGAAATACTAGTGTCTCGCGTCTGTTTGCCAGCGATGGTTCATGGGCTTCTGCCAAAATACTTGTAGCTGGCGACATCCGAAATGCTCCTATGGTGATCCCGCAATGATGTGCGGTGCACTGTGTCGAGCTTCCGTTTCAAGGAGCAACTCGCACCGTAATATATAAATGATGCATAATCGAGCTTCAAGTGGATAAGCGATCAATAAAACATTAAAAGAGTCGCTCTGTCAGCTCCCTAATGAGTTCGTGAAAGATTTAATAATATGCATTGATCGGAAGCACTTATCTCGCAATGTGCTGATATGGTCGCCGTAGGATGACCGGTTGTTCACTGATGTCGAGGAAGGGAGTCGGGGACGAGTAGCCTAGGGGTAGGTCGCTCGTCTCACAATCGTAAGGTTGTGGGTTCGAATCTCACCTGTCGCTATTCTTCGCCCGCGACCAATCGGCGTGAGACATTGGCGACGCTACATGACTCAACGGTCGATGTATCGTAAAATCAATAACCATAACCAACCGAGGAAGGGAGTCGCTGGTCGCACGGTTTACTGGTCAAATAACTGAACAACCATCTCCGGACAGTGACGACGACGTCTGCAAAAATGAAAAGCAACCGTTTTGGAGGAAAAGAATCGGAGGCCGTTCACTATCGTCCACGTTTCAAGACAGGCTACGGCCACCTGAAGTTGTCTCTCCATGGATGGTGATCGCGACGCACATGACCACACAGCCGAATCATGGACAAAACGTGATCTTCAAATAATCGATGATATTCCATTGTCTGTCATTGATTAAAATTGTAAAGTACGCAACACTAAGAGCGCTCCCCTGTGGGACGCCGTTCTCCGTACAAGTTCTGGTATATGCCCGGAGAGAGCAGACATGTCAGAGGGGAACATCCTGACCGAGGTGAGAAAGCATGTCACCGAAGTAAAGCGGCTCAGATCCAAAGGAAAACACGCTAACCCTCTCTTGCCCACACGGTGGCGCCGCCTGATCCTACCACACCATCCGTATGCGTTTCTGGGAAACGCTTACAGGTGGTGTGGATTTTCGGGAGCGTTTTAGGAATGGTCAATCTCCCCCACGGCCAACCGCTGGCCCACTCCCGCTGAGTCCAGCCAAGGTACAGGAGTCCGGCCGACCACGCGCCAGACCTCTCCCTCGCCCCCGACACCGCGGACACGCCCAAAGCCCAATGGCCCGACGTCACTTACCCAACGAGAAGATTCCTGCGGCCACTGGCGTATTCCAGCCGGCGGCCTGCAGCCCGGCTGTCCGTGCTGGCGATCCTACCGCACACCAATCGACAAGGTGGAGTCTGCTATCCTCAGATTATCCCGCACGGCTGTGCCTAAAACAGGGTATGGACAGCGCGACACCAGCAAGGCTTCTCACCTCGCCGTCGAGGTGAGAAACCCCCACCAATCCGTGCAGACCCGGAACAGGTTACACCTGACCTCACTCTCCGCACATATATGTCTGTCTCCGACGCAGTGTTAAGATGATGGGTTTTCATTAGGTGTGAAATGTCGAAATGAACACAGTAGGATGCAGAAATCTGTCATGGAATTAGGGTGATTTAAAATGCTTCCAATGTCTTTTGGACTTAAATTTGAGGACATGACACTCTTATAACTACCTTTATCATTGACGTTGATATTCATAATTTAGGAAGAGCTATATTCCGGATAGTGATGAAAACACCAATGCAATACACTCGTATTGTGTGTCATATCACATTACAAATAATCCCTTCACATGAAATGCATTGCAAAATGTTCATGTATCACTATCCCTTACCGAGAGCATGAGGATGGTACTTATGAACAAGATATTGTTAGAAAGGAGACACAAAACCTTCATAAGCATGCATCAAGAAACAGGATGCCGGTACTTCTTGGAGAAGGATGTCGATTAACTGCTCAGGTGGTATATTCCACCCTATTTTACGAATAATTTATCACTGCTTTGACGACGGCCTGATATCAACGCAGTTCGATGAACTTCATGAAGGGGAAGGAGAGTCCGGTACCTGAGGCGGACTCGCCCGTCACGCCTCCTACCTTGCGCCACAGCGTCCGCCTGGGTCACCCTCACGATAGCGATGGAGCCGGCCATGCCCTCCTAGCCTCCACCACAAAGCGCACATCTGTGGAGGATTTGTCGCCCTCCGGCGCAAACGGTGTTAACGAACTCTGAATATCTTACAATGGAATGCATGTCGCCTTCTGCCACACTGCTCCAAATTTAAACAATTCATGCTTAAAGACACGCTTGCGATATCAGCACAAGAAACTCATGTCCGTGATGAGAACCAATACAACTTCCCGGTCAGGCTACGCCACGTACCAAAACAATGTGAATCCGGAACATAGGCAAAGTGGAGTGGCGCTGTATGTCTCGAATAGTTTTCCACAAAGACAGACTGCATCTCCAGACCCTCTGAACACTGCGAGTGCAGGTTCAAATCGTTGTTTTCACCTTACTGTACTTTCTGTGTACTAGCCTCCAAATTGCGTAATAGCTTCCAAATCGAATACCAGCGATGTCTGTTCAGATACCTTCCCCATGCCTTGCTCTTGGTCAAAAAAGCACATCACACTATATGGGATAGTCAACAGACCCACACCACAGGAGCTGAGCGACTTGCTACTTCGGGCTCCCTCACCAGTTCTAATTATGGGAGGCTTGAATGGTGCACACCTCTCCTGGGAAAGCAACCGGACGGGGACTAGAAGTCGCGGAATTCTCGTTTATCTCGGGTCGTAACTTAGTGCTTCCAAACACCGGGGCCGCCACCCACCACAATCCGCCCTTAGGATGATCGGACAGTCGCATTGCTATAGCGTGCTACTCCCAACGATTAAGCCCACTATTTGACTTGACTGCTGCTCAGCTGGCGGAGCCGTCCGGGTTAGTCAGTGGACGCAACTCTGTGTGTTCCTAGAGCGTCTGGTGCCTGGTGGTGCCCCCACCTCTCACGGAGGTCAAACTACACGGCGAAGTGTCATCAGATTGTTCAGGCAATGCTACTCAGATCGCATATACCTTGCTTTCCACATGCTCTCTTCCTGGCCAAGACTGGAGGGCATAGCTGGCCGGTTTCCTTTGTCTGACGCCCGATAAATTATGACTTCTGCCTTTATAACATCCTAAAGTGGAGTGCATGAGGTTGAAAAGAGAACTCTAGTTCGTTCTGCCCATTGAGATACCACTGTAGAGTACGCTACCCACCGATCCTTTCGGGCTCATGCCCTTATTCCGATTCTGATTTGCCCTGCTCGATACACTGACGAAGATTAACATTCATCCCTTCCGTTGAAGCCCTTCGGATGCACATGTTTTTATTTAAACAACGGTTGCCTGTTGTTGCGCAAGTTCCACACGGTAGCTGCCCTCAACAAAAGCCATCTGGAAAGTGACAACTAAACAAAAGTTTACTAAGAAGTGAGCAACGATCCTAATATATTCAAAACATGGATGTATATACATATATATATATATATATATATATATATATATAAATTATATATATATATATATATATATATCTGTGTGTGTGTGTGTGTGTGTGTGCGCGGGCGCGCGCGCACCTTAATCGAACGCGAGGCACCAGCATTTTCCCCATTGTCTCCTCAGTTCCTGAGCCAGCCTGCAAAAGTCTTCACAAGGCACCCCACTAAGACCCATGAGGGGTGGCAAGCGGTGCCACCGATCACTGCGGTGTTGAAGCACTGACCATTGTGGTGTCAATGATCACTGAGGTGCCACCGACCACTGTGGTGTTGCTGACCACTGTGGTGTTGCTGACCACTGCTGTGTTACCGACCACTGCTGTGTCCCCGACCACTGTGGTGCTACCGACCACTGTGGTGTTGCCGACCACTGTGGTGCTGCTGACCACTGCTGTGTTACCGACCACTGTGGTGTTGCCGACCACTGTGGTGTTACCGACCACTGCTGTGTTACCGACCACTGTGGTGCTACCGACCACTGCTGTGTCGAAGCACTGACCACCGCAGTTGGACACGATCCAACATTTATTGTGGTGACAGGAAAATACGAATATCACGTAACAATTACATAATCAAATCGTGGTCAACCTGCCAACATATGCAAACTGAGACCAGGAGCACAATTATCGACAGGGCACAGTTATACCCGGCTGATGCCGCCATCGGCCAATTTAAACGACGCCCTACAAAAAGATGTCCAACAAGGACGACACGCCAGATAACTACGGTCTTCACGGCAGCGGGGCGTGCGTCTCAGCACTGATCACGGAACTCATCGCAACGGTGATTGAAGTGTCGGCTGGCGTCACGGCCCGACCTTAACACCGACAAGTCGATGGCGAGGAAGGGAACGGGAGCGAACGGCGGAGGCGGACGTGAGGAAAGTATCAGGGTGTGCGGCAGCACCGTGCCGAGCCGATGGATGCCGACAGACGCCACAGGAGCCGTGCAGTAACAGCAGACGAGCATGTGCCCATCACTCGGCTAGGCTTTGGCACGGTTCGCAGTCGCCAGACCAATGCTGGAGCGGCCGGTGCACGCTGTGTGTGCCTTGGGCGCTCCCAGCCGGCCGGCCGAGACCGCGGTGGCGAGTGGACCACGGCCACGTTTTGATGCTAAGCATGCTGAGGAAATGTTAGCGATGCTAGCACCGCGCCGCGCCACACCGGAAACGCAGCAACGGTTCCCGGAGGGACCCACCAGGGCGCGCCAGGACAACAGTGATGTTGGATACAGAACAACTTCGAGGACGACAGCAGGGAGCGATGGCCGGCGATTAATGACACAGCTACGTCTAACTGATGATCGCGCAACGAATTATGCCCGACAGACCTGCGCCACTGTTATCCACATGGGAAACCATTGGAGCGGAACAGCAGACATCTAGTGGCCTTCCACACAATCCAGTTTCGCAGTTGGACACCAGGGCGCCACGTGCGCCACAGGACGACGCGGCCCGACTGGAATGTAGCGGAGTGGCAGCCGACACGCATCGCCAGCAGATCGAGCCGTCCAGCCACATCGCCAGACAGCTCGCAGATAGCACACCCAGCATTGTCACAGCGACAAAAGGCTTCAAGTAGTAACCATTAAAAACATCGAAACCTCGTCAACATCGGTGATCGCGCGCCCAGCAGACGAGGAAGTCGGGCACAGATTGTGCCGCCATGTCGCCTAACCCTCGCCATGGCACCATGCATCCGGCCCAGCCACCCCCAGTCCGCCCAATGCTTCTCCAAGCAGCGCCGTTTGTACTGAATGCCGGCCTGAACCTGGCGAGGGACGTCACCAGCCGAGTCCTCCACTATGGCGGCTGCATTGTTTCGCACGGTGCGCCGACAAAACGTCCAATGATGAAAAATCACGAGAACTGCGCTACGTCGAAAGGTCGCCGAAATTATTCAGGTGAAAGAGAAAACGGACGAAACGGAAAAATCAAGAGGAATGGAACAAAAACTATGCACATTTAAACATGAAGTACTGGGAAATGGCCAAAGGTGGGCGAGCAAAAGTTTTAATGCAGTAAAAACGACGCTTACCAAAAGTCAAATGGACAATAATTTAAGTATAAAAAATGAAACACGGAAGCAAAAACTGAAGGAAAAGGCAAGCAGAAGAACCCAAAGATTTAAGAAAATTCCAGACGCCAGACGTCCAACAAATTAATGGAATGGAATACATACGACAGGTACGAAATATACAAGAGAAAAACTTCAATAATACACTTTTTGATGTAATCCTTATTCGTCTTTTCGATCTTACAGTCGTTCACTTCTGCATAAAAAAATTCTTACCCATACAACATATTTCCAACTGACTTGCCCATCTTGCCAGTTCCATTTTTCCGTTTGAATTTACCCTTTGCGAAGGGAATGAACGGTCTTTTGATGATCAATCTAAGTGGGTAAATTATTAGAGATGACAGGCATAAGTAAATGACCGAAATATTGAAAAGTAGGAAACACTTCCAGAGACGATTTCTTCAGGAAGCTGACGAGTTGATTGATTGTTTGATTATTTGGGCTTAAGGGCGCATCAACTGCTACTGGTTATGTAGCGCCCAAAGCTGACGAGTTGCCACACTGAAGTAGGTCATTTTGTGATAGTTGTTTCAACAATAATTGAATGCGAAGTCAAAAGGAGACAATTAGATGACCATCCTGCCTATGGTAGTACGCCTATACCAATTCAGCAGACGCTGGCAGAGGTGCAGACTCGGACAAACTTTTGGCATTCCTTCATTGTTGGGTTGGGTCAAGGTGAGAGGTGGTAAGATCGGAGGAAATGTGAAAGATGTGGGGGCACATGTTACGTTCAGAGTCAATGCATGACCCCGCGCTCGATTGAAGTGCGCGCACCGCCAAAAGCACGAACCAACAGCAGTACGACCCATAGTCGCTATTCCGACTCTCCGTCCGGTGTAAAACCAGACGGACAGTCGGCCACGGATCGCTATTGGTTCCATATGGTGCACTCACGCAGAATGGTGATGTGCAGGTGTCCGACCAGTGGTGCACCAGGACGGCATGGTACAGCGCGGTCACCAATGGTGATGTGCAGGTGTTAGACCAGTGGTGCACCAGGACGGCATGGTACAGCGTGGTCACCAATGGTGATGTGCAGGTGTCCGACCAGTGGTGCACCAGGATGGCATGGTACAGCGTGGTCACCAATGGTGATGTGTAGGTGTTGGGCCAGTGGTGCACCAGGACGGCATGGTACAGCGCGGTCACCAATGGTGATGTGTAGGTGTCCGACCAGTGGTGCACCAGGACGGCATGGTACAGCGCGGTCACCAATGGATGTGCAGGTGCCGACCAGTGGTGCACCAAATGGTGATGTGCAGGTGTCCGACCAGTGGTGCACCAGGATGGCATGGTACAGCGCGGTCACCAATGGTGATGTGTAGGTGTCCGACCAGTGGTGCACCAGGATGGCATGGTACAGCGTGGTCACCAATAGTGATGTGTAGGTGTCCGACCAGTGGTGCACCAGGATGGCATGGTACAGCGCGGTCACCAATGGTGATGTGCAGGTGTTAGACCAGTGGTGCACCAGGATGGCATGGTACAGCGTGGTCACCAATGGTGATGTGCAGGTGTCCGACCAGTGGTGCACCAGGATGGCATGGTACAGCGTGGTCACCAATGGTGATGTGTAGGTGTCCGACCAGTGGTGCACCAGGATGGCATGGTACAGCGTGGTCACCAATGGTGATGTGTAGGTGTTGGGCCAGTGGTGCACCAGGATGGCATGGTACAGCGTGGTCACCAATGGTGATGTGTAGGTGTTGGGCCAGTGGTGCACCGGTACGGCTCCGACAAGTGAGACACGTGTGTGCACCAGCTGAACACTACACAGGCTTGCATGCTGACCGCGGCTGCACGTTGTCCAGTGTTCTCTTTTTGTTTTGTCTTGCCATGCGGCTTTAAATGCAAGTCCGATGATGGCACGGGCCCTTGGATTTGTCGGCTTCTTGGACCGAATTAATACAAGGGCTCATGTGGTCATCGGGCGTACATTTGCTAAGTAGCATAGCAAAATAAGAGCATACTGAAAAAACAAAGTGGTTCGCCAAGTGTTGGAGACGCGGTCATATCCGGCTGGTTAGCGCACGTGTCACTTGCCAATTGGCTTACAGAACCGATACACTGCGAAGCATACGTTGTGTACCGTATGACAGGTGAATTGTGTGACTTGGTTTGCACTGGCGGGACAAAGCTCAGAGTGCGACTTCATCTCAACGAACACCAGTGTGACCCTGTCTATGAAAAAAAACTGACAAAGCATTTGGTGACCGTGCTGTGCAATGATATCCAACTGTATCCCAACGGTACCCTAACGGCATCCCAACGGTATTAGAATGCAACACCAGTTGGACACATACACATCACCATCATGCGGGGATGAAAAAGACGGAGTAGCGGACACGATTGATTCGAAAACACCTGCCGAAAATCAACACCTAACACCTGATATCTATTGGCCTGTTCTAACGCCTGATTGAGAGAACCCCGAGAAAAGCACGAACAATTACTGTTAGTTGCTGTTGTAGAAAATATGCGCACGTAGACGTCCACATTTACTTCGACACCTTCGTCTGCGCCTACTGCTCCGATTTAAGCGTACTTCTACCATAACAGGGTTGTCTGATATTCGTTTCTCTTTTTACGGCTTAATGGTCACTTGATGATGGAATAAATACTGTTTAACATTTTAATGCATTTGGTATCGATTTTGAGCAGCATGTTCTCCTTCCCACTATTCCATTCCTCGCTTATATAAGCATCGTAATCTGTCGCATAACTAGCAATAGTTACTGAAAACTGCATGACCATTGTACCTATCGCAGTGGATGTTCGAGCCATGTCCCTGAATGTCGAATGTGCAACTCTAACACAAGTAGTCAGGTGATTGAAGCTTCCAAATAAAGACACCACTGTATGAAAATGCGGCACGGAAACAGGCACTGGCCACATCACTTTTTTGTCAGTTCTAAGTTCCGAATTGAAGCAGCCGTTGAGCATATGAAATCATACAGACGATCGCAAATGTCCTTTCACTATAGAGAGGAGCTTTACCCAGTGTTGGTACAGTGATTGAAATGCATTATCAGCTTGCCTTGCGACCCACAAAAGTTGTTCAATAACAATGGTATTTTCGGGAACTAGGAAGTGTACGAGTAGGCAGTTAAGGCTCCTTTTAGCAGGATCATCGTTACGTAACCGCAGCTGGTTAAAAGAATACAATGCGAATATTGCGTGAGCTTGTTTTACAAAAGATAAACCGCCATTTCCCTGGACCTTCTGTCCTTTGACCTATTCCGGATACTCTTTGCCGAGTTAATTCTTCCCCTTTGACTTTCATTTTGGAATCGTATCGTATCCCTGTCATGGCCCACTGACAGATGCCCCACCCCAGCACTACAGTGCCGAGGCCCACTCCCAGCACCAGTGTGGAGGCCGGCAGTCGTGAGCCTGGTCCGCAGAGGTGGCGGGCCACGGGCCATCCAGAGACCCCACCCCAGCACCACAGTGCCGAGGCCCACCCCAGCACCAGTGTGGAGGCCGGCAGTCGTGAGCCTGGTCCGCAGAGGTGGCGGGCCACGGGCCATCCAGAGACCCCACCCCAGCACCACAGTGCCGAGGCCCACCCCAGCACCAGTGTGGAGGCCGGCAGTCGTGAGCCTGGTCCGCAGAGGTGGCCGGCCACGGGCCATCCAGAGACCCCACCCCAGCACCACAGTAGCGAGGCCCAGCCCAGCACCACAGTGTGGATGCCGGCGGTCGCGTGGTCCGCAGAGGTGGCCGGCCACGGCCCTACCCTGGACCTGCGCGGCGCGGCGGCGCTGGCGGGGCGGTTGGCGACACCTATTTACAGCGCTGGCGACGCCGGCAGGCAGCCACGGCCCGCCTCCGGCACACTGAACACGGCTGTGCGCCCGGCCACGGCCGGACGGGCGTACCGCAGCACCACCGAGTCTCGGACACACGGCCATCCTCGAGTGGCGCGCGCGCGCCTTCCAGACGGCAGCCGTGGAAGTTGCCGGTCGGCCACTGTTGCTGACCTCACGCCATCTCCATCGACGACGAGCCGCCGTCGGCTTCGTCTGCGCGAGAGAGCAGTCGTTACATCGGTGTGGGCCCACATCAGTCAAGATGTAGTGTTTATTCGGGGGAAAGTCCTTTATCATGACCTTTAGTGGACCCCAAATAAAAAACATTTACTAATCATTTGGTAGTGCTTGCTTTGGCATAGTACATAATGAATATATATATATATATATATATATATATATATATATATATATATATATATATAAAAACATATTGTTTGGTGCAGCACTGCAAACCAAGCACAACCGACACACACGGCAAGAAATCCCTCAGTTGCATGTGACAGCTGATCCCCATCGTGGAATATTGAGCGATATCCATGATATAGATGAGGCCAGCGACCTGGAATATTTTTTTTTGTGTGCAGTGGATTTGGAGGGCGCAACATAAACAAGCAAACTGAGC
The DNA here is from genome assembly GCA_034440575.1 of Imbricaverruca yamaguchii. Lineage (NCBI taxonomy): Eukaryota > Metazoa > Arthropoda > Thecostraca > Neoverrucidae > Imbricaverruca > Imbricaverruca yamaguchii. The sequence continues at coordinate 140,378 of JAOTOL010001618.1, read as the reverse complement.
AGCTCTTTTATATGACCTTGATTGTCTGATGATGGTGATAATATCGGCCGTGTTTCTGCCTCCTTTACCAATCAGAATAGTGCAGCTGCCAGTAGCCACGAACGCTTTGAAAGAAAAAACATTATTCATGACATCTAATAAAAACGAAAAGTAGCATTTGCCAAAAAAAAGTGATGCAGAAACACTAGCAAAATGAGCATCCACTTAAATTACATAATTGCAGGAGGCAACTGGGAGAGGCCACACCCGGCTTATACCAGAGGTGCACTCCCCACGGTCGTGGCCTTCAACGGGAGCAAACAAACGCATCGTGGGTATGCTACGCCCCTGCCAACCGAGTCATTGAGTCAGCAGCCACGCCCACCTGGAAATTACGCCAACCGAGTCACTTCAATCACGGACATTCTGACTGAGCATGTGGTGATTCACGACAGCATGTGGTGTTCGGAACAACATCAGTGCGACGTCATGACGGTAAATATATCAGGTGGTTCCCTACGTCAGTCCGAGCTTGCCAGCGTTGTAAGGCTTGAAAATATATCGCAAACTGGGAAAGGCGCTCGGGCACAACGACAAATGGTGCAGTACCCCGAGGGTTGTCAGGATGGCGCTCAAACCTCTGCAGAACTTGGACAAACGGTAATATCATAATTTTATTCAAACAACTACTACTAATATCAACCAGTGTAAATTTGCATCTTTAGTTTTTTTTAACGAATTGTTCCTAGAAGTCCAGACTCGATTCGCTGTGCCTGCAAAACCGGTTCACTCCGTCGCTGATTTTGAATCGCACATTTGTCGAAACGCGGTCCACAATGCATTCGTCATGCGCAACCCGGACGGTTTTTCGTTTACATTTTGGGGCTAACCTGATGGTGTGATCAACAGCAACACAGCTAATTCCGCTATAAAACAAAGATAGATCCAAAGAAGTAATACATTATCATTTAAATTACATAACTGATATATTTCACTGCACCAGGAGCAGTGTAAAACTAGCTAACTTCCACATATACCACAGGTTGCTCTTTTACAATATTTCGGTGGAGAATGGCGAGATTCCGCCCACTATGGCTTTTCGCCTGTCGTTCCTCAACGCTTCGTGATGGGAGCGTGAAACTCGGTAGTTCCTAACTTCCTTCTTTCTACCAAGTGTCAGGATTCGACTTTCGTAACTATATCACAGGCGGGTCCACATTGGGACGCAACTCAATTGATAGATTGACAGATTTCAGCAAGAAATGAAGAGCAGCACTAGCATCTGAATATTTGCATGGCTTTGTTGTTCAGGTAATAAATATATAAATAGGAATTTAGCTGCTTATGCTACTCCGTTCACCTACAGGAATGCTTATTTTCAGCCTAATCATATCAGGGTGTGGGGGGGGGGCGACATGTGGCCGGTTCTCAAAGCGATATCATTCATATTGCCATGACAAAGTTTTGAGGGTGGGGTAAATTCGGTACACACGGTAACAAGGCATCACAAGCTGTGGATGAGCGGGGCAACGTTCGCAATGGCGGATCCAGGAAGTTACGAGAGATACCCAGGATATGTCCTACTCAAATCACTACGAGCAATGGCGCGACAAGGATGGTCCTTTGCCAATATCGGATCAAGAAGGGGAAGGGTGAATCAGGACAAAGGATTACCATAAATCGCACGCAGTAGCGGAGTCAGAAGATTTTCCCAATGGCCAAATGCCCGTCATAATACGCACACCACACATCACTCCGTCGTAACGCGTAGATGACACGGCACCCAACACCCCGACGTAACAATCACTTCACACGTCACCCCGGCCTAACACGCATACCACACATCACTCCGTCGTAACACACACACCACACGGTACCCGTCGTGACACGCACACCACATATCACACATCACCCGTCGTAACACGCCCATCACATGGAACAGTCGTAACACGCACATCACACATCACCCCGTCGTAACACACATCACACATCACCCGTCGTAACAAGAGCAACACACGGTACCCCGTCGTAACACTTCACCACACGTCACCCGTCGTAACAAACTAACCACATGTCACCCGTCGTAACAAACACACCACACGTCACCCGTCGTAACAAACTCACCACACGTCACCCGTCGTAACGAACACACCACACGTCACCCGTCGTAACAAACACACCACACGTCACCCGTCGTAACAAACTTACCACACGTCACCCGTCGTAACAAACTCACCACGCGTCACCAATCGTAACAAACTCACCACACTCACCCGTCGTAACAAACACACCACACGTCACCCATCGTAACGAACTCACCACACGTCACCCGTCGTAACGAACACACCACACGTCACCCGTCGTAACAAACACCACACGTCACCCGTCGTAACAAACACACCACACGTCACCCGTCGTAACAAACTCACCAAACGTCACCCGGCGTAACGAACACACCACACGTCACCCGTCGTAACCAACACACCACACGTCACCCGTCGTAACAAACACACCACACGTCACCCGTCGTAACAAACTCACCACACGTCACCCGGCGTAACGAACACACCACACGTCACCCGTCGTAACGAACACACCACACGTCACCCGTCGTAACGAACACACCACACGTCACCCGTCGTAACAAACACACCACACGTCACCCGGCGTAACAAACACACCACACGTCACCCGTCGTAACAAACACACCACACGTCACCCGTCGTAACGAACACACCACACGTCACCCGTCGTAACAAACACACCACACGTCACCCGCCGTAACGAACACACCACACGTCACCCCATCGCGACACGCATACCACACCACGACGCGACAGAGGTCCCGGCGATGGCGAATATACAGCACCACAGCAGACCACATGATTCTGGTCTTCCTAGAGCACGGTACTTTCGTGTGTTATCATGCTAGTGAGATTGTGCACGTGTAACGTGTACTTTTACAAGGATCTCAACAACAATTATGTAGAGCGTTGACAACGCACCCTGTATACTGCGCCTCCGTTCCCGCACGGATCAGAGCCTCCGAGCGTGGCCCAATCAGACCGGACGGATATCGAATTTGTGGTGATGAGGAATAGTACCGCCCATACTAGTCTACACGCCCACGGCTAGTTATATCGGAAAAAGACCAGGGCGTTGGATATGGACATGTCAAGACTTCGCGATTGGCACTTGACTGCAAACTAAATAACCGGGCTTACTAGTTGTCCTAGGCCCAGTTGCAAGTTTCGCTTGATGAAAAATGTGGCATTTTCATGCTTTCATTACTGGTGTAAAATAGCAACAGATCCGCGTGTGCAATATTATTGCTCAGCACTTCTATAACTACTGATAATGCGAGAAATGTTAAATTTCCAACCATACATGGGTAAACAATCAGATGAAGGCGAAATACTGACCTTGTGGAAACTTCTGAAACAACGCAGAACATCATTTTCCCGTATCTAAAAGTAAACAATGGGCTTCAAATTTAATATCAGAGGGGCTCATACGATTAAAAATATCATCTAAGGTCATGTTGGGTAAATGACCGTGAGAAGGCATGACAACGGCATGACATGTTAGTTCAATTTTAATGAAGTTTCCACCATACTACCACACCCAAAAGACTACCAATCATCCACCGCAAGCTGCGGCCCACTGGCACTAGAGGAATTGATCATGAAACAAAACTTAGGGAGGACAGTCCCTGCATCGGCAAGGACAGATACATTCGAAAACATTGTTATTATTTACAATTGTAGCACATATTAGCAAAACGGAGTATATGGTTCTACTGCAAAATCCCCACCCCACACCCGAGTTGCAAGCCGGCGCTGAATAGCTGTACGAATACGGGAAGCGTGTATATTTTCTAATGGAATATTCTAACATCAATGTGTTGATTAATGTTACGATGATCTGAGCAAAATAGCTCTAACAATAATAATTAAACTGATGCAATATATTCATAATGTGATGCTGGGAACATGCCTCACTGCAGTACTACCTTACGTTGCGAAACGTGCTTACAAAACACAGAGCTCGCCCGCCAATGCTGAGCCTCTTGAAATACATTTCAATGTTGCCCGGGACCCTACTCTGGGCCAGATATTGAGGATACTGGAACCCATATTGACACTCCTAAGATCCCCAAGCTTGCGATACCTATACTTAGGCTCGCACCAACTGCGGCCCACCGGCGAAACAGTGTGGGCGGCGCCATTAGCCGGGAATGCGCATAACGTGCGCCGTGAAGGACCCAATAAACAAACAAGACCCGCACCAAGGTTCCAAAGAACCGTTCAAGCTTCTGATAATAGTGGTGAGGCAGCATAGAGACTAACCGACTATCAGAGAAACTAACTAACCGCATCGGAGGGACCAACTGACAGTGTCGGAGAGACTACGTGATCGTGTCGGGAGATTAACTGACCGTACCGGAGAGACTGGCCGTGGCAGGAGCCGGTCTCCGCCGAAAGTCCGACGGCTTTACATGGCTGCCGGGGTCTAACTGACCGTGCCGGGACCAACTGACAGTGTCGGAGAGACTACGTGATCGTGTCGGGAGATCAACTGACCGTCTCGGGAGCCGGTCTCCGCCGACAGTCCGACGGCTTTACATGGCTGCCGGGGTCTAACTGACCGTGTCGGAGAGACCACGTGATCGTGTCGGGAGATCAACTGACCGTCTCGGGAGCCGGTCTCCGCCGACAGTCCGGCGGCTCTACATGGCTGCCGGGACGGGTTGTGCCGTTACCCCGCTCTTGAACTGCTCCGTCTCGTAGAATATGAGCTCCTTGAGCTTCTCCTTGGGCAGATCGTCCAGTTCCGTTTCGAAAGTGAACGGCTCTTCCGCCACCGGCTGTCAGACGGGGAGGTGCGTTAGAGACGATAGACGAGGGGGAAGGAGGGACGGTGAAGGGTGAAGGTGAAGGTGTAAGCGCAGGTGGAGGTGGAGAGGAGGGGAGAAGGTGACCAATCGGAGTCGAAGGGGGTGACCATGATGCGACGAACAAAAGCTGGGGATATAGGAGGGTCTAACTGGGGGAGGGGAAAGGGGTAAATGAAATAGTAATACCGGGAGTAGTGCTCATATGACACCAGGTGTGAAGGGGGGGGGGGGAGGCACACTTGAAGAAAAATAACAGAATATGCACCCCAATGCTTGGAGGTTAAAGGATAAAGCAATGCAAAACAGGTCCGGTTCTTCACGTCGTTCCGGCTCCACGCCAGCCTTTCCGGCTGAGTCGTGGTGGGATGGGGCAGTATTACAGGGGAGCTTCACAGTCTCAAACACGACGGCTTTCCGTCCACAGCTACAGTCTATATCACTGGAGAAGCACAGAACGAGGCACAATGGACTGCTTGGCATTCTTCTAAAAAAATCAATTAAATAAAGATCATTGTTGGGTACATCAGCTGATATCCCTTCCTTTATCTTCCTTTGTTTGCATTACTTGTCAACCTCTGACATGTAGCCACCAAATGCAGCGACGGAGAACGGCGGCCATGCTGGCTGTGACGTCACGTGCCGGGCATGAGCTGCGGCGCGCACAGCAGTGTAGAGCAGCTGCATTGAGTGACGGGGACGCGTGCACTACTGTCGTGTTGCTGCTCCCTTTGCAAATTGCAAGCCCTACAGTCAAAAATAAAGTCAAATTTACAGAGAAAGAAGCCACTGAAGTCTCCCAACTCAGCGACATATCCTGAATTCTGAAGACACCAACGTGCTACCGTAGCCTCCCTTCAGCATCGCATTCCCGAAGGCCGAGTGGGGTGCGATAGGAGAAAGACAGCAGATAGGAACAGTGTATGGCGGCGCTTGCCAGCAGGGAACTATTGCAAACTAGATTCATGACCAGATAAGGTTAAAAAAACATGATCGTCAACAACTACTCACGTATCAACCAGTGTTGCCACTTAACCTAACTCATTTATGGTCAGGAAACACAACAACGCCAAACACTGTTGTCTTTTCATTAGCGGTGGGTGACTTCTACAAATAGTCGAGACTCGCTAAGGGCAGGGATATCGAGAGACGGTCGTAGCATGTAGACTGAGCCGGAAGGATAGCGGCCACAGATGACTGGTCACGTGGTGGCAGTCTGACGATCAACACAATTCGGCGCAAGGCGGTAGCGGCGACAGACTGCTGCTCAGGCGGTGACAGTCTGACGATCAATACCCCCCCCCCGCATCACACAGTTCGAGGTCAAGAGGTAACGGCGACGGACTGCTGCTCAGGCGGTGACAGTCTGACGATCAATACCCCTCCCCCCACCGCATCACACAACTCGACGCCAGTAGGTAACGGCGGGAGACTGCTGCTCAGGCGGTGGCAGTCTGACGATCAATACTCTATCCCCCGCATCACACAATTCGGCGCCAGGAGAGGTCACTCCGTCGGCTAGTAACATCACGTCCAGCGATACCCAAATAGCAATCATCAGCGATCAGAGGTCCACACTGGGGGTAGAAAGCAATCCACATTTTAAACCATTACCCTAGAAGTGATCAAACCATCCCCACGCACAGTTCGTGTTTCGCTTGGTAGTCTAAAGCAGGGTTTCTCAACGTGGACCATATGGCCCCTGGGGGTCATGATAAATGTTCGGGGGCCACAGGACAAAATTAAGAATATGGGAAGGGGAGGAAAAATGGGGTCATGTATCGTCAGGCGACGCTTGATGAGAAAACTAAAAATATATTTCACTAATTTCATTTGAATCGAAGAATATTTAGGGGTCCCGGAAGTGCGGCAAAGTCCTCCTATGTAACGGGCTGGCACCTCGTTCAAGCCTCGGTGTTGACAGTTCACAACACTGCTTTTGCACAACAAATTAGTGTATTTCGGAATATCTGAGACGGGTAAACAATCGAGTGAACTATTCTTTGTGACTTAAAACGTGACCCGCAAGTTGGTTGTCTTGATTGCCATGTATGACACCATGAGGTCCAAGCTGCCCAAGTCGGACGGGGATATCGTGTCTGCCCCCATACTGGAGGGAGAGCTGTCGGGCCTATTCGGCATCACCCATCATGACTAAGATACGTTGAGGATGATCACCACTGGGGAGGGCCGTACGCTCCTCGTCGACTAAAGGGGCGTATAGTATATAAGTACAAGTTCAGTATATAAGTACAAAATCAGAGCATATCCAAGTATCTTCGAGTCGAATTATCGGCAAAAGCATGTGATGTTTCACGGTCGGCGTTTCGCGGTTGCTAATATCGCTGCAGGTTTTGCCCGATTGACAAAGCCTGCTCTCGAATTCATGGTTTTGTGTGTAATTATGTATGCAGCCTCTATTATCTTTCTGATCCGTTCGTTTAGATTGTTTACCAGAACATTAGCCTTGGCCCAATTGGGCAGATTTTTACCTTCGTGAATATGCGAAACAATAGCGTTACATTGTCTGTGGTACCGCACGTTGCGTTTATGTTCTATAATTATTGTCTGAAACCCCTTTCTGTTTCTCCCACACACGTCTTTGTACATCCAGAACATTGGATATCATACACAACACTGTCTTCTGACCAACGGTTAGTTCTGGGTCTTGCCATCATGTCTCCTACTTCTGTTCCAGAACTGATGGCAACTTTAATTCGACTCTTTCGAAGTGTTTGGTCATTGTCAGTGCATGCTTTGAGAACGAAATTGTTAGAAACCTGTTGGGTTTCGATGTAATTTCTCTTACTTCTTTGCTTCTATATTAATTTTTATTCAGCATACAATGATAGAGTAAAGAGTGACATTGTAAATCGGCTCTTCCTAAGAAAACTCATAAATTGCAGTGAAGTATACCTTCCTGAAGAAATCTACCAAATTTATTCCACTTTTAGTAAGCTAAAACATCCAAGAGGTTTGCTAGTGAAACTGAAGAAGGCTCAGGAAATCAAGAAGAGAAGATACTTTCCAGAGGATAAAAGTGGCCCGACAATCTCGTCCTACACGCTTCTACTCGATCAATTTTGTTGAGCGGGGGAGGGAGCGGAGGGGAGGTGCATTCGCCCTTCCCGGAATGGCGCCTTTTCTACCTGCGTCCTACCTCCATCAGGGACGCCTTTTCTTCCGAGTGCCGAGTGGGCGGTTGCTTCCTTCGCCCCCCGGGTCCGTCCCTGGCTGGGCCGGGTGTGTTGTCTGAATGCAGCGTGGTGGAAGAGGCCGGTGCACTGCATGTGTTCGTAGCAGTGGTGTTGCTGTCGTACCCGGCTCTGTGCGCCGTGAGGGCCATCCCGGCCGCTGATCCAGAACCTACGCTATGCCCACATATATGACGCCATGTTCACACGAGACGTGACGGTTTGCCCACATACGATGTCACGACAAGCCCACATAAGATGTGACGCTATGCCCACATAAGATGTGACGCTATGTCCACATGAGACGTGACACTACGTCCATATAATGCGAAGTTACGTCCACATGAGATGTGCTTGCATGCCCATATGCTCTACGTCCGTACCCCGACTCGACCGCGAGGGCTGCGACCATACCCACTCGCCGACAGTGCACACAATGTGACCTGGGTGGGCCCAGAGCGGCGGACACCAGAACACAACAAGGCCACGGTGGCGCCGATGATTGGCGACCCAATGTTGCCAATCAGTAACCCACCCCACGCCCTGAGCGCCAATAGACGCTGACTACTCGCACTGCAGCTTGGCGAGCGAGTATAGCGAGCGAGTACCGGTATCTGGTATGTCAGCGCAAACTACTTTGGAAAACAAACATACAGGATACGAAACTGATAACGCGTTGCAGTTCCGTTTCCTGATATTAGGTACATACAAACATATCCAGTTGGCGTCATTTTATAACTAATATCGCTTCAACAGGAAGTTGGCCACGTAAAAAGTCAGCTGACCGAGTTAGCAGGGGAGATATGTACTTGCATTAGTTCTTGGAGACCTGCGCATTCCAGCAACTGATAATTAACTCCTCTGCTGGGTTCCAGAATGCACTACTCACTAGTGTGCTCACTGGAGGATTAAGTTCCATGCTTTTGGCAGCCTTACTGGAAGCATTTCAGGCCATATTGCAAGTTCTCGAAGCCGTGCAGAATTATACCATATGCTGCAGGCTAACTTGAGCATGGCACGCGTAACACGTGCAACGGAGACAATATTTTAAAATAAATTGGCCATTCAAAGTGAAAGTGGCGCCGCCGGACACTTAAAGTAAGACCAACATACGAGTTATTGTGGCACTAGCGCGGAAATTGCCGAATGGGAGCTCAGCCTTGTTGAAACGGGTCTGAATCCCGCCAGGATCCTAAACCTGGCTCAGGTAAACCAGGGCAGGCACCACTAGACCATGTCGAAATTCAAACGGAGTGTAGATTTGTTTCAAGTTTGACCTCGATTAGTCTGTAAGGACACGGCCCGTAGTCTTGATGAACGTCTGCCGCACCTTTACCATTCACCAAGGATGTGCATTTCGGATCGGCAGGCCTAGTTTCGCTGCAAGTGTGGAATTGGTTGTACTCAGAAACTGTCGACCAGTTGGGAGTCGGCTGTAGCAAAGATATACTGAAGCCTGGTTTACCTTAAAAGATGTATTTCACGATTTGTCTGTCGGGACAAGTCCCCTGTGATCTTCTCAGATCATAAATAAACGGTGTAAAATGGAGCTCTAGCGTCCTTCCCAGGCGGGAAATCTGTCCTTAATACGGATTGGCATTTAACTGTAGACGCGCTACTTAACAATTTAGTTACTGTGCAGCACATGCGATACTGCGGGGAGCTATGGGCGAGTAGTGTGAGCGTCGCCTGACAGCATCCCAGCAACCTCTGACCATGCGATACTGCGGGGAGCTATGGGCGAGTGTGAAGTGTAGCCAGTAGCGTGAGCGTCGCCTGACAGCATCCCAGCAACCTCTGACCTCCGAACAGACCTGATCAATCCCCGTCACCTCTGGCCTCCGACCATATCAGACCTACCCCCGTCACCTCTAGCCTCCGACCAGACCAAGCCCAGTCACCTTTGGCATCGGACCAAACCAGACTCAGCCCAGTCACCTCTGACCTCAGACCAGACCAGACCTATACCCGTCGCCCCTGACCTCCGACCAGACCAGACCCAGCCCCGTCGCCTCTGACCTCCGACCGGGCCTACCTCCCCATCACCCCTGGCCTCCGACCAGACCAGACCCATCCCGGTCACCTCTGGCCTCCGACCAGACCAGACCCACCTCGTCGGCCGGGTCGTAGTACTGCTCCAGATAGGGGTGCGCCAGCGCCTCCTCCACCGTGATGCGCTTGTGCGGGTTGAAGGTGAGCATGCGATCTAGCAGATCGAGGGCCCGCGCGTCCGCGTCGGCATACAGCGTCGTCCAGGGGATCTTGGGCTTGTACGGCAGCGACTGCAGGTAGTTGCGCGCCTGAAACACGTCCGCCAGTGACGTCAACGGTCCGCCAGTGACGTCAGCAGTCCGACAACGGCGTCACCAACTCCAGCTAGTGTTTTCGGCTGGCAGGTCATGCAGCTGCCATGTCACGCCTGTTCATAACAGTGTCAGCGAAGACCACACAGCTACCATGGTACACCTGCTCACACCAGTGTCAGCGAAGACCACACAGCTACCATGGTACACCTGCTCACACCAGTGTCAGCGAAGACCACACAGCTACCATGGTACACCTGCTCACACCAGTGTCAGCGAAGACCACACAGCCATACCATGGTACACCTGCTCACACCAGTGTCAGCGAAGACCACACAGCTACCATGGTACACCTGCTCACACCAGTGTCAGGAAGACCACACAGCTACCATGGTACACCTGCTCACACCAGTGTCAGCGAGACCACACAGTAACCAGTGTCAGCGAGACCACACAGCTACCATGGTACACCTGCTCACACCAGTGTCAGCGAAGACCACACAGCTACCATGGTACACCTGCTCACACCAGTGTCAGCGAAGACCACACAGCTACCATGGTACACCTGCTCACACCAGTGTCAGCGCAGACCACACAGCTACCATGGTACACCTGCTCACACCAGTGTCAGCGCAGACCACACAGCTACCATGGTACACCTGCTCACACCAGTGTCAGCGCAGACCACACAGCTACCATGGTACACCTGCTCACACCAGTGTCAGCGCAGACCACACAGCTACCATGGTACACCTGCTCACACCAGTGTCAGACCACAGCTACCATGGTACACCTGCTCACACCAGTGTCAGCGCAGACCACACAGCTACCATGGTACACCTGCTCACACCAGTGTCAGCGCAGACCACACAGCTACCATGGTACACCTGCTCACACCAGTGTCAGCGCAGACCACACAGCTACCATGGTACACCTGCTCACACCAGTGTCAGCGCAGACCACACAGCTACCATGGTACACCTGCTCACACCAGTGTCAGCGCAGACCACACAGCTACCATGGTACACCTGCTCACACCAGTGTCAGCGCAGACCACCCATCTGCCATTGCACACCTGCTCACACCTAGTTGGTGTGAGCAGCCCATCCCCACCCTTCCACCCCAGTATATATTTATAACGGACGTTCTACTCGTTGATTGCACACATTGAGCAGTTGTTACGCACCTTGCAGTCATAGGTGAGGACTAAGTGAATATACTACCTGCCGTCTCGTGTTCGTAATATTCCTGAATATTGCATGCGCAAATGCAGCGCCATGGCACTGAACGGCTGTACCACTGCACGAGAGACTATCATGGCACCAAACGGCAATACTACTGCGCGAGAGACTATCATGGCACCAAACGGCAATACTACTGCACGAGAGACTATCATGGCACCAAACGGCAATACTACTGCACGAGAGACTATCATTGGGCCAAACGGCAATACTACTGCACGAGAGACCAACATGACACCAAACGGCGGCACCACTGTACGGCGGTGATAGATTATTCGCAAAATATGGTGTAATATACCATATACCGAACACTAAATCCGTACCCTTCTCAAAGAAGCATCGACATCGTGCTTCTTGGTGAGTGTTTGTGAAGTGTTCATGCCTTGTTTCTAACTGTATCCCGCTTACAAATGTCATACTCATGCAAATATCACCATAGCGGACCCGGGATCGTGATAACGAACATCCCATAGCGCAATTCCAGGTGAATGGATTGTCTTCAAGGTTCCGCTCCTGACGGCGGATATGCACAATTCCAATCGCTGCGTATGCATGCTTACAAACATGCAGTGGCCGTCGCTTGGCAACATACTAAGCACAGGGTGCGTCGCGCGTCACACCTACGGCGGCGGGTGTGGACAGTGACAGGCCACCGTCGACACTCGCGACGTCCACCAGCGAACCAAGCTCCGCATCCGGCCGGAGCGGCGGCCGCACCGACATCGACCTTTAGGTCAGTCGGCCGCCGCCTGCTGACCTTTCGGCCAGGTCGCCCGAGACGGTTCTACGAACGGTTCCGGCACGTGTCGCTGCACCAAATAGCTCCCGGCGGCCGGTCAATCCATCTTCGGAAACGGCACACAATTTCGCACCCAGCCGACGAGCGCGGACCATCAGCCGACGAGCGCGGACCATCAGTGTAACAATTCGTCGCTAGCGTACACTGCACTCGCGGTGGATCAAGAGCTCAACTGACCGCATCACCCGGCACGTTCTCCGAACCGCAGCCGGCGAACGCTCGGACCCCGCGCGCCGTAGCCGGAGCAAAGCCGACAAGGAGACCGTAGACAGGACACGCCAAAGCACGGGAGACAAAATGAAACGCTTGTAAGCGAAACTATGGGTTTGTTTCTGTGTTTTATGCAGACAAGGTGAGGCGCGGCTAGTTGAATTTGAACGACGGCACGCACGTCCACCGGAACGTGCGGATGGTTTTAGATGCCGGATCAGCTGTGTGGTCGCAAACCCTGGTGGCATAAAATAGCCCACCCGTGCGCACACACTGCACAGCACTGCAGGGCTATACGCGAGTGGTCCTCTGCGGGAGCGCAGCCGTGGCTGTCTCAAGGTGGGGCGAGCTAATGTTACAGGAAATGACGTGCTGGCCCCGGAAGATTATGCGGGGAAAATGAGAAGAATAAACGGCCGGTGTTGGAGAGCATTCCCCATAAGCTAAACCCCTCCCCTCCCCCTGGCTACGCCACTGACCATGTGCCACTTACGCCATTGCTCTAACCACGTGGCATGTCTGGCAGCCATTGCATGTTGTTCCTCCCCGGTTCACATGCGATGCGCTTGTACTGACTGACGTTCTCAATAAAAGTTTAAGTCTTTTTAAAGCAGCTTCTCAAAGATATGTTGGTTTTTATATTCACAGAGCGCGACAGGTGTGGCGAACAACTTCCGTCGACGAAGGTGAAATGGCAAACGTTACTGATGAGCTGTCGTGCCGTGCCCTAAGCAACACCAACAATGTCCCTGACACGACGACAGAGAGGCCGCACTGGTCTCGCCACGCGCCGGTGTGCTTAGTTAATGAGATTTGAACGATGAAGTTGACGATGTCAAATTACTCAACCTCAGCATGTTGGCCACGAAATTGTAATCGGCAAGTGGTGGGGCCGGAACAATTTGTGCGTGGATGTGTTTAATAAGTGCGAACATTTGTGTGACAAATGCAAACCGAGCCAACTGTGTTCTTTGACTTGCAACGTCCAATTCCAGTAAAACACTGCTCGCAATCGAATCGAATTCAAGCAAGCTATCCCGGTTGGTTACTTCAGCTTAGGGGTGCATCGACTGCGTTGGCCATACATCGCCCATTCTCTCCTCCGCATCCTCTCTTCGTCTCCCTCCCCCCCATCTCTCTCTCTCTATCTCTATATATATATATATCTCTCTCTCTCTCTCTCTCTCTCTCTCTCTCTCTCTCTCTCTCTCTCTCTCTCTCTCGCTCTGCCTCCCTCGCTGTCTCGCTGTCAGATGTTTAACAGTTGCCTGTTGCTCCACGGCAAACCAATATTGTGTCGGCGCTACGTCACGGAATGTCGCAATACGTTGCGGGAAAACCCGTCATTTGGGAATACCGCCTACCGCCTGCCGCCTGGCTACATGGACTCAGCATTGAAGGCAAGCTGAGGGACATAGGCTAGGAACATACCTACCAATGGTTAAACACTGGACCCCCCCCCCGACCGCCGGCTGTAGCTCCAACGCGGTGCGACCAGCTGGCGGGAGTGCTTTCCAGCACCTCAGCCTTGCTTACTTACATCGGTGTTCACCGGCACTCCCATCACCTGCCCAGCGTAAGCTACTACCCTCTTCATTTCGATATGAACCACGATTCCAATTTCAACCACATCTAGCCCCCCCCCCCCGACGGGAGATAAGTTGCCACTTACCCTTGAGCATCAAATTCATTCCATCTACTGCCTCATCCCATCTACTACCGACCAAATGACAGTTTCGCGGCCATATACCAGACAGCATCTACACTGAACACCAGCTCCGCCTCTCTAGCTGCAGCACCAGCCTTGGCGATCTCCATCGCCGCCAAGCACCATTTCCAGGAGGTGCCGTGCCGCCAGACACGCAATACTACCAGCTCTACCAGGCGGCCACAGGCAGCCTCCCTCCGCCAAGACCACCCATGGCCGGCCGGCTGGCTGGCGGGGCCGCCTCTGTAAGCCTCACCGGCGGCGATGAAGCCAGAATGTACGCCACTGTTCGGTGAACGACAGTGGTCACGGCGTCGAGCCGGCAGCACGACACCAGACCAGCTCACGGCCGGGGACAGGGACCACGGTCCGAGACGACCGGAGACACGGACCACGGCCCGAGACGACCGGAGACACGGACCACGGCCGGAGACGACCGGAGACACCGACCACAGTCCCAGACGACCCCGAAACGCCGACCACGACTGGAGACGACCAGAGATACGAACCACGACCGACGCATCACCACCATGCGGCCCAGCAATAAATTATTCGTGAAATATGGTAATTTTCATATTTTCATGACCAATTTCGACAACCTGCGCGCTTCGACATCTCACACCTAACGTGAAACTATTATTTTTAACAATGGCGCGGCCTCTCCCGTCATCAGTTCAAAGGTCACCGGCTCGAGTGATGCGACAGATTCAGACAAATTTAGTCTTCTCGAGAATGGTTAGCAGGAAATTGTGATGCGATAACGGGCCAATCCAAGCCTATGGCGGGCCTCCCCGGGCCCCTTCTAGGTCCACACCGGGCCGACCCAGGCCGGCGAGCCCCCCCCCCCCCCACGGGCTGACTGCGGGCGGCAGTGGCGCTGACCTTCTCGTTGATGATGCACTGCAGGTCGTCCTGCGACGGGCTGCCCAGCACGGACAGGATGTGGTTGAGCTGGTCCAGGTAGTGCCGGCCGGGGAAGATGGGCCGGTTGCTGAGCATCTCGCACAGGATGCACCCCACCGACCAGATGTCGATCGACTTGGTGTAGCCCTGCCGACGTAGCGCGAGTCACTGATCCAGCCGCAATCGCCGACAATGCGGCAATCCGCCGACGTAACACGGTCACTGATACAGCTGCAATTGCCGATAAGCCGGCCATCTGCCAACGTAGCAAGCGTCACTGATCCGACCGCAATCACCGACAATCCAGTCACTTTCTTGCAATCCGGTCATCTGCCGATGTAACACGCATCACTGATCCAGCCGCCATCACTCATTTGTAGCCACTCGGCCAGTGCGTCCCCGTGCACACTGGCCATATTACGGCCGTAAACAAACATCGCTCAACACGACAGAATGCCTACGACAGCTGACGAGACACAATGTAACGCCGCTACAGGTCGGTCATTTGGGCCAAGAGGGCATGACTTGCATCGATTCTACCATGTTCATACCGTGAAATGTGGATATCTGGGCTTAAAACAGGATCAGCTGTATTGATCAAGCATCGCCCATATCGTACACGTGCACGTGTGATACATTCCACTCTCCTGCCGCATCAATCTTAGCGGTGAAACAAGTCATGTGACACCGTGATAGATTGGGTAGGCACAGGTGACACCAACATATTGCTGGTCGGTGGTCCATATTGCTCGCACCGGACGGTGCAGCGGTCATGAGTGTAATCGACCTTGTGAAAATAAAAAGGTGCAGGCTGAACGATACGATGGTGCAATAGGAGCTGGACTGCGTGGAGTATGCGGTACGGAGTGGAATGTGTAGAATTTGGCCGTCACTCAGTGTTAACAAGCCCCGTCAACATACTCGCCAATCCTCAGTGCACCGAGGTTTTCTGTGCCGGCTTCCGAAGACCCCAAACTCGCTTTCAGCACATCAGGTGGCTAATGACTTCTTCGGCCACAGTGCAGCTCCTCTAAGAGACGTTTATTACGTTGTGGCGTACCAGACATGACATGACATGACATGTTTTTTGTTTCCTTCCTTATGTTGCACATTTGTACATATTTATTGGTGTGCTTTAGACATTTACTTCACCAGTTATTAAAGCCTGCCTCTGTTGACGACCTGTGCAAATGAACATACACCATCAACGAACTGTCACTTCAGGTGCCAATGTGCCAATGCATGCTGCGTTGCCAGTCAGTCATTGGCATGTCACCTGGCACCATCTGACACCCGTGGTCAGCTGCGACCATCTGACATCCCTGGTCAGCCGCCACTACCTGACACCCCTGGTCAGCTGCCACCACCCGACACCCCTGGTCAGTTTACGCCATAGGGCACGCTACCTATGCTTAACGCAGACAACCCGGTGCGACAGCCACCAAATATCAATAGCGCAGGTGGTTCGCTGGGGTGGGACAGGGTGGAGCTGAGCCCAACATCAACAGTGCAGCTGGTCTACCCAAAGCAGCTGGTGCAGCCCAAAAC
Source organism: Imbricaverruca yamaguchii (assembly GCA_034440575.1). Taxonomy (NCBI): domain Eukaryota; kingdom Metazoa; phylum Arthropoda; class Thecostraca; family Neoverrucidae; genus Imbricaverruca; species Imbricaverruca yamaguchii. The sequence continues at coordinate 123,599 of JAOTOL010001618.1, read as the reverse complement.
CTGAATGTAGCGGTGCTGATGGGAGCAGCCGGGCAGCTAGCCCCGACACCCGAGCGCAGCTGATTTTACGGAGTAGTTGGGCAGCTGGGCGGGGGGCAGGTGGGCCCGGCACCCGAGCGCAGCTGGTCTTACGGAGTAGTTGGGCAGCTGGGCGGGGGCAGGTGGGCCCGGCACCCGAGCGCAGCTGGTCTTACGGAGTAGTTGGGCAGCTGGGTGGGGGCAGGTGGGCCCGGCACCCGAGCGCAGCTGGTCTTACGGAGTAGTTGGGCAGCTGGGTGGGGGCAGGTGGGCCAGACACCCGAGCATAGCTGGTCTTACGGAGTAGTTGGGCAGCTGGGCGGGGGCAGGCGGGCCCGGCACCCGAGCGCAGCTGGTCTTACGGAGTAGTTGGGCAGCTGGGCGGGGGCAGGCGGGCCAGACACCCGAGCGCAGCTGGTCTTACGGAGTAGTTGGGCAGCTGGGCGGGGGCAGGCGGGCCCGGCACCCGAGCGCAGCTGGTCTTACGGAGTAGTTGGGCAGCTGGGCGGGAACAGGCGGGCCAGACACCCGAGCGCAGCTGGTGTGAGGCGGCCATCGACCGGCCATGAGGCGGCAATTAGCTCCGATCAAGTCGACGACAATGGCTGGGGTGGTGCGTGGGCTAACCTGGCTGCACGCAACCATGGTGTGCCCGAGTCGGCCGGGGTGTCACTCACGGCACGCGGTGCACCCATAGCACAAGGAAGACACGCGCGTATGCATAGACGAGGCATTCATCTTATGGGTAATATATTCTAAAAAGTGTACAAAAGCAATAGGTTCTGCATACAGTAGGATGCAGGAGTATTAATCATATATATACCGATGCCCTAAGATCAATATACATTGATACGTTTACATTCATAAGTCTAGATACAAAAAAATGGTTCAGAGGGGCGGGACTATCCTTTACGCCCCCACGCTCTTTAATCGGCTGGCTTTTGAGACCAATATTGGATTTACGGTTCTAAATTCTGGCCTTGAGGGGATGAACTTGCTGCTGATGAAATTGGAAGAGAATTCGCTTGCGTGCATATTCTACATCGGAAAACGATATCCACGCTTGTGTATACAAAAGTGCTCAACTTTTGCGGGCAACTTGTAAATAATGCAGCGAGTGCTAGAAAATAAAACACGCCAGATACAGCCCTTGTTCAGCGTCGAAACCACAAAGTAACGCGCCATGCCTGCATTAAAGCTGGTGGCTCAGTAATCAGGATCCTTTTAGATTGGAGCGGAAAAGTAAGGAGTTTCGTTCAGTTCACGTCGAACACCAATGTTGCACTTTGCCGCATTAGCTGGGCACCACCTGCAGCAGGTTTCTAGCCGCGGCCACCTGGGTAGGGGCTATTATTGAAATTCTCGAACTCCTGAACTTGTTTGGTGGATCCGAAGAAGAACTTGGGTTCTTCTACGACGTATTCGACTGTTAGGCCACATAGCGTTGCCAACCCCACACGCCGGTTGGTCGTCGGAGGACTCGGCAATCCAGCCGGCTGCGGGATGCCACCGGCCGGATTTACAATTTTACTATCACGAATCCAACATTAGACCTACTGAGCTACCGCGGCCGCCTAGTGAATATGATAAACCTCAACAATAGATTGTCCTCGTTCTCAACGATCGTAGGCAATCTCGAAACGCTAGCACATGTCGCGTGAAATATGGCGTCACAAAACACGCGAAATTACAAGAAAGTGACCAAACACTATCTAAACATATGAGAATACACTTGTATGCAGTAATCTTCGAACAGCTTTCAAACTGACATCAAACGAAAGCTCAGCTTCTTCCACATGATTTGTTGATTATATGGGTTTAAGGGCACGCCGACTAAAACTTCCTTGAATAATTTTGGCTTCAGGGCCGATCCAGAGCACACCAACGACCTGGAGGGGCAAACAATGGCATGTCCGAGTGCTATAGCTTATGCAATCTGAATTCGGAGAGCAGTGGGTCTTTATGTACGCTGCATACTATGAATCCTGAACTGCCTGGAACAGAATGCGCAGGAGTAGGGGATGGGAGGGGGCGTCACCCAAAGATTAGAGCATTTTAGCACTAGTTCAAGGCGATCACATGACAAATAGTAAGCTGAAAACGGCTTTTGCGCCCACGTCACCAAATTCTACTGAAACTAGCTCTGAATCCGGGGGCATATCCCGGGAAGCATGGTTCACTCCCAGTACCAATTCCACCTGATAAGACCAAATACATACATGGGGAGCTGCGTTCGCCTCCAGCGCGAACTCCACCTGATAACTGCCAATCTTCAGAGCTTGCAAAATAAAAATGAATCATTCAGGCATAGTTCCGTGCTATCACGCAAGGGGATGATTTTCACGCACCCTGATCAATTAGCACTGGGAACACGAGGAACTGTCAAAAGCGATACGCACGGAGAGCCGTGTACCGCTGTCTTCTGGATTCGCACAGACTACTGGCTGCGTGTCACCACAGTCGCCTCGTGCCGGCCGCCGTAAAAAGCGTGCCAACAGCACAAATGTCCCGCACGGCAGAACCGCAGCATTTGGAAAATGAACCGTGCCGATTTGTTGGCGATTCACTCACATTGTCAGACGACAAACTGTTACAGCTACTGTTAAAAACCCGTCCAGTGGACGCACCAAGATGAAAAATTCCGGAACAGTAATTAACAGCATTTACGGAATTTTGCATAACATGGCAACGCATCGTATAACTTTACATTCACTAAAGCCGTGGAGGAGGGGTGATATTTTGACATTTTAGCATCTGCTGGAGTGAACAAAAACAAACAAAGAAATGACAATACAATGGCTAGATATCGCACGTTCTACACCTTTGCAAACATTTTCCTACTGTCCTCAAACTTCCATCATCAGAGACTTTGTGTCATAGTGTGGCTTTAAGCAAGGAAAACCGCGGGATTGCTTAATATCGCGATACTGGCACTAATGGCGTCCAGGTGCATGGCCACCTTGGGGTGGGGGGGGGGGGGCAGCGAGGGCAGTCGTCCCACCTACCATGAGACTGGAGGGAGGGGACGCCGCCCCGTGACATTTGACGAGGCCCCTATCAGGAAATGCACAGGAAAAGGGTCAGCAAGAAGGCCGACTGGACAGAAAATCATGCTGTCAAGGAGGCCCCAAGAGTGGCAATGAAGCCCCAGGGAATCTAATCAGGTCCCTATCAGAGACGAAGGACAGGTATTGGGACGAGGTCCACAGGACGAAAAGATGCTACCGAGACAGGTAAGAAGCCACCCAGGTTAGACAAGAAGGCTACCAATGGTTGGCAGGATATTCCGAATTTGGAAAACGAAGCCCCCAAGAGTAGACCCCTACAATAGAAAATAAGGACGTATGATATATTTCTCCATGAAATACATCATGACATGAAAGCATGTTTCCCATTCCCGAACCATACTAAGAGCTTTAACCCGGCCCGTCTTGGGGGGTGCCTTCAACCGCCCCCTCAGGTTTTTGGCGGATAGTGGACGAACGGCGCGCGGCAGTGCGCCCAAAGTTGGCATACCTTTTCCCACATCAATTTGGCACGCTGTTTCAAAATTTTGAAGTTCAGGTCATATAGGGTCAACGAGTTAGTCAAGGTCAAGTGAGGTCACCTCCAAAAAAGTTCAACCAGTCGTCACGCTTTAACGGATACAGATATTTTAATGAAACTTTCAGCTTTTGCTTATCTTTAGGTATGCAACAAAACGCATGAGTGAAATTTCTTTTTTTTTCGTTTTTGACTACATATAAATTTTGCGTATTTGCCAAATTGCAGTTCAAATAGAGAATTCTGGCTAAAGTAAGCATTTTTATTAGAGCAAGTTGACTTCCAACAACGTTTCTCGGTCTCCTCTACCCATTGGAAAAGGAAAATTAAAGAAAACTTGAAAACTCAAACCTTTGAAATAAAAATATATATTGGGGGCGTAAAAAATGTCGATTGTCGCTGGTCCCTGGTCGATTTCGCTGTTCTTTTCTCATTCCAAATATTTGTATTCTTCATATATACCCCAAAATGAACTCCCCAGAGCCAAAAACATAGCAAAGTCGTGAAAAGTCGTGAAAATCTAGCCCCCTGGTGACGTCACTATTTGGGGAAAATTGTTTTGGGGGTGGACCCGGACCCTACTCATCGAGCGCTTTCCGATGACACCTCTTTCGTTTTCGTGCGGTGCTTAGTTTGGATTTTAGAGGGGGCTACTAACCCCCCCCCCCCCCGAGACGGGGTGTGAGGATCTGACCGGAAAGATGGCGCGAGTTAAAACAATAGGAAGCCCTATCACAATGGAGGCCCCATTTCGGGGAACAGGAGGCCCGCTTTTAACCTTGTCCCCCCGGAAGAATTTCGTAGCGACGCCACTAAGGCGTCATAGGTACTATCTCACATAGGCCAAACATTCCCAAAGGGCGAGATCACAAGTTCGTCATTTGACAGGTACAAAAAATTGTCAGCTATGGTCTATGCTTGTGAAGCAATTTTTTTAAACCGACGGGAGAACCGAATATAGTCCCTACCCCAATCCCTACCTTCCTCCCAGGTGGTCCAGTGATCATGCGGAGAGCACCGTGCTCCGGGTGGCACCAGTACAGCACAGGAGCCGCTGCCAGCTCTGTGCGGAGCGGGCACCATTCGTGCGGCACCAGCCTGCTGACACCACGTCACACTACCTGTACAGCACGGCGGGCACCAGCCGGCTGGCGGCTCGTCCGCTGCCACCATGGCACGCCGCATTATACAGTAAGGCGAACACGGCGCGCGAGCGTGCGCGCGGCCAGCCGAGTCGTTGCGGGTGGCACCTGGCACTGGCCGTCACACGCTGGCGAGATGACAGTCCAGTCGGCGCGGCATCACCACACGGGCCCACCACAATGCGGCACATCATGCCGCATGAACCACAACCGAATACAATTGAATATAGCATACCACACTCAGATACAATCAGATACGGTGTACCACAGTCGGATACAATCGGATACGGTGCACAACAATCGAATCGGGGGAAGGAATTATATTCATGCTAACTGGAAGTACATGCTTGGTGCTCGATTTCGTTGATGACTTTCAATTTAAAAAACGAGGTTTGCTTAAAGCTGCAATGAGCACGACAATATGCTCGTACAGTAATACGGTGATTAATCTCCTCGGAAGATATTTGTAGCATGACGCTTCTAAACAGTGTGTCATACGTCATCGACCCTCTGGCAATGCATCGTCTATTAAATGACCTTCCTTGGAGTAAAATAATTGTTAAAATATTATTGACGATCAGTTGGCTTTGGGAATGTTGGCGATGGAAGTACAGGACAAAGTCTCAACTTGAACAGAATAATTGTCCGGCATAACAGGAAACAAGCTTGTTCTGGGAACGTCACTAATATTAGTAGTACTGACAAAATCAAAGTCCGTGTAGGTGGTGTGAAGTTCGGGAATAATATAAACTCTTAAAATACAAATAAAAAATACTGAGCATAGCACTTTCTTTGAAGCAAAAACAGACTTGCTTGAAGTACGGTGTTTGACGAGTGACAAAATCCTTAATAACGTTTATTGAAACCAAACCTTGGAAACAAGATCGGTCCAGATTTATCCAGGTTCCCAGCCACTTTCAACCACCACCTGCCTGTTTCATATACACTTATCTACTTACAATGAATGCACCGTTATAAGCTTTGGTGTACTAATAACAACTTGAATACGCTTAATAGCATGATTGCGCCTTATGAACAGGCCGGCTGGATTGCATTTTCGTTGTGTTAATGGCTGTTTCATTAACTTACATCAAAAACAATCGTTTGACAACGGCCTGAAAGTCTACCAACTCATGTCTACCTGAAAGATTCGATGCTACCAAGGCACCTTAAAACAGCAGTACTGTAGGAATATTATATGATACCCATACATATCTGCAGAATTAACGGCATACGAATAATTGAAATTACACATGTGACAGCACGGAAGTTACATTTTGAAGATAAAAAACCTGCAGCAAAATATTACTGATGTACTGCTACCAGCAGCAGAAGCACACAACAAACGGCAGACAAGAAATAAATCACAGATATCAACATGAGCCATCAGTTCAGATCGTGGGTGCTCAACATTGGAGTGCTCTGCCAGAAAAGAAATATTCACAGAACAAACAGGATGTAACGAATATGCTGTTCAAAGCAATCCAATATCAGATGGTATGGACCTGATCCACGGTTCACGGATCCACCTTTCGGCTTCTCTTTCTTCTCCAATGGGGAAGGCCCGACTGCATCCGCCCGATATTTATTCTTGTCACACACCACCCAACGAAATAGCGCCCTTAGATCATAATGTATCTGACTCGGTCGCTGTAACTGGAGTGTGGGAACGGGATTAAAGCCCTCAGCCGTCTACATCCTTAACTTTAGGTCATGTGCGTGCACTACATTAGCCCTAGGACCGCCGACTGAGGTCACCTTTAGCTCCGCCGAAGGTTGGGTTGTTTTTCCCCACGCTTCTGTTCTCAGCCACCTTGAGAAACGTGAATTTTACCAGGGCGTAGCTCCATCGATCAACTGTTCAGTGCTCAGAGGCATGAGCTTTTATCGACATCTTACGGCTTGCCCTTCGGGTCAGCTCAAAGGGGCCAATGTCCGGATTGCGCGCTATCCACCGTTACTATGCTATGCATGTATACATGTTGCCGGGTTTCAACTCCTGGTCACTAGCAACATGAAAGATTTCGGGGCAAATGTGAAACAGATATAGTTTTGCTTCTTGCGCATACGTTGTTGCTATTCGAGTCCAGGTTTTAGGTCAAGTTCACGCATAGGCGCCGTGAGAACGAACGTATTATGTATCATATGAGCGGAATTTTACCGTAACAACTCCCAGACAAAGACAAATAGAGGCATGAAATAAGCAACCAGTCCATGTGAGTCGAGACAGCACATTCGGTTATCAAGACCGACCAAACGCCAAGAAATCACAATTGTTCAAGCGCGGTCATACATGTTTCACGCGGCATTCTTGGAGTTTTGACAATATTTGCATAAAAGATCGCATAATTCGAATGCAGCGCCAAAAAGTTACCCAGCAGCCAACTCCCTACAAAACGGTTATCTTATATCATGCCAGGTGACCAAGGCAGCTGACCTATGACATGTATGATATTTCTGTAAGTTGGGCATTACTTAATTGAAAGGAGCGCTGAATTCGACTTGACGGGACCTGGTGATGCACCTGATACCGTTACCATTAGCAGCATAAGCACCTTATTTGCGTATGTGGGAAGCCGCATCTCCCGAGGAGCTGGTCGAGGGTCTTGGTAGCCGACTGCAACCACGTCGCCCATCGTACCCAGCTCCGCGCTCACTATCTGGCCGCTGCACTGCCCGAACTCGGCATCGCTTCCAGGCAGTGTGAAACTCCAGAGCAACAGGCTGCGATGGAACCTCAGTACAATTGATCCGACAATGCCTTCCCAGACTTGGTCCCGTTCTGTCGTGTGTAGTTAACACGCGCCCTGGAGGGCCTCTGAAAATAACGCGCACTGGAGGGGGGGGGGGGCGGATTCCGCTCCCTTAAGATTTCAGCTCCTATGAAGGCTAGAGCAACGAAATTCGTAGGGTGGATGGGCACGATAGTGAACTCTAATGTGTGCAAAGTTCATGACCTTAGGTCAATATCTTCAAGATCAAATGAGGTCAAAGTATAAAAATTATATGGTTTTGCGTGGCTTGGCTTGTCATTGTTTTGAATCGCTGTGATTGTGTTTAAATGCTCCACGATTGGCATCAATGATGTTTTGGACATTACTAATGACGCAATACAGATGTCAGATCCGCCATTTGACCTCAGGTCATCTATATAGGAGCACTTTATTTGGTCATTACCTGCTCCAGTTACCGGAACCGGGTTCCCAACACGACTGCTTCGTTGGTCGGCTCGGCACAATCGGCTTCGCAAAGAAAGGAGTGAAATACATGAATACTGTATGGAAACGCTTAGGCACACAATGACAAACAGTAGATTTCGGAATGTATAGGGAGTAACATACAAAGTGACATCTGTCGCATGACAGTCATTTGCATTTATGACACATTTCAGTTGACCAAGTTTGGTTCCATTAGCCTGTCATGAACTTGACCTCAGCGACCTAACATGACTTAAATTATATAGCATAACAACATGCATCAAACAAGTCGCTAGTGTTGTCAAGAACACTTCCCTTTTGCCAATATACGGGAAGCGCATCAGCGTCGATTTTTGTGGTCTGGCGCTGCGAATTGTTTTTACTTTAACGGCCCTTAACTTGAAACCTTTTCGGCCGATTTTAATTTTTCTTGCTTTAAACAATGCGCCGGTCATTTCCAGGCAGGCACGTAAAAATCTGGCGTATATCGGCCGGTACAATATGGAGTTATGTACGAAAAATCGGAGGTGTTGGCAGATTTCTCCATCCCCCTCCAGGACGTGTGTTAGCCTGTCATGAACTGAACCTGACTTGACCTCGGTGACTTGACATGACTTTGAAACAATGTAGCATGACAATGTACATCAAACAAGTCGCTAGTTTTGCCAAGAACATTTCCGTTTTGCTAACATACGGGAAGCGCGTCGGCACCGACATTTGTGGTCTGGCGCTAATTTTTGTTTCACCTTAGCGACCCCTAACTCGAAAAATGTTCGGTCGATTTTCATTTTTCTTACTTTAAACAACGCGCCGGTCATTTATTAGCAGGCACACAAACAATTGCGTATATCTGCCGGTATAATCTGGAGTTATCTACGAAAAGCCGGAGGGGGTGGGCGGACTTCGCCCCTCCCCCTCCAGGGCGCGTGTTAACCCTCCAATCGTCAGCGGAGACGCCCCGGACAGCTCTGGCACGTTAGTGATGTCAACTCACAAACCAGGCGACAGGGCATAGCCAAGACCGATCGAGACAGGTTGGACAATAGCGTCAGCTGCTGGGTGTCGCTTAGCATATATGACGTATGCGGTGATCATGATCGATATCGGTTTTACCTGTGTCAATATAACAAACAACCTCAGTGCAGCGTTTTTGTGACGATATCTAGATTACATTTCGTCCGAGCGACTTCGAAATACATCGATCGATTGCTTTGTTTGCCTCAACCAATTTAACCGGTTGAAAGCTATATAAGTGCATGTGCTGCCACGCCAGCCATGTTACTCCGGGAGGATTTGATACGTGAATACAGCCATGTTATTACGTGTACAGCTACGTTCGACAAAAGCTATTCCTGCTATTGTCACATAAATGCAGGACTGTAACTAGCTAACTTGGCGTGAGCACAGATACAAACTGATATCGATCACAGTCGGTAAACGCGTCAAATGAAGTCGCTTATGGAACTAAAAGAAACCACAGCAGCCGATTGCTATTATCCAGCGCTATCTTGTATTACAAGATAGCCCTGAAGTTACAAGTTGTAGCTTCAGTGTAACCTTAGTTTGATGAGCGTCATAAATATTATCACAAATATAGAGAAACAGCTGTCAGTAATGAAATCGCTATTTCCTCGACTATCAATTGTATAATGTCACCAACGCACAATGTTTACAGGCCGCATCACTCAATAGAGTGTCATTGTCGGGATGGTCAGTGCTATCTCCCTCAGCGTATATGAGGATCGAGTGGCATGCGTGACGTCATACGACTTGCAGTGTCTCATTCTGTGGAACGCGTGTAGCGATGCACTTCCTAGAAAGCTTTGTTGATACGGCTCCAAGACGGTACGAAACCAAAACAAGATTTCAAGACCACTCCACGTGCCGAATACAATCATTTAGAGGCAGTAGCAGCCTAGAAGTCAATTTCGGGGCTCAATGCAGTACTTTGGAAGAGGTTATGCTAAGTTTGTTCACGAACGATCCATAAGTTATCTGTCACGCAACGCATACGCCGGACGCCGGCCGCTCAGATTACCCAGCGCGTCGCCCGCATTGGCCTTACATACGCTTTACAGGAACCGTCTGAATGTGGAGACTGCACTGGTAACACCTCAGGCGATGATAGCAGTGTACAGTAGTGGCAGGGTAATTACGTCATTGTGTCAGTGGCGCAGCCAGGATTTTGCTGAGGGGCCCCGATATAAAAAAGCAATGAAACAGGCAGTTCCCGGCGGGCGAAGCGCGCCGAAATTTTAGTGCCTTCCATGGGGAGAAGCTTGAATTTCTTATTGTATCTTTTATCAATTTCTTTTTGGTTGCTAAAGGGGTAGGGGACCTCGGCCCCATTCGCTGCGCCTCCGTATTGTACGATGCAAAATGTTTAAAACATATGTGAAAATAAAAAGCTATTGGAATGGAAGTAGTCAGTTGTAAATTGCGAAGTGCTAATTGTCCATATCAAGTGCTAATTGTCCATATCCAAGACGCAAACCGAGTGTCGTGTTGCGCTATGAAACAGAACTTGTACTACATATAATGAAAAGCTACAGATAAGTGCACATACACATACAAATGTCAGGTCACGAAATCCGTGATTTCAACCGATTTATTTTTCAGCATAATTTTGTTACTAAACCACACTTCACAAACTAGAAACATGTCATCTAATATTGTTCAGTGTTTAAAATCGTTACAGGTTTTGTCAGTGAGACATGACCGCAAACATCAAATGTCCTCGTGTCATTGTTGCTGCCGAGAACATAATAACGACTACTATTCCGTAAAATAGACAATTCTGGGTTTGCCGGGGAAATTAGCACGCCAATTTCGCTCGTGATGGAATCAGGGTAAGGGAAATTGATGATAAAATTTTATTGTGGATACTATACAGCTTCTTCATGGGAATTTCCCACACACACAAAAAATGTTAAGACATGGGACATGTGGATTGTATTTGATCTCAAGTTTTTACTGAGTACATCATGTTTCAATGCTCGTCAGCTTCAACAGCTTGACCACATAATACCTGGCACTTGATCTTGACTTCATCGGTGACCTTGACTTGTGTGCACATCACGGTGCCCGACCAATTCTTTAGTTTGCATATGATCGATATTGAAACATGAAAACGAACATGCACCACGACCAAGGTCCGGCAACTACGGCAAAGACTGGGTGAGTGGAAACTGCACCCCTGGCATTAGCAATTTCACTAAATCTGGAAGGTCAGCAAAAGTCTCAACCCGACAGACCATTGACAAATGAAGCAGCAGGTGTTACGACTGTGCAGGAGGTGGGCTGTGAGAAGTTAACAATATCGACATGCTGGCCTCCAAGAGGACGACGGGGGATTATCGCCCAGAAGCCTTCAGTTTCGAAGAGCCGAAGCTTCACACGAAACCGGAAGTCATCATCAAACCATCACCACCACCGCCGCCGCCACCCATCCCCTAACACGCGCCGCCCCTTCCTCATCTCTAACGCCCATTCTCCAAACGGATCTTGCGGGTCGACACGTCGTGAAACACTCAGGATGCAAACGAACCCTGCATAATGCAGTCTTCATCCCAAGCCGACGCTCGCAGGCCGGGCAGCCGGCGGTGCTACAGCCATGGCGGCCGGAGAGACATGCATGATTGAGTAGCTGTTGCTGGCAGCGGCGGCCTGGTCGGCGTGGCTGACATACGAACACGGGGCCAATTACCAGGAAACACCAGAGCGACGACCCGCATCTACTGGCACGTGCGAACTCGTCATTGCCCGGACACACAGAGCTGACGGCTGGCATCTACTGACACGTGCAAGCCCTTCCATGCATGTCCTGAGTACATTTTACAGCATGTGCGTACGGTTGGTATGCTTGCAAGCGTGAGCATCCCAGCTCCGGCTGACACGCAGGGGAATGAGATATTAAGTAGAGATTAAATCAAATGTGATTGTGTTGCCAGCGAAATTGCGACAAAAACAACGCGTGCCACACGGCCCAGCACTGTGAGCAGCCGGGACGAAGCACTGGCACGAACATAACACAGGTGCTCCACTGCATGGCAGTCAGTGACAGCCGGGCTGATCTTTCTTTTGTCGGGGGAGGGGATGAAAAGCTTTCGGAGCATATACTATCCGAAAATAGTATGATCAGTGAGCACGCACAATGCAACTGCACGCAAACAAACAGTTATCAGAACACGACCACATCCACCACCACTAGCCTAGTGACCCTAATTACATTAGTATATGGTACATGCGAAACCGGCAATCATGCTATTGGTGCTGAATCCCACCAATCACCGAGCTTAGTTACGGAGTGTGGCATTCAAGGCTGCTTCTTCTCCCTGTCAAAACCACCTCACCGGCATCTGATAGTGCACAAAACACACCCATCCCCGCCTCACCTCACAACCGGCATCGATAGCCCAGGACAATACGCAAAACGTCCTCCACTCCACATCCAGCAACAGTAGTCCCAGACAGTACATAAATCACCCTCACCCCACAGCCAGTGTGAATTGTCGACCAATAGTACACAAATCATCCAACTACACAAGCAGCATCAGGAGTGCCCGATATTACATGCATCACTCTTACCCAAACAGCCAATGCCAGTAGTCGTTAGCAATACACCAAAACACCGATTGGTCAACAGCAAACCCAATACCTGCCTATCGACCAGGGCCAGACGCCACTCCAGTTCTACGGCTTGTCATCACGAGACATCCAGACAGTCACAACCTATCCATCGCCGTCGGCGGCCGCGTTATTGCACCGCCTTATCGACCCGACTCGCGGCCGTGCCAACAACACGTCAGCACGACAGCGTGGTGCCAACCCCGGCTGCTACTGAGACAGCCGGCACAGTGCAGTGGCTCCGACGTCTCCTCGACAGTCCCCCAGAGCCGGCACACTGCAGGGGCTCCAGCGTCTCCTTGACAGTCCCCCAGAGTCGGCACACTGCAGGGGTTCCAGAGTCTCCTCGACAGTCCCTCAGACAGCCGGCGCACTGCAGTAGCTCCGACGTCTCCTCGACAGTCCCTCAGAGCCGGCACACCTCGAGAGTTCCCAGAGTCGGCACACTGCAGGGGTTCCAGAGTCTCCTCGACAGTCCCTCAGAGAGCCGGCGTACTGCAGTGGCTCGGGCACCTCCTCGACAGTCCCTTAGAGCCGGCACACTGCAGGAGCTCCGGCGTCTCCTCGACAGTCCCCCAGAGTCGGCACACTGCAGGGGTTCCAGAGTCTCCTCGACAGTCCCTCAGAGAGCCGGCACACTGCAGTAGCTCGGGCACCTCCTCGACAGTCCCTCAGAGAGCCGGCACACTGCAGTGGCTCGGGCACCTCCTCGACAGTCCCTCAGAGAGCCGGCATACTGCAGTAGCTCGGGCACCTCCTCGACAGTCCCTCAGAGAGCCGGCACACTGCAGTGGCTCGGGCACCTCCTCGACAGTCCCTCAGAGAGCCGGCACACTGCAGTAGCTCCGGCGTCTCCTCGACAGTCCCTCAGACAGCCGGCACACTGCAGTGGCTCGGGCACCTCCTCGACAGTCCCTCAGAGACCGGCACACTGCAGTGGCTCGGGCACCTCCTCGACAGTCCCTCAGAGAGCCGGCACACTGCAGTGGCTCGGGCACCTCCTCGACAGTCCCTCAGAGACCGGCACACTGCAGTGGCTCGGGCACCTCCTCGACAGTCCCTCAGAGAGCCGGCACACTGCAGTGGCTCGGGCACCTCCTCGACAGTCCCTCAGAGAGCCGGCACACTGCAGTGGCTCGGGCACCTCCTCGACAGTCCCTCAGAGAGCCGGCACACTGCAGTGGCTCGGCACCTCCTCGACAGTCCCTCAGAGAGCCGGCACACTGCAGTGGCTCGGGCACCTCCTCGACAGTCCCTCAGAGAGCCGGCATACTGCAGTGGCTCGGGCACCTCCTCGACAGTCCCTCAGAGAGCCGGCATACTGCAGTAGCTCCGGCGTCTCCTCGACAGTCCCTCCAGACAGCCGGCACACTGCAGTAGCTCGGGCACCTCCTCGACATGTCCAATACAAGCTGGCGCCCACGGGACGGCCGGCGACACTATCTACAACCAGCAGAGCGCGAAGCTGCCCACCACCCCACCTCTGCCGGTCGGACAATCGCCACACACGACTGGAGCTTTGTCGACCTCAGTTACGAGTAATCTGCATTTCAGGTGCCAGGTACAGAGCGGAATTTTCGCATCGGTCGATTCAGAAAGGCTAGATGTCTATTTCTTGCTTGGGTTTCAGGGAGGACCGACCATAATGACCATGAAGTGCCCATCGGCATAGGTATAGGTTTTTTTGTTTTTTGTTTTGGAGAGCACAACACACGAAGGCAATGGACGGGTAACCATCATGGACCAAATGGATGGGGAGGGGGGGCATTCCACGTATGATCCAATGTTAAAGGTTGAAATTGTCGGGATGGCACAGCCAACATTGGGATGGACCAAGTGTCATCCCAAACACGCACTGCTACACTCCTACCCATTGTGTTAGTTGCCATACCTACGTAATTCACTATACATACCTTTGGGATTCGTCATCGAACATATATAACGATGCGCTACGGGGCAGGCGTGATGAAAACCAGTTAACTGACGCCTTTTCTACAAACGGCAATGGCAGATACCCATCTAATTTCTTTCACAAATTAGTTGCCTTCATCATCTACCCATTACCTGGAATTCCACTGTCACTGCATGAAAATGTTTCTACTTAAGGTTAAGGTATCAGCTGAAGACCAACACAAAGATTTAGGCTTCACTCGAATGCTCAAACGCAACATAGATGAGCACGGCAATTATTACTATACACGTTTTTCCCTGGAACACTGGATTTTTCGACATCGTTATCACTGTACTCTCTAAAGATGAAGATGAGATAAAAATCTAGCTTTTCACATGAATTTCAATTATTTAACTTTATTCACTGAAGATAAAGTCAATTAGCTGGATTACATTTATTCCGTAACGCAACCGAGTGAAACCAAACCTAATCTAACATAAGGTAGCGTACATCACAGCCTACACTCCATGCACCCCACAAGAACGCAAATGTTGGCACCAGTACCGACATCCCCCTGCATGGCTGAACAGCCATGAGAGAATCGTCAGCTAGTCGCCATACTGGACCCGACGAAGCGATACGAGTGATAAGTCCGGCCGAAAAGGATGGGTTGCAAGCGCGCGTGTCCGCACGCACGCAATTCCAACGGATATCGCAATAATCACGGTGATTATCCAGCTGCTCAGGCCATATGCTTACAACAAAAGTGCCCTGAAGATCACTGTGTCAAACGTGTGTGGTTACATTTTCAGTATAAGCAACTGTATCATAATTTGGAAAACAGGTGAAGACTTTGAAAGTGACCGGTCGATTCAGGAAGGGCACAAGTCAAGCCACGAATACGAAATGGCGAAAATGTTTGGATATGCACAAGGGGGACTTGATTAGGATTCGCCGTTGCACGCACAAAAAAATCGCAATACGTCACGAAATCCACAAGCGTTGCATGACGTCCTCGAACACCAACACCGCTCGGTTGGCCGCGGACTTGACACGAGTGGCTCGGACGGCGCCCGGCATCTGAAAATACTGCTCCAGATCCGTGCAGCGATAACATGCCAGATTGATCAGCACTGTTTAGGTATCCGGTGACCCCGTGTGGAGACGGGGCAGGGTAGAACTGACCCGCAGGAGCGAGTCCCCCACCCCCACCCCCACCACCACCTCAGTGGTCAGCGACCGACCTTTGAGTTGAGCATGATCTCAGGCGCCCGGTACCAGCGTGTGGCCACGTACTCGGTGAGGAAGCCGGTGTGGTCGTGATCCGGGTCCGCCACGCGCGCCAGGCCAAAGTCGCATATCTGCAACAGGGACACAGTGAGACGCTGCAGAGAGACGACGCACACTCGCCCGAGTAGGTGGGCGCTGTAGAGAGACACACACTCGCCGGAGTAGGTGGGCGCTGCAGAGAGACGACACACACTCGCCGGAGTAGGTGGGCGCTGCAGAGAGACGACACACACTCGCCGGAGTAGGTGGGAGCTGCAGAGAGACGACACACACTCGCCGGAGTAGGAGGGCGCTGCAGAGAGACGACACACACTCGCCAGAGGGTGGCGCTGCGAGAGACACACACCTCGCCGGAGTAGGAGGGGCCAGAGAGACGACACACACCGCCGGGTAGGAGGGGCTGCGAGAACGACACACACTCGCCGGAAGGTGGGCGCGCAGAGACGACACACCTCGCCGGAGTAGGAGGGAGCTGCAGAGACACACACCTCGCCGGAGAAGGTGGGCGCTGCAGAGAACGACACACACTCGCCGGAGTAGGAGGGCTGCAGAGACAACACACACCGCCGGAGTAGGAGGGAGCTGCAGAGAGACGACACACACTCGCCGGAGAAGGTGGGCGCTGCAGAGAGACGACACACACTCGCCGGAGTAGGAGGGAGCTGCAGAGAGACGACACACACTCGCCGGAGAAGGTGCGCTGCAGACAGCCGTCGGTGACCCCACACCCGCGCCGCGGGTGGACGAAACCACCCCCGTGCCTGTACATAAGCGGCCTGCAATCCCGCTGACCGGAAAACTAGCCACCGACCGCAGCACGAGCGCGTGATTACCGACTAGAGCGGGTTAAACGTAACGCGCGCGGGGTCGGCCCGGCAGTCCAGCGACCATAATAGTCCGGCGGCGGCGCGTGACGACATGCGGAACAGGGCCAGCCCCATCAGCCGAGCGTGCATGGGCTCGAGCGGCGCAAACGTACCATAGCCGCGCACTGGCCGGCATCGAACAACGCAGAACAAAGGCGGGCGTCTACACCTGGCGACGGGCTAGCTCGTGCAGCACCATCAACGGGGATATGATAGACGGAACGTGCTGCGCATCGTACATGCGGTTCCGACGCCTCCTGGGAATACCTGAGCAGCGCCAGTGACGTTAAGTTCAGTGGATGTGGCACGCCTATTCACTGAGAGTGGCGTCGCTCTGGCTCCCAGCGGAACAGACGCCGGTCGGCCACAGTGGCGGCCACTTGCAGCTGTCGCCGGCCATTCTGAGCAGCACGCCGCATAACTGGGACGAGCGGCGTCCCGGAAGCCGTGGCGACGGCGTGACCCCGACTCCGGTGAGGTATACGGCCGACCCACACCCAAATGCCACCAGTTCGTCACCGCACGCAGCCAACGACGTGCCGTTCTATCAAACGCGCGGCGTCACTGGCGAGGTACCACTTCCGTTGGTTATTCAGAGATCAGGCTCGGATTTGTATGCTCTGTGACGACGAAATGCCGTGCGTTGCCGTCTGGGCACACAACGACAACACCATTCAGAAGCACAAGCGATAAGGCGAGCCAACTTCTGCTGTCCTGACCAGTCACATTTCTGCTACCCTGGGCCGTACCACAGAAGGTACATTTCTGCTAGCCTGGGCCGTACCACAGAAGGTACATTTCTGCTGCCCTGGGCCGTACCACAGAAGGTACATTTCTGCTGTCCTGGGCCTTATCACAGAAAGTACATTTCTGCTGCCCTGGGCCGTACCACAAAAGGTACATTTCTGCTGTCCTGGGCCGTACCATAGAAGGTACATTTCTGCTGCCCTGGGCCGTATCACAAAGTACATTTCTGCTGTCCTGGACCGTACCACAAAGTACATACACCAAGAAGGTACATTTTGCTGCCCTGGGCCTACCACATTCTCTCCCGGCCGTACCACAATTCTGCTGCCCTGGGTACATTTCTGCTGCCCTGGGCCTTATCACAGAAAGTACATTTCTGCTGCTCTGGGCTGTACCACAGAAGACACATTTCTGCTGCCCTGGACCGTACCACAGAAGGCACACCTCTGCTGCCTTGGGCAATACCACAGAAGGGACACCTCTGCTGCCCTGAGATGTACTACACCAGCCGAATTGTGCTGCCATGGGCCATCTTACACGGACATTTTCACTTCCCATCCCGCACTACAACTGCATTTTGGCTATCCTGTGCCGGTATCCTGCGTCTTCACAGCGGCCTTGCTTCCGCTACCCCAGCCCACACCCAGCAACCACGCTTCCGCTGCTGCAGCTCCAGCGGCAGCGATTGTGCGCAAACCGCTGCTCGGGACATGGGCGGTGGTGACAGAGGTCATCGTCGAGGTCAGTGCCGGGGTCACTGCAAACACACACTGGAGGCGTCTGGGTGACAGTCACCGACCACCGATGACTCGTCGGCCCCCAACAGTACGACCGCTTAGACTCGGCTATTGATTCCGCACGGAAACAGGAAAACTTCCCGCCGCTGGAAGAGCAGCCCGGTACATATGGGCCTAACACCGCCGGGCAGTAACCCGACACATCAGGACCTAACACCGTTGGGCAGTAACCCGACACATCAGGGCCTAACACCGTTGGGCAGTAGCCCGACAGATCAGGGCCTAACACCGTTGGGCAGTAGCCCGACACATCAGGACCTAACACCGTTGGGCAGTAGCCCGACACATCAGGGCCTAACACCGTTGGGCAGTAGCCCGACAGATCAGGGCCTAACACCGTTGGGCAGTAGCCCGACACATCAGGACCTAACACCGTTGGGCAGTAACCCGACACATCAGGGCCTAACACCGTTGGGCAGTAACCCGACAGATCAGGGCCTAACACCGTTGGGCAGTAGCCCGACAGATCAGGGCCTAACACCGTCGGAGAGGAGCTCGGCACAAGCCCTCAATAGCTTGGAGCTGCGTAAAAAAGAAAATGCCACAAATAAAGGCAGATTTGCCTCTAAGAAGTGGTGTCGGGCCAGATTCCTTCGTACCCACCTCTTTACCGAAAGTATGCATATTGACTGACACAAAGAAAACAAAGATCATCGCTTCCACGTTGCCAATTAACACACGGAATGTCACCCACCAGAGCAAGAAAACAACACAAAAACAATACCTAACACAACACACACCACGCAAGGTCTTGCGAGAACAACATCTGGTCAAGTTGGCAAATAAAAACAAGTTAAGAGAAGGTATGATCACGAATCCATGGATTTCGGAAATTCGTGGTGACGGAACATTGTTTACCGACAGGATGTTACATAAACACCACATATTCATCACTTGCAACTACTTGATCTATTCCCGGGAAGGAACTCAATGATAATTAAATGCACTGTGACCTTTTAGCTTGATGGCATCAAGGGAATGGATCGATCGTCGCGAACTGTATGGCTATTATTGGTGATCCGATACCGAACTGAACAACGACACGAAAAATAACGTCAGAGGACACGAGAAGGTAAAAAAAAATAACAGGTTCCCCGACAGTTGCCTTTTAATGAAACGTGAATAACACACTGATTGCTTCCTAATCATTATATATATATATATAATTTAAATAACATTCTTCAGTACACCTAAAGAATGACACGTAAACAACTTAAAGCTGGCCGCAACATGAACGTGGTATTCGAGGCGCCCAAAGGCAAAATAATACTAGCGAACGCAACGAAAAGAAACACCACTGACAATTGATACAGTGATGACTCAATGTCATTATTTGTGTGTCAGCGGTATATTTTAGTCTTATGTGCATTTCAGCTGTGCAAATCTTCTGCGGTGTTTCTGGGAACTCCTCCATTGCATTGACGAATGTGATAATACCAAATTTTACATTATCCCAGCGTATTCTGAACTTTTCGAGTGAGTGGCAAAGCTCAACAAAGACCAATGACTGTTACTCAACAATCGTTCATCGGGAGCACCTTCAAAGACCCATCAGGGGCGGTGTGCCGGAGGCCATGCCCACGAGCGTGTAGCGGACACGGAAAGCGATAGCATCTTACCAGGTGTTCAATACCATGGACGCATGCAGATAACACAGACCGCACGACCTGAAATATAGGCTAGCGGGATTCCACAAAGCCTACTTCACCTTGAGAAGTGCACGGCGCTTGAACCAAGAAGACATTAAGGACGTCACGTGACAAGCGCAAAGCGTCGCGGTTCAGTATGCGAGCCATGCAACCTCACCATGCTGGCATAAAGGGCGAAATACTACGCTTTTGATTTCCCGTTCAAAGTGCTGAGAGTGTTTGACCTGGACAGATCTGACGTAGGTGTATGATAAGACATAATATAGTGGCGTAGTGGCAATATACTGGCCTTCTCACCAAACAACTTCGTTCAGATTAGCCAATAGCCCGCCGATATGGATCGTAATCTTAGTTGCACGGACAGCTCTGCATGTTAACACACGATTGATCTTCCTTTACCCAGGACGTGGCTTAAATTATGGACTTTACCTAGGACGGGGCGCAAATTAGCATCTCATCTTGGCTATCTATGCATAATTTCGTTCAGATCATCTTATAGATTTTCAAACAAGAAGCTGGAGATAGATATACGGTATGTGCTACCTTCCAAACATTTTTTTTTTACAGTACGGCAACACAAAATTTAACTACCTTGGAGTGAATACCTTCGTGTGCCAGAGCACCTTTTCAGTTGCTTTTGCTACCTTGCGATAGACTACCAGAAGGTGCCACTGTTCTGTGCCGTAACGAATAGATATGATACGTCGGCTGCGACTGACAACCAGAACGTGCCACTGTGCTGTGCCGTAACGAATAGATATGATACGTCGGCGCGACTACACCAGAGACCCGTTCGCCGGACGAGCATACCGCACACTACCAGAACGTGCCACTGTTCTGTGCCGTAACGAATAGATACGATACGTCGACTGTGGCTGACTATCAGAACGTGCCCCGGTCCTGTGCCGTAACGAGCAGATACGTCGGCTGCGACGCCTCTAACCAGCATGCCACGATGTTCAACAGTTTGACAAGTTGAAGTGCTCAGGTGGCACGGTGGGGGCGGGTGACGCGCTGAGGCGACATCGCCGCTGACGGTTATGTGATCCTCTGCAGATGAACCGCCAGGAGTTAAGCTCGGTCTGTCGCCTCCGCTCCGCCACTTGGGCCATCAGCTGCCGACGGATGTTGCTCCTGATGGCTGGCGTCCCGGCCGCCGCCATCTCACGTAACCACTTTCCAATCTACCGGCAACGTATCTACAACGGCATTTCCTGTTCGGCGAACGAAAATCCGACATGGCCTCCCGCAGCCATCATCGTAATGAAAATGAAATTGACAACAGGGTGCTTTATCTATGTACAATAGCACGCATTGGGGGCCCTGCGTTATTCTTGAAAACGCCTTTAGAGGCGTTTCCAATTACCCATTAAAATTATAAGATATAAATGATCGCATGGCCAAACGAAGGACGGACCCCTCCGCCCTAGGCGCGATGATGATCCATGACTTCGCCTCGATGCCCCACGGGCGACAGACCCATGACCTCAACGCCCCACGGGTGACAAACCCATGACCTCGCCTGGACCCCCCCCCCACGGGTGACAGACCCATGACCTCGCCTCGACGCCCCACGGGTGGCAGACCCACGACCACGCCTTGACGCCCCACGGCTGATAGACCCATGACCTCGCATGCCTGTTGAAATGATATTCATGATCTCGTGCTGAATCAGCAGCCGCGAGTCGATCGGCACAGCCCGCGCGACAGGCGCGCGGCAGGCACATGGCTCGGCGCCCCCCCCACCGAGTTGTGCCACGCCCAATCGCTTTCCTCCGCCGGGCCAGACCACGCTGGAATGCTCCATCGTGACGCACCGCCGCACCGCGCCTGACGCCCGTGACGCATCGGCGCCGGAGGCGGACCCGACCGGCTGCTGAGGTGTCGGCTGCAGTACCTCAGACCCGGCCCCGTGGTGTCGACTGTAGCACCTCAGACCCGGCCCGGTGGTGTCAGCTGCGGCACCTCAGACCCGGCCCGGAGGTGTCGGCTGTAGTACCTCAGACCCGGCCCGGTGATGTCGGCTGTAGCACCTCAGACCCGGCCCGGAGGTGTCGGCTGTAGCACATCAGACCCGGCCCGGAGGTGTCGGCTGTAGCACCTCAGACCCGGCCCGGCGGTGTCGGCTGCAGCACCTCAGACCCGGCCCGGCGGTGTCGGCTGTAGCACCTCAGACCCGGCCCGGTGGTGTCGGCTGCAGCACCTCAGACCCTTCCCGGGCCGACTGCCGATGTGTCGGCTGCAGCACCTCAGACCCGGCACGGTGGTGTCGGCTGCAGCACCTCAGACCCGACACGGTGGTGTCGGCTGCAGTACCTCAGACCCGGCCCGGTGATGTCGGCTGTAGCACCTCAGACCCGACACGGTGGTGTCGGCTGCAGTACCTCAGACCCGGCCCGATGGTGTCGGCTGCAGCACCTCAGACCCGGCCCGGAGGTGTCGGCTGCAGCACCTCAGACCCGGCCCGGTGGTGTCGGCTGTAGTACCTCAGACCCGGCCCGGGCCGACTGCCGAGGTGTCGGCTGCAGTACCTCAGACCCGACACGGTGGTGTCGGCTGCAGTACCTCAGACCCGGCCCGGTGATGTCGGCTGTAGCACCTCAGACCCGACACGGTGGTGTCGGCTGCAGTACCTCAGACCCGGCCCGATGGTGTCGGCTGCAGCACCTCAGACCCGGTCCGGCGGTGTCGGCTGCAGCACCTCAGACCCGGCCCGATGGTGTCGGCTGTAGTACCTCAGACCCGGCCCGGTGGTGTCGGCTGTAGTACCTCAGACCCGGCCCGGGCCGACTGCCGAGGTGTCGGCTGCAGTACCTCAGACCCGGTCCGGCGGTGTCGGCTGTAGTACCTCAGACCCGGCCCGATGGTGTCGGCTGCAGCACCTCAGACCCGGCCCGGTGGTGTCGGCTGTAGTACGTCAGACCCGGTCCGGCGGTGTCGGCTGCAGCACCTCAGACCCGGCCCGATGGTGTCGGCTGTAGTACGTCAGACCCGGTCCGGCGGTGTCTGCTGCAGCACCTCAGACCGATGGTGTCGGCTGCAGCACCTCAGACCCAGCCCGCCGCCTAGGTCTGGCGCTGTAATGCGCTAGCTCGCAGCACGGTGTACAGTCACGCTTCCACCGTGACTAGGTGGGCCGGCGCCATAGTGCGAGTCACGCTGCCAACGTGACAAGGTGGGTCGGCACCGTAGTGCGCCAGATATCAGCACGGTGTAGTCACGCTGCCACCGTGACCGGCCGGGCGCACCGCCAAAGTGCAGTATTCAGAGGCCGACTATTGATCGCCGGAGGCTGGGCCAGCGTGGACGGCGCTAATGTGACAGTGTTGGAGCGGCCGGGCGCGCACCTACCGCCGAAACATCGGCCCCATCCGACCAATTAATGTCAGCATCCGACCTGCCATCTGGCGCCACACGTAGAAACGTCAACTCCAATAATGGCTTCCGCTGGATAAATGAAGTAGTTCCGTCTACAGGCCGGGGCAGTTCAAGATCTGTGTATTATTCTTAATCCCAACTGGCATGTGGAATCCCGGGCTTAAAGGCGCCTCGCCTACTATGGTCATGTCGCGGCATTGGACATCATTCTACGCGTTAGAGAAAGGCTAAAGCCTGCCAATACTATCTTAATAAAATTGAAGGAGACAAACCTCGTCATCTAAATTAATAGAGGAAGTTAGTCGACTTATTGTGTACAACGAATGCATTTGGTGGTGGTGTGTTATCTAGTTTATATCGCGAAGCCTTCATCCTATTTTTTCAACAACAATATAATAAAAATGTCTGCATTAGACCCATACTAATTACCCGGAGGTGTACACTCATTTTACACCATGGGTTCGTTACGAATTTGCGATATAATCTGCCTACTCTGTTTACGCCGTAGTCTAAATAACACCATTCAGCGCTTTTACAATTCAATCCAACCCAGAACAAGCAGAAAGATATTCGTTTCACGAGATAGAGCGTTTACATGAACTTTTAACGAATGATTGGAAGTCATGTACCTAACAAGCGTTCTAAATGAAGGTTGCATCAGTTGATTCAAGACTACATGCAAAGCTCGTGGCGTCAAACTGAAGCAAAACAACAGACTTCTCGCCGATCACTCAGCATCTATGCATTTTTTTCTTCACCCTATTTTCTCACCGAATAGTACCAAGAAATCCTTCAAAAGTTACATCCCACGGTTAATCGAGAAAATTGTTCATTCACTCCCACACATATTAGCTACGATTATTTTCCTTAGCGTGCCGGGTGCCAGTAGAATGCTATCTGGTGTTCCTGATCTCGGACACTCCATGCTTTGTTGCTGGAAACGAGGTCGGTGGATCTAAACTTCCCAAATTGAGTCATTGCATCGGCGACACGCCGACTGTTTTGATCCCAAGGGGAACTGATGTTTGAATTGGACGGTTTTAGGTTAATTTGCAGCCCAAGATTTATATCCATTAAAGATGAAAAGGGGACTATCAGCGCTGCCGGTGAGATTTCCGGTTCAAAGACCACCAACGCTTTAGCTTCAAGTGTACCGTGGCTCCGCTCTATCATGCTTTGATGACGTTCGAAAAACATGTGATTTGAAAATGGCATTGGCTTTCGATTGTGTTGAACACGGTCGGGCTTCTTTGCACGCAACACTTGATAAGCATCTCTCCAGCAGGCCGATCGACGCCTGACTTCAGTAATAACATCTTCGTGGAGATTGGTGGAATACGCCATTGGTCGAATACCGAACCAACACCCACCCTTTCCAATACAGCTTTCGCGTCCTGTTCCCTGGACGAAAGCGACAGTTTGCATTCCTTGTTTATAGGAGTGCTTTCTTCATAACTTCAGAACTGTTGTGCGTGTCATCCAAAAACAACAAAAAGTACCATAAGAATAATTCAGTCATTTTTCGACTAAGTTCAAAGGCACTTGAAACATAGCGAACATCATCGCTTTTGTGGCGAGCCCGGATTCACTGCTGTACTCCTTTCAATTCCATCGTAAATCTACACACCATTATTTCAACCCTGCACCACTTCCCAATTGGCGAATGACGGCAAGTTCACTTCATATCTTCCATAGACATACGTGACCCCAGCATCTGAATAAACGGCTCAGTAGCGTTGCAGTTTTTCAACTGCAAAACTGCAGTTGAAACGAGATGCTGATTCAGCTTTGATCCAGCTGCCGGTTCGCATGCCTGGTTAGTCAGGTATTTGGGCCTAAGGGCGCTTCCAACATTCGCACGCCTGGATGAACGATCCACCTCTACTCTCGGAATATCACAGTTTCTTCCGTCACGATTCGTCTCACCTTGCCTTGCCTACTGGAGAAGAAGAAAATACATTGTTATCGAGTTACCTTGGTCGTGGGCTCAGGACCATTATGTACCACATATTGTAGACGATGATGCGATGAGTTTCTGACAAGGCTCGAAATATCTACACTGATCAGTTTTCCGACGTAGGTCTTCTCCAGAATGCCTCGACATTGAAGCCTCCCTGGTCGTGCCATCATCACCTTCCAGGGAATTCATACTCTGGGACAATGCTAATTTAAACGACCTCAGGGCGGGGTGGGACGGTCGGAGGCACATCTTCAATTAGATTAGTGGCGTAGGAATTACTTTCAAGTTGAGAACGGATACATAGATTGCAGATCACACAGATGACTGTGGGGGGGGGGGACTCGTTGATCAGAACATGACGTGAGTCCACTCAAGCTTTACATTTCAGTCACCAGGGCATGCTTGGGGATTGTTTACCATGATGGATTTCACGTCAGCAAAAATTGGATTATGGCAACATCGACCCCAATACAGTGTTTTAGAAATAGCAAACTACCCGGAAAATGACGAGAGGCGTGGTGCTGGGTTCCATGTGGAACTGGACCCCCCCCTGTGCTCAGGCTCATGCCGTGGACGTTGGCGGTCAAATGACTGACCCGAGGTCATTCCAGGCACCGACAGAGAAGACGGTTCCGACTGAACTGCCGGCACAACCAGCGGTCGGCTTCGAACCGTGGCAGGCTTTCCCTCAGTCCTACCCTCCCTGTAACTTTCGAAGGTAGACCATCCCATAGCTTTTCATGTATGTAAATAGATCTTGCGATTCAACCCGAAATCTACTTCTACTAGACACACTATGCATAACAGCGACATGCTTATTCCAGTTATGACTCCATTTTTGCTTACAGGAGTATGATATGTTATGGGTCAGACGTGATAAATAATCAATTTCCTACATCTCTGAAACTTTCTGATGATATCATTAACGACGCAAGCAGCAGCCAGATGTGAGGTGGGTGCTGTAATAGATGTTGTTTTCTGGGACATGGTGAATCCGATAATAGACGGTTTTTCTTCCAGCTTTTCAATAAAAAATTGGTAGTTTTCCAGACCCATACGATTATCTTCTTCATTTTCGTGTTTTTCCCTACAACACCAGGCTGACGAAGGGAATCGCATGGATGACTGGTTACCGAAGGGTTCGGAAGTTCCAGAATAAAAAGCTAGATGAACAGTGTATTCTGAGAAATATCGGCACATTTAGGATTCCGGTATTACACAGCAGCCACCCAATTATTCCCTGACTAAATATTTTCCATGTTTGTTCCAAGCACCATTGCTAAAAACAACCAAGTTGCCGATTTGTGATTTTATTTCTTGGTTGGTTATGGGTTTTACGACACATCGACCGTTGAGTCATGTAGTGTCACCAATCTCTCACGCCGATTGGTCGCGGGCGAAGAGTAGCGACAGGTGAGACTCGAACTCACAACCTTCCGACCGTGAGACAAGCATCTTACCCCTAGGCTACTCGTCCCCTGATCTTATTTCTTAATTAAGGCAGAAAATATAAATCCATAACTAAAAAAACGACATATATTATGCAGCGCACATAACAGGTGTGACAGAAAGGATGCTCCTCCACTTTGATTAGCTCCAGCTTTTGTGGTAAATTACGGGTCTAGAATATATTTTACAAGGTCAAAATGGGCAGAGGTCTCATTGCAACATGTGGATAAAACATACGGTAGCCTAGCAGCTGTCAATATACTTGCTTCCTGGTGTTAAAAAAAAGAAAATTGATCTCTGACCTACTCAGTCTTGCAAGTAAAATTCTTACCATGGCGGAGACCGACAGGGAGGGCATTTGAACAGATAAGGGATGAACACGAATAGGAAAACCACTCCGAATACACATGAAGAGGTGGCAGGAATGACAGTGACGGGTGGCAGAGACTGGTCATATTGGCGGACCGGACAGGAAAGGTGGAGAGTGACAGGTGGCGGAGGCTGGTCAGATTGGCGGACCGGGCAGGAAGGGTGGAGAGTGGCAGGTGGCGGAGGCTTGTCAGATTGGCGGACCGGGCAGGAAGGGTGGAGAGTGGCAGGTGGCGGAGGCTTGTCAGATTGGCGGACCGGGCAGGAAGGGTGGAGAGTGGCAGGTGGCGGAGGCTAGTCAGGTTGGCGGACCGGGCAGGAAGGGTGGAGAGTGGCAGGTGGCGGAGGCTGGTCAGATTGGCCACCGGGCAGGAAGGGTGGAGAGTGGCAGGTGGCGGAGGCTAGTCAGGTTGGCGGACCGGACAGGAAAGGTGGAGAGTGACTGGTGGCGGAGGCTGATCAGATTGGCGGACCGGGCAGGAAGGGTGGAGAGTGGCAGGTGGCGGAGGCTTGTCAGATTGGCGGACCGGGCAGGAAGGGTGGAGAGTGGCAGGTGGCGGAGGCTAGTCAGGTTGGCGGACCGGGCAGGAAGGGTGGAGAGTGACTGGTGGCGGAGGCAGGTCAGATTGGCGGACCGGGCAGGAAGGGTGGAGAGTGGCAGGTGGCGGAGGCTTGTCAGATTGGCGGACCGGGCAGGAAGGGTGGAGAGTGGCAGGTGGCGGAGGCTTGTCAGATTGGCGGACCGGGCAGGAAGGGTGGAGAGTGGCAGGTGGCGGAGGCTTGTCAGATTGGCGGACCGGGCAGGAAGGGTGGAGAGTGGCAGGTGGCGGAGGCTAGTCAGGTTGGCGGACCGGGCAGGAAGGGTGGAGAGTGACAGGTGGCGGAGGCAGGTCAGATTGGCGGACCGGGCAGGAAATGTGGAGAGTGGGCTGACCAGATTGGCGGACCGTACAGGAAGGGTGGAGAGTGACAGGTGGCGGAGGCTTGTCAGATCGGAGGACCGGGCAAGAAGGGCGTCCCAGCCTGGAAGAACAGAAAGACGGCTAGTTTGGCGGCAAGATACAGGCAGGAAGAGCGGGTCGGATCGAAGGGAAGAAACCGACAGGAAAGACGAGCCAGATTGGCGGGAAGTATTTGTAGCAAGGACGAGCAGGATTGGCGTGAAGTACGGCTCGGATGGCGGACAGAGCGGGCCGGGTTGGCGGCAAGAGAGGACAGGGTTGGCGGACAGAGCGGGCCGGGTTGGAGGACAGAGCGGGCCGGGCTGGCGGACAGAGCGGGCCGGGTTGGCGGACAGAGCGGGCCTGGTTGGCGGACAGAGCGGGCCGGGTTGGCGGCAAGAGAGGGCAGGGTTGGCGGACAGAGCGGACAGGATTGGCGGACAGAGGCGGGCCGGATTGGCGGACAGGGCGGGCAGGGTTGGCGGACAGAGTGGCCCGGGTTTGTGGCAAGACCGGGCCGGATTGTCGAACCGAGTCGGGGTGCGCTGTACTGATGTGCAACAGTAGAGGTTGGATAGCGAGGTACCAGGACGAGTTGGAAGAACGGAGCCTGACACACATCAACGAGGACACCGCTACTCTACAAAAGCGTCCCAGAATTTCCCAAGTTACGTGTCACGTGATATTCTGAAAGAAACAATTATGTACTCATAAAAACTGCTTTCAATGACAATATTCCACTCCTGCTACTTCAAGAAACACTACCAATGATGAAGTAACTGGAACTTGGCTGATGTTTGTGTTTACCTTTTCAGAACAACATTACACTCTCACACCACCTATTGATAACTAACTTTCCCTTCCGACACCCTGGTGGGAAACCATTTCCAGGATATTGATGGTGGTGGTGCCTTGCTTCAGGGCGCTTTGACTGCCAGGGTGATAATATTTGGGCACCGTGTCGGCCGAACAGAAGCAGGAACAGCAGCTGCAGCTTGTGCTACAGCACCACGGGGTGCAATGCAGAGAACACTTGGACATGCCAAGGCAGAAGCCTGCCAGCTTTGCCCAGAGTTGCCAAGGGATAGCTGGGTACGAGGCGGCGAAGCTGCCGCATAGCACACGGTTGGTGGAGTGGCGACACACAACAGCCTCATTGGAGTGGTCCTTAAACACTTCTTTTATGTTATGCCCCCACTTCTCAGACATGCTCCTTTGTGGTAAAAAAACATCAGGAAAAATATAACAAATTAGAAACAATATTTAAAGGTTGCAAGCTGACTTTGAAGTTCCACTAACTACTTATTCCAGAAAATAATTGGACTTAATTATTCCCTTAAATGGACCCATCCCTTAAATATTTATTTATATGTAGATTACCGGTCTTTGACAGCATAACGGTATTTTCAAAGTGTAAAGTGGCAAGCGCTGATGCAACTAGCAGTGTGTGTATATTGCATAAAAGCATAAGACCATAAGTGACACCTGACATGGCTAGTCGAAGTTGGTACGTTTATCTAAACAGCACCAGAGATCTGAAAGGGCCCAAGTTGCCATCGAATGGCGAAGGCCTCGGAAACATCCTTCACTACCATCGGTAGAAGCTCACCATTGGTAGTAGTGCTGCTGCCGTAGTGGTTGAGTTGATGCGATTTTGGTCAAGAGCCCCGCATCCCTTCGGTTTGAAAAGACTGCTTCATTGCTAGGGTGGAGAAACTGTATTCTGAAGACCAGCAACTGAAGTTGGGCAACAGTCGGCCATCAACTCCCCCGAATGAGAAGGAAGAGGCTTTCAAGCACATCGTAAAGGACTTGTTTGATGTAGCCATTGCAGATGCTCTATCGACCATCCCTATTCAGGACAAAGATTTCCTACTTGCCCAAATAGAACCAGACCGTAGAGAAAATATGGGTACAGTGAAAGTCTGCCAGAGACTTCCCAGATTGCTAGAGAAAGCTGCGCCTCCACGCGAAGGAGGGTACAAGAGGGGAGAAAGCTTCGTTCTCAACAAGAAGCCTCAACCTTTTTCGAAGGCGTCAACATTTTGCCGAGAGACTGCTCGCTCTCTCGGCAAAATGTTGACGAGCTCAACATCGATCGACCTCCATTAGGCGGCAACGACAGCTATACAGAGAGTAATCCGCCTCCCACTTCAAAGCGGAGTTTGCTGCTGAAGTTCCATTGATAGTACACCGGAACGGTAATCTTTTGGAAGACCTGACGGCTCAAGAACATGTTGACCTGCTCATCATCCTCGTGTCGAGCAGCGGAGTTAGCCAACTTCTCCAAGTTTCCTAGATCCCGAATGGCACTGGACTGTAGCAAGCCAAGGTTGTTGTTGAAGCTTCAGAAGAGTGGGATCTGACCGAAAGAGATGTTGGCATGGTGTTTAATATGACGGCCTCCAACACAAACCGTGTACATGGTACATGCATCATCATAGAGCAAAAACTGGAGCAGAATCTCCTTTAGTTCGCCTGCATGATAGAACTGATTGGGGAAGCTACTTATACAACACTCATGAAACCAACCAAGGGCCCACAGGTGTTTCATTTCAATCGAATCCTGGCCAAATGGGAGTCTGTCGACCGGTGTTTGAAGCTGGTGCTGACCACGAGGAGGTCGCACTGACGACCCACGAAACTCAAGGCGGATCGATTGCTTGGGTTGGGAAAGCTTTGTCCCAGCGACATGATATGAGGGATGACGACCTAGAATTCTGAGAGCTCTCATTGATATTCCTTGGAGGAACTCCACCTAGAGAAGTCCACTTCAATCGTCCTGAACCAATGCATCATGCCTGCTGGATGGCAATGGTAATTTGTTGATTAAAGCAGTTGCTAAAGCCACTGTGACAAAATTAATTTGCCACCAATGTTATCAATCGGAAGAGTTAGTGGCACCTATTTCCAAGAGCTTGATGACAAAAACTCTGAACGAGCAACCTTGAACTGAAAACCCTCCCAAACGAGTGACAGTGACAGTTGAAGCTATCCAGGGACACGGTATGGAAAACTTTGTGATCAAAAGGCTCACGCGAGGACTTCCTGAAGGCAAGCAATATCGTTCAAGGAACCAGTCACCAACGACAATGCAGAGCGAGGTGTGGCACTCTTTCAAACGTACAAGCTACCCACCCGGGATGAGGACCAACTCCAGTGCCTCCCCCAAGTTGTCGCAGCACATCGTCAACAGCTTCAGGATGGCAAAAAAATTGCGGTGATTGGACAATGAGTGGAGTGGCGTCTACAATATCTCATCTAGCACATAATCCCATGAGTAGCTACCACTCCCATTGGGAGGGGGACCCGAATGCCAGCAATTATCGTATGGTTACAATGATCCAAGCCCTTCAAGCTGACCAGTAGCATGTGTTATACGAGTATGCCTAAAGGCGTGAAACTTGAAGGTCGTTGTGCAACTTCTAAATATTCCTTGATCCATGCAATATTTTGCACACGCAATTTGACACGTAAATGAACACATTTGAAGGATGGGAGGTGGGAAAAAAATAGACAATGATTCACTCCAATAGCTAAAGACCACTCTAAGCGTCATGTCAGCTGACGTCAACCCCCATCCGAGTTTGCACATGATACATGATATGAGTTACCCCGCTGAATGGTAACTGTCAATGCCCAAACTTCACCAGACAGCACAAACAAGTAACTTAGGTTGACACAGGGCCAGCCACAACAGCGCCCGGTGACACCCCAGCCACGCCGGTGCCGACACATGCCGCGGCCGCTGACAACAGCGCCCGGTGACACCCCAGCCACGTCGATGCCGACACATGCTGCGGCCGCTGACACCCCAGCCACGTCGATGCCCGAACATAACGGAGTGAGTGACCACGGGGCTCAAGGGCATTGGCCACGGGAGGGACATCTGCACGGTGTCGCGCCCAGCCAGCCGACACTGCATCTGATTCGCGTCGGTACCAGCATCGGTCCGGGGCACGGCGGGAGGGCGGACTCTCGCCGACACTGGAGACACTTGACTAGATGGGACGAGTGTCTCGTCTCTGAATGAGACACTGGACGGGTATGAGACGTTCGCGGGGTACGAGGAACTGGCCGGATATACGATGCTCGCCGGATGTGAGACACCCGCCGCATGTGAGACACCCGCCGGATGTGAGACACCCGCCGGGTATGAGACGCCCGTCCGACTGTGGTC
Organism: Imbricaverruca yamaguchii; assembly: GCA_034440575.1. Lineage (NCBI taxonomy): Eukaryota > Metazoa > Arthropoda > Thecostraca > Neoverrucidae > Imbricaverruca > Imbricaverruca yamaguchii. The sequence goes on along the minus strand of JAOTOL010001618.1, from coordinate 91,556 downwards.
GGTCAAGCCCATCGCTGGGCCCAGCGAGGCTGGTCAGCTCGGTTAACGACAGGTTATTAATCTGGCATTTACGAGGCGGGTCGCGCGATTGGTCACTTCAGCGTTAAAGTGCATCGACCAGCCTTGGTCATTTCTCACCCGTGACATTTACGGGGAAGCGCTACACTCACCTAGCCTTTTCTCAACGTCTTGGCTTCCTGTAGAACAGTAGAACTTCGACATTTTAGCAGCTTGTTAGAATCGTTTCAGGTTCATTTCAGCTGTGTTTATAAGAACGTAGTGGAGACGCTAGGTACTGACAAAATGCCGTCATGAATTCCGAAGCTTGGCATGCTTTTTGCGACATTAAAAAATATGGAATGCTGTCTAGAGATGCGCTAAGAGAAAAAAGGTGCACGGTCAGGCTACAGAAGTGCTCTGGTGCTCTGCTGACAAATAAAGCGATGTATTGTCGAACTACACAAGTGTTCTGGTGCTCTGTCGAACGTAACAGTGCCGAAAGACCAACTGTCGGAGGCTGATCTCCAGTACAGGGAGCCAGTGCGACGTACCTTGAGGTCGCATGTGGTGTTTAACAGGAGGTTGCTCGGCTTCAAGTCGCGATGTAGCACATTCGCCGAGTGGATGTACTTGAGCCCTCGTAGAATTTGGTACAAGAAATAGCAGATGTGATCATTGCTCAGTTTCTGGAAAGAAACAACAGTTTGATAGGATTGTCAGACAGTGAAATAGCATTGTAGTCTTGCATTTACACCTCCTAGAACTCCTACATTATGTTAAAAATACGTAACCACGAAGACACAGTAATTGCAAGAAGATTCAAATGTGCAAAATTAAGCCACGTATTCCTCTTGGTGCGATTTAATGTCTGTTGGTAGCCATATCAGGTGGCACGATCAAAAGCACTTCAAATATGAATATTTATGTTGACAGACCACAACTCCAGCAGCTACCACATTAAGTTTTATCAGCCAGAGTGCGCCCGTAAAACACTGCTATAAACTAAACAAGATGCACTTGGTTAATTAATAGTCAAAATCAAGATGTTCTAATGCGACTTGGTCAATGAACATTTCTGATGCGACTCTGTGGTCGCTGATTGCTATCAGGTAATACTCTGATCTGCCAGCATTTCGCCGCCGTGGTTAAGAACTGAAGGCTTTTAAGCCCCCGAAGACCCCAGTCTTGAAAATGAACGAACCAATGGAGGTGTGACACCACAGTGCTATACAACTGAATGAAGAAAAAAACATGCAAGCTACATAACCTACCCATAGCATATACGTACATAATCATATAAGCTAGATAAGCCACCCATGGCATATAAGCGTATATGCTACCCGCTCGCTGATAATGACTGTCCTGTTTGGCGAGTTGAACTGCATACACACTCCGCAGCATGCGTGGCCACTATCAGTCGAATAGACGCCGAGGGTTGTACATTTCAGCAGCCAAACGGATTAAGTCCGCAATGCCATGGTCACGAGACATGCGCGTCAATCAGCAGCTGATCGTGTCCACAGCTCCCGCATCGACTGATATCGACTGGTGGTGTCACACAGACCAGAACACACCACTGGTCACCGCCTGCAGTGGTGCAGCACCGCTGAATGTTGGGCATCACCGCCTACGACGAGTGGCTAAACATCAAACCCGACGCCAGTCGAAACCGCTTACCAATGTCCCCTACTCACCACCCCGCATACAACACTGGCAGACTGCACACAAACATAACCAGCGCCAACCAAGATCACGAGCCATGCACCAACATAATGGCAAACGCGAGGCGGTCACTAATTAAACGTGGAACACGATACGAACGCGGACGCTTAATCACAATCCAGGTCCAACTGAACGATACGCTCCTCGAAGAACCCCAACCACCTTAGCATACCAGTACCCGTGACAATATTTCTCCTCAGAATTTCCGCTTCTACGAGCGGGGCACGTCACCATCAGCCGGCGCATTCCGGTGGTGCGGTCGGTTCGACCGACTGCCACCACCGTCGCCTCACCTGTGTTTTGAGCAGTTTATACAGGTCGGTCTCCATGAGGCACTGCACGATGTAGACGTCCTTCATGTTCTCAATGGTCGAGGTGCGAATGATGTCCCGAATGTCGATTACCTGGCAATGCAAATGAGTTCCGGATCAGTTGCATCGGTCACTCGCCGGTCATCAGTCACGAGCTACTTGTCAGTCACACGGAACACTAGTCAGTCTTTGGACCCGGCCACTCGCCAGGTGCGTAGAAAGTTCGCCAGTCACGAAATTACTCGTGAGGCACGTGCTTCATCCATCGGTCGAGCAGATTGCTCGTGACACGCCTGCTAGGTTACTGGTACATCACGCGTATCACCTGTAGCTGTGGATCACTTAAATCGCCCAAACGCACGAATAACTCGTCAGTTGTGTGTGCAACTAGTCAGCAGGGCTTGCAGATCGGAGGTGTTTTCGTTTTTAGCTCACGGGAATTATACTCAATGGATAATAGTGTATCTCTGATTAAGCTGCTAAAAACAACATGACACCCGTTTTTCCACCAGCATATTTAATGCATTATGACTCTTTATTAACCGTCGCTTGTGCAGGGTGCCTGGGGAGATAATGCAGCTGCAGTTTTCTTTCACAACTGCAGAAAAGTGGTACCGGCCAGCAGGGCGCCGCGTGGAGTAGCTGGAGAATCATTTGTAGACAGTATGATGCAATCAATATTAAAACGATACGTTAGGCGACTTAGCTGTCCCATAAGATGGAACACGTCTGGCAATTGTTCACTGAAATTGCTAAGCATCCGCATCACTTACTGGCTCCAAATAGCCAGTGTTCGAAGTGGTAACAGCACGGGCAACTCAGCTAACGTACGTACATGGGTGAATGAGTTTACCAAGGACACTTGAAGTCATAAACCTAACATGGCCTTGAATGACCTTTTTCAATTTCTGGGTAACTGGGATTAATTTGGACAACAGAGAGAAATTGGCTGGAAAGCACCACTGAACAGTGTTTTCGGACAATACTTTATAAGCGCGAAATTTCAAACCCGGCGTCAATACTTCGACTTAAGCTGACCTTTGACCTTAGGGTCAAAATGTAGCAAGTGGCACATAGCTAGGGTGCATGACCACTGCAGTCGATACGCCTTGACCCCCCGCACATAAGTGGTATATCATGGTACTGATCAGCTGTATGCGGATGGTATGAAGCGCTTATCGGTCATTGGCCGTACACAGGGAAGTTCAATGCAAACAATGGGCGATTTATTTTTATTGCAAAACTGACCATTAAACTGATCTTGAATGCTCACCAGAGATTCGAAGTATAAATCGTCATTGGGTGCCAATGACGATATCTCATTACATACAACACGCCGGGTTTCGTCTAATGTCGCTCGCGCCCTCTGTTTTAAAACACTACGGGGAGATGGATTGATTGTATTTGGATTGAAGGGCGCGCCGACTACAGGGTCTTTTGGCCCAACTAGGGGAAGAGGGTTACAACAGCCAACCGCACTGGCGAAGATGGCAAATGGTATGCACTTTGTTGGACATGAAACATGCATTCCAAATTGCACACTGGTCCGTCATTTGCGCCAATAACTCGCGCTCAGAATTTGAAACTGGAATCGGACAGTCCGGTCTTGTCCGTAAGCGTCGTGGCCGACACGTCGGTGGAATGGACACACCAGTGAGTCGGTCGGTCAATAGACCAACATTCAGCAGCGTTGATGACACACTATAACCACAGGAATTTGCCAGGTACAGACATTACCAACCACCTGTTGCTTGTGAGCAACGTTCGAAACAAACGGCAGTAAAGGGACTGATGCTGATAACACCGCATAAGGCACACTATGAATAAATTAATCTTCACTTGAGCGTCAGATGTAAATAAGCATCTTCAAATATTTTATATCAAATATGTAGCTAAAATGTTGGATGACACATGATGCATATGCAACTGTATAACATGACTAGAGGTCTGCGTATAGACCAGCAATATTTCAAAATGTATAAGCGGCGATTGAAAGTCATTCATGCCAGCTGTATTGTACTGGCAGGTACCCATTTCATAGATACACTGATGTAGATTTGTGGAAGGTGTCAGGTTAACACGCGCACGTCCGGGGGCAGATATCTGCCCCCTCCGGTTTTTCCTCATTTGCCGCCAAACTAATCGGGTTAGCAAGGCAACACCTCGCATGGCTGTTCATTGGTCTTTTCCGCATATCCTCATACATTTTTAATCCTGGGTCATCTTAGGTCAGGCGAGGTGACCCAACTACACTCGGAGTTCTAGGTGGGGTAACTTCCACAATAAGTGGGCGATTGATTTCAAACTTATAACATGTCGTGATCTCATCAGGGACCATAATATGAATATCGTTTTTTTTTCTCGTAGCACTGAGCTTAGGTCAGGACGCGGCCATGGCTTCCCCATTATAGGGCTATGGTAAAATATACAAATGTTTCCTGGTTACATATTTGCGCTCAGAATGATCTCACAACGGCTGTGGCATGTATATGGAAGCTATGCTCAATGTTGCCGCTGACATTTTTGCTCAGTGACCTCACCAAGGTCTCTGAGGTCACCTGAGATCACTACACATTTCTGCGCATTATATCGCACTGCATTGAGCGATAAGGCTGAAATTACCGTCATTGTGCTTGTATCGCCAAGACGTGTCGATTGATACATTACATAACCTCCCTAGGCGACTTCATGACCTTGACCTGGGTTTCGGTTGACCTGACCTTAAATTACACCGCCTATTGTCGGTAGCGCATTTCAAGGACTGTTGAATAGCGTTGGCCCTTTGTTTCTATCTGTTACAGGTCCTGAGATGTGTGTCAATATCCGAGTCCCACCTGATCTGGTTGAATTTGATCTATGATGATCCAGTGAACTGAATGTTGACCTGAGCGAAAAAAATGACCGAAACACTTTCGATAGAACCCGTCACCAGCTATCCAACGCCGATTTCCGTTTATCGCTAGCTAGCATAGTTCCAGAGAACTTAGGGGGCAGACATCTGCCCCTCGGAACATGCGAAATTGGCGCTGGCCGCCGGACGTGCGAGTGTTAAAGCCAAATGTCTGACAGATGAAAATAATTGTCCTGTTTCCACCCAAATTTCCGAATTTGTACAGAATGTTGATGCTGTACCCTTAATTTGTACCGAAAACTGTTAACGTCCGCAATCAACCCTGCCAGTATTATATGTGACTAGCAGTTGCGTACGAGCGCCGGCGGATGAGGAAAGGCTGAACTACGCCGTGTCAAAGAATCACAGCTTACGTTTATCCGCTTATGACGTTATTCTTGTTAGGCACAGTGACAGGTTTTCGCGAAACTCTCATCGGCTCCGCAAAACATCGCTGCTTGCGTGCTCAGGGAGGCTTCGAACATGCACGGATTTGGGATGGCGGTCGACAAAGCCGGTGGCTCATAATACGGTGTGGGGCCAGCTAGTCATCACCTCAAGCCTTCAATATGAGAACTTGGCAACGAAGTCGCCAGTATCCCTCAACTTATCAACATGCGTAAGAGTGGATGTACTATACTACAGTACAATTACTTCATCAGCGGAATATGTCCATGGCCCTCAGAGTGTTTGTTTTCCCTTACTCGCTTTCTGATCCCTAGCGCCAGACTCAACATCGACCTCGGACACTTTTTGGTATTTGTGATCACTGGTACTGGAAGAGTCCGGTACAATTTAATTGCGGGGCAGACGGGTATTTATAGCCATGTTGACATTCTAGTAAATGTAAAAGCGCGGCGAAATAGCCTGCCAGCATAGGTAGGCCAGCACAATCATTGATATTCGCAACATAAATCAGGGAAGACCATGGTTAGGATTTGTATTTTAGGTAGTTATTCGGTGTTATTCAGATTTGTGGACGCTTCGAACAATACATGCAATCATGTAGCGGTCATAGCGTTTATTTTAGTGTGTCAAAGCGCTGTGAAGTGTGACAGAAGAGGGCATATGGCTGGACATACGATCGCTCTCAGATATTGAAATGTCTTCAAAATGAATGTTTTCCGAGTCGTCTACCGACACGTTCCGATACGCAAGGCTTTGTGTACTATTAATATAAAACAAACTTCGCTCCTTTTAAAGTGTTGGCATTAGGGAAGTGCACGTCGCAGATATGATTCCTTGGCAGCAGGGACACTGGAGTCTCTCGTGACTCCAGAGAAGGTATTACGCCAAAAAAAACTAACGTACACATGCATAGACAGGGACGCCAGGAGAAAGCCGTCGCGTCACGAACGCGTCTACCTGGCGCAGAGGGTCCGCAATTGTGACATCAAGGCGATACCGTTTATACACGTCAATATATGTACAATTAATTGGCCTATATCTAAGAGCGGTTCTATAAGACCCTGTGTACGCTATAATGTATAAACAACACGGAAAACATCGGTAAAACTGATGACCTACGATACATGCCATGACGATCGATGGGAATTCGTAGTTGGTTTCAGCTTACGAATAAAAAGTGGTTCTAAGATCTTTAAGTCCGCGCCGTCGTTCGCTATGCCTAGGACATCTATATCGAAATTTGCATTGGTTTCCGGATGGTTCATGTTGAAGTGATGCTCGGTCATATGTTCACCTAGGGGAGTGAAAGGACGCCGGAGACGTGCATCTCCCAAATGCTCATTAAATCTTTCCCTTAGCTGGGGGTATTTACACAAGTTTCCCCAACATAGAGAGCGGACGGACAAGTAGTGCACGTCACTTTATACACTGCATTTTTTATTCGACATCTTCCTTTCAGGCCATTGCAACATGTGCGACATTTTTGTAACCTGAAGGGCAAGTAGGGATGCTGAGGGCTGACCTAACCAGGTTAGATTTTAGTGACGCTGTACCAAGCGATTCGAATTTTGTTTAATTTTGATGAGCGTAAAATTTGGTTCATCGTCCGGAAAAGTTAGTCAGTAATAAAAGGTAATCGGATGTAGGTGTAGTTCGATTCATTTTTGTTTCTGACACGGTGGTGTTGGACATAGTTCATTTTCCCCTGAAGCTTGAACTGGACCATTCCCTGGTCAATGGCTAGCGACACCTTCCTAGGCGGGTACCCATTGGCCAGGAAGAGGTGGCGCATTTTCTGCAGACTCCATCCACAGGCGGTTTCGTCTGAGGAGATGCGGGTAGCTCTTCTTATTTGTGCATGGAGCACTCAGGTTTTCGTGGTAATAGGATGTGCTGACTTGTAGTGGAGATTGACAGGCGCCGCCACTGGCTTTATGTACAGCTCAGTGGTGTATGAACCATCCGCGCCGACTGTGAACAGGGTGTCCAAAAAGGGAATGGAATTTGAAGCGAACGTGTGCTCTATGGTAAACGAGATGTCCAGATGAGTGACATTAATGCTAGCGTAAAATTCGAGAAGGGTCTTCAGTCCATGGGTCCAAATTCCGAAGATGTCAATGTACCTCAGATAAATTGCTGGTTTCAACACGATGCCATTTAGAAATTTGGACTGGTGGTTATTGGTTTTACGACACATCGACCGTTGAGTCATGTAGCGTCGCCAATCTCCCACGCCGATTGGTCGCGGGCGAAGAGTAGCGACAGGTGAGACTCGAACCCGCAACCTTTCGATTGTGAGACGAGCAACTTACCCCTATGCTACTCGTCCCCTATAAATTTGGACTCAAGGGCTTTAGCTAGTGGTGGGGCACACCTGTTCCCCATCGCCACGCCCTTAACCTGCTTGAAAAGTGCATCCCCAAAGCGCATTACATTGTTATCAATAATATGGTGCAATACTTCGGAACAGTCTTCTAACGTAAGCACCAAAGGTGTTGACACTATTCGAATTTTCAGTGATTATTTCCATGACCAGACATGCCTTCCTTTATCGATATACTATCGTAAAGGTTCCTCACGTCCATTGTGAAAGCGATAGCTCCTGCCGAGAGAGAGCTAGAACATTTTTATTTCACTTTATTCGGGTAGGACTCGGTGTAAGGAAGGTGTGCTGGAATCAGTGCCAATAATTGGGCCATAATCTGACATGTGAACCCGGTTAGTTTCTCTGACGGGTCACCACATGCTGACACGATAGGACGTAGTGGGGTGTCAGACTTATGATTTTTGGAAGGCCATAAAGCTCGGTTGTACGACTGAAATGAGGAACAAGTGCACGCACATGTTGCAATGGCCTGAAAGGAAGATGTCGAGTAAAAAATGCAGTGTATAAAGTGACGTGCACTACTTGTCCGTCCGCTCTCTTTGTTGGGGAAACAATACGCCCAGTAAGGGAAAGATTTAATGAGCATTTGGGAGATGCGTCTCCAGCGTCCTTCCACTCCCCTAGGCGAACATATGACCGAGCATCACTTCAACATGAACCATCCGGAAACCAATGAAAATTCCAATATACATATCCTGGGCATAGCGAAAAACGGCGCGGACTTAAAAATCTTAGAATCCCTTTTAATTCGTGAGCTGAAACCCACTACGAATTCCCATCAATCGTCATGGCATGTATCGTAGGTCATCAGTTTTAACGATGTTTTGCGTGTTGTTTCCAAATAACCGCGTACGCAGGGTCTTAAAGAACTGTTCTTAGATATAGGCCAATTAATTGTATATTGACGTGTGTAACGGTATCACCTTGACACCACAACGGCGTACCCTTCGCCGCCAGGTAGACGCATTCGTGACACGACGCACGACGGCTTTCACCTGACGTCCCTGTCTATGCATGTGTACGTTAGGTTTTTTGGAGTTAAGTGCGTGTGACCCATTTTCCCCCTTTTTTTCTCGCAGTGGAGGTAATGAGTGGATTTTGTCGAGCTTTGTGCCTGCTGCAACTTGAATTTTAGACCTGTTCACCGATAGTAACGAATGTATTGTTTCACAATGGCCTACGGCCGAAACGTCACGATAAATATTGACAATATTTCTAACATTGGGTTGTTCCTGGATCTTGAGGATCAATTTATATTTCAATATATTCACGATGATTGACCAGGAAATACGGGCATATCTGAATTACGCACGTAATTATACCAGTTCACCGGATCATTTGGGCATGCAACCCCACCAATCACGGAAAAGTGGTGCCTCGCCGGGGGGGGGACCAACTTCTTCCGAGACGATCTTTTCCACTACCACACTGACGATGGGCACGCTTGTGGTTGGTCCCAAAATCGCTGCTGATTGTAGACTTCTTATTATGCACTTATTGTTCATTGTTATAGCATGGTCGTTCTCCTATTCGCCTGACACCGGGTATTTGCCGTTTTTCACCAAAATCGCGTATTATCGGCATCTCACTCGTTTCCCAACATGGCCAAGGTTGGGTATGGTGAGGTCATGGAAAATTCACCACACGTGCTTCCATACACCAATGAATATCTCTAGGTTATTCGACGTTACTGACGAAATTTACCTCCAATGACTTTATCGGTGTCTGGGCATTAAAACTGAGGTTAATTTTCACGCTGAAATTGAACTTGATGTCCATTTTTACTAATCGATACAGCAAAATAATGTGTAATGGAAATATTTAGTAAGATCCGAAATGAGGCCAATACTTCGATCTCATATGATCCCTGATCTATGTTTCAAACTGTATTATTAACATCGTTAGTATCGCAGGGTACTCAGGAATGCTATGTGGAATACTTCGATCACGTATGTGTCATTGGTTGTAAACAGGGAACGATTAACGCAAATAATCCATATTTCTTCCAAAGAAAACTGGTCTTTAAGATGGCCAGCAAAATAAACCAGTGACCTGAGGTATAACAATCGGGCACCAGTCATAAGATTCCGCTACGAGCAACACACTGGTTTTGTTTAATGTGACTAGCACTCTTCATATAGAAATGCCAGTGGTTGCTACCCCCTCATCCGTCATTGGGGAAGGAGGAGAAATGTGTACGGGAGATGGTTACGTTCAGTTTATTTATGATTACCAACTCTAAAAAGTATAATTGTTGATAGGAATGAGATAGGTACACTTGTAATGCACAACATGCCAGGAAATGTCACATACATGTAAGCAATGTTCATTGAAACGGTTTCTTGCCGTTTTCCGTTTTTTATATAACCCATATTTTCAGCCAGTCAGGTTTAGCCGGCTAAAACCGTTGGCGGAAAATAACTTCGTCCGGCTGCTGCCAACTGCATCTATCAAACTTTGTCATCTTGCGCCCACTACTATGTACTAATAGTGTTCTGCCGAACTATCATCACAACTGGGAGAATATGCGGGATTGTTTGGTCAAACAAAGAGTGAAATCGAGCTCGCCCGGGAAAATAGAATTTGCGGGACGTCCAATAGAATCTTGATTCCCGAATTTGTGGAGCCCATTATATTCTACCCGTGAGTCAGTGGAAGTATTAGTGCGTCATATTCGCAGCAAATATGCACATATACTCTATAACCATACGAGTGCAATATTACAATTCGTACAACATTTGGAAAAAAATACTATTTCCAACCGTGACTTTTGTTTCAATGTTCTTGCAGCCTCTACGGAGATGGAATGCCATGCGACGCTTTCGTGAAATTTCATAAAACAAAAGCGCATGCAGAACCGTAGCCAAGTACTCTAATTGTAAGCGTCTTCAGAATATACGGGGTGTGCGGCAGATGCTCGGTAATTCCAACGGCCTCGAACGGTACACTGCATGGAAGCAGCTGGCCGGGATATAGATCTTCGTCGACCACGCCGTCTGCACGGCCTCGAATGCACGGAAAATTGAAACCTACGGCACCGGAGCTAAAAGAAGCCTACACTAAATCGGCGACAATTGTTTTCGGTTTAACTAATCATATTGGTTCAGCTGAAATGAAGCCAGCAATGGGCGTGCTTTTTGACATAATTGCAGAAACATTGTAACACACAGTGTTTTGCCTTTTTCACGTATCAATTTCAATTAGAAGCAGGGCTGCTCAAGCCTCCGCGCAACCATTCGACGTGAGAGTGGCGAGACTATACGGCAAGCCATCTAAGCTTGCCGTATGAGCGGGGAAATTAGTGGTGGCTACCGGTGTTGCGAAGGTCACCAATCTCTCACGCTGATTGGTCGTTATTGTGTGCCGACTCGTAGTCAGTGGCACGAGCGGACCGACACTGGGCGTGCTCGGCCTGCCCGCCAGCGCCGCCGCGCCGCTACGTGCGAGCTATCGTACCGCTGATGACGATAACACCACGTCCGATACACCGGCCTACATCCGCCGAAGTACTCACGTTCTCGTGTTTGAAGCGCGTCAGGATCTTGATCTCACGTAGTGTTCGCTGGCAGTAGGTCTGATGCTCGAACGGCGATATCTTCTTGATGGCCACCTTCGTTCTTGTTTCATTGTCGTTTGCGGACCTGGAACAGGGTGAGACACGTGATAGGTGTCCGTGAAGTTGAGCGCCACGGCTGTGACATAAAGCAGTGGCACTGCTTGAAACTGCGAGTCCAGGCCAGTTAAAGTTCAACGCAAAGCTATACTTTCAGTAGTATCCAACTTTACCGAAAACCGGTACTGGAGATCAGCACTGTAAACATGGAAGCAACAGTTTAATATTGGCTGGAATAATCGTAAGTGCGCTTTGGATGGTCGTGATTGATTGATTGTTTGGGCTTAAGAGCTCGCCGATGGATGGCCATGAACTTACCTAACAACTAACATAATGATTCATTGGACAGGCAATGTGATACTGAAGACGATTTTCGCCAGACTGCTTTGGGGTGCTTTGAGGTTCCCCCACCTACAACCACTTCAACGTCACATTTAACGGTTTTATTGCGCGCACGTTAGCTCGCCATCGTTACCAATTAGGGTGAAGTCTTGCAAGACGCAGCAATAGTGGCATAGCGCAGAGGTCATCAGCAAGAGAAGGTAGCTCGGGGGGCTTGCACCGATATATTGCTAGGTATATACGAATGCGATGTCAAACTAAGATTCAAGTTGTAAATACCCAACCCCAGACAAAAAAAAATACAATGAAAGCACAAAAGTAGCCAAAAAAAATAGCATGTATGTTGGTGGTGGTGGATGCCAATGGTAGTGTAGCAGTGATAAATTATTCGCGAAATAGGGTGGAATATACCACTTTCTGAACACTCAATCAACATCCTTCTCCAAGAAGTATCGGCATCCAGCTCCTGGATATGAACTATTCATGTCTCCTTTCTAACAGTATCTCGTTCATGAAATACAGCTCTTCCTAAATTATAAACCTCAAAACAAATGATAAAGTCCGGTCATAATTACCTACACCATCAACTCTAATTTTGGTTTGAAAGACATCAAAAGCAATTTAAATTACACTACCTACATGCCAAATTTCGACATCCTGCTATGCTCGTTTCAACATCTCACACCTAACGAAAAACCAATATTTTAACCCTGTAGTGTAGTACCGGGAAATGAATCACGCCATGGTTTGCTGCATGCTAAGGTATACGAGTATACTGTATGTCTAAAGTCCACGAGCTGCATATCCTTTCAAATGTTATTTGACGGGGGCAAGTATCTCCTCCCGCACAAACCTTACTTCCGCGCCTCGCGAATAGCTGACTCAGCGAATGTAATTGCTATCCGGAGCATAATAGTCTGGTGGCATGCATCGGATCACGCACCGAGACATTTAGACCACAGCGTACACTGAGTCACATTTGGACTGTAGAACCAAGCCGCCTGCCTGAGCAGAACCAATCATTGGCAGAAAACAAATAAAACGACACAGCACCTATGGCCAAAAAAGACATGCCTTTAGTTGTAAGTTAACTTCTACTGCCGCTTGTTATTGTTGTCTAATAGGTTTCGAAATGTACTGTCCTTGAAATACTCACGCAGGATGGATCAGAAATTCAGCCCTGTCACCCGGACCCAACATCAATGATTTCAGACAGTAGCTGCTTATGCAAAGGTTTTGCATCGGCATTACTGGTGTACGCCGACGTGAACAAAGCGTCACGGAATGGCAGCGTGAACTAAGTCACGGAATTGCGACGTGAAGGAAGCGTCACGGAATTTCGGCAAGAGCGAAGCTTAACGGAATGGCTGCGTGAACACAGAGCCACGGGATGGCTTGTCAAGTTAAGAGAGTCGTCGCTCAGCAGCAGGCAGAAGTCGACAGGCAGGCCGGAGTGACGGCGGCACCGATTCCTAGGCTGGCGCTGGCGATACGATACGCACAGGCTGGACACCACGGAGGAGCTACGCAGCAGCGGCGGCCTGCGTGACATCCGCCCATCTCGGGAGCGTGACGCGCCCCGCTGGCTGGGCAGCCACGACAGCGGTATCGCACTGGCCTGCCCGCACGTGTGTCACGTCCGAGGCGACCTGTGGCGGCAGCCCGTCTCACCCCAGGGGACACACGACTCGCATCGAACGAGTAGCGGGATACTCAGCTCCCCAGTGGCCGGTCACCCATTTCACCGCCAGACGAGCCGTGCGTGTCGCCACGCAAACGACGCCACCCCGGCTAGAGCTGCCGCGACAGCTGGCCGTTCAAATGGCACTGCCACTCTCTCCCTGCCTCTCTGTCACTGTCTATATGTAAAGCATTAGCATGCGACAACACCAGCGCGACTGATACCGACGACAGCTTGCCTATGCTCTCTACTCTTCCTGGTAATCTCCACTGCAAAGTGCACATGTCGCACAATGCACATCATACACTGTGACGAGCTGATATGGCGGCTCAGTGCTTTACATCAGATAATGGGCAAGCTCCGCTGACCCCAGGCCGTTGGCTGCGACACTACGTTAACGATTAAGCAGAGCGTTGTAAAACGGAGGAAACGCCCTCACACAAGTCACGAGTAGCGTTCCGGTGGGTGACGAGATGGCTTCCGGTGCCAGACTTTCCTGGCCTTGTGTCAGGTCAAAGGTCACCTTATTGTTGTAAAACAAAACTTTTGGCTTATAGACATGGCTGATCTCGGCAACCGCTGGCTCGATCTTCATGAAACCTTCACCAAACGATCGGCTATGTGTGTAAGCCAAAAATATTGCTTTTCGACGATGTGGTGACCTTTGACCTGACCTAAGATTATGAAAGTCCAAACTGCACGCCTCTGGCTAACGGCCGACCGTTTGGCGAAAGTTTCATGAAGATCAAGCGGTTGCCGAGATCGGCCGTATCTGCGACGCAGCGTTGGAAAGTAGCAATTTTTGGGAACTTTTGCCATCCAAAGAATTATACACTCCGGAAAAAATAAACTCCGTGCATTGCTGGATGAAGACATGCTTAACTAGCAAGACAGCTGGTTGTCATTATACAATAGTGATAACTTGAATGGAGTGGAAGATTCAGTCATACTGGGTCTCCTACCACATAAACTTTCCAGTATAATTGAGGATAATGCACATTTGTTATTTCAGGTCATCTGCAGGCACATTCCCAGAGGAGGCAGGAGTGGAGCCGAAAATGAGATGCCAGCCAGATTGGAAGAATACCAGCTTGCTAGCATGCACAAGTACAGCAGATGTCAACAGATGGCAAAGTATGGATCACTGCAATCTGAATATGATCTTAATGCCACTGAACATTCCATATTTCATAACATTCCATCTTCCATATGGGCGCTATATGACCAAAGTAGTCGATGCGCCCTAAAGCCCCAATAACTAACTAACTCCATCTTCCATATCATTCCATAACATTCCATTTGTGCATGTGTGATTTCTGCAGGTGAATTAATAAAAGTGCAGGTGAATTAATAAAAGTGCAGGTGAATTAATAAAAGTGCAGGTGAATTAATAAAGAGCCACCAATGCCTTCATGTGTATGTTCTCCATTTGTTGAAAAACCTCAGAACAGTCCAGATGTGCCAAGAAGAATGTATGGATGAACACCAAGAGCTAGAGTGGCATCCACACAACTGGTAAGCCACAAAGGGTAGCACTTCCCCCAAATCCCCAAAATACTGGTGGATATGAGCCATGTTTTGCCACAGCATAGGAACATTCATGGTGATGTGACAGTGTCCTAAAATTACTTCACCGTTGACTGTGTGGATGAAGAAATAAGTTGTTTGGGAATAGTGAAAGATTGGAAGAAAATAAAGGATCGCCACTTAAGGATTAAAAAATCGGAATGCCTTTCACTTCAATCACATGCATTTTACATTTTTAGCAGTCGTGTGTATAATGACTGCCCACACATGTAGCAAAATGGTAAAAGCCTAAGACAAGGATGAAATAGCACAATTCCATTAACTGTGAATTTCCAGGCCACATGGTCAATTATTTTACACTGTGATGTGACCACACATTTTTTGGCAATTACCAAAAAAAAATGTGTGGTACACATCATGTAGGTAACTACATTATGAGCACATTCACAATCACTGCATAACAAAATTCAAGAAACTAAATCACCTTAAACTGCAAATTTGTCCATTCAGAGACCAGAAAAGTTAAAAGTATAATGGTATTCAATGGAGAATGGGGACAGGATGCACCTAATAATTCCCTGAACATTACATGAATGCACAAATAATGCTTGAATGCATGCATATCTGTAATATCTGTAAGTCTGAATGTGCACTGAAGAGGCCCAGCCACGATTTTGAAAGACAGGCATTCACGCTTCAAAATGTGGTAAGTGAAAACAGGAAATTCCAGACAAAAGCAAAACAATCAGTTTTGTTCATTACTACACTTGTCGGCAAAACATCGCAGCAATTAACATTATCATGTCCTGCTCCTTGTGTTATCTGAAGATATCCTGTCACACAACACAAGCTTACAGCTTTGGTTTATCCAAATCAAGAACTCGAATAACCGTGAAGATATTTGGTATAGGATTATATGAGTAGGTAGGTAGGTACCTACCTAGTCAGGTAATACCAACTCTCACACCTCGAGCCAAACACGCAGTCAAGTCCATCCGGATTGCAGCGAAGAGCTTTAAAGAAAATCCTTCGTTAAATGAAAAAAAATAACTACGATCCGCTAGCCAAATAAAGGAATTAACCTTTACTAGCCCGACCGCGCACGAAGGTCCGTTCTTGGATTCAATGGAATCACCGCTCTCCAATTCCCACTCCGGCTGGAGCTATTTAAACCATTGCCACGAAAAGCCATGGATTATGCATTTCTTTTTGCTTCCTTGGAGAATGACATGTTCCGCATCAGATGGGATGGATAAAACCGTTTATATTTATATTATTAAGCAGCTAAGAGCGATATACCTAAAAGATACCGGAAGGATTTTCCACATTAAAATTGCCTGAATGGTACCAAA
This sequence comes from Imbricaverruca yamaguchii, assembly GCA_034440575.1. Lineage (NCBI taxonomy): Eukaryota > Metazoa > Arthropoda > Thecostraca > Neoverrucidae > Imbricaverruca > Imbricaverruca yamaguchii. Next base: position 75,324 of record JAOTOL010001618.1, on the reverse strand, counting down.
GCGTTCCTACAAACCTACGAACACTGCTCCAAAATGAAGCTCCATAGAACCATAAATTTCACCTTCTTTCGATTTCATGACTTCTATTGTTTCCGAATTTCATCAACAAGCGGGAATAGTTGTGTTCATGCCACTCCGACCGCGAGGTTTCCCCACTCCGGACAAATTCAGATTTGCGTGTGTTGCCCTAATCGTTTACAATCCTATAAGCCTCATTATGATCCAATGATAAATTTCTTCCCATAATCCTGATTATTATTAATGGAGAAAAACGTCCCTTGTAATTCTCTTGGCAGTTTCCTCTAACTTATTTTCATTTTCTTATATTTCATAGCAATCATGGTGCGAAATGAGACGCTAATTTCCGCTCGTCCGTAACGACAGTCGGTTTTACAGCGGCAATTTGCCCGCCCGTCTAGTCGCTTTTCATCCTTCCAAGTCATTCCTTGCTTCAACTAAACATTCCAGACATGAACTAAAAAGTGCATTGAAATACATTTAATATGAATAAGAATCGACTTGAATACATTTTCGCAGCTTTCTCATTTGAAAAAAAAAGTTTCATGGTCGTGAGAATAAAATATTTTAGATGGATTGTTTTAGTATAACTTTCCTTAAACCATTATATATTCCGAAACCCATACCCCGAAGTAACATTTTGGACCCTCCCATATATCAGTCGGTGCACGAACGTCCTGCTCTTGAGGTATGTTGTGAATTTGTATTAGCTGTGTGGTGTGGGATGTCAGGAGTGACAGGTATTGATATATAAACTTGGTTTGCATCGATTAAGTATACTTTTGTGATCATTTTCTCTACCATTGCTCAGGAAGTTTCCTTATAAGTCATTCACGTAACGTGGATAACTGTGTCTGGTTGTCTGGTTGTCTGTGAGACATCTGATTGTCTGTGAGACATCTGGTTGTCTGTGAGACACTAGGATAGGAACCGAGCAAATGATTTGAAGGCGTTTTATTCTTGAAGAAGAAGAATCTCGGGTTATTTTACAACGCATTCAACCCCAAGGTTGTATAGCGTCGCCAACCTATCACACCGATTGGTCATGGATGGACTCTGCAAATGCCGCCGGGCGCGAGATTCGAGTCCCACGCTCCACCATCTGAGCTACCGAGGCCCCTGGTTTTTATTCTTCATTCCAGGAAACATCACTGCATTTTTTCAAAATGCATACACTTCGTTATTTATAAAATGTATATACTCCATTACTTGGTGCTTCAATATACACCCCATAATCTGGCAAACTGGAAAATTACACACCTCATTACAGTGTTCTCAACATTATACACTCCATACTTTGGCAAGCCAAAAAATTATACACTCCGAATCCAAGACTGAGAAGTGAAAATCCAACACTGCTGCAACGTGGTATCTGTCGAACCGTGTGCGTGAGATGGTGTATGCTTTTAGACTCCCCCGGCAGCAGCGGTGTAGCGGTAACAGCACGGCAACACGTCCTCCGTTGGGCCTTCCCTTGCATCAGTCACGTGGCTCGCGGCCGCGTGAACAGAAAACCGAGCGGCGCTGTTTCGAGCCGAGAGGGATTACGCCACGCCTGTCTGCCCGGCGGCCGATAACCGCACCTCCACTGCGCCCGGGGAAGAGTAAACGAGCCACGTGGCGGTACGACGTCGGCGGATAACGCGGGGTCTGTTCTGCACTTGCTGCCGGCAACGGTCCACGGCCAGCGTCCGCCCTCGATATAACGTCCGACCACGACAGGCAGGTAATCCACTTCGCCCGTCCACGTGGTTGCCGGACAACTCGACGCTTGGTAGTCGCCGCCGACATCGGCCACAGCGCTGTTGATGACGTGCGGGCGTCAATGACAGCGGACGCAGCGCGGCGTCACGAGCGCTGTTTGTGACGTGCGGGCGTCAATAATAGCAGACACACCCCAGCGCTATCAGGTATCACTGCTCGTGATCAGAATCTGGCCGAGCTACGGTTCATACTGGGACACCGCCCATGACGTACCCACGTTTAAAGCGTCGAACAACGAGAGGTCGAGTCTTCAGAGCCGGCCAAGCGAATATTTGCAAGGATAAATCGCATGGATGCAAATTCACGTGTCTCAGTAATGTGAAGGCGTATATTGGAGCGACTCACTCCACCCACACCGATTGAGCGACTGAGATCACGTGTCTGAAATGGAGAGGCCTTTCACCGATTGTTATTCAGCTCCTAGAGCTATAGCCACATCAATTGCATTGTCTATACAGGGACCACGTCAGTTGAATACTGCGATCAGATCAATTAGAAAAGGCAAATAATTGCCAGTATCATTTGTTGGTCTTACACGGTACGATCATGTATGTGACATTATATGGTCGAAGACTTGCATGTGATATAAATGAGTGTCACCCAATTTACCACATGGAAAAATTAAGGAGTCATGCATTACACATATTTTGACGTATTAGACAACGCGGAAGTTACCCGACTGAAATATGCGAGATTCGTAATGCTTCCCAGAAGTGAACTAGACACACGTTTGAAATACCATTATCGTTCGCTGAGAAACGAGACCAGCATGTTTCGCGATGAAAATGGCGCGGAGCACCTGGGACATCAAAGGCTTTTCATCGCCACCCATATGACAGTGGCGTGTCACACGTGTTTGGTAAGTGCAGGCGACACAATGCCACCTCGTTGGGTCCCATTAGACGTGAATACAATCTATCGCCAATATGGGCTTCAAAAGCCTTCAGTGAATTGCTCGAGGATCTCGACTGGCCTGTCCCTTCCTAGAACTGCCACTGGCACTCGTCTGTGCAGGTGTATTGATGCAAACTGGCACTCGTCTTGTACGACCACGCAGGACGGCGAGCGTGAGAACGCCGCAGCTTGGCATGGCCAATGGAAATCACTTGGTAACATTATAGCATACAATTTGAATGTCATGTCATCGCTGAAATATGGCGTCAGCATGCCGGGCACTTTTATTGAAATCTTGCGTTATTGGCAATTGACACGGGAACTGAGAGTGGGGGCGAAATCCGCCCACCCCTTCGTTTTATTTTGAAAATAACTCCAGATTTTACCCGTCGATATACGCCAATTTTATGTACCTGCCTAGAAATTCCCGGCGCGTCGTTCAAAACAAGACGAACGAAAATCGGCAAAAAAAAAATTTGAGTTAGAGGCCGTCAAATTCAAAACATTTCGCAGCGCTAGAACACAAAAATTGGCGCTTTGCGTATATCGGCAAAAGGAAAGTGTTCTTGGCAATACTAACAACTTGTTTGATGTTATTTTATGCTATATAGCTTCAAGGTCATGTTAGGTCACAGAGGTCAAGTTCATTACTGGTCAATAGAACCAAACTTGGTCAACTGCCAGGTTGTCAAAAACGCAAATGACTGCCGTGCGATTCATGCCATCTAGCATGTTACTCGGTACACATCCTGAGAACTATTGTTTTTGTCATTGTGAACCTATGCGCTTCCATATCTTATTCACGTAGTTCAGCCCTTTCTTCCTGAAGCCAATTGCGCCGGGCCGCCCGCCGGACTAGTCGGGTGGGCAGCATGGTTCCGGTAACTGGAACTGGCAACTGACCTGATAGTGCTGATAAATAGGTGAGACGAGGTCAAATGCCGGATCTATTATCTGTATTGCATCGTTAATAATGTAGAAATATCATTGACGCCCATTGTGGAGCATTCAAACACAATCACAGTGAACCATAACCATGTTAAGCCAAGCCACGCATAAGAAGCAAAATGTGATACGTGGCCTCATTTGCCCTTGAAGATATTGAACTAAGGTCATGATATTTGCGCATAATAGAGATCACCATCGTACACATCTACCCTCAAAATTTCGCTACCCTACCTTTAATATGAGCCGAGATCTTAGAGGCGGAATCCGCCCCCTCCCCAACCCCCACTTCAACGCGCATAATTTTCGGATAGTTTCCAGGGCGCGTGCTAACCTCACTTAGTATTGGCACAGAATAACCAATTACGGGTGTGGTAGGGCGATGGAGAACTTAGCTGACGAGCTTGCACAGATCCTTCACAAGGTCAATCGATGTCATTTACTTACATTTACAACTTCACCTCAGATAACCACTTGGCTCATTGTTCCTGGGGTCAACCTAGATGAACGTGGATGTGACGTCCACGTTTACCTTTGGGCGCAGGAAAACATTGTTTGCAGGCACAATTTCTGATCCATATAAAACGATGATTAGGTGGCCAGAATCCTACCCCTGCACTACCCACCTGCACTTCTGACTCATATAATCCTTCATCTGTATGAGTAACAAACTACACGCAGTATCCGCACCCCTGGTTGGTTATTGGAGTTTAGGGGCGTATCGACCCCGTATCGTATCCGCGTCCCGTAACCCTTCGATTAGGTGGCCAGAATCCTACCCTGCACTAACCACCTGCTCACCGATCGTGTTTTCAGGCAATTGGACAAATATGAAAGACTGCGAAGGAGAGCTGAAACGTTGTCTCCAAGACCATGTCATCAGGATTCAGGGGCGATTCAGTCAAACTTATGTATTTGGGGTACTTTCACGTGGTGGCTGTTCTGCACCCAAACAATGTTGCGCAAGCACGTCACGTAAAGACAATTGCGTCAGAAATATATAGAGCATACAGCTTGTAAAGACTTACACCTCTATAGTAAAACTAGCGACTCTGCGCCAAAGCACTTATGAATGCAGAGCGACTCGGTGCTTGCCTGGTGACGGGTCGCCTGTTTCGAGCGACCGCCGCGCGGTATGAAAAACCTCGCTGAGTCTGCGTGAGTCGATATCTTGTGAGATGAAGCCCATCGACTGACCCAGCTCTGGTCTCTCTCTGCGATAGTTGTAACTGCCAGGTAAACATCCTACGAACAGCTTCCGGGCATTGTCCAATACAAATGGCTCTGTGTACCTGAATGCAATCATGCTCCTGAGCCATCACTACAAACTTCCGCCATCCTAATGACACGAGTGGGGGTCAAATGCTCGTTGCGGCGCACACCGGTGACTAGTCGCGCGGCAAAGTTGATGCATTTTTGCACGCGGTGCAGACGGCTCCGTCCCAAAGAGATAGTCAACAAAAGATGGGAGGAAAAACGTGGATCTGGACTAAGAGCTTGAGGACATCTGTGGTGAAATGATGGCGAAATGTGTATAGGGATGTTATGATGGCGTTGCATTTGCGCGCAACCTTGGATGTGAGAATCCCAGCTAAGCTGCTGGTCGAAGAGAACACCAAACACCTTAACGGTGGGTCGTGGAGTTATGATCGATTCTGAAAGTGATCTGGAAGTTCATGCCTTTTTTAATGACGCCTTGGTACCACAGGGGGTGAATTGAGTTTTGTCCGGGCTCATCCGTAGGCTCTTGGACTGAAACCAATTTCGCGCATCTCGTCTTCCCCCTATTTCGGCGGCGCTTTGGATATATTTATGATTTCAGCGAAACGCGGCTTTGCAGACAATTGGCTCACGCCTGCCGGTGTGATCAATGAGTCGATTGAAAGTACTCGCATCCAACCACTTTATCATGACACGACCAAGCCCGCAATTGTGATCAATATCAGTGACATTAGTCGCTGGGGAACACTCCCATCCCACCACCTTTCCATGGCACAACGCCTGCCGGTGTGATCAATGAGTGACGTCGCTTGGAAACACTCCCATCCGACCACTTCCTCCAAGGCAAGGCCATAACCAAACCTTCAGACATACAGTCTTCCTCAGAGTAAAACATGACTTCAGGGAAGTAATGACGTCATGTTTAAGCTGCAAACCACTGCTGGCGTTTCTACGGACGGGAGCGTCAGCCTGGCCTGATTTCCCGACAGGAGTGGCGGCGAGTGAGAATACACATTGAGTCAGGAGGCTTAATACGTATCATCGAGGACCACGTGTTTCGGTGCAAGGTTGGCAATACCGAGCATCAAGGGATGCGCTTTCCCGAGAGAAAAAGTAGCCCGTGTGGGGGACGGTTGATGTCCTTTGGCAGGCTTTACCACAACGCGCAAGAATGGTTAACATGTCAACTCGTTCTCTCCGAAGCTCACATTCACGGTGGCTGGGAATTTCCGCCGCTGCCTCGGGACATGTGAACGCTCGTGCGTGACACCCATCCCATACAAGACACAGACTGTGGAGCAGCTAGTCACCATTCAAAACAACTGGATCAGAGCAGCCACAGGAACCCTCAGAACAACACCGATAGTCAATCTTCTAGAATACCCACACGCTTCCACTCCAGATCAGGACACAACAGCTGTTCTGTTACAACATTAAAATAAAGTCCATTAAAAAAAACACCCAGCACAGCGCTGCTTTACGCCCGACAGATACGACAAGAGCCGATTTGGGCCAAACTTCCACCATATAGTGTTCGAAATACCATGACCTCACAATGTCAACCACTGCAGCTTGACCTCCCATTAAGCAACTTTGGACCCTCAGTCAACCAAAGGTCAAGTATTTACTCTTGGAAAAGAAATCGACTGTCACATGAGCAGACATTCTTGGCACCTTCCACAAATTCGCCCATGATAACAATTGCAAAGCACATGTATTAAAGGATGGGTCGGAAACGAGGTCCATGAAAGCATCACCGGACCAGGCACTAAGCTTTCCAAGCGTCTACCGGATAACTGCTCCGTCTACTTCGATGAAACACCGGCCATTCTGGTCACAATCTCCATTCTCATGAGGCGTACGGTTAGAAACGTAGTAATTTGCCCAGACCTCAAATCCGCCCTTTAGTCAATTAGCAACACCCACGACTGTCCATATCCAGTCATTCACAGAATGCAACGAATCGTGGCCCATAACGTAAAAATAAACTTTTCCTTCCTCTGGATACCAGGTCATGCTAACACCCTGGGTAATGAATAAGCATATCGACTTCCAAAGCAGGCCTTAGCATTTGACACCTACCGATTATGGAATATTCGAGATTATTGCAAAGTTCTCCTACAGCGCCACATACGTCAGAATCACCAGAACAATGGACACAACACAACTCTACACAATGGGAATCCAACCACACCCACAACACCAAACCAATGGTAGGCACATGGAACACATTAAACCAATCTCACTGACAAAAGGACCAATCTCACTGACTCACTAGACTTAGAACTGGTTGCACTAAACTAACACAGCCTCAAATAGAGGATGACCAATATACAACACCTCACATTGCATCACCTGCAATGCTGCATTAAGCATAGGCCACATCATGTTAGACTGTAGTATCTTTAATGCTCAAAGACAACCACTTATACAACAATTTACAACACCTGGCTGCGTCACCTGCAACACCACATTAACCCTCCCCATCTTTCCGGTCATATCCTCACACCCCATCATGGGGTGATACAACTTCCCTCTAATACCCAAACTAAGCGTCGCACGAAAATGAAAGAGGTGTCATTGGAGAATGCTCAATGAGTAGGGCCAGACCACCCACGCGATTGTATCCCCCAAAGGTGACATTACTAGGTCTTCACAACTGACATGTTTTTGGCTTTGGGGAGTTAATTTTGGGAGATCTGAAGAAAAAAAAGGAATTAGAAAATAAAGGAGAAATCGACCAGGGCCCTAAAATTTTTGCCCACTCAAAGATAAATTTTCTTGTTTTGTTTTGGACATCCCAAAATTTTTAGTTTTCAATATCCTTTAAATTATATTTTTATAATGGGTAGAGCAGACCGAAAAGCTTTGTTGGAATTCAACTCGTTCTCATGAAAACCATGCCTGTCAGCCAGAATCTTAGATTTTACATCTAATGGGCAAATATGCAAAACTAATAAGTAACCAAAAATGGATATAAAATATTCTGGTGAGTTTTGTTTAATCGCAAAAGATAAGCAAGTTTTGAAAGTTTCATTGCAATACTCATCTTGATACATGTTGATACAATTGATGATGTCAGAAGTGCATACCTTAACTGGATGGTCCCAGCCATGGCTCACAGCTTGTTGTGTGATGTGATCTAGTGCATGATGCATTTAGTTTCTTATATATCATGTATGACACACCAGGTATGGATGTGTAGCCCATATGTGATGAGCTATATTTGTTGAGTGAATAATTATCATGAATTTATAAAAATAAAAATTATTATGATGAATTTCTTTGCCAACTGAAAAGCTATGATTTGTTGAGAAAAATATATGTTGCCATTGTATTACTTCTCATGTCAAAAAAGCATCATGTTCAACAACAAAATTAGCATTTACATTGATCTCCATATTTACCTAAGTTAGTAGACAAACCAGATGCAGCCACATGCAGGACCACCATGCATCAATGCAAGTTTAGCTTTGCTGTTTGGGTTGCACTCCAGTATTGCACATAATTTCTTTTGAGGACAGTCATGCAATTTTATCATTTTTATGATCACAGTGCCATTCCCAACAAGGCTATTGGCTCACATTGTTCCAAGGACTGCCAGTATTTGTTTTTAAAGGAATTCCACAGCCACAAGATGCATAATTTCCTTAGTTAATTATTTGGGTTTGGGGTGCCTAGACCATGCATAATTTCCTTCTTGAAGCATCAAAGCTTTATAAGCAGCAGTCTGGACACTGCTGGTCAGTCTGACAACATCAATGTACAAATGGACAAGCTGCAGACAGGACAATCCCATTAAGGTTTGCTTATAAATACCATGTTTCTTTTTGTGTGGTAAAGATGTGACCATTGATTTTATCTGCAAGTGATTACTTAAGTCAACTGTAGTTGGTGAAATTGATGCCATCATCGGTAAGAAGAAGAACCTTGGGTTCATTTACAACACATTCAACTGCTAGGTATTAGTGTTGCCAACCTCTCATACTGACTGGTCACAGGTCAACTTGGTAAACACTGTCTGCTGTAAGATTTGAACCCACAATCTTGTGATCAAAAGTTTGATACACCAACTGAGCTACTGTGGCCCTATCATAGGTGAGATATAGAGGAAGTGTGCTACAATATCAACATAATTTCATGAGTTAATGCTGCAATCATTGTACTAACTCATGAAATGCTGTTTATATAGTAGCACAAATCCTCTATATCTCACCCATGATGGCATCAATTTCATAAACTGCAGTTGACTTAAAATAATCACTTGCAGAGAAAATCAATGGTCACACCATCTTTACCACACAAAAAACATGGTAGTCATAAACCTTCCAAAGAATAAAATTTTACTTTGATCTCCAAATATACACCATGACAAACTGAATTGACATGTTGACTGCCTATATAGGCTTTTCCCATTGGTTACTGGTAAACAGATTTCATGCAGCAAAAAAATACTATTTCATGAAAATGTACTCTGGACAGTCAGTGTACACTATCTTAAAACCTGGAAAGTAAATTCCTTCTCTGTTAGTGATTCAAAATGGACATCTGATAATTTTCAGAACAATGATCTGGATGACAAAAACTGAGGAACAACCTATTTTGTTTATGTTGCCCCTCCCCCACCCCTCATAAGTTTTGTGGAAGGGCCAGATATCTGATTGTGGATGGTGATGTCATCCCAGTTAACATGTTACCCTAAAGTAATCACTGACATTGGTGATGGCTCTGCCATGACTATGCTCTGCTACGATCATTCCAAGAACAAAATTTAATGAAGTAGGTATGAACCTGGTGAATAAACTGGCCTGGAGATCACTGTCAACCTGAGCATTATGAGCCGTCCTGAATTCGAATGGTATTTTGTTGTCGGGTTCGGGCGTACCGCCTTTTCGATTCCGGAGTTAATTTAGATAGCTGTGAAACAGGAACTCTCCATGCGCAATTTTTGCCGCCAAAAAAAAACATCCAAACTCTTGTGTTAAGACAAAATGAAATACTCACACAACCATTCCATATGCACCTTCCCCAATGTACGCCAAGTTCGCATATCTTGGACCAACCGCAAAAACTTGGCCTTTCACTACCTCCGTAGCCCGATCGCCGCCCTCCGCCATGATCACCACTCCTCGACGACGACTGCTCCCCGCCACAGCGCAACGGTTTGATTCGCGTCAAGTTATTGTTGCTAAACCAGGCCTTAGGTTAGGTTTCTGCTGCCAAATACTTCCACATTCATGACGTCACTAGTAGGCAACTCAGCTGTGATAAAGAACGGCTTAGACAATTTTTCTGCCTTGAATCAACGATGCAGCTTTGCATGCTTTTGGAAAGGCACTCCACATGTTGGCTTCACCTCAAATAATTTCAACTTTAAAATCGAACCCTATATGATATGTCCCCGATACATTTGGTCCCAACCATTGAGTTCAAGCATCGTGTCCTCTCAATAACCTTCAGAAACCCACACCTAAGAAGTGGCATAGCCAAGGGGGCGAAGGGGCATCCTTCCTTCACCTCCCCCTCCTGGATGGTTGGAGGGGTACCTCCAGGTGGTCGCCTTGAGGGGCCCCTCCGGGCCACTCAGTGCATCCGTGTAGGAAGCCATTACGGGTACCCTGAACCGACGTGAAGGGCCCCTGCACCGATGAAAGGACGAAATGACTTACGGAAAGGGTCCTGACCATTGAAGAGGCCATCGAGTCAACGGAGAGTGACTTTAGGATGGTGTTTAAGGACTAACGTGAAGAGGCCTTTGACGGTCGGCGGAACCCAAGGCGAAGAAAGGGCCCCTTACCTTATGGATAAGTTCCAAGCGTTTTAAAAGAGGCCTCTGGCCTGCCGGAAACGGCTCTGAGTCGTTAGAGGATCGCTGAGACCATCGGAGGGGTCCCTCGTTGCAAAGAGAATCTAGGGCCACCAGAAATGGCCCTTTGACCGACGGATGTGCCTAAGTCATGTAAGAACCCATGGCCCGATGGAGGCAGCCAAAGCTGATGAAAAAGACTTTCTGGCTTGCCAGAGGAGGCCCTAGATCGCTAAGGATGGCTCATGCGTCAACCGAGAAGACCCATAGCAGGGGGTGGATCCCGGGGCGTCGGAAAGGTCCCCTCCAAGCGGGCCCGGAAGCGACATGAAGGGCTTCTCGGCCGTTCGAGGCCGAAACCGCACATAGGGCCCCTTGCTTGATAGAAGATCCTCTATCGATAGAAGTTTGGGCCTTGAGGTCTAGGCTTTTGAAGGGGGACTCTGACCGGACGGAGTGTCCCGAGCCGTGATAGAACGTCCTTGAGTAGACGGATAGGAATCACGGACCGGACATGCAGAGTCACTAGATCGGCTTTGGCCCACACTGATGGGGAGGGGAACAGAGCTAACAGCAGGCCTCGATCCGATAAAGAGGCACCCGAGCTACGGAGATGATCCAGTACGCAAAGCGGAGTGATCCTTGCCACGTAAAGGACCTCTAAGTCTATGTAGGGGTGCAGACTGCTAAAAAGTAGTTCCCAAGGGATGAAGGCCCCCCCCCCCATCCCCCAGCATGCCGATTTCCATGCGGCTCTTCAGGCGACCGCCCAGAGTGGCAGAGATATAGCCAAGGCAAATTTGCAATGCATATAACAGCTTGTGTAGAAAGCGCCCTTGAGGCGTGAAGATGTACGCCCTGAGGGCGGGCACGGGACATGAAGACAAGAGAGGAGCCGCTCGAGAGCTGGAATGGCCATGCCAGCTGGAAAAGGCAGTCACAGCTGGAAGGGGCCCCTAACAGCTGAGGGAAAAACATGATGCATGAGGGCCAGAGAAGGCTGGGACGCTCTATCGGTTATAAAAGGGCCTCTGAGGGATGAACAAAACACCGAAGAGCTGAAGAGGACTAGTGAGAGCCCGTCTCAGATCTGAAATTAGCCCCGAAATGAGAACTAGATAGAACTATTGAAGATCATGATGGGACCATCAAAGCAGGTGAGGGCCCAGAGAAACGAAGATGATTTTTTACTTGACTCGGATTCTTCTAAGATTCAAAGCGCCCCCTAATGGATGAGCAAGGTCCCTGAGAGTTTACAAATTTCATGTTAGCTGGCGATTGATATGAATAGTAAATACCTACCGAGGGTCAGCCTTAGAGCTAGAATGTTCTTCAAACCACAAGAGCTGTCGATAACTGGGAAGGAACCCTCGCATTTTGAGAAGGCCCCTGAGAGCTAAGAAGTCATTTAGACTAATGATGGTTGTGAGGAATACTGAAGACAGTGTCACAGCCAGGAAGCCCTTGCAGCTAGGACTGTCAAAAGACTGGGACGGGCTCATAAACAGTTGGAGAGGATCCCTGACAATTGAAAATGGTCATTGAGCGCTAGCGAAGACGTGACTGGGCTGCCCAACATATTTCGAAGGTGTTCCTATGAGAAGAGCAGGGCCAATGAGATATGAAGGGAGTCCCTAAGGGCTAGCAATGGTTGTGGGTAATGCTGAGAGTCAATTTCAGAGCTACAATGTCCTTGTTAGTCCAAAATATTGTCGAGGACTAAATGTCCATATTTGCAAAATATCGGCATTCGCGTTCAGCATCCTATTTGAATACCTTCCGATTTCGCTCGTATTTTCAGGATATGATCTGTGTCGCTTGCCAAGATAAGGCAAACAAAAATTATTAAGTAGGACAAGCAATTTGATATCCAGAGGTCACGAAAAGTCATTCGGGTGAAAAACGGTGGACCACATAAGAATTCAAGTAGTTCGCTTGGCCGACTGATCCCAAGGCCTAGATGTCCGCTGTCCATAAAATGTGCAGCAAATCGAATTGCATGACCTTTGATGTCCCATTCAGACCTGAGGCCACTAAAGTTGGTTTTACTCACGTAATATATATATTTACGGGATAACGTATAAAGTCATGGAAACACATTGGATATATTTTACACGTAATAGTCGTCGAACAAAATGACCAGTCATGGTCATCGATTCATCCCCGTTCGCAAACATTTCCAGGTAGAGAAATGATGCCAAATTCTTCCGTACCTGGTAATTTCCGTAAAATTTTCCTTGGCACCATGAGTTAACACACAGACATTGGCTATGGTTCATAGATGCATCACATTCAAGCGCCTGATGATGCATTGTTTTGAAGTATCTATATTTTCGAACGTCAGCGTTGGAACTTAACGGCCCCGAACAAGGACTACTCGGGAGCGTTCACGCCCCGACCGCGCGCCGCGGGACCCACACAAAGAGTGCCCACCAGGCCCGTGCTGCCGCTCTGGCGGTGTCACTCGGAGACACCCCATACAAGTGCTGTGGCTGCCACCTAGATATCGCAACTGCGCCACATGCTACACAACGCTACAGATGCACAGTCTCAAGTTTAGAGTTTTGTTGGCATGTAATATAGTTTTAACCTCGTGCTATTGATATTTACGGGATGCCGAATAATATATTCCGGAATACATCCATTGGACGGTCATTGGCCCCGACTAACCTCCCATCGGGCAAGAAAGCAGCACATCCAAGCATATCACCTTCAAGGCCAACGTTTGACCTCAGGTCAGGAATAAAAAAAATGAAGTGGTCCACTGGGGTATGTTGACCAAACATTGACCAAACGAAGCACGAAATGTAGACTGTCTTAGCACTGATACATGCACAATTGATACAATAAACAGCACACTGCGTGACCTGACATCTATCGGTGACACACTTCATCAGGTAGCTCTAACGTGCCATTCAGCGACGCATTCAGAAACTCATTCACCAATGTCCTCCGATTCGTCTGACAATTTCACAGAACCTTCGCAGACGCAACCGTCTGCGAAGGTTCCCGCGACACAATATGTTTTTGGCTACGATGAACCTTTTCACCGACAGAGGCCAAAATGTCAACGGGACCAAATCTGCGGTAACGCGTAACTTGCCGAAGAATTCACTTGTTGGGATGATTTAAACGCATGTGCTAGCGCTATCAAGGTCGCATGCAGCACATGAAATCACCTGGTCAGTCAAGGTCACCATTTTGCCACAAGTCAACAAATACTTTAACACTTACTTTGACCCTGTGGGAAAATTGCGAGGTACCGAATAGCATCTCCTAAAATACATTTATCGGATGGATATTGCCGTCGAGTAATCTCCTATTGAGCAAGGAAGCAGCACATCCGAGCATGTGACCCTCAATGTTTGACAAACGTTAAGGTAAATGTTAATTACCCATGTCTAAGTCCACAGCTGTGATCGGCTAACGCGACATTGATGGCTGTGCATGCTAAGCTGCTTCCTCCATTACTGCCTTCAAGGCTTGATAACACTGGACTGTGCCATTGCGTTAGATTCGGCTTGGATCTGATGTCTGGGTTTGGGCATTAAGGGCGGGCTTACCTAGCCTTAAAGCAGTTGACGTCCTGCCGGGACTTACACGATGAAACGTGTGATCAGCAGCCATCCCCACAGGTGGTCCTTGGCCACAAATATGTAGGTGTGTTCTCCCAATCGTCTTTCTTGCCTGTCCTGCCTGAGATCGTGCAGGGAGACCCACGAAGTCTGTCCTATCACTGGGAGCTTGTGGAACGCCAAACTCTATCTCTCCTTGCCTGTGATGCAATCAAGAGGCATTTATCCAGGCCTGATCTGAGCCGGTTGATCGAGGCCTGCTGGACCAACCGGCAAGGTAAACAAATCTGGACGTTTTGGTTATGTTACCTAAAGATGTGCCTAGAGCGTTTCATGTCGAACCAAATATGGACGCCCCTGCCCGAGAGCTTACCCATCGACCCCGCCGAGTCTGACCACCCTCGGGATGTCCTTCCGCGCTCTGTGATTATCAAGGCGGGGGATTTTGGGCCCATAAGTACCAAAATTGCCTTGTTAAGTGCCCAACTTTTCCGACACGCTTCCCCAGGGGGTACACCTAACAGTATTTCGTAACTTCCCGCTTTCTATCAGCAGTCCTTTCGTCTTCTCCGAAGAGAAGGGGCGTCGACTATTTGAAACTCACGTTTGGTTCCCATGAAATTTCTCCCCCGTAGAAGGGCGGATTGAAAACCGTTTCCTGGAGAAAAATGCGCAAATCGTCTCGTGTCATCCGTCACAGTCGGTAATCTGGTTCATCCTGTCCTGTCTTGCCTGCTAGCTTTCATGTGAAGTAATGGGTGAATCAGGAATGAATTTCCTATCTAATTCATAATCGTACATAGTAATTTTCACGACGAAATTGTCAGCGCATTCGCCGTTCCTTAGTGGTAGGTTGAGTTTCGAAGCCCCGAATTTGTACTAGGCACTCAGCATCCAAACATGTACTGACGGTCCAAAGTCTGAGGGAGATTTTCGAGGGATTACACAGTAAGCATTGTTTCCCCATCGTGGAAGCTTTGTAATGTTCAATGGTCATTTTGCCCAGAAAAGCAATTCACATATGTATATACCCATAAACACGTTGCGAATTTATCCTATACATTTATCAGTTACACACCTGGAGCAACTTTCTTCTTTTAGCGTTACTCAATATCGGCATCAAAGGAGATGCAAACTGACGCGAATCGAATTGCAGCTTGTTTATCACTCTGTCTGCAAACGAACATCTATATTTCTAGCTTCCTTCTGGACTGTACAGAGCCAACAGACGTCACGTATGTAGAATGTCAAATGGCCTAGGAGGCCGAAGTGTCATTCTCAATAAAACAAACAAACAAGCAGATTATTTTCATAACTGCTAGGGAGGAAGTAGTTCTTTCCATACATAAAAGACAGGACATTCCGTGGGGATACACCTAGCAAGAGCGATCGCGCGGGACAACTGACGCAGAACAGCGACGCCAGCAAACACGAAAAGCTGCAGAGATCCCTGGAGGAGCAAACCGGCAACTCGAGAAGAAAAACATCCGCTATGAAATCGCAGCTTATCTCTGTCTCCCAACTAACCTTGCCCCCGGAGGATGCCTAACGGTGATTCATACCCGCGGCAGGACGGTACGGCAGGCGGGAAAAGTTGGGATTTAACACATTCCTCAGAGGCGTCAGCTTGATGCGTGCATTCTAAGTTTTCCCATGATATGATTTTAGTATCAACACAAAAGTGTCCTTGAGCGGTAATATCCTGGACCCACCGCTAGCATAACACAACTTGCTTCGCCATACTGAAAGCTTTCCCTTCGGCGCCCGAACATTGAGCGGGTTTTCTCTGGACGACTCTGGGTACCCGTCGAGTGGCGGTGAATATAAATTTCCCATAGGAAGGGGTGAGGTCAACAGGACGATGATGGTGCACAGATATACTTCTCTGTGGCTTTCATATGATCTCTTTCCCCTTTCCTTCGTAATTGATTCGGTTGTCTATTTGTAGCTTGTATATGATCTTCTCATTTTCTACCCTTTGATATTCGGGCTACCTTCCGGACAAATGATTGAAACGCAAGATATCGAATTACCATTCGAAATCTTGCGGTATCGAATGGTAATTCGAATGGTAATTCGAATTGTGGCATACCGATTGGAGACACAGAGGGTCATCCCCCCTCCCCCCCCCCACACACACACCTTTGAGGGATGGTGGGCCCTGAAGGAATCGCGCCGGAGCTTTGAACAATTGTGGCGGACCATCGAAAAAATCACGCCTGGGTGGAGCCGGATGCAAGGGGGCACTAGGGGCATTTTCCTCCCGTAGGAGGTGGGGCCCCTCAGTTCTGGGAAAGGCGTCCCTCCGGGAAAACTCGAGTGCACACCTACCCACATCAATTTTTTTTTTCAGCCAGAGATAGCGCTCTGAGAGGAATGTGCTAATTTGCATGTTCAGTTAATCTAGCGCATTAACTCAATTTTTTTTTCAGCCAGAGGTGGCCCTCCAGGTACTTTCGCAATGACGCCCCTCGAAAGAAATAGCGCCCCTCCGGACAAGTGCCTCATGACACTTCCTGGATCCGACCTTTGCTCCGACCCCCCCCCAATCTTCCCCACCCCCACACACACAAAATCCACCGCGGTCCCTAAAAAAAAATCATTCAGGCCCAGAAAATCACTCTGAGGACCCAAAAATCGTGCCGAAGGCCTTCAAATGGGTTACGAATTCCGATAGCAATGTACCTGGATCTAGCAAAATCACGCTAGATGCCCTAACAATCTCGCCAAATGCGTCGACGATGCGTCGGGTCCCGAAATAGACGCGCCGAATACTGAAAAATCACGCGGGGGCCAAAAAATGGCACCAGTGCCCTAACGGTCATATCAGAATCTGCCAAAATTAAGTTGATGCCCCACAAAATCAACTGCCGCGTGAGCGACCAGCCACTAGACCCGCGTGAGGCCCCACGGGCCCGCCCGCCCCTCCGGGATATCGGGACCAAAGAGGTGTGTTGGTCTCCCATCACAACCAGCACCGTGCGACGGGGGACCTCAACCTCCAGGACTCCGTCAACCCCGGGGGGGGCTGAGGGGGCGCGGCTACCCCGATGAAACTGAGCTGGCGGGTAGGACCGGGGAAGTTGTCCTACCTGCTCATAGTACGGATAGTTGATGTTGCAGGGCCAGGTGAAGGACATGGCTGTTGGGATGAGATGGGCATTGGAATGGGAGCGTTTGGAGGGAAGGACGAGGAAGGCACTCTTAGTCTCACCTCTCGCCGGTATGGTGGTCGCCGTGCCATTGGGGCACTCAATCCCCCCGCCACGGAAAGGTGGTACCTCGTCGCGGGGAGGGGGAATCCTGAGCTTTCTGGAGTGCCGACGCAAATTAAAAATAATGCTTTCCGAACCACGAAGGATCGATTAGATTCCCCAACAAGTTGGTTGAACCCGTAACCGCTAAGACGGATTTTAGATGCCAGTACGAGGATTTCGGTTTGATTATCATGCATTGCCAGAGGCTTAAAGCGGAGCTTGGCAAGGTTGGGGAAGCATCTCCATTCATCCCACACCGTGGCTTTGCCCATGTTCCCACCCCGTTATTCGGCATTCTCAGTCGAAATGAATTGGCTGCGTCACTGACGCCATGTGAATCAAACGTCTGTTATACATGCAATAATACAGTGGCAACAGCAATTTCAATGGTAAACCAGCTCCTACGCAACTTTAATGACAACTTAATTTGTGGGCGGAATGAAAATTATGTGGTAATGCATGGCATTACCACGTAATACCATACATGTCTTCAACTAAATGTGTTCTATTTTTAACTTGAGGAAATATTTTCATTTTAAAATATGATTTCATTAATCGCGTCGTGTAACCTGAAACATCACGCATTTTTCAGTGCAGCACGACATAAATACGGTATTACAAGTTGTTTATCAATAAGATTGAGAATGCCAACAATCAGATGCCAAGATTGAGGAAGGCCCGCTCTCTCATTGCCAATTGTTTCTCGGTTGTGTACTCTGTGGTGGAGGTGAATTTGTATTTTTGACGCAGCGACTGCTGGCTGGTTATTGGTTTTACGACACATCGACCGTTGAGTCATGTAGCGTAGCCAATCTCTCACGCCGATTGGTCGCGGGCTAAGAGTAGCGACAGGTGAGACTCTAACCCACAACCTTTCGATTGTGAGACGGGCAACTTACCCCTAGGCTACTCGTCCCCTTAACCCACGCACGTCCGGGGGGGGGCAGATATCTGCCCCCTTCAGGTTTTTACTCATTTGCCGCCAACCTAATAGGGTTAGCAAGGCCAAACCTCGCATAGCTATTCATTGGTCTTTTCCGCATATGCTCATACATGCTTAATCCTGGGTCATCTCAGGTCAGGTCACCAGGTCAGGCGAAGTGACCCAACTACACTCGGAGTTCTAGTTGGCATAGCTTCCACAATAATTGGGCGATTGATTTCAAACTTATAGCATGTCATCATGTCATCAGGGACCATAATATGTATATCGTTTTTTGTAGCATTGACCTTAGGTCAGGTCGCTGCCAAGGCTTCCCCATTATAGGGCTATGGTAAAATATACAAATGTTTCCTAGTTACATATTTGCGCTCGGAATGATCTCACAACGATTGTGGCATGTAGATGGAAGCTATGCTCAATGCTACCGCTGACATTTTTGCTCAGTGACCTCACCAAGGTCTCTGAGGTCACCTGAGATCACTACACATTTATGCGCATTACATCGCACTGCATTGAGCTAGAAGGCTGAAATTACCGCCATTGTGCTTATATCGTCAAGACGTGTCGATTGATACCTCACATGATCTCCCTAGGCCTTGACCTGAGGTCATGACTTCATGACCTTGACCTGAGTTTCGGTTGACCTGAACTTAAATTACACCGCCTATTGTCGGTAGCGAATTTCAAGGATTGTCGAAGAGCGTTCACCATTTGTTTATATCTGTTACAGGTCCTGATATATGTGTCAATATCTGAGTCCCACCTGATCTGGTCGAATTTGACCTATGATGGCCCAGTGACCTGAATATTGACCTGAGCGACAAAAATTACCGAAAACTTTCGATAGAGCCCGTCACCAGCTGTCCACGCCGTTTTCCGTTTGTCGCTAGCTAGCATAGTTCCAGAGATCTTAGGGGGGGCAGACATCTGCCCCCCCGGGCATGCGAAGTCGGAGCGGACCGCCGGACGTGCGAGTGTTAAGCAACTTACCCAAAATGACGAACGCACCGACTGCGTTCGTCATTTTGCGCACATGATATATATTCCGGCGACCACCAGAGTGCGTATTAAAGCAACGATATATCGAGGAAACACAATCCAGGACATATATTGGGGGAAGCAAACACATGAAGCAGAAAAAAACATCGGGTTCTTTTACGACGCAATTAACTGTTAACTCATCTAGCGTCGCCAACCTCTGACGTCGATTGGTCTCGGGTAGACTCGGTAATTCCGCTGGTCGCGGGACTGAAACCCATAATCTTGTGGTCAAGAGTCCAACACCCTACCGACTGAGCTACCGCGGTTCCACCAAACGCGTGCCATAGTAGGTTATCGGTAGCAGATGCAGATAAGCCACTTTACTTCATGAGATTGCATTGCGTCAATCCATTACAATACCTAACATTACTGGACGTACATATCTGGCACTTTATAAAGTATGACGAACTGGCAAGAACAGATGAAAACAACTACATTGAAGTAATCCTGCACAACCACTTTCATGTTCAGAATATGAACAACACTACAGAACAATTGTATGTTTTAGAGTTGCTCTATGTGAGTGGTTGGAGGATTTTCATAGAAAGAACCATGTGAATATAGATAACTTGTTAATTTCTTTTTCATTCAGCGAACGGTATAATTACTGGTTTGGCCATACAAAAGCAGCAGTAGAACATTTTTTTTGCATGCATGAAGTGTTTGGAAACCCCCTCTGACTACTATCCAGCCATGATGCAATGGGCGTACAATTACCAAATGGTGCACAAGTTGGTGAATGGCACAGTGTGGCATGATTGCATATAGCACACAGGAACAAGATGATAATTGATAGGGGAACAACGCACATGCTAACATTAATCACCAAATTGCATCGATGACATCGAGACACAACGACATAAAAGATTAGTGCAACTATGAGCCACAAGGGCCCTTTTTGGTTGCACTCTGTACACTGCACCAGTTACCCACAAAATCTGTCAATCAGCCCTCCCTGTAATACTGAAAAGCAAGCCCTCTATTCTTATAATGATTGTCTATGCTGTTTTTAAGGATGTTCAATGTGCTGCTACTGACAATGTTTTCCGGCAGCTGGTTCCAGTGTTCCACTACTCTGTTGGTGAAGAAGGTCTGCCTTAACCTTGTTCTGCTGTGGTTATCTTTAATTTTAAATTTATGACCTCTAATTGCATCATTTCTGTTCAATTCAAACATTTCCCCAAGATATCCCCTCTCCAGACCATGGACAAATTTAAAGACCTCGATGAAATCTCCTCTCAGCCTTCTATATCTAAGTGAAAACATATTCAATTTCTTCAATCTTTCCTCATATGTCAGGTTGCTTATGCCATTAACCATTTTTGTAGCCCTCTTTTGTACTCTCTCTAAAAGCCAACAATCTTTTTCATAGCTAGGAGACCAAGCTTGGATGCATTATTCGAAATGTGGCCTGACATATGCACAGTGAAGCTTCCTGATCACTTCCTCACTTCTGTATGATACATTCCTATTTATTGCCCCGAGCATTCTCAGTGCCTTCTTCCTGGCTTCCTTGGTCTGTTCTGATGACCCCAATTTTGTGTTTAGAATAACACCTTCTCCTGTTGAGTCACTGATAGCACTTGGTCACCCATCAAGTATGGAGCCTTCATATGCTGCTTACCTACATGCATGATTTTGCACTTATCAAAATTAATTTTCATTTGCCATCTTTCGGACCACTTCACAAGTTCGTCTAAGTCTTTTTGCAGCGAGATATGCTCATCTTGACCTGCTATTGCCCTAAAGACCTTCAAATCATCCGCAAATTTCAAAACTTTACTGCTTAGGCCACTTTCAATGTTATTTGCAAATATAATGAACAGTAGTGGCCTCAGTACTGACCCCTGGGGGACCCCACTAAGAACATTTTGCCATGATGACTTTGTACCATTTAGCATCACACTTTGTTGTCTATCGGAAAGCCACAACTCTATCCATTTTAAGATGCTACCTGCAATACCATGGGACTGAAGCTGTATCATTAACCGTTTATGGGGAACCTTGTCAAAGGCCTCAATGAAGTCAAGATATGCTACATCAACCTGATTTACCTCATTAAATTGTTCTGTGGCGAAGTTAAAAAAGTCCAAGAGATTTGTGAGACACGACCGTCCTTTTCTAAACACATGTTGAGTATCTTGAATCAATCTGCTACCTTCCAGATAACTAACTATTCTATCCTTGGTAATTGATTCGAATATCTTGCAAACTAAGGATGTGAGACTTACTGGGCTATAGTTTTCAACTTTCCCTCTTTCTCCTTTCTTGAAAATAGGAACTACATTTGCCCTGTTCCAATCTGTTGGAATTTCATTTTGTGAAACTGATCTACAAAATATTATACTAAGTGAAAATGCCAGTTCCTTTTCAGTTTCCCGCAACACCCTAGCATAAATGTCACCAGGTCCTGTTGCCTTGTTTGGCTTTATTTTCCTGATATGATTGTAAACAACATCACTATCAATTAAATCAGCATCATTTATCAGATCACATGTCACTGAACTATGGTGTACGGTCGGCAGATTGGTCATATCTTTCCAATGTAAACACTGATTTAAACTGCTTGCTCAGCTCCTCAACCATCTCACTATCCTCACCCAATGTAGTCCCGTGTACTTCCAGTGGACCAATTCTGCTAGAAACTTTATTCAGCTTGTAGAAACTAAAGAACTTTTTACTGTCACCATTACAGTTTCTATCTAAATCCAGTTCTTTTGCTCGCTTTGCTGCTCTGGTTTTTTGCTTCAGTGTCTCTAGCTTTTCGATACGCCTTTAGATTAACGACATTTGAAACTTCTTTAAAGATTCTAAATGCAGTTTCTTAGCCTTAATTGCTTTTATAAAGTCTGGTGTAAGCCATGCTGGCTTTCCTACCCTTCTTTTGCGTCTTTGTTTTTGGGGACATGTCTAATCTGAATTTCCTTCAAGTAAGATTTGAACTTTTCCCACATTTCACAGGCATTTAAATTGGAGAATTCTTCTTCCCATCTGATGGCACTTAAAGCCGATGTCATGGAGTCAAAGTCTGCCCTGTTGAAATTTGGAACCTTTACCAAATTATCCTTAATAATTTCCCATAAATGTGCCTTGAATCTAACTATGTTATGGTCACTTCTTCCCAGAGTTTCTCCTACAGTCAAGTCTTGAACCAAGTCACTGAAATCCGAGAGTCACTTACATTAAGGCCTTATACCTACAATGACATGTTCCCCAAGTTGACATTATAGGTATAAAACCATAATTTGAAGAAATGGTTTCAGGTATGTGTTCTCAATATCAACTACGCCATATATAAGTAAATACTGGGGATGGCGTCCTTCGGTTCAAAGCCACCGGCACGCTAGGAAAAAAGATAAAACCTTCAAGCCTCAATTAATAATAGATATGCTTTACAAACGGCGGGGAAACTAATCGTGGGGAAAGCGCCATAATAGTGCTAATATGAAGGCATCATATTTAGTAGATTTATCAGTATAGTCGAAAACTAGAATATAATTCAGCAATATTCTATAATAAAAAAGTTTCTCGTGTATGACGTCACGTGGCGTAGGTTTCGTCTAGTTTAAACCAATTATACTAGAACTGCGGACTTCTGAGTACCTGTTGTCTCTAGTTATCTTGGATGATATTATCGTGACTTGGTTGTAAACAAGGCTCGTGGGCGTATTCGTCTCGGTAGTTCGGGGTGTGCACTGTTAGGTTTTCTTCACATTCAAGGTAATTGCAGTTTTGCTGTTACTTCATAGGTCATCGTGCATGCATGGCTCATGTAGCTTTTGCGTTGGTTTAGATAGCTTCTACTACCATCCTTAATTATTTTACTGAATAGTGATGTTTTCGGGATAATTGTAATGGATGGGGCGTGGCTATCGACATGCTGCTATCAACAAGGTACCTGGTTAGCTTTTGAAGAAACTAGATTTTCTAACAATGCATTCATTGATTTCAATTTCAGTCGGCCATCCGTTTAGTCTGCAAGTGCCGGCAGGTTTTAGTTAGCTGGCAAGATAGCACCAAAAATGGCTTGAACTTGGGTAAAATTGCATTTCCAATATAACCTACCTACATAGGATACAAATTAATATTGTTTTTAGGTGTTCACTAGCTAAGTTGGTATTATTGTACTTGAATGTGATAATACAGGTTGTACACATTTGTCTCCATAAAGGAAACATGGACTGAGTTTGTGGTAAATATTGCAGCTATACTGCCTGTCTTCTTTCCTACACTGTGACTGAGAAGGAAATTATCCGACCAACAACTTGGTGCAGCTCGTAATTCCTGTGTTGTCAACAACAGTGATCATATACCTCCTATCGTTTAGCTTCAGCTCTACCAGTTTTCCATCTTCAGCTCTACCATGCATACAGATATCATCAGGCTGCTGCTAACCATCACCTTGGCCCAAATACCATCATGTCCCCAGTCAGCAACGTGCATGCAGCCGAGCTGGGCTGTGACGTTGAGTGCTCACATCACTGACATCATCAAAGCCTCGACCTTGGCCGCCCCAGCCAGTCACCAGCCTCATCCCTTCAGAGCAGGAAACCAGATGAGGGGAGCATAGCTGTTACCATGACAACTCCAACCAAGAACACACACTGGGGCAGGCATGGCACCAGGGGTGGCTGATTGTTTTCCTATCACTTCTACAAACCACTCGTTTATAGCTAGTGTTACAAGCAGGGTGGGAAACTTGCTTTCCGGGTTTGGAGTCGGAGTGCAAACAGATTTCTCCCGGAGTACATTTTCATGCACATAATATTTTTCAGGCATGGAATATATTTGCCAGTAACCGACGAGAAAAGCATATGTACCTAGTCAGTGTCTACGTAATAGGCATAATACACATCATTTTTGGTCACATCAAAGCATAGAAACAAAGAAGTGAGCAATGGATGGCACCACAAGACAGTGAGTTGTGATCAGCTCAGCTTTGTCTCTCATAACTCACAGGAGCAATGCGCCTTCCTTTCTCTGTTGGTCTCAGCATAGTGCTAGGCAAAATGAAAAACACAAATAATTCACAGTTCACCCTCAGCTCAGAGCGTACACCTACCTACATACACAGCCAATTCCCTGCACGATACGGACCCACAACACTACCTCACACGCAGTCGGAATCGAGGGCGGTGCGCAGAGGATCAGTCAAGGTCTTGTGTTTGCGGCATGACGATGTTAAGTGTTCAAAACACGTGTTGAAAGTTGCTAATGGTTATGACGTCATTTAAAAAATACCTTGCATTGATCGGCTAAAGGACAGTTTTCGTAGCAGAAAATGCTAACTCAGCAAATTCCGATCGGCGGCCTCCGCTGCACTCCGGAAGCGGCTCTTAAAGCAGTCAGTTTTTCCCACTATAGGGCGGCTCGAAAGCAGGTTTCTGGAGACGCACTGGCTGAATTTGTAGCGACCGGATGCCATTATATTCAGTGCGCATGCGCGAAGTTTGGCGCGTTGTCGGTATTTCCCCTGTTTGTGGCTTCGTGTGGTGTGTGTGTTCGGTTGCTGTCTGTGTGCTTGATGGTACGAAAAGTGTATAGTTATTTGGTAACCGTAAGTAGAATAACATGTTTGGTGGATATTTTCTTCAATCCTGTATTACTTTTTTAGTAGTATTTTTGTCCTTCTGTATGTTTGTGTCGGAGTACATGTGGAGCCCATTGTATCCAGTATGAATCCGGAGTGCAAAAATGTTTTAAGAGATGAAATCTCTTAAAAAGTGCCTTAATTCCCACCCTGATGGTCAATGCATGGACACAGCTGCCGAGTAGTTGGTCCCCGGCTGCATCAGGCCAGCTGCCCACTGACTTTCCCCGGCCAGGGGCCAAAGGTGTGCATGTGAAGTAACTCAAACCCTGATTGTCAGGACAAGGGAGACCAGTGCAGGCCAGCGTTCTAACCAACAGAGCTATTTATTTATTTATTTAACAATACATGTCCTCCACGTGCAGTGGCTGTTATGGACAGTCTGGGTTGAACTCACAGATATTTACAAAGAAAGGATAGATGTGTGGTCAATAGTGGGAGCAGATGCGCAACAAACATTCGTACGCCAACATAATACAATATCCATATCACTTTCCGCACTGCATACACCGTACTTGCAACACGAGCTATACACGAGTGGCTTGTGTAAGTGATAGGAAAGCGATGGCCTAAAGGCAGCGTGGGAAAAGTGGTTCGCTGACCTGGAGTCGGAGAATAAAAAATTTATATATCGGAGCCCTCCAAGAAAAAGAAGATATTCCTGCCCATAGAGTCGGAGAATAAAAAAAAGTTGGCCTCGGACCCCACCCACCCCACACCCCTAAAAAAGCAGAAACATGCTGGTGTAGGAGCCCAAAAACGATGATTGATAAAAAGCGTACAAGCCGCTTACTTACAGGCATACTTACACCCATTTACTGGACCCTAAGTCACTTCAATCACGCCCACTTAATTCACTCGCACTTACTAGGTTTTTCTCCGTAAAGCTCTAAAAAAATTGCCTCAGCCCGAGTATACCCAACCAATCGAGACAAAGATCTTCGCACAAAGGGAAGGGGACAAAGCTGTGAGGCGATACGCGCGGTCAAAGTGTGATCCCTGTGTAAACATGACTGCAATATTTACACAATTTCAAGACCGCTGCTTGACCTCAATTCCTGTCGCCTTTAATAGGATTTCATACGTCAATACGGTGTTACCTTTTTTCTTAAGTTATATGGGAATCAATACACTGAAAATATATGTTCCTAATCATGAAATTACGTTGTCTTTATCCTAGATCAAAACATGAATCGGGCGAGACTGTCCCAATAACTTGTTAATTCTACTCTAGTACGGATATTGTCCTTTGCTAACGGCGACGTATCCAAGGGTGGTCAAATGATGAAATGACAGATTTTCGTAACTATTTTAAATGACGTCTAATTGTGACCATAAATAGCACGGAGAACGTTTAAACTCCGTACATGCACAGTTACTGCAGTTGCTGAGGTGATACAACTACTATTCAGGTGCTTTTCTCTTGATGGGTTACTGTAGTTTTGCGAATTGGGGTGGAATTCATACCAAAGTAACCCAAGGTTTTTTGCATTTTTTTAAAAGCATTTACATGGCTCCAAAAAATAAGTCTTCTGCCATCAATGAAGTTCGCTAGCTGGTGCTATTTTACGCATTTCAATTCGAAATTGAATGCTCTATTTCATGAAATTAACAGAATTACCGAAAACTGTCTGAGATGTCCATAATTACGTTCTCCGGTAGTCTCCGATTGGAATGCGGCTGGAGAACGGACTTCGGGTCCGATATGCGAGCATTTGACGTCATTGTGTATATTTGGGGTTCCAACTATGGTGGCAAGATATGGCAGCAATACGAGAGGTTTCGTAATGGATATTTTTTGCTGTAACGTCATTATTTCCCGGAATTATGAAGAAGAATCTTGCTTTATTCCAATCATTCCTTCTAAAGCGTCATTTCGACAGAATTCTGAAGACATACGAAAACCAAATCCCTCATATCTTTGTTATTCAGAATGAGACGAGATTGGCGCAAGCCGAATGACGATTCATCTGTGATTACAGAGTGATTGTGCTGGGCCGCCGTCCTGCCAGTGTGAAAATATACTGGAGAGTAATAGGCTGAGGTAATAACTAGTTCAGAAATTTACATTATTTTGTTCTCTATTGCTTTTATGCTATGTCGATGCTTTTGTTTCGTTCGGATTTGGGGGCATCGTGCACACCAACGATTGACCTGAGTAACCCCCCACGAGTTCGGCCTTGATTGGGGCCAAAACTGAGGCAGGACATAGTTTGTAACTGTGCGATACGTACCTATCTGATATAACCAAGGGCTCCACCACAAATGTGTGGGATTTTGCAGCAACATTTCCTTCATGTCATTTCCTTGCACCTTCAATATCAGTTCTTCCAGGCAAAATACATGTATAGGTATAGCCAGAGTTGAATGTATTTATTCAAAGCATATTTGCGGATTCATACATACATGCATAACATGCAATATGTTTGACACATGCACAATGCAATCCAAACAACCACCACAAACTTGTAGGTATTCTGATATAACATGATATGCTTCCCGGGCAATTGACTGCAACCTGCGTTTCATGCCTTATGACCGCTATGCCATGCTCTTCTGTTCTGTTGTCCAGGTTTCTAATTTGTATGATGGACTGGAAACTGCAACTGCATTGTTGGAGCTGGACTGAGATCCTGGAAACAAAATGTCATCCATTATTGGCACGTTTCATTCGGAGAACAAAAAGTTCAACATTTGCAGTCACAATCCTGGAGAATAAAATGTCCTTAGGTCTCCATACTCCAGGAGAAGCCCAAAATTCCCACCCTGCCTAGAGGTGACTTCGTAGTGTACACATATCCATGGTGTAAGTTTTTTTTGTGGGACTAGTGTTGTTCGTGGAGATACGCTAGTGCATGTTTCTTGAAGTTAGACAGCCTCGATGTTTTTGTTTCAGTAGGAAGTTTGTTGTAGTGGAAGACAGACGAGTAGAGAAATCTCCTGCGGCCAGCCTCTCTGTGTATGGCTGGCAGGCGCAGATGGTCGTCTGCACGTGTGTGACGGCTTCGCAAGGTAGAGTTTGCAGTGATTGGACCGGCAATGTGCGTAGGCTCACCCGTCAGAATGATCTTGTGGAGCAAAGTGAGACTGTGAAATAGGTACAGATCAGCTGCAGTGAGGAGACCCAACTCGTTTCGGACATCAGTAATATGATCAAATTTTCGGAGACCTGACACGACCCTAGTGGCGAAGTTAATGATCTTGTCTAGTCTGTGGATATTTGCTGACGACCCGTTCCCGTAAACAGATATGCAGTATCGGATATTGGATATAACTAGGCTATTGACTATAGTGAAGAGGGTGCTGGTCGGCAGATGGTGACGCAGATGGTTCAGGGCCAGAAGGAACCCAGTACACTTCCGGACAACAACAGCTACATGGGAATCCCACGACATGTGGCGATCAAATGTTACCCCAAGGTTCTTACATGAATGTTTCTCATCTATCACGGCGTCCCTAAAGCACACTCGTATCGGGGTAATATTGGGTAAATCGGGGTAATCGGGGTAATCGGGGTAATACACGGACGGACGGACGGACACGGACGGACGGACACGGACGGACACGGACGGACGGACACGGACGGACACGGACGGACGGACACGGACGGACGGACGGACAAGGACTGTCGGACGGACACGGACTGTCGGACGGACACGGACGGACGGACGGACACGGACGGACGGACGGACGGAGGGACACGGACGGACGGACACGGACGGACGGACACGGACGCACGGACACGGACGGACGGACACGGACGGACGGACACGGACGGACGGACGGACGGACGGACACGGACGGACGGACACGGACGGACACGGACGGACGGACACGGACGGACGGACACGGACGGACGGACACGGACGGACGGACACGGACGGACACGGGCGGACACGGACGGACACGGACGGACGGACGGACGGACGGACGACGTGCCCGTGTGGGCACGGGCAGGCGGGCGGGCACGGGCAGGCGAGCGGGCACGGGCAGGCGGGCGGACACGGGCAGGCGGGCGGACACGGGCGTCGACGAGTAGTTTCACGGATATCTGCGGTGCCGATTTGCATTTGGCGAGGTCCTCTCTGGTCTTGGACAAAGGGAAACTCCATTCGTGGCACTTTGTCGGCCATCGCACATTTGCAGCTATCGATATCAGCGCATTTGCAGCGGGCTATATCAAACAATTTTCCAAACCACTCATCACCGGACGGACGTACACCTGGTGATGCCGACTTCTTTCCAGCAGTTTTCATGTATCGCAAGTAGCGCTCGCGGCATTCTCGAACCATATGTTCGACTCGGGCCCTCCCAACAATTGGTATTCCTTCGCAGCACCACATTTTCATCACACTTTCCGCGACAAACTTTATATGGGGTGCTAGCCTCTCTTTCAACCTTTTGTTCGCAACGCATGAGTCTCTATTCACTTTACTCAAGTAATTCAGAACGTCAATTCTCGTGGGCAGTCGGTTTGTTTTTAGTTCAGAAGGAACCAAAAGCCCTTTGGTGGAAGCGCGGGTCTTCATGTTCGAACTCTTACCCCGATCACACCGACGCAGGTAATATCACACTTCACTGGCAGTGGGCACAACCTGCAGACACCAAACCACTCTTTTTCGCGCCGTCCCGCCGGGTCTCCGCCGCCGACTGCCTTGTCTCGGCGGCCCTCCCCTCCCCTGTCTCCCCCTCCCCTCCCCTGCCCTGTCTCGCTCTTTGTGTTCTCTACCCTCACCGTGCGCCGGCCGTCTCCCGCCCCATCCCAGCCCCTCCCCCGCGCCATGCGACGATCGCCGCCGGCTCGTGTCGCCTTCGTTAATAGGTTGTCCCTACTGCTGATAATCCCAGTTTCCCTTGAAACTTGAGTAACGAAAAGGAACAGGAGACTTGGATTGACTAATAAAACAGGGATGTATGGCATGCGAAGCTATTTTGTGTCGTTAGTGCGTACGCAATTTATTCGAATGATGATTCATAGAACTGTGAAAGGTAGAGCACAGACAAAGGAAAGTGGAGCGATCAGTCCTTCAGTGAAGTTTAATCTTTGCAATCAGATATATCCCGGCTCCCCTGATCTGTTTTTGAATAACCAGAATCCATTCATAAGTCATCCACAGCACCGACTGCCGCCTTTTTCGTCACAGCGCCGCGGCGGCGCTCCAACGGCGGCCGACGCGTGGTGTTAGATGCCAATCGCAACGGAGCGCCATCACTGGAGACTTCAACGCCGGGCGCCCGGCAAATTTGTTTCTTTATCGGCCTGTCGCATATTTTGTTTATTATTTGATTTCGATTGGGTTTCGACCACAGGGTTTTTTTAAGGTGATCTGCACGATAATTTCACTATGCATAAGAAAAACCGTTCAGGCGACACACCCTACTGTACAGGTACCGTCATCGAAGTCACAACAACAGAGGAGGGGGAATGCGTTCTCCCAACGCTCGTGAAGTTTACCATTACGACTTTGGCGAGGCATGCAGAAATCGACAGAAAGCACGGGGGTCATGCCATACAAACGACCTGAAGATGGGACCAAACTATTTCCCCTCCAAACGGGACTGTAAAATAACCTCAAGGTATCAGTTTGATGGCGCATATCAGAGCACATTTGCAACAACAAAGTATCCAGATGAGACAGATGCGACAAAATACCCAGCTAGTAAATTGCTTGGGTAGCTTGCAGGAAATATCGAGTTCAAGGGTACTCTCACAGATGCTCAGGATTTCGTGGGGAAAGGCGGAGTTTATCCGCTACTCAGGCAATGCGTGGAACTCGCACTGTGTGCCCGAAGGGTTAACTTGGGCTCAACTCTGGCAAACCGGAGCACAGTCAAACCCATAATAAAGTTGTGGTTGCCGGCTTCATGCCCTCCCGCGATTACGGATTGTTTATTGGTTGGTTCACGACACACTTTATGCACATTCACGGCTAATGGCGCCGCCCACACTGTTTCGCCGGTGGGCCGCGGGATTGGGAAATGTCCTGAGTGGCGCTAGAGTCGAACCCGGCGCGATTACGGATGAAGATGTTATCGTGCCCACCAATTAAGCGGAACAGTTCAGAGCACGCGACATATTTTCTTCAAACATCACAAGCTGGCAATATTGTACGTAACCAGGGGCGTTCTGTCAGCATTTTTCGAGGTTTGTGGTACTGCTGATAATGAAAGAACATATGTGGTACTGCAAAATAGATGTTGCATGATGGGCATGCAGGTCGAGGTGAAGCCGAGCAGATATATCGATGGGAAAGCAAAGTATGGTTGACACGTAAACGCGATTGCACTTCTTTTAGTATCTATTTTTATATAATGTGGTCCAGGTATCGACGACAGGTTTGACGACATGTAATTGTGTATGGTTTGTGCTTTGGGTCCTGTTTTGAGTCGATAAATGTCGAATGCTCTGTTCCATTGGTGATTTAATGCTCTCAAAATATTGTGGAACTTCTGCGATGCTTTGGGATTTTTGTGATGAATGATGCTTTTGCTAAATTGTCGGCTTCTTCGTTTACTGGGATGCCGCAGTGGCTGGGCACTCGCAGGAAACGGACCTTCACTCCCATCAGATAAAGTGTTCGAATGATGCGGATTTCGGCCTCTAACCTAATGAAATAATCCATGGTGCTGCGCTCTCGTCGAAAACCACATTAGAAGGGAGATATAAGATAATTTGCTTCCCGGTGTCAGGTCAGTCCATTAATAATTAAGCGTTCAAAAGGTATTCCTAAACAACTGGTGCGTCAAATGGATCGAAGAAAACTAGTGGGATTTTTGCCGGGTTCTGGAATGGAAATGATGATAGCTTCTTGCCATGCTTCAGGAAAGACGTGATTTGCCCATAAGTAATTAAATGAGACTGATATATACACACATATATATATATATATATATATATATATATATATATATATATATATATATATATATATATATATATATATATATATATATATATATATATATATATATATATATATATATATATATATATATATATATATATATATTGTTTGGTGTGGTAAGACAAATGTCGAAAGAAAGAATAATGTAATTTATCAGGCCATACTGAAATGTCACCGGCAGAGAAAATGGTATTCTCCAGTTCAAAAAGCTGAAAGAAGCATTGTAGTCCTAGGAATTGTCGGAATCCAAGAGGTCGAGATTGGTGTGACCTTTGGTGTGCATGTTGCAAGAAATTAGGTCCTTAGTTGTCCGATATATTATGGTCTATGGCACCAGATATGATGTTTACAATTGTTTGTGGGTTTGCAATGGTAAGGTTGTGGATTTTGAGGACCGGGAGTTGTTTAAATGTGTCCCGACAACCAGCGGATTAATCGCCATATTGGCTTAAACATGTTTGAAAGGCGAATTGCTGTATATATGAAAACCATGAACGGCACCCAGCATCGTGATTGATGCGGAGGGTTCGGGCTCGTTCATGGTTGCGATGAAGTAAATTGCGTGATCGAGAGGTCCAAGATATTTTCGAGAAGCTCTTTTTCTAACTGCGATGACTTGTACTACTTCTGGACACCACCAACGTACTAGTATTATTTTTGTGAAAAGTTTTGTTGGTGGAATAGCCGTAAAAGCTGCTTGAAAAGTGTGATTGTAATTAGGTTCATGTTTTCGACGGGATAAATGTCGTGGTTGTTGTAGTTGCCGATTAGAAAGTAAGTGCCGAGCACGGGGAAGGACGTGTATTGGCAGTGTCCGGCGACCCAGCC
The DNA here is from genome assembly GCA_034440575.1 of Imbricaverruca yamaguchii. Taxonomy (NCBI): domain Eukaryota; kingdom Metazoa; phylum Arthropoda; class Thecostraca; family Neoverrucidae; genus Imbricaverruca; species Imbricaverruca yamaguchii. Next base: position 42,537 of record JAOTOL010001618.1, on the reverse strand, counting down.
ACGAGCACCGGCCACGCGTCCCCTCGACCAACTGCCGGCAGTCACCCCCGCGCGCCGCCGACCTAACCGCCCCAACCACAGACCGCGCTGCAGAAACCGCCGACGGCCGTGACCACGTGACAGTGACCACGTGACCACGTGACGCGCCGAGTGCCACGTGACACCGGCGCCACCGGCGCCGGCGGCCCTGCGTGGCGCAGGGCCAGCTACAGCACCAGCTCACTACACCTCCACCTGATTATCAATAATCATCATCGTCGTCCGGTATACACGATTCACTTGGTACACCGCAGCCATACAATTCGACTGGCGCCCGCCTCACACGCATACTTCGCCGGGGCGCGGCTCGCCAATCCCGCGCGTCCTCAGTGACCACACATTCAGCGCTCGGGTGGTCATACACCGCATCGTCCTCAAAATCCTCCGCCCTGCCCGCGCCGTCTGCGAGGTCTGCACTCAATTCTGCCGCCGCCCACGCATCCGGCGGTGCCGGTGGCGGCCGCTCCGCCTCCGGTTCTACCGCCCCACCCGCACTGGGCGACACCTTACGCGGCTGCTCCATCACCTCCTCCGGTGGGGCAAAGTCCCCAGACTCGCTCGCGCTCCCGTCTGGTCCGGCGTCGTCACTCCCGAATCGCCGCCGGACACACCGCACGTGCCACGGGGTACCGTCGACCTCCACCAGCGGTGTCGGGAGCAGCCGCGTCACCACACCTCGCCGCGACACATCCGTGCACCGCGTCGGCTGACCTCGGCGTCGTATCCACACGGTGTCACCGACTTGGAACATCGCGCGCGCACGCTCAGAGCCGTCGTGCGCCACGGGCATCGTCCGGCTGGGCCCCTGCACATCGGCGGCCACCGGCAAGTCCCGGCCAGCGCGCTTGAAGAGCCCGGCCGCCGGAGCGCTGGAGGGTCGTACACCGTCGCGAGGCGTAGCATTGTAACGGTGTACCGCTTCACCGATGGTGCAGTCCTGGCGGGCTGCCATCACCTTAATTGTCCGATGATGGCGCTCGACAATGCCGTTACCTCCCGCCTCGTGCACGGCCCGAAAGCGCAGCCGGACCCCCAGCGCGCCGCGAACGCAGCCATCCGACGACCCCGGAATTCTGTCGCGTCGTCCAACAGCAACTCAGCCGGCGCGCCCCGTTCCAGGAAGATGGTTTCCAGCTGGCCCGTGACCTCGGCTGCGTCGGAACGGCGCAGCAGCCGCCACATCCCGTACCGGGAAGGACCACAGTCGATCACCGTCAGGTACGACCGGCCCCGGTAGTGGGTAACGTCGATGGCTAGGCGTTCCCACGTCAGCGGCACGCTCAGTGACCCGCGCCGCCAGCGCGCAGGTGCCGGGTCGATGGACTGGCACACATCGCACTGCTGGATCACCGCTCGCACCGCTGACCGGGTGGCACGCGCGTCCTCGCTCCGACGCACATACCAGAGCGTCCGGCGGACCCCCTGGTGCCCGGTGTTCTCGTGCACCTCACGTATCCGGGCGGGGTCGGCGTCTGGTCGCGGGGCCACGGCTGCCGCGACGGCGCCTGGTGGCGCGTCAGTTGATGAGTCCGGCAGTCGAAGCCACTCTTTTGGCACACGGGTGAGTGCGTCCGCCGGGTTGTCCGCGGATTTTACCAGGCGGACCGTCATCTTCAGGCGAAACTCCTCCACTAGCTGTCGAATGACGTCGATCCTCCGGCGGATAAGCATCTCCCCGTGCGCCTTAGTCCGCAGGCGAGAGCGGCCGCTCAGGGCGTCATCGATCCACTTGTGAACCGTGGCCGAGTCGGTACGAAGGTCGATGGTGGTAATCCCCCACGCAACCGCCATGTTGACACCGCTGAGCGCCGCGTCCAGCTCGGCCATGTTGATGTGCATGGCCGCCTTCGACTCCGGCCGTAGCCAGCTCGCGTCCTCCACGGCGCCACTGACCGGATCCTCCAGGATGACCCCGGCAGCAAGGGAACTGGCGTCCGTCCACACCACCAACTTGTCCCCCTTCAACTGCCAGGGGCCTCGTGCCGGGTCGGCCCCCTTACCCGCACCGCGACACAGTCGACCTGCTCGCGCAGCCCGGCGTCCATTGTCGGGTCGTCCCAGCCTGTCGTCAGGGCGTTGACGCGCCGCTTTAACCACGCGGCCGCCGGACGCAGCCACCCCACCACCGGCAGGTGGGACACCAGGTGGCCGCACCACGCGAACAACGCTCGACGTGTCAGCACCTCCGGGGGCGCGGCCACCGGGTTGTCGCGGCGCCAGCACAGTTCTCCGTCTTCCGCGCGCACCCGCAGCCCGAGCAGTCGCGCTCCCTCGGCCGCCCGCTCCGGCGGCTTACAGACCAGACCGTACCGGGCGAAGTGCTCCACGACGTGGTCTGCGCTGACAATGTCCTCGTCTACCAGTAGATCGTCCACGTAGGGCAGCACCCCCGGTTCACCGCGGCATCCTGGAGCAGGACGGCCCGCACCACGGCCTTCATGACGAGCGGCGCGACGTTCAGCCCAAAGCCGACGCGAGTCAGGCAATACCTCTGGCCT